>JANJGK010000005.1:17759353-17789353 GCA_039081455.1 Macrobrachium rosenbergii | reverse complement strand
GATGGAACAGTGGAGTTATGGACTTCTCTACACGTTCTGGCCTCTTCACGTTGTGAAAACTTGTAGCAAGTCAAGTACAAACGTTGGTAGCTCAATTCCAACAATGAAATTACATGTTAGTTGTTAAGATTGTAGATCTGAAGTATACTTTCTCAATATATTTCAGATAAACATTTTTGTCATATGGAATATATGAATCGCAAAATGCATGTAGGATTAAGCTTTTTTAGCTTCTGTGTTAAATTAAAATATATAAAAGTTCCCCAGTTATTTAATTTCAGAAACTGCTTTGGTCGTTGTTTATTTAAGCCTAATAATCACATCTTAAGTATCTTAGTTGATCCTTTAAATCACAGTTTTCCTGATCAATGAAAATTAAGTATCCTACTTCTACTATCACTGAAAGAAAGCCTGGAATGACCACGCAAGTGAAAGAATGCATTTTCTTCTTTAACATAAAATATGCAAAATTACATCTGCATCAAATTGCAACTATTATATCCTAATTTCCGTCACTAAAATTTGACGGTTTGAAATATTTGCTTAGTAATAGATGGTAATATTGAATGTAATTCTATGTGACATTATTCAATATACTGAGAAATTATGCTTATGATGCCATTACCAATTAATAAGGTGAAGGAAGACTTCTACTCGGAAGTTATAAAAAAAGAAAAGGAACAGTCCTATTGCTATTTCGTTTAAGATGTAGATTCGTCATCAAGGAAGTATTGCTCATCCATAATACTGAACCTTATATTCTCACTTATTTAAGAGAGGCCTAGATGGATTTGACCCACTTTGACCTTACCAGTCTCACAGCCATTAGTGTTCAAGAACTGAAAACAATGCAATTTCTTCAAGACCGATGGCCATAAATAGCTAAGTAGCTAGGCTGAGATGGTATTGGTTATGAGTGGGAGTAGGTAGGGTGAGAGAATAAAGAAAAATTTGTAGTTTTTTGGAAAAGAAATACAGAGGAGGGAAGATTGATTTAGGTAGGAAGGGAAGTCTTGAAAATTATAGTTGATTCTTCACGATTAGGACTTATTCAAATGGCGGTTTAGGGAGGTTTTTCGCGTCGTATCCTTTTGGAGACGAGGCGACAGTGATGATAATGACGATGATTGAGAGTTGAGTGATAAAAAAAATGGGCCGGTTGTTACATTACAGCGCAATAGATTGTATTTGTTTACTTGCCTCATGCATTTCTTCGTATTCTGTTATTAATAACAATATCGAGTAAGTGGTGATGCACAGCTACTACTAAACAGCAAATTGGTCTGTACGATGGTTAAACATTACCGGATTTTCACCGGTACAATAAAGTTGTGGGGAAATGTTTAAATCATTCTTGATTAACAGTAGCTGAGTGTATCAACTTAGTTCGCCTTGTTTAAGACTAACTTAAAAAAATTAAGTAGTTTAAAAAATCTTTGCATTATATAACTTATCAGAAAAATGTAGAAGAAAAATGTTTAAGGATCTATATCGGAGATTTATATATATATATATATATATATATATATATATATATATATATATATATATATATATATATATATAGTATATATTATTTATATATATATACATTATATATATATATATATATATATATATATATATATATATATATATATATATATATATATATATATATATATATATATATATATATATATATATTATATACTGTACATGTACATCTCTTACACAGAGATGACAAATCACTATTAATTTGATGAGACCAAACGTTTCCCCGGAGACTGTGCGGTGTTCAGCGACGAGGCTTTCTTAAATGTAAGTGGTGAGGGTTAACCGACAGAATGTTCGATACTGGTAGCAAAACAAATCGCATTGTGTGAAAAGCTCGCGTGTTAGGGCAATTTTTCGGCGATTATTAGGTAACTGGTGAGAATTACCCCCACCCCCTCTTTGTTGAGAGACCAGTTAGTGGCCCAACTGAAAAGGCTAGGTAAAGGACTCCCTGAGTCGGTTCAACAGGATGGTGCCCCTGCCTATTTCGCTACAGTGGTAAGAGATTGGATGAATGACGATTCCTCTAACTGGGTTGGAAGACTTTGTCATGTGGAATGCTCTCCACGTTCACTAGACCTTAGCCCCCTTGACTTCTTTTTCTGGGATTATTCTATAGGAGAAGGTGCACTCTATAAAAATTAAAAGATACGAGACACCTGAGGCAACGCATCATGAATGAATTTGCTCAAACTGGCGGAAATGTGGAGTTGATGCATCAGCTTCATGTGAATCTCGCAAGACGAATCGAACTTTGATCACAAATGGTGAAAATCACATTGAAGATGTTATACTTTGATATTTTAATTGAACAAATGTTGTATAAATTTTTAGTTTTCTGTAAAAGAAAACTATTGAGATGGCTTTGTCTGTCCGTCAGCACTTTTTCTGTCCGTACTTTTTCTGTCCGCCCTCAGATCTTAAAAACTGCTGAGGCTAGAGGGCTGCAAATTGGTATGTTGATCATCCACCCTCCAAGCATCAAACATACCAAATTACATTCATCTAGCCTCAGTAGCGTTTATTTTATTTAAGGTTAAAGTTAGCCATGATCGTGCGTCTGGCAACGTTATTGGACACTCCATAACCGGGCCGTGGCTGAAAGTTTCATGGGCCGCGGCTTATACAGCATTACACCGAGACCACCAAATATTAGATCTATGTTCGTTGGCCTTGGTTATACGCTGCACCGAAAACTCGATTGCTCTAAAGAAAATTCAGCTTTTTTTTTTTTTAGTTGTTTACTTGTTCTTATTGAAAACTAGTGATATTTCTTATGTGCCCAGACTTTAGGGACACCCTGTATATTGTTGTTAACTCCACGCCACTTCCCCAAGTGATGGAAGTGCCCATCTATGCAGACCGAGTATGGCACATTTATCAGTCACATTGCCAATACTGACCTGACCCTAGGCTCGTAAATTTCGCTAACCGGAGGAACCAATATGCAAGAAAAGTCATAAATATTTTGGGGACGAAGTTCTCATCCTTACAATTTTCAGATACTCTTGAACAATAATTCACTTTAACGCATATCAAGAATTTTTGGGGTTCTGAAGTCATTTCGGCATAAAATAGAAGGATATCATACTTATAATGTATAGAAATAGGAATAATCGCGATTGAAAAATTGCTTACTAAATTATATTACAAAATGACGCATAAAAACGTAAATGAACTACAAATGGGATCTCAAATCAGGCATGTAGTGCGGCGTTTTGCATAACAACCTTTGGTTGCTCTCTCTCTCTCTCTCTCTCTCTCTCTCTCTCTCTCTCTCCTCTCTCTCCGTCATCTCTCTTCTCTCTCTCTCTCTCTCTCTCTCTATATATATATATATATATATATATATATATATATACTATATACATATACAAATACAAACATGCATACATACATACTTACAATACGTACACACACACACATATATATTATAAACTTCAGCTTTCCACGTTGAAAAATTGTTTCAGTAGATTCTTTACTTTTTAGCCATAGAGTAAACTGACATCTTTCAGACATTGACCTTCCTTACTAAGCTACAAAGATTTATTATAGATTTTAGTCCTTTACTGTTTGTGACTGCAGTTGATCTTCTGTTGCATTAATTGACACTTCCGTGGTTAGAAACTAGAAATGCTGAAACACTTTTCAGGATTCCATTAGGATTTTTTTTCTTTTTGCCTCGTACGAGCGTATGTTAAGGTTCTAGAAATTTCAGCAGTTTGTGAAATAGCTGGAGTTTACGATTTTCATTTCAGTTTTCCATTCTGCTGACTGTATTTTGCTTAATCAACTTCGCAAGTTGCCACTTCACAAGTGCATGGCACTTACAGAGAGAATTCTTGAAATTCCTATGAGCTCAGCCATAAGTATATCAGTAACTTTTCGTCCTGTGTAAAGGTAAATCTAAGCGAAATAAAAATAACACAAGTTAACAAAGTAACTGAAATGCCTCTGAACGGCTGAAGGGTCGACCATCCATCTACCAAGCAAGGACCCAATATATCAAGACTAACCCGACCCCGGAGCCATGCCACTAAGTCACTTCCCAGCCACACATGGTATGGGCAAGTTCCAGAGGGAGAGTTGTATGTATGAAAATGACTCTCTCTCTCTCTCTCTCTCTCTCTCTCTCTCTTCTCTCTCTCTCTCCTCTCTCTCTCCGCTACCCATAGATCTTGCGACAGAGAACGTGACTGATGATCGTATTTTGTATGCAAAGCTATTCATGATAGGATGTGGTAGCCCCTGAGGATACCATTCCTCTTGTTAGCTACATGTGAATGATAATGGTGACATTCTGCGTTTGCCACGTTAAAGAGCTGGATTTTTAGATAAACTCATTTATCATCGTTGCAAAATTTTCATTGCACGTGCGTAGCTTCTGCGTTATTTATATGTGCTTTGATAGATTCTGTGGGTTTCGTTATGTTCTTGCGTAAGGTTCTGATTATATTAGGCAAAAATATCCTGATCACTTCCTCGCTTCTTTCAAAAATATGTCCACCGGCCATAGATATTTCAGTAATCCGGTCTATGGATTTTTTTTTTTTTGCTCTTTGTTTTATATAACATCCTACAGAAAATATAAAAACGGCTTATCCCACTTATTTGTTTTTCTATTTCACCATGATATATAATATGTCAGTTTTTTTTAGCATACCAATTATATGCAGAGTTAACCAAAACTTGTGCAGATCACAACACAGGTAACATTAGGACTGACTGCCACCATTGCTTATTCGTAATATGTTTACTGCTAAATCAAAGAAAACTTAAATCAGATCTCTCCGAATATAAGTCTCCTGGACCAGTGCTAAATTATTCATTCTAATCATCCTGTTAAATTTAATTCGTTCTATGGTTTTAATTTTCTGTAAAAGAAAACTATTGAGACTGCCATTTGTCTGTCCATCGGCACTTTTTCTGTCCGCCCTCAGATCTTAAAAATTACTGAGGCTGATCATCCATCCTCCAATCATGAAACATACCAAACTGTAGCCTTCTAGCCTCAGTAGTTTCTATTTTATTCAAGGTTAAAGTTAGTCATGATCGTGCGTCTGGCACCGCTAAAGGTGCCAACAGCACAGACCATCACCGGGCCGTGGCTGAAAGCTTCATGGGCCTCGGCTGAGAGTTTCATGGGCCGTGGCTGAGAGTTTCATACAGCATTATACGCTGTACAGAAAACTCGATTGCCCCGAAGAAATTCCGGCGCATTTTTTACTTGTTCTTCATCTAAATTCTTAGGTAGCTACCAAGTTCTCTGACTCTGTTCGCGTTCTTTCATTATTTACATCATATTTTCTTTAATTCAATTTTCTTTACGAAGAGTAAGATGGATTTTTCTCTTCATTTTCCTTTCCGCCGGCTTTCATGGGCTTTACTTTTCTCCAGGTTCGTTCGTAGGGGGAATCTATGTTATGTCGGACACTCTTCATGCAAGATAGCCCTGAAGAGGATCATGACACTTTTTTATTACATCTGTGCGCTCACGGTTTGCATTTTTCTTTTTTTATTCGATATGCATGGATAGTATTATTTGCATTGGGTCTAGTTAATAATTAATTTTGTATAAATTTTGTAGTTTCGTCATTAGTTCTGCAAAAAAACTCCACCATTCCAATAATGCAAATGAAAACCATTTTTCCTCCTAGCTCCTTTTTTATATCTATTTTATGTTATTAGATTGATTTAAATTCTTTTTATAATCGTTATTGCACACAACCAATTCTGAATTGTTAAAAATGGTGTTATTTAAAGCACAGGTTTCTGATAACACCGTTCGGGTGGATTGTAATTTAAAAGATACTGGATTCAGGGAAAACTTATATTTTTTATGAGTTGGTCAGCCATTAACGGAAAACGCTTAGAGAATGAAGTAAAGCAAATTGAATAGATATAGCAGTGCATACTGACGGACGAACTACTATCATTTATATATGTCTTTAAAGCTGATATCCTTCTACGGTAGATGGAATGTTATCACTTTTTCAAGTACTACTGGAACATTTCTTCTCAGCATAATAAGTTTCAAGCCCCAAAATTATATTCTACGACACAGAGCGGAAGGTAATGGAACCCTGCCTTAGTTCACATGTGCAATTTCTGAGCTCCTATGAATTCAAAGCGACCTGGAAAGAAAATAAAGATTTTAAAGACACGAAAGGGGAGCAGAAAGTTGTATTCAGGCTCTCGATGTTTAGTACCAGATCTCAACAAAATGTTATGTAATACAGGGGAAGGAGAAATTATCCAGTGTGAACTGAGAGGGCGATATTTTACTTTTACTCATTCGTGTCTTTATCCGCATTCTTTCACCATTACGTTAATGTTTCCATTTTTTTTTCTCTTTTTCATTTGACATGTATATGGATAGTGTTATTTGATTTGGATCTGGGAGCCAGTTCATCTTGCGTACATTTCTGCAACAAGGACCCTTTTGTGTGTTTTTTTTTTTTTAGCTTGAAACGGTTATATATCATAGCACATATAAAAAGATCAAATATTTTTAGCTTATCGTGTATTTTATTTGGTATTTTTGTGAAAGCAAACGCAACTTTAGCGTTATGAACAAGGATGATGTTTATCCTTTTTGTCCTTATCTTTATATCTTTTATGTTATTGAACTGTCATGAACTCCATTTTCCCTTCAATCACAAAGTCTAAAGAAGTATAGCTGTTAAACTGCACAGCGCAAGCAGTAATGTAAACCAGGGTCTCATTTCAAGCATCGTTTTGTGACAGCTCCTATTGGGTGAGATGCAAACGGAAAGGTTTTGGATGACAGAGGAACTTGCTATTTTGTAACCTCCGGGAATTCTGGACACTAGTTCGTGCTGCATAAATCAGAACTAGTAAATTTCAGCATCCTCATGCTAAGTAATCAGTTAGCAAAATAAATAATTCCCATAACCATTCAGTCTACCTTTTTGAATTCAGCACCACGTGCTTTGATGTTCATATTTTACTTTGCATATATTTACCTTACTTTTTTTTTCATTACGTGCAGAATATTCCTGCCATGCCTTAGGCTCTCTTTTCTTTCTAGTATTTTTCTTAGTTTACTGAGAGCATTACCAGCTTCCCGCATTTATTTTTTCGTATATCTGGTTTTCTTTACGTTATGTCCGCAGTGTTTTCCATTAAATATCTTCACGCAATTTTTTTTTTCTTATAGGTAACCTAAACACATTTTCTTTGTGTGTGTGTTTACGAAAGTTATTTTTTTTTGGGCGAAATCAGGATATCCTGATTTTTTCCTGTGTCTTGTTTTTCCCTTCCGTTAATCATCAGTTGCCTGTGACCGGGAATTTTTTCTTTGTGTCTCTCAGAGACAAAACTTGCTTCCTCTAAATCGTCTCATCCATAGCATAGTAGCAAATCGACATTTCATTTCTAAAAAAATCAGTGACCCAAATCACTCGACAATGAAACTGGGGAGTAACAACACCGAATTTTTTTTTTTTTTTTTGTTCCTCTTGAAATGCGACGGGATATTTAAATCTCTACATATGTATGTATATTCATACACACACATACATACATATATATACATCATTATCTATATCTATCTATCTATCTATATATATATATATATATATATATATATATATATATATATATATATATATATATATATATATATATATATATATATAATATATATATATATATATATATATATATATATATATATATATATATATATATATATATATATATATATATATATATATATATATATATATATATATATATGAATGAATGTTACATGCAGATAGCGAAACCATGCATTTCACGAATTGCCTGAAATTTCAGGCAGATAGCGAAATGCACTTAAGGACATTTGATCCCCCAGAGGCTAGTACTAAACACGGCGAAACAGTGATTCACCTACACTGTTTCGCCGTGTTTAGTACTAACCCCTGGGGGGGGGGCGGCGCTGGTTGTTAAATGTCCCTAAGTGCGTTTCGCTATCTGCCTGTAACATACACACACACACACATACACACACACACACACACACACACACACACACACACACATATATATATATATATATATATATATATATATATATATATATATATATATATATATATATATATATATATATATATATATATATATATATATATATATACACACACACACACACACACACACTAGCTGACAAATCCAGCGCTGCCTGGAAGAACTCTGAATGACAGCCTATAAACTCTCCAACTCTCTTGCACTCTTTCCCTCTTTCCCCTCCCAACACCCCTCTACTCTCTCACTTCCCCTCCCTTTCCTATTAAGATAGTTGCTTCAATTACGTTGCCCAGCATTTTTGACATTTTACATTTCCCCCTTTCTCACGCCCCATTCCTATTGGTGTTGAACTTGGCTTAAAGGGCATTGGGAGTGTCACTGTTCATCTCAGTGACCTTGAAAACTATGGCTTAGACACTATTATGTCATTTTGAACATTTTATTTTTCGCCTCTTCTCACCCCACCTTCCTATTGGGGCTGAACTTGGACTTAAGGGCACTTGGTGTGTCTCTGTTCATCTCAGTGACCTTGGAAACTATGGGATAACTATCTTTTCAGTCATTTTTACATGTCAGCCCCTTCCCACCCCTTCTCATCCCCCTTTCCTATTGGGGCTGAACATGGACTTAAAGGGCATCAGGATTATCCCTATTCATCTCAGCGACCTCGAAAATTTTGGATTAGGCAGTAATATCTGTAGTTTAAGGTTATTTTTACATGTCACGCCTGTCCCATCCCCATCCCCTTTGGTTCCAGTGATGTCTCGCCACCACAGTATTCTTTCCCAGGTATTAAGTCATATGTATGCCAAGTTTGGTTGAAATTGCTCAATGCATTTCAGAGTTATGCTGGAACATACACACACACATACATCCATTTATATATATATATATATATATATATATATATATATATATATATATATATATATATATATATATATATATATATATATAGATATATATATATATATATATATATATATATATATATACATATATATATATAATGTATATATATACATACATATACATACATACATATACTGGGATTTCAATCCCATCATTTTTCATAAAGAACCAGAGAAAAGAGAAAATAAGGAAACTTTTTATTGGACATAGATATCTGCATGTTGTTTAATAATTCATGAAGCTATAAGGATAGATCTTTGTAATAAAAGTTCTCTCTCTCTCTCTCTCTCTCTCTCTCTCTCTCTCTCTCTCTCTCTCTCTCTCTCTCTCTCTCTCTCTCTCTCTCTCTCTCTCAGGGGAGGTATTTGCATGTAATAACCCTACTTTTGGAGTATTACCTGACATAAAAAGCGAGAGAAATATTCAATTTACCCGTTGACTTACAACTGACATCTTGCTTAAGTAGTCGGAAGGGGTTTCATGTTAAGAGACGAAGGGATTTGTGATGGTAGCTACAAGTATCTATGATCCTTTTCAGACAGAATGACACCATCATGTTAGTGTTCATTTCAAGACGGAATGAAGTCCTCGATATGTTTTATACAGGATGATGAGTTTTGGGTTCCATTCAAAATATAAGAAAGTTGTAGGTTTTTTTTTTTTTTTTACATAGATAACAATATTCTCATTATATTCTTACTCCACTTTGCTCTTCTGTTTGTTCATGTGTATTTGTTTTGGTTTGTTTGTTTGTGTTTTGCTTTTACCTTTGGCACAACATCGATTTTGTTTGCACACTCCGTTAGCTTCTGATTAGAGGCGTGCATACCATATTTGTTTTTAATAATTACTCCTAGCCTCTTGATTTCTTCATACATTTTTGATACGCTTGTCACTACATAGCATAAGATCCAAATGAAGAAATGCTGGCGATCGTGGCAGGATTCGAACTAGCACCTCATGTGTCGGAATGAGGGTAATGCTAACCACTTTACTTTGAAGAGCAGTATAAGCCGACTTCTTTTCATGTGTTCATATATCCGTAGAATTCAGGAACACTGCTAGAGCTGTAATAGATCCATGCTTACTGGTGCAGTATAATGTTTAAGCTTTTTATTGCTTTTTAGGCAGAACCTCTTGATTTCCTAAATATTTTTGGACACGCTTGTTACTACCAAGCCTAAGATCCAAGTGAAGAACCAAATGGAGAAACTCTGACGCCCGTGGCTTTGTAGGGACAACCTGGGCAAAGCTTCTGTAGGAAGTGCCAATGGCGTGCGGTGTAAATAAATGCAGGCCTGGTCCTCACGGATGGAAGATGATAACTTTTCTTGAGGCCTATAGACCTGCACTTTTGCTTCCCTAGAAACCATGGAATCAAAATGATAACATTCTTACAAATCTGGAAAAGTCATTCATATTTACATCAAATTACTATCACAAAGCTCCCACGTTTCCTCCGAAATCCGAAGGCGGAGATATTAGTCTTCCAGGAAGCAGTCACCGCTGGATGCAAGTTTAACCGACAGAATGAGGACACGACCAAGTCATTTCGAGTTGATGTATATTTTAAGAAAACTTCGTCTTCAAGATCGATTGCATCTGACGTGACATGCGAAGGCAGAAAGAGAGAGAGAGAGAGAGAGAGAGAGAGAGAGAGAGAGAGAGAGAGAGAGAGAGAAATGCAAGTGGTGGGAATTTTACTAACGCTTAAGGTAGGAGGACATGTTGATCGCGCTTTTAAACAGACAAAGTGGAGCACATAGTATTTGTATTCCATTACTTATATTGTCCTATATAGTTAATAGTATTTTGACAGTTATATAGGTTTGTAACCTGTTTGATTTAACTTAGTACTATTTCATTTAGTTTATGAAACAGTAGCATTCATGCAGTTATACTCTAGTTTATTTCTTATTTTTGGTGAGTCTTCAGTGATCTGCTTTCTATCTTTTTTTCTGTCTCATTATCCCCGTGGAAACCAAATAATTATGACACAACATGCCCCTACTTAATTTTCTTCAGTTTAGGTAATGAGCCTAATAATATCTCTGTTATTTTCTGAAATTCTGTTGTGCAATAAATAATCCAGATGGCATAAAAGTTAATTACTAAATTTTGATTCACTGCTTATACAGTACACTTATTTGTCTTTCATGTGTATATAACAATGCTTACCCTATTTTCATGCGGCATTTTGTTTTGAGCCGCAGCGTTAAACATTTGACATTTGTTCTTAACGAAGCAGTCCTTCAAATTTGTAAATGATAATTTTCTGATGGACAGTGCTATTATTATAAAATTGCTACTCAAGTTATTTGGCTGCAATATTTTTTTGTATAACTGGATAATACTAAGGAAAGTTTTTTTCCTTCTGAATTGCTCATGAGTGAATATGATATTAATATCATTGCATTAACAAGTTCATATACTTCAATAAACGACAAATACAATATATTGTATTACGTTATTAACCGTTGATACCAGTGACCTTCTGGAAAGAGACAAAACAAATATAAACGACATGAACTGTTCTGAAGTTTAATGCAATAGCCACGTTTCTCTTGCGATATTCCTGGACCTCTAGAGCATTGTACGAGTAAATAAAATATGCAAAACAATTCTCAGTAGTTAAGGAACACTCGCTTGTTCGATAAACTAGATCTAGGTCATGGCCCTAGAAAACTGAATATGCTGTTCCCAAAGAAACAGTTTGGACTGGAATGTGTTTAGTTTATGAATAAATGTTTGGAATTGTCATTTCTTGACTGCACTGAAAGGCGCTTGATATGGAAAATTCGAATAAATGTATAATTTTCTTCGATTATTTATGTACGAAAAATTACATAATATAGTTTTCAGAAAAATTGAACTGGAAATGTACAATTTTGTTTCCAGAACGTCATGTAAACGACATGTTACAATTTATGTATATATCTATATATACATATATATGTATATTATATATATATATATATATATATATATATATATATATATATATATATATATATATATATATATATATATATATATATATATACATATATATATATATATATATATATATATATATATATATATAATATATATATATATATATATATATATATATATATATATATATATATATATATATATATATATCTTATATATATATGCATATATATATACAGTATATAAGTATAAGAAAAAGTAAAGAAAAAATTAAGCGAAAACCAGAGCATTCAAGAAAGTGGTGAAAAAACTAAGGTTTCTCTAAATTGGTAGAAGGAAAAATATTGTCAGCCTTACGGATTTGTTAAGCCTTTTTTTTGTGGAGGGGAACGCTTTTCGTTTGTTGTCTATGGCTGTTCATTTAATGGTGAGAATGAAAAGTTAGTACCTTTAGGTACAAAAGGCTACTATTATCAGCATATTCTGCGAATTGTTAGCGCATGACTTCATAGGTGAACTACACACACACACACACACACACACCCATATATATATATATATATATATATATATATATATATATATATATATATATATATATATATATATATATATATATATATATATATATATGTGTGTGTGTGTGTGTGTGTGTGTGTGTGTGTGTGTGTGTGTGTGTGTGTGTGTGTGTGTGTGCAGTTCATGCGCTAGCAATTAGCAATTCCAAAATCCTCTTCCTGGTTTTCCATTTAAACCACTGGTTCTCAACCTTTTTATTACCACGCCCCCTCTAAGAGCTGGTCCTTCCCCCCACGCCCCGCCCGCCCCCTTGCATCTATGAGTAAAATTCCCTCCCAGATTAGGAGGAAAATAAAAAAAAAAAAAGAGAAAGAGGAGTTTCGAGGGACAGGGAGGGAAGTAAATAATTACAAAATAATGGTAAGCCTAGCGAGTCTAACTAGAGTGGTAGACTATAGGAAACTAACATTAAAAGGCGATACTTTTTCATTTTTTTTTTATAAACTTCTGAATATTAGTTCCTCACTCCTGTTAAGAAAATAACGAATATAATTCTAGAATTTTAAAATTTTCCCTAGGCCTCGCGCCTCCCCTGGAAATTGCTGACGCCCCCCTAGGGGGGCACGCCCCCCAGGTTGAGAACCACTGATTTAAACCATCTTTCCATTTTCACAAAGTAGCAACAAAATTTGAAATCCACAAATTTTTTTAAAAATTTGTTTATATACATTTATTTTTTTGTCACAAAATGTTACCATGTTCTTGCTATAAATATTTTGCCAGTTAATCTTCTCAGGGTTGTGCTTCGTCCTCCGTGAACTGGTTATTTCATGAAGTGTGGAAAAATGATTTTGTATAGCTAAAAGCCTTGTTTGGTTTAGTAGTCGAGTCGTTAAAAGCTTTGACAAATCCAGCTTACAGAATTTTTTCTTTCATTCTCACAGCTTAGGTTCCAGATGGTCCTGATATTAAATGACTTTTATTATATAAAAAGATCGCAAGTTATAATTGTTTTAAAATGGAGTATATGAATTATTTGTTTCAAAGAGACGCACAGAATTAAGTGTAACTACTATCATTGCAACAGGTTAGGTGGACGTGTTACATAATGGTTTATAATATTTGTGATAATTCTTCATAACTAAATGTGAATAATGTTAGTTCTGCTTATACAAAATATAAGCTTTAAGCATTTCTCAATATTTCGCTTAGTTTCAATATTCTACTTAAAGCATAACAGTAGAGTAAATACCTTTTGTAATCTATAAGGCATTTTTGCGTCAAATATTTTGCAAACTGTTATGGTATATACGAAAGGCGAAAAACCACACTCTAACCCAAAAACTTTATATAAAATGCTATTTTAATACGAAACAAAAGCAGTTACATCATTAGCGGTGATCAGCTTCTAGTACATGACAGAATTTAGTTCATTATCAATTGAGCAGACACATAATTACACTTTCAAGTTATTTTTAATTACTGCTATATTATATTTTATTGAATGTTACTCAGTCAAATAAGGTTATGCAAGGAATTAAATATATAAACATGTTCAGGATTAGGGGAATAAAGGAACAAATAATAATTAATACTTCACAAGGCTGCTTCCGCATGCGCATTGCGAACGACAGTTTTAGAAAAAGAAAAGAAACGAACCATCAAGTGGAACAACAAATATGAAAATGAGATTCAGTGATTTACTAGCTAGCATTTTCATACCCTGTTACTCCAACGAAGGGAAATGAGGAAGGTACCCGTGGAAAAGACAAAGGAACAAAAATAAGGGAGGAAAAGATAAAGGGCGTAGAATAAGATGGACAGCCGAACAGTTCTACCACGTTCAAAATAAATCGCAAGACACTTTCATGGATTTTTTTGCAGTTGGGGTGAGGGTCGGGTATGGATCAAGCTTATAATATCAACAGAGAAGCAAATGGAAGTCTGAGTAAGCAACAAGCATGTTTCGTTATCGACAAATACATCAGAGAACGTTCAGAAAGATCTGATGAATGCTTCATATTATATAAAAGGAAAGGGCAAGACAGTTTGGGGCTGATAGAATTTTCTCCTAATTCCACAATATTACCTGCGCCGTGAAAATTGGCCAAAATCTCGGTTGTATTTCCCGTTGTTCTATATATATAAAATTTTCCGCCAGATATCTGTTTTCAAGTTTGCCTCATTTTTAATGATTGTAAGATTGAATTTCAGGGTTAATAGCAAGAGAGTCGGGTAATCGTATGACAGATAAGTTATTTCACTTCATTATCAGCTGTGGGATAAGTAATCCAGTGAAAAATCATCATTACCGTGCTCGTTTGACTGTGAGATATCTGCCCACATGTAGTTTATTTTACTTTGATCGTTTTTAAGTTAAATATTTTAGATCCTCTGAGATTCGTAAACTGCAAATTTTGTTATAGTCTTAAGCAACGGTAAGTTCTTCGTATAAAATAGCAAGGCATTGTTTTTCTTCTGTTAGGCTTAAAAAAAAAAACGAAAATGGCAATATTTTTAGTAGCAACTGATACTTGTTTTTAATTCTGTACCCCTTGTAATCATTTCATCTTCATGTTGCCCGCACTATAGCTCTTGTTTTCTTGCTTTCAAATAAAACCGGAATAGTACTCTTACTGTGAATGTGTGGCAACGCTGTTTTACTTGTTGGTGTAGTTGATGCTATTAAACAAACCAAGGTTAGGAAGGATATAAAATCAAATTGTATTGAGCCTATTTGCTACGAAATAGATATATAAAACCTAGAACTGACGATTGTATGGGTATCGGTTCTATCAATAGACTGTGATTATACACGGATAAACTCCCCAGTTTTGGATGAAACTATGTAAAGAGAGAGAGACACACACACCTACACACACACACACACACACACACACACACACACACACACAGAGAGAGAGAGAGAGAGAGAGAGAAAGAGAGAGAGAGAGAGAGAGAGAGAGAGAGAGATAGCAAACACATGATACAAGGCGTATAATCGCGTCCAATCGCTCTGCCCACCGACAACACCGAGCAAACCTATTTTGAAGTGCTTCCCTTGCAATATTTCTCACGTAAAGCTGTGGGTGTTGTCATTCTTTTTTCATCAGCGCGACCGGAACACTAATATCCATCGGGAATTATTCTTGTTTCCACAGAGTTCCTCGACATACGATAACTGAAATACACTTTTGCAATCTGTCGTTGAAGTATTTTAAAACAACTGTCTGTCTGTCTATCTGAAACAAGGGTCCTAATCAGAGATCACCGTTTTTTTTTTTTTCTACGGGCGGTAGCCATGATCTCTATTACATATTCATAAAGAAAACAACATTACTATACAGTTATTCTAGCGGATGAGTTGGCAGTTAGCTATCACTGATCCTTGCAATCCAGAAGATGAAGAGAATATTCCACTACCCACTCAATAATCAAGAATCTTCGCCTGTTTTACGATAACATCCGCATGTGCAAAAATATATGCACAGTAATACAGGATCTTGAAGTGTACCTATTAGGGCTAGCAACAATATATCTGCAAATACACAAATGGTAATTAATTTCATCCTCACCCCATCGTAATTGGGAAAAACAGCTTGCTGATTCGCACTATACCTTTGCTAGCTAGGATTAAACTCGTAACCACATCGATCGCTGCAAGAACGAAAGTTCCAGTAGAAAGTATCATTGTTTTTGTTAAGTGCCATTTTTTTTTATTAAGGAGTCATAGCATTTTGCTGAACTGATAATACAGTGATGTTTATAATTTTCATAATAATAATAATGATGATAAAAGTGGTTATTAGTACTACATTTAATGACGATAAAGGGGGAAATAAAAAAAAATAGCATCAACTAACAACAAGTAAAACAACAATAATACTAATGAATCCTATATATCTCTTTTGGACGGACTCCCAATTTTTCCCCTTATCAGTTTTTTTTTTCTTTTTTTTTTTAGCTTTAAGACTGAAGGAAAGCACGGTGTCTAAGCTAATCATTTCACGGGAGACTAAGCGAGCCGATAAGACATTCTGGCAATTCACAGCTGAGCGACCGTAAAAGCTGAAGAGCGATACATGGCGATATAAGCAACCCTTTCAGAAGAAAGATTTCCCCCCTTCATTTTCAGCAGCCCTCGTAAAACTTCTCAGATTCTCTTTGTTTGGAAGTGTCGGTGATGGGAGTTTCATAACAGCTGTTCAAGTTTATTCAGAATTACGGATAAATTTCTGCTTTCAGAGCGAACTTTTCTGTGAGTGTTTAATACCTTAAAACCTGACCAGGGATGTGTAATGTTTATCACAGAGCATCACCACAAATGCCCAATGTTCTCATTAAAAGGGAATAACAGCACAGAATAAAAAAAACGAGAGAGAAGAGGAAACAGAGAGAGTGATATATATTAACGGTGATATATATTAACGGAAAAAAGATCGAATAATACCTTAGACAAACAAGTTAACTTCAGCAAGCCATCTTCCATAACACCGGTTTTTCTATGTTTTTTAAGGGTCACAATTAATACAGTATACTTTTCTTCACATGATTTCTTCTATTAAACTTCGGAAACATATTGTAGAAGCTTTCATAAATTGTACTCCTTGAACTTTGATGGTCTTGGTTCTAGATGAAATAACTCAAGCTCTTAACATGATAAAAAATTGGTAAATATTCTCTACATCGTTACTCTGCCTTATCTCTTCTTCTCCTTACGCTTCACTTTTGAGTCTCTATTTCTTTTCCCGAGTCTCTTAATTCCTTTCCGTTCTACTGTAATCTTTCTCCTACACCTTTTCCTTTCAGTAACTTAAAATCATGGTATTACAATAGAAATGGTCTGACTCTACCTAGAAGGAGAAAACGCGAGTTTATGCTCAGTACTATTCTTTTGTACTAAATATTTGTGCTATTTCACAAACGCGACGAAATAAGGGAATCCTGTATGTGAGATTCTTAAACGAAAACCTTTCCAAGAATAGGTAATGAAATTTTATTCATTATTATTATCATTGTTATTTTTCGTTCAGGTATAGAGTAATATAAAAATCAGGAAAGATGTGAATATAGACATTAGAGACGTAATTGATGGCAAAAAAAAAAAAAACAATCGGTGGGAGACGAGGACCAGAAGTGACAGAGAACGTCCCTTTGACAAGAGAACTAGAAAAAAGCTGAGGTTTATCACAGACCTTTCTTGAGGCCAACTGCATGCCTAAGTTCAGGTGACATCTGAGAACAGAAGTAAGAATCTGCTGCAGTATATAAGACATCTGCTTTCAATAGTATCCTGTGCTATAGAAATGTGACTGTCCTCTTCGTGCGTCAATTGACACAAAATTGAATTGAGAATTATAGAAAAGTCTCAAAATAGCAAAAGAAATGGACTAGTCAGTATCGCTTTCAAACAATACTTGGCTGCACGGCCTATACAAATAATGGAATTTTTTTAAATGAAGAGGAAAACAAAAGTGGTGAAAGCAATTTCAAACAGAGGGAAAAGCCGTATTGCGTCAATTACGGAATGGAAATGCTTTAGTGGACAACAGACTGATGGCCACGTTCTGAATCCATACACATTCATTCAGAATAAATGCGCTGAGAATCAGACGGGCGCTGATTGGATGATCGGTTGCAAATATTGTTAGAGGTCTCGGTGCTCACGAGAGAGAGCAAAAAAGTACAGAACAAATTAACAATCTGACTATTTTGAAAACAGCAACACACACACACATATTACACGATCACAAGTAACATGTGAAGATTGTATACAAGAGGCAGCAGGAAATAATGAAGAACAACAGTACCCAGCGGTTTTGTGTATTTTTTATACACATCATCAGGGTATAATATAAGAATGAAAAACAGCTTCGAAATTTCAAAGGCAAACATAAAAAAAAGTAAAATACAGAACAACCAAACAGCCTAAACAAGAAGCAAATGGTCCACAACCAAGAATTACACTTAAAGGGTAAATACTGCAAACGGAAATGAAACTACTAAGCAGTCTATTACATAGTTATTGTCATGGGTAGATGCAATAATGTTGAAATATATCGAAAAAAGAAATATCTCTTTTCCAAGACGTGATTGCTTCCTGTGTTTGCTCACTAGTCAGCTTCCTGTTGTCAACGCCTCGTGGACAACTAGCGATTCGATGAAAACCCTTTCTTGTGGAAACGACACCACGTGGTATCTCGTGCCATGCTTTTGTAACATGGTGCAATATTCTGGAAGTTTCTATGGCGTGACCGGAAAGGGGCGGTTATTAAGGAGCCAATCATTATGCAGAAAACCAAAAAACTCCTTATATGGGAATGATGATTGTCTGTCGTCATTAACATCGCCCATACAGTGGCATATAAGCTTCCAGAAGAGACTTCCCACGACAAAGATATAGATAGACGGAGACACAGAGGGCAATCAGAGGTCAGACACAGCAAGGTTCGACGGGAGTGTCCCCTTCAGACGACTTGTACTCTTATCTCCATAAAATCTTGTCCTGCCCGAAACGAAGAGAAGCATCCAGCCCTTCCTGCTTTTGATGAGAAGTCTCTAAGCCCTCCATGTTCGAGACGAGGTGAAACAGCGAGCCCTGCATACTAGTGACGAAGAAAAGTAGTCAGCCCTTCCGGCTTGTGTGGAGAAGTCGCTAAGCCCTTCCTGCCTGTAGCGAGGACGAGTCGCCAACCCTTCCTGTCCTCCGTTTGCACAATCTCCGGATTCTTGGAGAAACAGCATGTGCTGCCTCATCCCGAAGGCATTCCTTTTGTGACGTCTACGAGCCCGTGGTCATCGTACCAATAACATCCCTGCTGAACTCCCAGCCGCCCCTCTGTGACGTCTTCAAGCTCGAGGTCATCGTGCCAGCATCATCTCTGCAGCTAAAACCCCAGCCAAGAAGGATAACTCACCAACTCACCATTTAAGTATTAAGATGGTTCTACCTTGCAACCTGTTCCCCTATCTAAAACTGCTTATATTTGTTTTGTTTAGTGTTAAGTTGAATGAGAGCAAAGGGGAACAACGTTTCGTTTTCTTTGTAAATAAGATTGTGAATAAATGTGTTGTAGTGTTGTGTGAGTTTCTTTTTATATTCATTCCCCATATTTCAATTGCTGGTGTTGAAACATTAATGTTTAGAGTTTGAAAGAACTTGGAACGATTCTTGGATCGTGACAGTTACCAAGTTTTCAACAATACATTTCGTAAGCCAGTTATCTAGCTTATATTGTCCATTGCTAATATTAAACACACGACTTGACTTATGTTTTATTATGTTAGACTTTACATATATATTTTTTAAATATCTCTACAAAACAATAATTCCTTTGAATTTTTTCAATTAACTGGATGATCGAAATTATTCTTATCTGGAAAGAGGGCTCTTGATGTATTTCCTACACGTACGCAATGTTTATGTTGATTTAATCTTGATTCCAAGAGTTTACCATTTTGACCAGTATATTTTTTATTACAATGTCTACATGGAATTTCGTATATGCAACCTGTTTGTAAATGGGGAGAGTTCTTTATCAAAATTGTTCTCACGGGCTGTTACTAAAAACAACATTAATATTAAAAGCTTTAAACTATATATATATATATATATATATATATATATATATATATATATATATATATATATATATATATATATATATATATATATATATATATAATTTATATAGGAGAGGAAAGAGGAAAGAAAAAATTTAACATTCCGTATAACATTATATAACAAAACTTGACTTCCTATAGATATTAATAATCTTTTGTAGCGAATGAGCATTATTGTATACATGGAACAAATATATATTGGAAATATGACTTCAATATGGGATGCGTCTTTGCCAACTTTTCAGATAATAATCATTCGAGATTAAGTTCAAGGAAACATGAACGAGACTTTCAAGAGACAAAAGAAAAAATGGATGAGCACATGGTACCTTCTGCAGATATGTGTATGTTCATTTCCCGGGTTTTGTATTCACCCCCGTTTACCTTCGCCCAGTGTTAAAGGCAAATATTTACTTATCGCACATACATCACAGATAGGTTAAATACTAGTGGACGACTTATTGGCAATCCTGACCAGTATTTGCCAATATTTGTTCTCCACTTACAGCCTTTTACTTGTTTTCATCCTGTTTGTATGGTAGTAGTGCTCCAGTGTGTGTGTTCACTGTGACAATCCTTTGACAGTTGAGCACATTCTGGTTCACTGCACCAGGTATACTAATGGGATGCGGATGCACCATTTAGATTTTAGAAGCTAAAACCATGACAAAAATTTTGGGAGACAACATTGATGTTGGCCCTGTTTTGAGTTTTTTAAGGCTTGTGGCTTTTATAAAAATATCTTATAATTTCACATAGATTTGTATTTTTTTATCTTATTTACAGCAGTTGTTAATTCCATTGGAAATTGAATCTCTTCGATTTTACCGTTTTAAACATTGATCTTTAGAATATCTATTTTAAACACATTATTTATATCATTTCCATTTTCATTCATTCTCATCATGTGCTGAATGACCCTGTGGGTCCCAGTGCTGGGCTTTGTGCGTAAATCACATATTCCATTCCATTCATCCTGTTTGTGGTACATATGCGGAATTTCCAGCTCGTGTTTAGGACTTTTCATGTTGTGATGTGGACGAATCCTTTGATCACAACTATGTTCATGACTTTTAAATGTTTCCACTTAGATAGCTAGATAGGCGTGGGGCTCTCGCTTGCGAAGTAACATTAATAGAATTATAGAGAGATAACCTGGGCAGACTTCTGAAATATGCCTCTTTGTCATCTTATTTATTATAGAGTGTTTTAAAGAAACGGCAAGAGAGAGAGAGAGAGAGAGAGAGAGAGAGAGAGAGAGAGGGTTGAAATCTGAAAAGACCATGGTCACAGAAAAAGTTACTTTCAAATATATATGAAAAATACATGCCATCTGACGAATTACAGATTGCAATAACTTCTCCTACGTCCATTGCCTAGAAACTATGATGACTATGTCAAATCGAGGTGGTTACCTCTCACCAATGAATTATATTGCCTATGACATATAGTTATTTATAATTTGAAGGTGATCAGAATATAAATTACAGATAAATAAGATCGCTCGGATTTTGATGATTGCCTAATTAACTGAGGTGTAATTTCATTCATCTCATCCACTGTTGATAAGAATGTTCCACGTAAAATGATTCAATGAAATTAATTTCGGTGGGTTATGTCTATATGTGACATATGTATACGGTACGTATTCTTTTCGTTAAATCAATGTCATTAAATTTATCCCGTCAAGAAACAAACCCGCGATAAGAAAATAAAAGGTCTATCTTTTCCCCTTCTTTACTGAAAATTTGTTTCGGGGTACACAGTACCACCATTCAAGACTATTGCGTAGTAACGGGTACACGAAGGTGGTACGCAGATACGGTGGCCAGAAGTAAAGTTACAAGAAAAAAAAAAAAAGTCCAAATTATGGCTAGGAAAAAAAGTCACAGGAAAAAGTCACATTAATTTATGGTGGCCGGTAATAGTCACAGGGAAAAATTCACAATATTTCTTGGGGGTCATTGTCTTATGATATTTACAGTTTTTTGTTTATGTTTTCACGCCGCAAAGGTGGATACATACCGGGTTTTTACCCTTGGTAATGTGACCTTTGAAGGGTCTGGAGCACAAAAAAAAACACAAAAAAAAAAACAAAAAAAAAACCTTATTGGAGGTACTCTGAATACCACCTCCATGATTTGACCACCATTCCAGACTATTGCGCATTACACGGCCTGTGTGGCTGCACAGGTCTGTCCTGGATGTAGCGATTTTGGCTGCCATTTAGCGCTTTAGGTTGTCATTTAGCACTCTCCGTAACTCTTGGACGCTGTCAGCATTTCTCTGGCATTTTCGGCAGTCGGCATAGCGTTGGAATTTTTTAAAATGTAATTAATATATCTTATTCCAAAACTGCACAAGCACAATTTGACTGAAGATTATCGTAAAAATGGTATTGACAGTTTTCGATATTATAAAGTGATATGAAAGTTTTGCTAAGGTATGATTATTACATTTATTTCAAAACTTCCCAAATAGGTTGAAGGTTATTGTAAAAATTATGTTGACAATTTGCGATATAATAGAGTAATATGAAATTGTATTACGCTTTATGTTGTTATTTTGTAAACATTGTTGTCTCTAGTGATTAAAAGTATTATTAATATTTTTATTGATATTAGTAGTATTCATTTTTTGATTGCTATCTTTATGATTATTTATTGTAAGTATTCACATTAATGATGATAATTGGATAATTTTTCAACCAGGGTTTTGTTCTTGTTTGTGTAATAATTAACAATCGTAATATGAGTAATATTAGCATTAGCAGCAGTAGTATATAAAGGCACAAGAGGTGATGATAAAGAAGGAATAAGTGAAGATACGAAGGATCCATGTTGAAGGCATGTAGGAAATAGCGAGGTAATGATAATGGAAGCCATATAGGAAATAGGGAGGTGATGATATGGAAGCCATATAGGAAACAGAGAGGTGATGATAATGGAACCCATATAGGAAATAGTGAGGTGATGATACAGGAAGTGAACAAGTGGAGATAAAAGGAAAAAGGACCTGTGATAAAGGATACATAAGAAATACAAAGGTGGTGATAAAGGAAATCATATAGGAAATAGTGAGATGATGATGCTGGAAGTGAAAAATGAAGATAATAAAAAAACAGGCTCCATGATAAAGGATACATAGGACGTAGAGTTATTCTGATAGTGCACACCGTATAAGAGAGAGCGAGATGATGACACAGAAGTGCACATTGAGGATAAAAAGAAATAGGGTCCATGACAAATGGTATAAAGGAAATAGAGACTTAATGATACAGGAAACGATATATGAAATAGTGAGACGATGATACAAGGAGTAAAAGGTGAAGATAAGAAGAAAAAGGATCCATGATAAAGGATACATAAAAAAAATAGTTATTTTCGTAATGGGAACCATATAGGAAATAGTGAGATGATGATACAGGAAGTGAAAAGTGAAGGTAAAAGGAGAAAGGGTCCATGATAAAGGATACATAGGAAACAGTTATTTTGACAATGGAAACCATATAGGAAATAGTGAGGTGGTGATACAGGAAATAAAAGGTGAAGATAACAAGAAACACGATCCATGGTAAAGGATACATAGAAAATAGAGTTATTTTGATAATGGAAACAATATAAAAAATAGTGAGGTGATGATACAGGAAGTGAAAAGTGAAGATAACAAGAAACACGATCCAGGATAAAGGATACATAGAAAATAGAGTTATTTTAACAATGGAAGCTATGTAGGAAATGTGAGGTAATGATACAGGAAGAGAAAAGTGAAAATAAAAAGAAGCAGTTTAATAAAGTTTTTAAAAGAAATAGAGACATGAAGATACCAAAAACCATATAGGAAGTAGTAAGATGATACAGGAAGTGCAAAGTGAAAGTAGAAAGAAAAAGGGTTCATGATAAAGGGTCTATGATAAAGGATACATAGGAAATAGAGTTATTTTGATAATGGGAACCATATAGGAAATAGTGAGACGATGATGGTGAAAAGTGAAGATAAAAAGAAACAAGATCCATGATAAAGGGTATACAGTAACTAGAGAGGTGGTGATATAGGAAATAATATTTGAAATAGGTGATGATACAAGAAATGACAAGTGAAGATAAAAATATAAAGGATCCATGATAAAGGGTACATAGGAAATAGAGAGTTGGTGATAAAGGGAACGAAATAGGAAAATAGTGAGATGATGACCGAGTGAAGAAGGAGAAGAAGAAAAGAAGAATTCGAGATGAAAGTGGACAGGTTCCTGAGAGGAGATTGACTATTGAGGAGCGCATCAAGGAGGCCGACCTCGACTGCATTCCTTTGGACTCCCTCGGCCGGGCACCGTTTTAACAGGGTCACTGGAATTATACTTTCTCTCTCTCTCTCTCTCTCTCTCTCTCTCTCTCTCTCTCTCTCTCTCTCTCTCTCTCCCTCTGATTGAGAGCGTTCGGTTTGTTGCCATCGTGGGCGTTAAGGAATGGGATGCTAGCAATACCAAACCACAAATGTCTTTTTCGTAATCTTGTTAATCGAGGTCATCAGAATCAAGTTCTCTCTCTCTCTCTCTCTCTCTCTCTCTCTCTCTCTCTCTCTTATTGAGTAATAGTATTAATTTTTCTTAAACCTTACATTCAGAAAGTCACTAACAGGCCCTTTCTCTCTCTCTCTCTCTCTCTCTCTCTCACAGAAAAGGGGCCTTGTTGCCATATGTTATTCATTTGTTTAGGAATTGTGTCCCTCAAAGTAAATATTGTAGAGCTTATAACTTTTGTTAGAGATAATTTAATGTGTTGATCCTATTTACTTCGATATATGTTCTTTAAGTCAAAATACAACTTGTCAGTACTCCCTGAGAAGGATGTGAATTACTTAGAAAGTGGCATCTCTCTCTCTCTCTCTCTCTCTCTCTCAGAGAAGGGCCCTTGTTGCTTTTGTTATTCATTTCTCTAGGGGTTATGCCCTACTAAATAGATAATGTAGAACTTATAACCATTGTTACAAGATAATACAATGTCAAAATAAGTCTCCCTACCCTAAGAGAGTCGTGAATTAATTAGAAAGTGCTCTCTCTCTCTCTCTCTCTCTCTCTCTCTCTCTCTCTCTCTCTCTCTCTCTCTCTCTCTCTCTCTCTCTCTCTGTACTTCTTTTTAATCGCTCCTTTTGGCCACTTCCCACGTTCATTAACTTTACTTAACAAGTTCTCGAGATCAGTACCGCAAGGGTCCACACATAGTTCTGAGTGGTCTTGCCGGATAACTTTTGAAACTATTATAATTAGACAATCTGTCAATCCAGACGACGTCTGAATACGACAATCAGTCCCCAGCGCCATCTGTTGTACCTTATAGCGGAATGGTGTCGTCGATGCGTGAACTATTTACTTGTTTTAGTCCACTGGGAGGTTGTCTTGGAAGACATAGATACGAATATACTAAAGAGTGGACGCAAATAATTGTTTTCTAAAATTGGTATGAAAGTTAAGTTGAAAGTAGGATAGCGGTCAATCTTTCTTTACAGTATGGTATGAATGGAAGCGTGTGTCTCAAATGTATTAGACATTTGACAGTCTTTTAGTTACGTTTTGCAATAAAAAAAAATTAATTGCTTTCTCAGAGTTAGAATTTTTGTTTAGGTGAGTGACCCATTCAAAGGAGGAATACTGACGATAGGGATGTGTACGATTTCATATATATATATATATATATATATATATATATATATATATATATATATATATATATATATATATATATATATATATATATATATATATATATATATATATATATATATATATATATTTATAAACATACATATATACTGTATATGTATATATATATATATATATATATATATATATATATATATATATATATATATATATATATATATATATATATATATATATATATATATATATATATATATATATATATATATATATATATATATATATATATATATATTATAGACTGAGTGATTTCGTACATATGATTCTTTGTATTATTTAGTATTAAATATAATGGCGAATTCTTTATGTTCACACCTATATTCATGTTTTAAATACAGTGTGGACTTACGTATGTACAAAACCGTGCATGTAGTTGGAAATCACCCCTGTCATCAATGTGCTCTCTCTCTCTCCGGAGAAGTAATGACTTAGAAAATTGATTTTCCAGACATATTTCTTCAATAGGAAAGCTGTCCAAGTGGTAATTCATAAACATAAATGGATCGATTCTTCTGTTACATTGATATATTGAAGTAATGATTCCTATTGACTCTGTAACATGGAAACGTCATTACCGCTTCAATCACCAACGGACATATACAACACGAACAATAACAACAATAGCCAAATCAGTTGTCAGTCTCAATCACCAAGAGCAATTTGCCAGGGGAATCTGATTATTACTCTCGTTATTTATTTGTTCAATTCTCTTTCTATTTCTTGATTATTATTTTCCTCTCCCTTCGCTAATCATCTCTGATCGGTTAATGACAGTCTTGTGGAGTTAACGATATAGAATGGTCTGGTGTTATTAACTTTTATAACGTTCCCTTATGTTATCGACTGAAGGTTCTTCCTCAAATACCTTTCTGACGAGGAGTTTCAAGTTATCAGCTGGGATAAATCTTGGATTATCTCTGATACCAAATTCTCTTAGATATTCCAATTACTTTAGTATGTTGGAAAGAGAAATAACTACCCGTTACCTCTTTACAGTGATAGCCTTTCTCTCTCTCTCTCTCTCTCTCTCTCTCTCTCTCTCTCTCTCTGTTCATTTCCATACACACACACACACACACACACGCATATATATATATATATATATATATATATATATATATATATATATATATATATATATATATATATATATATATATATATATGGCAATGAACACATGGGGAACGTGTTTCACAGAAATAAATTTCTGACTCACCACGGGACCAAACCCCGGTCTTTCGAGTGAGAGTCCAGGTCAGTAGCAATTCGGGCACAAAGGCCATTAAAGGAATTGGAACCGAGGTACGTAGATTACGTACCTAAGGCTTTTCCCGGGCAGGCATACAGTATATATACTTTGTGTATAGGCTATATGTCTATAAATATGCATATAAATCATGCGTTCTGCTGTTTCCAAGTTCTGAAGTTGTGTCGTTGAGGTCTTGAGAGGAGTCTCAATAGTGTTAAAGGTGCGAACAGTCATTGGCTCGTGCGTGGAGAGTTTACTTTGACGAAAAACGCTGAGTAGCCACATTTGAATTCTTTTGTCTCTTCTGTTTTGTGTTTCGTTTTGATCTTTATGTTTTTACATTTGGGAGTTCTGGTTATTTATTTTCTAGTTGGAATAATTATATGTAGCTTATTAAAAAAAAAGCAGTAGCAATTTCAGTTTACATTATATAAAAGCAGTAGCAATTTTAGTTTGCCAAAAAAAGCAGTAGCAATTTTAGTTTAAATTATAAAAAGCCAGTAGCAATTTTAGTTTGCATAATAAAAAATCAGTAGCAATTTTAGTTTACATTATAAAAAAGCAGTAGCAATTTTAGTTTACAATATAAAAAGCAGTAGCAATTCTAGTCTACATTATAAATAAGCAGTAGCAATTTTAGTTTACATTATAAAAAAGCAGTAGCATTTTAGTTTACCTAGTAAAAAGCTGTAATATTTTTTGTTTACAGCATAAAATAGCAGCAGCCATATTAGTTTGCCTGAAAAAAGCAGTAGCAATTTTGGTTTAACTAATAAAATCAGTTGCAATTTTAGTTTGCCTTAAAAAGCAGTAGCAATTTTAGTTTGCCTAAAAAGTAGTAGCAAATTTAATTTACATTGTAACAAAGCAGTAGCATTTTTATTTTGCCTGATAATAAAGCAGTAGCCATTTTATTTTACACTGTAAAAACGCAGTAGCAATTTTAGTTTGCCTAGAAAAGCGGTAGCAATTTTAGTTTACATTATAAAAAAGCAGTAGCACTTTAGTTTGTCTAATAAGAAGCAGTAACATTTTTTTTACAATATAAAAAAGCAGCAGGAATTTTAGTATGCCTAAAAAACAGTAGCAATTTTAGTTTAACTAATAAAAAGCAATAGCAATTTTAGTTTTAACTAATAAAGAGCAGTAGCAGTTTTGGTTTGCCTAAAAAAAGCAGTAGCAATTTTAGTTCACATTATAAAAAAGCAGTATCAATTTTAGTTTATCAGAGTTGTTTGTGTTTTATGTCAGAATGCAATAGTATTTTTAGTTTAAAAATTTGGCCTTGAAAAATAATTATTCATAGAGCAGAATTTCCAGCAAGATGGAAGATTTTTATTTATTTGTTTTTTATCTTTATTTTAAAATCCAAAGGTCATGCTTGAATTATGCACGCACCTCTTGCACTGCTGATTGAGGTCATCCTCTCGAACAAGCAAAACCCCCTTCACCCCCACCCCCCACAAACTCAAACATACCGGAACCCCCCCCCCCCACATACACTTAATGGCAAAATGAGAAATCTCTTCATTCAAAGTATGAGGACCTTTCGAAGGTTTTGATTGGCTGATACGTGACAGTTGTTTATCTGTATTATTTGTTTCTGCTTTTTTTTTTTGTTTATTTAATGTTCATTTACTTGACTAGTGGTCTGAATTTTTTTGTTATTGTTGCCCTGTCTAACAATGAAAGGTGCACGGCATCTATATCTAACATGAAATTGTGATTGTATTTTCTCTTTTGCTTGTATAAATGTTATGATGGTCCTTTCTTTATTTCTTTTATAGTTGCTTTATCGTTTCTCTCTTTCTTTGTTATTAGTTGTTGAGTCCCAGGAGGCTTAGGAAGACACAGTGCAGCTTTGTTACTTCATTAATGAGGTCCTTCGAGTTCCCTCCGTTTTTTTTTTTTTTCTCTTCTTTCTTAGGCCTATAATTTCCACTTCGAAAATACTCCTTTCTCTACCTCACTCCTCAATACAAGCTTGTTCTTCGCGAAATATATACTAGTGTAATGCTATTATTGTGCATATAGATAATATACCTGAAAGGGGGCAGGTGAAAACTGGTTTGGAATAATGCTTAATACCTCTAGGACTATTTCTTCTTATCTGCTTGTCTGAATTTTAGTCTTCACCCTAAGTAATATTTAAGAAATAAAATGGATTTTTCTCACCTTTTAGCACCATAAGCTCAGAATTAAACGGTTGTAACATCTTCAAAGAATCATGGTATATGCCCATCTCCTGTGTTCATCTCTTTCAGATATATAAGCCACTTATTCTTCCTTGTATTGCGGATTGTTTTTATGTCTGAAGGTCTTCACAGACTTAATCATCCTTGTATCGAGGATTGTTTTTGTCTGAAAGTCTACACAGACATCTTATTCATCTTGTATCAAGGATTGTTTTTATGTCTGAAGGTATTCACAGACCTCTTATTCATCCTTGTATCGAGGATTGTTTTTATGTCTGAAGGTCTTCCCATACGTCTTATTCATCCTTGTATCGAGGATTGTTTTTATGTCTGAAAGTCTACACAGACATCTTCTTCATCTTGTATCGAGGATTGTTTTTATGTCTGAAGGTCTTCACAGACCGTCATCTTGGGTGGAACGTTTTTCTGCCCAGTAAATATCCAGGTTACTACTTCTGCTTGAAACACGTCTTATCTATTTGCATAATTCACAGATATTGTTCTGGGCATTGGCCTCAGAAACTTGAAAGGTCTCCCGCACTCTCTTCCTTGTTTTACTTATCTGGCTTCACAATCCTACAGATGCTGTGCGTCAGTAAAAATCTGAATTTTCAACCCATTTGATAACTTTCTAATATCTATGGCTTCAGGAATTCGGAATTTCGTAACCTATTCGGTGTTCTCTAACAACACGACCAGTCGTTTTTCAAGAGGTGTGTCTGAAATAATGTTCCAGGTGAATTTCATTAATATGCAGCCAGGTTAAGTTAAGT
>JANJGK010000005.1:17746853-17754353 GCA_039081455.1 Macrobrachium rosenbergii | reverse complement strand
TGAGGTAATGACTCTCAGTTTTTGGAATGGAATCAATATGAGCCTTCATTCCGTCCTTGATACCTTCATCAACGGTGTGGTGATTACTGTGCTTACCTCTCAGATAATTTTCGATAAAATTTCCACAAACTTTATTCTTCTTTTCCAGGAATGTGCGGATAGGGCGGTCATTGATATCTAATGTGTTTATAAAAAACAATTTACACGCCCTAACTCTTCCTTCATTCAATTTGAAATAAAAAGCGGCATTGTTAGGTTTTTCTTTGTTGTCCTTGTACCTCCGACACGAACATATCTGTACTTTGGTACAATTTGATCAGTTGCATTAGCAATAAACTGTCTTTGTTTGTCAATATCACCCATTTCCCAGTAGGATGCAAATATGGACATTCTTTGTTTTTCAGTAAATTTCATTGAGCACCTCAACCTGCATTTTTCCCCCGCAAGGCGGCTTTACTTTTCTTTCTTCCCGTTCTTTTCTCTCTTTGGTATGCATTACATACCGTTTTCCTTCATTTCGTAGTTTTTTTCTGGAGACTTCGCCCCCAATTTTCAGGTCGTTTCTTCCTTTTCGAACCTCTTTTAGCTGGGCTTTCTAATTCTTTGGTGACCTTATTTCCAAGTGTAGCAGCGTCACTATTTCCACGTCTAGCAGCATCACTATTTCCAAGTGTAACAGCGTCACTATTTCCAAGTCTAGCAGCATCACTGTTTCCAAGTGTAGCAGCGTCAAAATTTTGATTCAGAGAAGAGTCATCGTCATTACTATCAACTCCTTCTGAATCTTCGTCATAATTTGGTTCATAGTTCTTATCTGCAACTGAATCATCAGAGTCTAGCACATCTGGTGATGCTGCATGAGTTGATGATGAACTGCTCTTTGACGAGGATGATGAGGAACTGCTGCTTGATGAAGAGGTACTGCTTGATGTAGAACTATGCCTTGATAATGAACTTTCACCTGAATTTCTGCACTGCATTGTCGCATCTCTACACTCTTGGTGTTCTGGGAAGAACTTGGTGGTGTCTCGTGTTGGTTTGCTAGGACTTCGACATTCTTTCCTGCAACAATGTAAGCAACATAATTATTATGTAACATGTATTCTCTACAGTAATGATGTCAATTATAATTATTATACTTGCATTACGTAGGAGATATCTTAAAGCTAAAAATTTTTATCATCGTTGATTTAATTATATGAAATAATAGACAAATCTTAATCCTTCAGCAGCTTACCTGACTCAGGGACATTTTCAGTCACTTCAGTCTCCTGCGATGATGCCTCTTTTGTTTTTTCCACCGATTTCAATGCCAACTGTAACAGTTGTTTACCTCGACTAGTCATATTTACCTGTATTATATTGATTTTTAGGGCAATCACTCAAACTTTATGCTCAGAGTAAATGTCTTAACTGTAACTTTAAAGTTATCCTAGTATCATACTTTGTTGTAAGAACAACATAATCAAATATGTAGTATCATGACTGAAATATGCAATTCTGAACAGTTTTGGTTCAATAATGTCATAAATATACTTAGATCTAATTTCATATAGGCAAGAAATTGAATAAATATTGTTTCAATATCGCATTAAGTCTAAATAATTCACTGTTCAACAAAAAGTTATGATATCAAACAATTACTAACCTCGTCAGAACACTGTCATAATAAGAAATATGTCACTGTTGCAGGAACAATAACGATGCTTTCTCTACAACAGTCATGACGCAACTGAAATACAACACAATGACAACCAAACGATAAGTTTGAATTTAAATGAGTCACTATGCCTTGAGCGACATCTAGCGGCCAGTTTTGCCACTAGAGTTATGGCGTTCTTACCACAAATAAATATAGAAAATGGCAAATTCAGTTGTATAAATAACTCAAAATCTTCAATTTTTGAGTTATGTCATTGTTGAAATGAATGAGCGAAATATAGCTCTTGAAAATATCAGTTTTCGTGTTATCTTAGGTACCAGGATGCAACACTTCTAGGTATCAGAGGTCCTCCATAGCTATTGCTCTTTTCTAGTTATAAGGAAGGTCGCAATGATACTTTGAGGAATCTTTCACAATTATCAAAATTTTTATCTTATTTCTCGTGTACTGTTTACTGAAGTTTGTATTAAACTACCTGTTCATTTAGTGGTGTTCATTCTTATTCACCATTTGCATTATTCTACTCACAGTATTTTTTTAGCACAGATTTGGGCTCATATTGAATAATAGTAGTAATAATAATTCTCAGGTTCCAGAATGTGATTAAAACTGCGCAATTTTCGGTATTTAAACCCTTACAGTTTACACGCTGAAATACTCATTTCAAGTAATTCTTACAAAACCCCGGATCATATTTTAATCGTTAAAGATGATATTAATTCTGAATTGCACCAAAAAACGATCCGATTTCAAAAGATACCTTCACTGATGCGATTTACTTGTTAATACGATTATAAGAATTAATCGTGGGATTTCGAAATGAATCTGTATGCGGAAGCATGCTTCAGGTATTCTACACACTTCGTTTCTCATGGGGACAATAGAAAATAGGATTCTATTTTTATTTATGGAATTTTCTGAAATCATTCTCCCCAATATTTTTCTCCGTTAGAGTTTGTGTTTAACTATCATTATTCATACCAAATATATCAGTTTCTTTGTTGTTCATAATTAGCAGAAAGCTACAATTAAAGTTTTCATTATGTAATTTTAAGATTTATATTTTTCCACTATAACGTAGCGCCATGTATCAGATAGTAATGTTTATGAATATAGTGCAGGTGTTCAGGACTGCACTATTCCGTGTAAAAATTCTCTCCTCTCCGCTCCTCGCTCTCTCTCTCTCTCTCTCTCTCTCTCTCTCTCTCTCCCTCTCTCTCTCTCTCTCTCTCTCTCTCTCTCTCTCTCTCTCCCTGAAGATGAAGGCTTGAAGCTACTCTCAGATGACGTTGTCTCTTAATGATATCCTTTCTGTATATTAGGCGAACGTGGAAAATTAACATAAATAATGTAGTGGACGTCTTAGTATAAAGTTTATACCCGTACATCCACATATTGCATATTCTCCATTAATAACCAACAAGAATTGGTTAAAATCCATTGAAGAAAATAAAAAAATGCGCCGATGGTATCTGTACAGCGTATACTGCTGTATGAACCTTATAGCTACGGCCCATGAAATTCTCAGCCGCGGCCCATGAAACTTTCAATCACGGCTCGGTGGTGGCCGCTGTTGTTTGCCCCTATAGCGGTACCAGACGCACGATCATGGCTAACTTTAACCTTAAATAAAACAAAAACTACTGAGGCTAGAGGGCTGCAATTCGGTATGTTTGATAAGTGGAGGGTGGATGATCAACATACCAATTTGGAGCCGTCTAGCCTCATGAATTTTTAAGATCTGAGGGCGGTCAGAAAAAGTGCGGACAGACAGACAAATATCCATCTCAGTAGTTTTCTTTTTCAGAAAACTAACTAGATTTCATAACAGATATAAGCAAGACATAACGTAAAAACAAACTTCATCATTTATTTATGTTTATTTGTAAAACTCTAATGCATACTGCGTCGTATTCCTTAAACTGCAAAATAAAGACGAAAATATGTTTAAGAAAATTGCAATCTATTTCCAACTAGTCATTAACCAACTTTTGTGGTATCAACGTTTTAATTTTAATCTTTAAGCGTTTTGATATTCTCAAAGTCAGTAAAAAAAAAAATCATGGTAGCATGAGTCTCAAAATGGAGAAGCAAGTCTACAGTTACGTTACCGTACAGATATATTCTTAAATATATTTGTGAACTTGCATAACTGTGGATTTGTTTCTCCAGTGTCAGTGAGCTAGATGTGTATAGAATGGGGACAGGAATCGTTACAGTGACCTTTGAGATTTAAAGTTCTTTCTCTTCCGAAAAATATATTAGATTCAGTGATTTGTGATGGTGATTATATTCAGTGAGCTTATTCACATTACAGTAACCATGAAGGTTATGTAACCTGAATCCGAGGGTCTTGTTTTATGTGGAGAGCGAAAATAAAAGTATAAATTACCCACGCGGCATAAATCTCAAAATATTTCGTTGAAGAGTCAGAATAAAATAATAATTTAGAAACTTTTAAAAGAACCACTTCACATATCTAAATATTAGAGATTACTAAATGAACCAGCGGTTCTCAACCTTTATTGGTCCCTGCACCCTTTCACCATACGTCAGAATTCATTCTCCCCTCCCCCTGCTAAACTTTCTGCCCCAAAAGGTACATTTCAAATAATATGCAACAAAATACTAACACAAACACACAAGCTAGCGGAGAGTAAGCCCAGCGAGACCTCTCAGTAGTGCCGACCGATGCACACTGAATTTTGTGTAGTCCTAGATCCAGTTTGAGCCTGGCAATCTGTGGTCACAATCCTCCACCCCCAACCCCCCGCCGAAACTGAAATTTCTTTTGGTGTTGGAGGTGTTGGGAGTTAGAGTGGGAGTGGGGATAACCAGTCCAAGTGCTAACGAGGACTGAAGATTCATGGGGCAGACAGGGAGCGTGTTTTTGCTATTAGTGGTGACAATCATAAATATCTTAAAATGCCAAATCTTAATCTAGCTCTTATTTACAGAGAAGTTGGAATTTAATTCATCATAGCTAATGGAGTTTCGCTGTCTCACCAGTTCCTTGGTATTTATCAAATTCTTTTTTTTTCATCTTTTTTTTGGTGAACTTCATTGAATTCTTTCATTTCTATTCAGCAGCATCTTATTGCCCTTCAGACTACGCTTTGGTACTGATAATCAGCCTCTCATTCTTCCGCCTGAGTGCACACGTTATTAAAGATGCGTGAACACTGCTGAGGATCTGTGTCACATCTGTTTAAGCCAGCTGTTTTATAATGTTCCCTTAAGACTACTCTTGAACTGATGCATTGGACAGCTTTCATGTTTACAGTACTTCTTCCACATGCCCTCCTTCCCTTTCTGGCATAACCCAGAGACTTTTGTGTCAAGTCTGTTTGTCTTTTATGTGAAGTGTTACGTCTCTTGTTTTACAGTTTTGAAAGAAGGAGGTAGCAATTCTGTGCAGCTCAAGGTCTCTTGAAATGATTTTTTCTTTTATTTTTATGCATTAATCTTTTGCCTTGTGAGCTTAGAATGACCACTTTCGTTTTCTAAATACTATTATCATTTTGAACAAATTGGAAGCGAATTGAATGCTATGAAGTATTAATAATTTGTCTCCGGAGCAACTAGTCCATTTGTAAGTCGAATTTACTTGACCTAGTATGTTGAGTGATTACATCTTTCGATTGTAGATTTCAAACCTTCTGAAGCTACGATGCTACGCATCGTGATCACTACGAACAGATCAAAGCTACTTACTAGAAATGAAAATTTGCTAAAAAGGACCAAAACTGCATCTCATCATATTTTCGAGGAGATATGATTATCCATTCGGCATAAAATTCCCACCGGTTTTTCGTGGCCAAATTTTGTGGACCGCTAACTCACTTAAGGGTATGATTGATCTTGTAAGAAAATCGCGAGCGAGAATTTTGATACCCCAATGTCTTGGAGGAATTTGTTCACCAGAAAAGAATATATTTCCGCACTTCCTTTACAGAATTCGTCGACGATCCGAAATATATCGATGCACCAATCCTCAATAATTTAATTTGTCAGTATGGTGTCGTATTATCCGGGTTTGCCCACGTTTTATGGGAGCGGAAAGTACGTGTTATAAAATAAGACGGCCGAGGTTTACCGACCTTATCCGGAGCTGCTTCTCTCTCTCTCTCTCTCTCTCTCTCTCTCTCTCTCTCTCTCTCTCTCTCTCTCTCTGTTTATCTAATCTATCCATCTAACTATCATGCTTTCTTCCGGGCAATTATATTTTGATACCTTAGAGTACCTGCATCAGTAATTATTATTATGACGAGAACAATGAAAATATGGCACAAATTTTATTAGTACCCATGACTGTTGCTTCTATTAAGTGTATATTACATGGTAGTACTTCGAGTACTTTTAAACTTTTGACATATTGATTCGAATACCAGCATCTGTTACAAAGGTAGTACGTTACTGATAATAAATTACTGCATAAAAGCATGTAGTAAATCTCATTTTCAACTTTAATTTGCGAAACTGAATGCTTTTCCAACTCTGGTGAGTTGAAGTAAGGATTCACAAATGCAATGTATGCTTTTTTATGACATACCTTTATGACAGTTTTCTATTGTGATATTTTCTTGTCTCTGTTTGTTGCGTTAATCTTAAATTATACTGTTCAAGTGCTAAAAGTTCTAGACTAATTAATAATAATAATAATAATAATAATAATAATAATAATAATAATAATAATAATAATAATAATAATAATAATAATAATAATAATAATAATAATAACAATAATAACCTCTACTTAGGCAGTTATGTTTTGGCTTGTTTATTCCCCTATTCTTTTTTTCTGCTGGATTTAGCAGACTTAATATAGCGATCCATTGTGTGACGCCAGCTCAGATGAGTTATTTGTGGTGGGCATCAATAAGATTTAACGATGGTTACCCATATAAACCAAAGCACATTTTCAAATAATTTTCTGAGGAGTTCACGTATAGAAGAAGTCCTGCCAGAGAAGTTCACTTTGGCAGTCATGCAATCTGAGTGACTCGACCAGATGGTAGATTATAGGAACAATATAAGAACAAGACAAAACGATGATCCAGAGTTCTGAATTTAGTAACTGAATTTGATAATAGCCGGAAGTGCATGCATTCAGTGTTACAAATTTGCTTGCTCAACGCAGAAATGATGGGTGTACACTCTCTACTGAATGCTCTTGTTACTGGCGGTGTGGCTGTTTTATTTGTATTAAAGCTGTTCTTACCACTCTCCTCCCATCTGTTTCATCTGAAATTATTGTTCAATATTCTGTTCCATAAGGCAACCCTCGGCCAGTTGCAACAAGATGTTCAATTGTTGTTCAATATTATGTTCCATAAGGCAGCCCTCGGTCAGTTGAAACAAGCTGTTCAATTATTGTTCAATGTTATGTTCCATAAGGCAACCCCCAGTCAGTTGAAACAAACTGTTCAATTGTTGTTCAAAATTCTATTCCATCTTTCGGTGGAGTTTGTAGTAATTGGTACTTGTTAACTAAGCTTACCGTTGTTTATGATGTTGCAACTTTTTTCTTAAGTATTTACATGTTTTCAATATTTTTATCAATTAGTTTGCTCTTCCTGTTGCTTTTCATTTTCCCTTTACATAATAGAAAGAAGGCCCGTAGCATCTAGAAAGCGAGAGTGTTCGTGCAAGTTAGATGTGACTGTCTCGGTGACTAGACTAGTTTAATTTTTAGTTTTAAAGACATCTCCATGATACGTCCTCTGAATATTTCTTAGAAAAATAAAGTCGAAATCAGCCACGATTTTAACACGTTTAATTTTTTCTTATGGCACATCTGCTCATGCAAACACAAACATGTAGGAAAATACACTCAT
>JANJGK010000005.1:17686853-17744353 GCA_039081455.1 Macrobrachium rosenbergii | reverse complement strand
TATATATATATGGCCTTTGACGATCACATTTGATCTCACCCCTGGGGCATCTTCGCCAACAAAGCATCACTGAACTGGGGGTTTAGTTTTACCAGGGGTGGGCCCTTCCCCATTCTTCGCTCTGTTAGCTAGCCAAGAGCCTACGGCGTCTCTGCTTTTTTTGTGAAAACAGATGATTCCTATGAAGAGTCCTGAAACCAGTTATTTTGCTGCTGACTGTAGGAAACACGCCAGTGCTGAAGGTGTTCCTCGATGCGTAAGTTCCTGCCACACTTCAATCCTCAGAAGGTGGGAAAATCAATTCCGCATATGTGGTAGGCATTGCACTTACGGGATTTTAGGCCACGCCAGAGGTTGCCACTGAGGAATATGCGAAATCGGTATCACTGCTTCCCCACGTCGAGGTATCCAGTGGCAAGAGGAGACTTCCCTCTCGAAGCTCTTCCTTCTCGTGTCTCCTACGTCTGCGCTGACCTGGCTTCGTCGTTTTCTGGAAATTGATCATCTGTCTTCACAAAGAAGGAGAGTCCGCTCTATACGGATGAACTGTGTTTGATTTATCCCAAGTTTTGTAATCGGACACGTGACGCATTTGGATTCCAGAGACATTTTCGTCTCCGCTGAGCTGCTCCAGTCTTCGGGAATTGTTGGGATTCCCGGGAATGTCAGGGACTTCCAGCAGATGGCAATGATTTGGAATAATTCTTCATCTCTTTTTCTAACTATATGTATGTATAACTATGTATAATTGCATGTATAAATAAATAAAGCTCTGCTAGAAGATGAGGCTCCTTAAGCAAGGCCCGGGGATTCTCTGGAGATGCTGGAGCCAGTCTTGTGAAAGTTCCCGGAAGGTTGACAAGATATGCCTCAATCACTCAACTTCTTTTCACGTGTGTGTGTTTGTGTGTGTATGTGTGTGTGCTTATATAGTGATTCGTTTTCTAGTTTATCTTTTTTCTGAGAGAAAATTTAATGGAAATATATTTTAATTTCTTAACGAATTTCAGTAATAACGACTTTTCATTAATAAGTTGAATAATTGATAACAGGTGCCAAGAATTTGAATATAAACAGGCGACTTCACCAAACATTTGCGAAAGATAAAGTCATGTAACGTTTGACCTGTTTTATACATACATACATATATATCCATCTGGATATATATATATACACACAAATATATGTACATACTTATACTGTGTTTACATGTAAACAATACGTGCACGTTTATATGTATATATACATACGTGTGAGTGTGTGTGTGTATATATATATATATATATATATATATATATATATATATATATATATATATATATATATATATATATATATATATATATATATATGTTACAGTCAAACTGTGAAATCAGTCATGTCGTGAAATGACTGAAATTTCAGGCAGATAGCGAAATGCACTTAGGGGACATTTGATCCCCCCAGGAGCTAGTACTAAACACGGCGAAACAGTGAGTCACCTACAGTGTTTCGCCGGGTTTAGTACTAGTCCCTGGGGGGTCAAATGTATTTCGCCGTGTTTAGTACTAGCTCCTGGGGGGATCAAATGTCCCTAAGTGCATTTCGCTATCTGCCTGAAATTTCAGTCATTTCACGAAATGACTGATTTCACAGTTTGACTGTAACATGTATATATATATATATATATATATATATATATATATATATATATATATATATATATATATATATATATATATATATATATATATATATATATATATATATATATATATATATATATATATATATATATATATATATATATGTATAATATCAGTTCAGCAGGTGTCTCCTCCTCCTAATCAGACTCTTATCAATAAAGTGGGATTAATAACAGGTAGTTTATATTGGTTCAACTCTTAACAGTCTTACAGTCATTGATGAGTCATGCAGTGGGTCTCTCTCATATCAGTTCGGAGCCTTGGCACCTTTTACCCTACTTATTTCATAATTTTTTTATATATGCATGTTATTTTCTTTAGCAAAAATATAAAAATAAAATAAATAAATGATAATAATAATAATAATAATAATAATAATAATAATAATAATAATAATAATAATAATAATAATTATTATTATTATTATTATTATTATTATTATTATTATTATTATTATTATTATTATTATTATTGAGGACGCCAAATGACACCCTTTCTTGAGGACGCCAAATGTTCAGGACGCCAGGACGCCAAATGGCACCTTTTACCCTACTTGTGGGAAATCTGGAATTCTTTTAAGAATATTGGAAACGGATTTACAACTCTATCGAGACCCGAGACCAAAGCTTGAAATGCTCCTCTCTCTCTCTCTCTCTCTCTCTCTCTCTCTCTCTCTCTCTCTCTCTCTCTCTCTCTCTCTCTCTCTCTCTCTCTCTTTACATATGTTTTGTTAGCTTGACTGGAGTGCCGTGTCACTATTCATAATTGCCCGTTCATGATTAGCTCCGTGATTAGCCGTCTCACTTTGAACAGTCATGAACTAATCAATATTTTCATGACGTTGATTGTTCCGGTATTCTCCATTAAATACTGATTCATTTGTGACCCTATATGCATTATTTCAGTCAAGTGCCAGTGACGCTAAGAAAGTATTAAAACCAGGGCTTAGTCGTTTGTGTACTAAGAAACATTTTGATGAGCATATCCCAGCTTTGCCCTTTAGGTAAGTGCGCTTGTCAGGTAAAATTCCCATTACGTAAGTTATTCATAGTTTAATCGGCTTTAATGGGTCATCTGCGGTTGAGTAATTAAAAGAAAATAAAATTTTTTTGTGAAATTAGCGAGAATCTGTATATATATGTATGTATGTATATATATATATATATATATATATATATATATATATATATATATATATATATATATATATATATATATATATATATATATATGTATATATATATATATGTATATATATATATATGTATATATATATATATATATATATATATATATATATATATATATATATATATATATATATATATATATATATATGTATATATGTATATATATGGGCCTTTAGCTCAGAAACAACGATAACCAGTCCACTAAAAAAATAAGATTCGATGCCCCCTGATCTATGATATTGATGTTACAGATGTCAAATATGAAAATCGGATCATTTCATATTCGCATCCTCTCCTTCTACCTCTAGCACAAGGGAAAAATATATATAACGAAAACAAATGGATTCTCTTCCAAAAGAATGCAAACCACTATCCCTCAGCACGGTCTCAATTTTGCGAGGAGGCATTCGGCGTCGATTGGAATTTCCCATTCGTAGCGCGCTTTCATTTCCTTTCTCCAGCAAAGCAATTGACCTGCTTGAAAGCAAAACGAGGAAAAGGAATTTTTCGAGAGCAGAAGTTTCGTTAATGCAAGTAAAATCTTTGTGAATGTCTCTGATTTCAAAGGGCATGGAATAAAAAAAAAATTTCGATTTCTGCTCTCCCTTTTCTTATTATTTTCCGTAAACAGGAAACACGTATTGAACTAAATAAAGACACGAATAATGACTGATTTTATTGGTTCCAGTTCAGTGATCTGTAATACTAGCCCAGGTTGTCAAGAGCTGAGGAGAGTATATGTCACAATCCAAATGTTTTTTCCTTTCGAAAGCAAGGGCCACCATTCTTTTTTTCATATACTTGATAGGCATTTAAAAAATAGATACAATAAGCATGCAGATAACGGAAAGGAAAAGTCTTTCAGATAATATAGAGCAAACAACACTTCAGTCGATTTCAGCAAGTCTTAAAGGTTTCGCTTTCGTACCTTGGCAAAGTACCAATGGAAAGCGCGTCCGATTCGTGCTCATGATAACACATGAAACAATTTTCGCTAGTGTTTGAATAGCCAAATATACCCGCAGTCATGAAGAATGCGGTTAATTCAGTTCGGTCGAAGTTTCAAAGAATAAATAAAGCTAATGGATCTTACTTCTCTAATATTCTTACAGTTATGAGAGTATGTTGTACGGAATGTGAAAGCATCCGACTGTAAACATTCAACTTTTCCTTCTTTCGTCATTCATTCTCAATAACTAATCCACCACCGAGAAATAACCAACAGTATTACAGTAATACACATTTTGCCGATAATATTACTTGAAATAAGGGTAACATGTAACTTATGCAATGTTTTATATGAAGATGCCACGTAGATGTTTTGGCATTAACATACAGCAAATTAAACGAGTGCTCACTTTTGTTCTACTGAGGGCAATCTTTGGCCCCCTTGCTGATAATAAAGAATTAGAGGCTTTAGAAGTCAGTAAAACTGCGGACTTACAGTCTTTAGTCTTTGGTACTTGAATTCTACTCCAATTGACGGTAGTGATCGTTGCTGCTTGTTTATGTGACTATTCAATGCTAATATTTGTTTCATATGCAATTGTATTATACAGAAAGTCGTAGGAGGTTCTTTTATCAGTGCATCGTTAGGCCTTAATAATGAAACCTTCAGACTCATTGACCTGTACGTCAGCGATACCTCAGCTAAAATTAGTTTTCAAGGAAATCGAGACATTAAAAATAATGAAACATTTTCAGTTATGTTCTTTCGTCTTCTGTAGGATTATCCGACTGAAAATAAACACAAAAATCATAGAACTTTCCTGTTTACCGCTTACTCCAGTTAGGAGATATGTCAATATTTTGCGAGGTCTTTGTTAGCAGATCTCGATAAACAAAATCCACAATTATTATAAAAAGATAATATGGGGTGAAAAATTCACTTAACAGAACATCACTTTTAATATTTAATAATAGCTAAAGAAGTCAGGAAGCCTTAGAAAATTATTACTCAATATTTGTCGCACTATCAAAGTTGAAAAGAGCATTTAAGTTAATAATAAAAGTAGAGCTTTTATCAGGTAATGAAGCTGAAATAAGCCTAGTGAAATAATAGCTAAGTAGACAGAAATTAATATGAAAATACGTGAGGATTAGGAATTGTGGTCGTGAGTATGTAGTATTATGACATTCCAGAAATGTATTTCTAATGTGGAAAATAACGAGAGTAAAGAAAAGTGATTTAAAAATCTATTTTATTTGATAATGACAGTTAAGAAGAGGAAGGGTAAATGCGTAGGAAAACATGAGAATTAAGAATGCGGATAGGAGTGTTCTCCATGCTATTTTAGAAGAGAAATTGAATTTTTAAGAAATTATAGGCATTGAGGAAAGTAGTTGAAATATCGATTCTAAAGTAAAAGTAGTCGGAGGATTCGTACTTAATTGATACAAGGATCATTCCGATCTATGAAAAGTAACGAGTATTCAAACAAGTAAAAAATGCGCCGAAGTTTCTTCGTCCCAATCAAGTTTTCTGATCACCGTAAAATGCTGCATGAGCCGCTGCCCGTTGGTGGCCTGTCGTATAGTGTTCTAGACGCAGGATCCAGGCTAACTTTAACCTTAAATAGAATAAAAACTACTGAGGCTACAGGGCTTCAATTTGGTATGTTTGAAGATTGGAGGGTGGATGATCAACATACCAATTTGCAGCCCTCTAGCCTCGGTAGTTTTTGAGATCTGAGTGCGGACAGAAAAAGTGCATACGGATAGACAATAGCCATCTCAATAGTTTTCTTTTACAGAAGACTAAAAAGGGCTTGGTATATGCAACCCTTGCTTTTATTTCATTATGAATGAACTTTTTATCACGAAAAGCGCAGTGCTGCTCTGTAATACAAGCAAAGCCTGTACTCTGAATATAAAGTTAATTGAAACCGTCAGCAAAACAAATTAGCCCTCGCACCGAGTTTCAGAGAATGTTTCATAAAATCATTTATCACAAAAAATGTGGGTTTCGTACAGTACACAGAGTGGTTTGAAATTACACCAAGGCTACGCGGTCTGATTGGCGCAAAATGTTTAAGCGAGAGAGAGAGAGAGAGAGAGAGAGAGAGAGAGAGAGAGAGAGAGAGAGAGAGAGAGAGAGAGAGAGGGGGGGGGGGAGGTGGGGGTGGGGGGGGAAGGGATGAACTTATCGTAGTTCACAAATGGTCTTCTTATGCTTACATGGTTTATGAGACTAAATTCAAGTCTGATTTTGGTGAATCATTTCCACGAGTGCTAACTCTGTTGTCTTATTTGTTTCAGGCAATATCTTCTTATAGTGAGATTTTAAAAAGGCTGCCACCTTATCACTCTCTCTCTCTCTCTCTCTCTCTCTCTCGCCAACATCGATGAAAAAACTTTTATTAGGTCATTTATTAAAAAAAACGTTTCATAAATGAACTAATAATGGTAATATCAAAGAATTTTTTAATCTCTTATTATAAATCCTAGTTATTAGGAGGAAACCACAAACTTTAAAAAAAAATTGTCGAACACTCGCATGCTAGCTGTCTTTTTACGAATTTTTCACAAATACTGAAATAAATATTCTATGAAAATGTCACAGGTCAGAAAACATCTTGAGCCACTAAGTGTCATGAAATGAAGACCTTTCAAGCTTGAAGAAACGTTTCTGTTATTTAATTCTGCATTTTTTTTTTTTAATATTGGCTCAGTGCTTTGTTCCTCACCAGATGGCTATCATCTGAATTGACTGGAAAAAGCTTTAATTCTATTGAATTTCTCCTTCCCGGTTAAGTATTAATCTCTGGCACTGTCGTTTAATGAATTCATTGAGCAAGTCTTAAATTTTTCTAATAAACTTCTGATTATCGTTTTGCATTCAGCACATAATCCTAATAAACAGTTAAATCTAACAGGCTTCTCGGCTGTGATGTTAAATATCACAAAGTTTTCATGTAGAAATTTCATGTCATAGAATGACCTCCCTTATCACTTCAAATTAGAGGCAAATGCTTTTTATTTATGTATTTTTTCCGTAAGCTCATATGAATATCCCTTCATTATTTATTTTTTTTACGTTGGATTAAGCCGCTTATTAGCCTGGTGGCAGTTATTTGTCATTTTTTTTTTTTTTGTATCCGAATAACTTACAACATATAAGTCTTTTGAAGACAATGTGAGCAGTCAGGAAACACCACTGTTTGGAAATGTGTGTAATGAAAGGTGCTAAAGTAATGAAAAAAAGACAAAAATGAAGTACTAATACATCTTGAAGTAACACGCAGTGGCTATGTGAATGTGATAAAAGGAAGAACGATTGAGTAAAAAATAACAACCTCAAACACGTTGATGTCGAAGAAAGTGGTTCTGCAAGATACTGAAACTAGGACTCGCACCTGTAAAAATTTAGGTCTTTCCCGGGATGTCGACTGGGAAAATAGTCTGGCATCGTGACCCCTTTAGAGCTTTATGTATCTTCAAAATTAGGGGGTACATTCTAGAGTTCTGAAGATGAGAAACTCTTGTTGCGGGGTACAAAAAATGCAAATGCAAAGTTTTAATGACAAGTTGTTAGTCTCCAACTGCTCTCGGTGAGTTATTTGCAACAAAAACGTCGAAACTTGCAGGAGCAAAAGTGTGAAATGTGCAGTGATGAAAAGATGTACTTTAAACACTGGCATGCATAACTACAGATAGGAATATAAATTTTGATTGGTTATTTTATACTTCCACAGACTAGAAAATCCTTTCATCTTTTACGTATTTTCGAAGTAGAGTAATTAGTGTACTTATTTAAAAGTTTCTGTCATTCCATGACCGAAAATTTTTCTAGGAAGCACTGGTTCCCATTATATCGTTCAGATGATTGTCAGTGGTCAACACAAAACATCAGGTCAGCTCCCTGCTCAGTGACAGGATACAGTACTATGCTATTTGCAACTTTCTGAGTTGAAGACTTGAGTAGTTGTAACGATGACGCTATGTATGAAATTTATCAGTCACACCCGCACGTCTCTCTCTCTCTCTCTCTCTCTCTCTCTCTCTCTCTCTTTCTCTCTCTCTCTCTCTCTCTCTCTCTCTCTCTCTCTCTCTCTCTCTCTCTGCGACGACTTTTTGAAGCAATTTCAATCCCTGGTCTAAACGAGATGATAATTATATAAGATTTTAGAAACATAATTTGTTCATCCTGATTTTTTTAAATAACGAAATCACAGAAATAAATTACAATTTTTCGTTGTATTTTGATTATGAAGAGATTAAATAGCCAGTGGAAAAAGTAAGTTGATTCATACAACCGAATTTAATTTAGTTCTTATCTTTACATATTCATCGGTCCATATATATGCATATCTAAAATAAAACGGTATATCTTATGAAATTGTTAATGTTATGTCTGTTTAGAAATTCTGCCCACACCATTCGAATAATTCCTGTCCCCTGTTTGGTGCATTTCTGAACGTGAGATGGTTACGGAAGTACTGGTGTTAAGCTCATTTTTTTTTAGAGGACTGGGATTATTTCTAAAATTATCAACAAACTAATATTTATGAGAAAAGTAATGTTTTGTAGTTACCGTCCCACTATCGTTTTATTAACAACAAAAATTGTAAGTCAGTAAACTAGCTATTGCTTACTAAGTGATATAAAACTTAATGTTTTCGTGCCCATAAATTCTAATCTCACTGCATTACCACTAGCACAACCAAACCTTTTTTATTGCAATGATCTATCCATTACATGGGGCCATATTCACAAAACACCAACACTAAATTTCCAGCTTAACAAAAAACATTTTCGCGCAATGGGAAAGCCGGGTCTCACAAATTGAAGGTATTTTATTAGCGGTTGCTTTCACGGTTGTTATTTTGGCACTGAAAACCTAAAAGCTTTAATTGGTTATCATTTACCTCCAGCTCTATGAGATGCTGAATGATCTTACGTTTCCCCAGAATGAGCAATTACGTATATATTAAGTATGTAATTCGTATTCAGTGAGCTCCCAGGTTGGGGTATGTGTTCTGTATTCAGTGATCTCACAGGTGGCGTGACCATTACGTTGGCAAATACCTTTCAGCTTTCGTTCATTCGCATTTTGACGATCGTTGACCCATATGGCACTGTGAGTACCGATATGTCGTCATGGATCTTTCCCGGGCGAAGAGTTAATTAAAACGTGCCCGGAAGTAAGTGCATTCGTGAGATGGTCATGTTGAGTTTTGCTGGAGAGAAAATATGTAAAAACTAGATATTAGGGTTTGAGCTGTTGTAGCGCTCAATTTGAGCATTACGTCTGATTTTCTTTGGAGATTGGTCCTCCAGTTTGCTGAAGTGAGTAATGAGCTTTTATAAGATTGTTCTTTTTATTTTACAGGCCTGAGTGAAATTATGTTTGCATTTGCTACCTCATTTTACGTTTTTTGTGCTCATTTATTTTTATATGATTCCTTTTATTACCTGTTTACTCATGTCATTTCAAATAACTTTCCTGGTTATTTACGGGATGATTCTTCCTTCGCAGTGACGAGTTTGTGTGAACTCATGTCAAGGGACACAGTGCCCTGGGTTGAAGGGCATGAGAGAATGGAGTGGTGGTCATGTCAACTAAAGACTCAATTTAACTATGTTTTGGCTTGACTTGTTCAGTGGTGATATGGTGTAGGAAGATTTGGATTTACAATTTTAGTTTAGTCCCTGTTTAGGTGTGTGAAGATCCCATTTTCTATGTTTTGGTTTGGACTTTGGAAATTAGTGTGACTTGTTCATTTAACCAATTAGTACTTTGATTTCAAAATAAAGTCTGTTGTCGTAACTCGAGAGTTAATTCAGTGGCCTTAGTTGTTTATGAGAGAGAGAGAGAGAGAGAGAGAGAGAGAGAGAAGAGAGACGAGAGAGAGAGAGAGAGAGAGAGAGAGAGAGGCGAAATGCTCCTCTCGGCTTAGAGAAATGTTGATCAGTGCTACCCGCCCTCTCTGAGGGAGGTAACATATATATATATATATATATATATATATATATATATATATATATATATAAAACACTGAAATGTATGTGATAACCATTTTTATTGGAATAAAGAATTCTGACTGCAACTTCTAGGGTATAATGTAAATAACTGGTAATAATTACCAAGAGGATTTAGAATTTACTTTGGTTTCTCCATTTATTTTTTATTATTCAGTTGGCTAACATATCAAATCGCCCCCCCCCCCCCCCCCCCCCCGCCCAAAAAAAAGCTTATTGTCCGTAGGAAGATTTTTTGGCAACCATTCATTCTAAAATAGAAGTAATATCTGTGGTAATAACTGCATTAGAGAGTTAAAATCGAACCAGAGTGCAACCTATTGATGTTACAACGATAACTCACGATAGCAACATACAAAGGACGCTGTAGACAAATAGGTGAAAGCCCCTTTCCTGATCCTTACGATAAGAACTGCCAGTATATCAACATTTCACTAATATTACGTTTGATACCCAATAACATTCTGAATAGATCGAATAGTAAACTTGGTTTTGGTAAAATAATTTAATCAGCTATATTAGAACTTTTTTCAGTATTTAAGGAAGAGTCATTACGGATCACTGCTCGTTAATTCTAAGGTGATTAAGGGCATGAAAAAAGATGAGCTGGTTTTTTCGAGAATGTATATTTTCTTCGATAAAATACGTAAGATCTCATTACCCTAGAATAAAATATAATTATAATTAAAGAAAATAGTGAGTCACAGCGATTACGTTATCTTTCAATCTGCACAAAACACACCAAGGATCTATTGACTCAGCACACGTTGCTGCCATTTTGAACCCAGTAGCAGTAGGAAGATGGCAGAGATTAAAACGAGAAAAGCATACAAGCTAAATAAAATCATGGCGAGTATTGAAGTATGATGCGTGACGGGTTGTTGTGAGACGTGATGACCAAAACTTTTTTCAAACAGTGTGGTTTATTGCTTTGATAAATTTTTTTTTTGTCTCTATTTTTGTTTTGAATAAAAAAAAATACTATAACAAGAGGTTAAATAATGTAAGTGTGAATGGTCTAAGCTGATATATATAACTTCGTGCAGGATTTTATGATTAATAAATAACTTATCAATCTATATATCTCGAAAACAACTCATCTAAGTTCACTGACTGATGTAGATAGTGTACGCAAAGGTACTCGCCTGTATTTCCTAAATAAACGAATTAAATAACATAAATATTAATTCATATTGTCAATGAAAACTTTTCAAAAATATATCTTTAATATTACTGAATTATACATCATTAAGTTTCATTATTTTAACTTAAAAACAAAGGACAAATGAGGAACCTTCCTCATCTCCTTCCAACAAGAAAGGTAAATCAGTGTCCTCTTTGCGAAGGATTTGCTCATTACGATCACCGATAGGAGGAATTTCGCTAAACGACCCGTCCATCATCATTACCTCTTGCTGCCAGACCAGCCACCAAGAGTTCCTTATCACTAGAGATAACTCTTCCCAAAATGTTTCAGCTTCATTCTCTCTCTCTCTCTCTCTCTCTCTCTCTCTCTCTCTCTCTCTCTCTCTCTCTCTCTCTCTCTCTTTGCTCATTACTTCGCTAAGTGACATTTATTCCTTTCGTTCCGTTCCTCTAAACTTTCCTTATCCTCCTATTCACGCAACTTTCCTTATCCTCCTATTCACGCTTCATTGCCTGCTATGTAAGGAAGCTGATTTCATTTTATTTTACCCTTTTGCATATTTCGTTGGATGTTTGTTAGCGAAGCGTAGCTGTCCACTGGAGTAGAATCAGACATTATTTCTTTATTATACTTCTCTTTCGATTTGTCGTATGATCGTCTGCCTTGCTTCTTGAAACTAGCATTACTTTTCAAATCTCACCTTCTTACATTTTCGTCTTCCTCCTCCTCCGATAGTTTCCACTTCTACTTCTCTTCATTATCTTTCTCATGCTGCTTTCCTGCAGCCAAATACACATTGGATAAATCAAATAGCAGGGGCCAACAGAAAAGTAGCGGCACAATTTTGTTTCTTTGTTCTGGGAATCGCAACTCATTTGCATTGTCGTTTCATCACAAAAAACTTCCTCTCGACTGATGTTTTATCCATAGCCTGAAAATGATTGCTCACGTTATACAGGCAGTCAGGTAAACAAACTTCAAACATATATCAACTACAAATTGTGTTGATGCATTTCGGTGAATTTAAAATTTTAGCACCATGAAAAAAGATTATTTCATCACCTTTTAGTAAGTACTGTTTATACGTTTTTTTTTTCTTAAAAATATGAATACCGCTTCCTTTTAACACAGATATTGAACCAGATTTTTACTGTAGTTTCAAGGATTTAAAAATTGCATTTACCAAGTTTACAAAAGCAGCTTCTAACCTAAAAGCAAAAAATGTTTTGTTTTATGTACGGAGCTCATATACATAATAAAATCCATTAAAAGGACGAATACAGAATTATTTAATGCTCTGCAAGAAAAAATGTGATTACATAACTGCACTTGTATAGATAAAAATCAGCTTACATGCTTTGTTGCGCATGTCATTGTCCCGTCTTTTTAGGCTTCTAGTTTTTCTTATTTCTAAAGCCCTGTAAATTTTAAGATCACAGAGTTCAAATTTTTTGAAGCAGAATAAGTAAGAATTTAGAAACGTTACGTGTGAATAATAATAATAATAATAATAATAATAATAATAATAATAATAATAATAATAATAATAATAATAATAATAATGGAGAAACAAATCCACAGTTATGTATATGTACATATATTTAAAGATAAATCATATACATAACTGTGGATTTGCTTCTCCATTTTAAGACTCATGCTACTATGAGTATTTTTTAATAATAATAATAATAATAATAATAATAATAATAATAATAATAATAATAATAATAATAATAATAATAATAATAATAATAATATTTTCGGAAAAGAGGACGAGTGTATTAATCATTTTTACATCTTCTCTTCTCACATAGGAAACTCTTTCTGACCCGATTTGGGCTTTAAAGTTGTATCCTTCTCCCTTTAGTGGTCCCTTCTCTCTTTATGTTTGAAGACGGAGCAAAAAAAGATGGCAGCGAAGTGAATTCTTTCCATAATGGAAGGGGTTTGATTTATGTAAAAAAAAATTTCAAGGTAAGTTCCATTTGTAACTATACTTAAATATCGAAAAGATTATGTCTAATTTCTGTCTGCTTGTCTGTGTTACTTGATATGCGTATGAGACGTTACATAAGTTTTGATGACACGTAGTAAATGCTTCTGTGTTTCGTGAAGTTACAGATTTAACAACTGAGTGTTGGTAATGATTCATTACCAACACTCAGTTGTTCATTACTAATGAACTTAAAAGATGGGTCTTCACCAGCTTGACTTTACCTTCAGTTCATGGAATTCTGGTTGCAATTTAATTCGGAATTCCCCTTCGTTTTCCTGGTATTTTTTCTCTTAGAATCCTCGTTACTTATGACGAAAAGTATCTAGTCTCATTACATGGCTTCCTCTTCTCGGCTGGATGAATGATGTTAATCAGTGTTAATTAAGATAGTTATGAAGACTTCCAGTAGGAAGCCGGAATTTTCGCCTAATGAAGCAACCATTGGAGTTATTAATTCAACCAAAAAGATGAAAAGCCGGTAATTTTTTTTTTAGTTTCCCCTCAAATTATGTTTTTCGTGGGTCTTTATAATTGATAATAATTTCGCATTATCAGAGGCTTATATGATTTCACATGGATCCATCTGCAAGTAGAAAAGCAGATATTGTTTACCTCTGAAGGTCGTCACTTGCCGATTTTTAATTAGCTAAGAAATTTTGCGAATTAAGGGAATAGGTAGCTGGGTATCGACTTGTAATAATAAGAAAAACAATTAAGCATTTGCACCCGTGGTTTCTTCTAAGCAGGTAATAAGTACGAATCACTTAGAACCGTTATAGTATTTAAGGGTTCGTAACTGGGCAAGTGATTCTCATATAATTTTGAATAATTTTGTGGTAAGCAAAGCCTAACATCAGCTTTGTTTTGATATGTGCCCCATTGAAAAAGTTAATATGTGAATAGTTACGGTACATTTTTCTTCGTTTCGTCAACTCAGTAATTAAAGGATGCACTGCGATCTTGAAGTCATGCAGCAGTTTCCTTTCCTCTTAGAAAGAAAGACGGTCAATGTGAGACGAAAATTAACAGGAAAGTAAAATTTCAGCCCTTCTTCCCGCCCACAATACATATGATTTTAGGCTGAAGATCATTGCCAGATAAAAATGCATTTCATTTCCTACTTCATGAAAAAAATATATTATGAAAGGAATGCACAATCTTTTGGCAAAGATGAAGAAAAATCTCTAACCTCTCTCTCTCTCTCTCTCTCTCTCTCTCTCTCTCTCTCTCTCTCTCTCTCTCTCTCTCACGCCCATAATGGCACATAAAAGGAAGAAAAATGTCTGTCAATGGGACAACGCTCCATTCTTTTGTTACTGACAGAATGGAGCAGAGAAAGAAACGCACGAAAGTTTCAAGGGATAGAAGATATAGTTAAAGTGAATGAATTACAGTCACATTCTGATTGTATCGGCCTACATAACTGATAAGTAGATTGATTCGATCTCAAAAATACTACTAAAATGTGCTACGTCTTTAATTAAGACAACTGCTGCTAATAATAGCGATTATGGTTAAAATGTTGAAACATAGAATAAAAAAAATAAAAGGCCTCAAATTAACAGAAAAAAGACATGGCACTCCATGTTCGTGTGTAAACAATTATTAACATATATTTTGTCAATTTAAAATTATTTATAAATTTACATATATGCGAACATGTATTTAATCATCGGCATTTACAAACATCTCCCACCGACTGTGGAATACCACTGATGGAATACCACTGACGGAAGCAAGAGAAGCCATCTCATTGAAACAAGGAAAATAAAAAGCTCAGACTTTAAAATTAATAAATTAGCAGAACAGGAACGAAAGGAGACCGAGACAGCCGAGAATGAACCGGTATCCAATTAAGTTGGGTAATACAGTGTCATCGCCACCATTAATGTTCATCAGATAATATACAGTACAAGTCAAACATATCTCAGGTGACACTCAATTCTCGGAAGTGCCTTTCCAGTGTCCTCCTCCGCCTACTGCTTGGCCTTCTTACAGGCAACTGTATCAATGAGATGCAAAGCCTTGGAGTGCCATGTGTGGCCTGTCTTTTTTCCTTAAACTTACATAAGAGATCTTCTGCCGTTTCCCTTTAACCGTGATGGCATAACAGAAAAAGAAAAGGGCAAGTGAGATTAATACTCCAACTGCTGAATGGCGGACGAATCCACTAATACCTTCAACCCTTACACAGAACACTGTTCACCGGTGTCTTGTTCACAAAGCTTTGCTCATTATGTGTAATTTCCATAAGCCGTCAAGTGACTCTCTCTTGTAGTCGGAAACGAAAATGTTAAAACCCATGAACTTGCAATCCGCTTCTCCCAGGAATCTCGTAAATCATGACTTGTGTGAAAAGTTAAAATACGAGTATCATACCAACATCGTACAAGACGAATGTAATTTGAGAATCCTTTAAAAAATTTTCAGTTTCCATTTGGACGCCTGAAGAACAAAATATACAATTCCGCAGGCCCGTAGCGAGGGGGGCGAGGTGCCGTTCAGAGGGTTCAGATGAACGCCCCCCACCCCCTCCGGAGTACCAGGAGTTCCACATGGCCAGTGTTGCGAAAATGGATACGAAAGTACCATTTGGATACGTTTTGAAATCGCTGTACGTTTCTACGACGCTGACGAAAATAATACTATTTTACTAATTTTTGAGAAATTGGATACGTTATATTTTTTGTATTAAGATTTCTGATTAATTTTTCAAAACATTTATTACCATCTTTTAAGATGAAATCCTTTTAAAAGGCAAGTTTTTTCTCAGTTCAACGAAGAATAAACAACACGTACATTCAAACGTTCCTGTCTCTGAGGACAGACTAAGATCCCTGGCTCTCCTGCATATTCACTATGACAAGGAGGTAAACCTTGAAAGTGTTGCAAAGCTGTCTGCAAAAGACACAAGGCGAAATCAACTGGACTTGCTAATTACAAATAAAGACTAGGTACTTATTCTGTGCATGTTGATCTTCATTAAATTACTCAAATACATGTTTGCTTATCTTGCTTTGCTCTCTGGAAAGCACAACTGTGTACATTGCAAACAGTACTCCAAAAACCCTGGAGCTTCCCGGGTCGTCGGCCCTGGACCCCGACCTGGGCTCTTTCCCTGGACCCCGCTGGTGGCCTAGGCGGCCCCCACGTCCCCGCCTTCAAAGTTCCACCTTACACTAACTGAACACCCCTAATTGTCAGCCTGGCTACGGGCCTCGTCACACTTCAAGCTTTTCCCAAGAATGACGCCCTTTGTCTGTATAATTAGAAACCTCCATACTTTCTCTTTGCGGGATTTCAGTATGAAAATCACGTTTTCTTCATTTATTGGAAATGTGTAATTTTCAACAGTGTCCAGATTGAACGTTTCTCCGATGATGTTACAGGATATTACAAAACGTTTAGTATTTAAGTGGGCTAAGGAATTTACGAAGTGGACGAAAAATGTCAGTGGTCGGCTTGCCTCTCTCGTCGTTGGAAGCGAAACCGGAAAGCGATATCCAATATTGCTTGAAGCGGTTTCTGTGATAAACACCATAAGTCGATATATTTCAACTTTTACCGTTTTTTAAATATTAGAAATAGTTCGATATACCACTGAAAATAAAACAGGAATCTTCATACCATCGGAATTTTTTCCGATTCTCGTTCGTCAGTCTCTGGTTAAAAATACGCAGACTTCCTTGTTCCATCTATTGGTTTTTGTCACGACAGCTCTTTCGCCAAACTGAGGCATTATCAAGCCATTACTGACTTACAGTCTGGATTTACAACCTATTTACATCATCGTGTAGAGAGAAAGTTCCTAAATGACCTTGAGACCTGAGTACTGGTTGGTCAAGGGATTAAAAGCTTAACCATTAGGAACTGAGCTTTGGGTATAAAGAGCATGTATGACAAGAAAAGTAAAACTGAGACATGTTGTTAAGTAAATGTTAAAAAAAACAATACCATGTACACAGGGTTTCCGTAAATTTGTGTTTATAAATCATTAAAATCTTACATGTCTACTTGCGAATACAGAAAAATATAAGGTACTATTGAATATGAATTTGATAGCGTATGTAAAGGGTACATGCATACAAATGTCCCTCTATGACGTGCAGTGTGCACATCATGGAGGGGCACATATATATCCATGAAAATTAAAATTTTCACAAATAAAAAGGTCTTTCCAGTGTTTCTCTGTAAAGCAAATTAATCTATGTGAGAAAGCTATTTTATGCAATAATCTTTGCTAAGTCACCAGCCCTTTCCTTTCCAGCTACATGTCGCACATATGCACCCAAAAGACTTAACATTAGACTTCGTAACCATAAGAGAAACAAACTCTAAAATTTCTGTAATTGATGAGGGATTCCGAAGGAAATTCATTAAATTTTTGGAAATATTTAAATTTTCATAGTATTTTTTTGTGTTTCATACTAACTTTAACTCATCCTTCATTAGATATGTTATGAACCAGCTCTCCAAAATCCACAGAATAATTAAAAAAGGCTTTCACTTCTCTTTAAATCTGACGCTTGCCTGCATGTGTGAAATAAGTAAAATACAATAGAAAAAGTTTTTTATATACGTATACAGAATTGAGAGATTATGATAAGGCATTTTGATTAGCTAAGCCGAGTTATGGCCGTAGAGGATACTCAAGTCCTTTTACCTCGAGTATTTGGGTGGCTTCTGGAGGGTCCTGCAGCATGTCCTATTGGGTTTCGATTAGTAGGAAATATTATGAATTCAGGATGGGAGCTTGAGAGAGCTTCTCGAGATGTGTGTGAAGGGCTTCAGGCAGGTGCTGTCCTCTTGGACTGACCATACATGATGCCTCACTGTAGAAGACTGGAGATATCCTTGTCACCGACTTTGGAATGAGGACGTCCTTCTCAAAAGGATAACCTACTACGATCGCCAGGAATGAAAACCTCTGTAGTGGCTGGCTTACTTTCATCAGCAGTTGAGACGTTGCCCTGTTTTTAAAAATAGCTGAATAGGTTAATTTATGCGTTAAACTGGTACGAAGACGTTCCTTTATATAATAACCCAAAATTCCTTCTCCTTCAGATGAGGGTTATTCACGAACGTCCGGCCATACTTCTTGACAGGTGGAGGCGCGTCCCCGTCTTTCCTTTGATGATCCCTGCTATTCCACTCCTCTGCGGTCATTATCTTTATGGTATTTACAGTCTTTTGTTTATGTTTTTATGGTAATCCCCAACGGGGTTGCACTAAACACGCCGAAAAGGTGGATACATACTGGATTAAAACCCGTGGTGGTCACTGTCTAGGACTTCTTTATAATTCTTGGAATGACATATATACTAGATATTATAATTAGTTCATTCATTGCTAACAAGGACTACGTTTGCTTTCAGTGCTTCAATAAAGTTAGCTTATTTACTCAGGTCCCGTGAATCGTTAACGACTTTTTCCAAAGGTACCAGAACGCGTCAATGTCCTCTAGAAATATATTTGCATTCATGACGTAATAGTGAAAACATGGCGAATCAAAATTCAGGCTCGGGAGAACACCAAAATTTAAACAGTATTGCTCTTTGAATCTGGTTCATTAATTTTTTTTTTTAGAAGTGTTCTTTAGGATTCACATAATGCTGCCAACAGAAACTTGTAAAGCCAAAAACACAACCATCAGGGAGGAGCTAATTGTAAAATTAATTACACATATAATACTAACTATAACAATTCAGTGAAACGTCATTTGTTCATGTTTTTAGGGTAATACCCAACAAGCCTGTACTAAACACGCCGCAAGGGTGGATACATGCTGGCTTAAAACCCGTGGGGTCACTATCTAGGACTTCTTTATAATTCTTGAAATGACATATATACTAGATATTATTATTAGCTCATTCATTGCTAACAAGGACTACGTTTGCTTTCAGTGCTTCAATGAAGTTAGCTTATTTACTCAGGTCTCGTGAACCATTAACGACTTTTTCCAAAGGTACCAGAACCCGTCGATGTCCTTTAGAAATATATTTGCTTTCATGACGAAATAATGAAAACATGGCGAATCAAAATTCAGGCTCGGGAGAACACGAAAATTTAAACGGTATTGCTCTTTGAATCTGGTTCACTAATTTTTTTAGAAGTGTTCTTTAGGTTTCACATAATGCTTCCAACAGAAACTTGTAAAGCCAAAAACACAACCATCAGGGAAGAGCTAATTGTAAAAATAATTACACATATAATACTAACTATAGCAATTCAGTTAAACGTCATTTGTTTATGTTTTTAGGGTAATACACAACGGGCCTGTACTAACCACACCGCAAGGGTGGATAAATACTGGCTTAAAACCCGTGGGGGTCACTATCTAGGGCTTCTTTACAGGTCTATACTTTATAGTTCTTGAGATGACATATATACCAGATATTATTATTAGTTCATTCATTGCTAACAAGGACTACGTTTCCTTTCAGTGCTTCAATTAAGTTAGCTTATTTATATACTCATGTCCTTTGAACCATTAACGACTTTTTCCAAAGTTACCAGAACGCGTCGATGTCCTCTAGAAATATATTTGCACTCATGACGAAATATTGAAAACATGGCGAATCAAAATTCAGGCTCGGGAGAACACAAAAATGTAAATAGTATTGCTCCTTGAATCTGGTTCACTTTTTTTTTTTTTTTAGAAGTATTTTTTAGGTTTCACATAATGCTTCCAACTGAAACTTGTAAAGCCAAAAACACAACCATTAGTAAAAATAATTACACTTATAATACTAACTATATCAATTCAGCGAAACGTAAACAATAAAAAATAACGAAACGCAAAATGATTTCAGCTATAAGACTAGCAGCACGGGCAATATTAATGAACTCACTGCCAAATTCGGATCTTTGAGACCGAGCGAGTAAACAAATCCGATTTGTAAACTTTTAAGTCGAAGGAGCAGCTGGAAAACCATTTATTCTGGAGGAGCGGAAAAGTTTCTAATTTTCTTTGCTGAATAACTATCCCGGGGAGTTTCCAACAAGTCACAGCAATGCTTTCCCTTTGCCACAAAGGACAGAGATTGCTTCACGGAAGTATCTATTAAAAAGCTGTGAAATATTATTGCGAGAGGTTGTGACAGCTCTTCTGCGTAAGAATAAGTAATTGTAAAAATAGTAATGCTAATTATAATAATATTGATAGCAAACGTCAATATCATCACCATCATCCTCTTCTATAACCATAAATACAAACTCATAAATAATGCTGTCATATATATATATATATATATATATATATATATATATATATATATATATATATATATATATATATATATATATATATATATATATATATATATATATATATATATATACGAGTATATATATATATATATATATATATATATATATATATATATATATATATATATATATATATATATATATATATATAAAATCTGGGAGTGTATGATAAAGTCAGACGTTCATGATGCTAATACTACGTAAATCGGGTAAAGTTTATTACTTCTCTCCGTCACTGTCTGGAAATTACATTAACCCGGGGAAGGTTCAACTTCATTTGGCTAAGAGCCGAATGAACCCAAGAAAGGTCAGATCAAGAAAGTCGTTCAGCAGATATTCTGGAAACTCTGTGAGGATGTAATTCTTATTTATTTTAAACTTTCTCGTCAAGAGTCTTTTTATAAAAGTCCTCTTGATGTGAATCCTAAAATATAATGTTGAAAATTGAATAAATAGTTATTTTATGAGATGTTTTACTCCCGATACTACTTCGTTGCTCTGCATCATACATATATATATATATATATATATATATATATATATATATATATATATATATATATATATATATATATATATATATATATATATATATATATATATATATACACACACACCGAGAGTCTGCCAGTCTTTAAATAGTGTCTGACGGAGATACATCCAGATTTCCTGTCACTTCATAAACAATAATTTGTATGAATATCTACATTAGTAATGTCAGTCACCTTTTGGTAAGGTAATAAAGCAGGAGTAGGAACTATTTACAAAAAATACGTGTATATCCATAAAGGGTAATATATTTCATTTGGGCTGTGTACCGCGAATAAATAACTTCGTATCTTTTAGTGTGCTTCCACCAGGCGTTGTAGAAGTTTGCTTGTGTCGTTTTAGAAAACTGAGTGCCTCCTGTTTCTCATCGTTTGAAACCGCCTTAACGAACGTGCGGTGGGTGCATTGTTTCATGGCAAAAGGCTAAAAGGCAATAGAAAATGTTTTAACATCATTGAATTTATTTTTTTTTTTGTCTCGAAAGATTAATAATAATAATAATAATAATAATAATAATAATAATAATAATAATAATAATAATAATAATAATAATAATTATTATTATTATTATTATTATTATTATTATTATTATTATTATTATTATTATTGTTGTTGTTGTTGTTGTTATTATTATTATTATTATTATTATTATTATTATTATTATTGTTGTTGTTGTTGTTGTTATTATTATTATTATTATTATTATTATTATTATTATTATTATTATTATTATTCAGCTGCTGTTGCTACTGCTGATGGTGATGATGAGCTGAAAACTGAGTTAAATGGTTTCTACGTTGGTCATTACAATCGTATCTAAATTGCCATTATGAAGCACACTTATTTCACTATTGCCAAAACTGATGACTTTTCAGTGATGAATACAATTTTATTATCCTTAAGGATTCATGGAATTTCTCTTCTGAATGGTATTCGACAACTTTGCTTTATTTTAGGCTCGTATTTATATTTTATATTTTTTTCTGAATATTACACGATTTTTATTTATCTGCAAACGAGAACTATTGAGATGGCTTTATCTGTCCGTCCGCACTTTTACTGTCTGCCCTCCGACCTTAAAAACTACTGAGGCTCTAGGGCTGCAAATTGATATGTGGATCATCCACCCTCCAATCATTAAACATAAAAAAAATTTAGCCCTCTAGGCTCACTAGTTTTTCTGTTATCTACGGTTAACGTTAACCATATTCGAGCGTCTGGCTACGCTATAGGACAGGCCACCACCGGGCCGTAGCCGAAAGCTTCATGGACTACGGCTCATAAAGCATTATACACTGTACAGAAAACATGATTGCGCTGCAGAAACTTGGACGCCTTTTTTACTTGTTTATTTTTATTTTTGGTGTAAACGCTTCGAACCTGCATAAATATTTAGCTTTGCTGAATTTAATGGTTGTGGTAAAATGGATATAAAGTCTAGTGTCATTGGGAGACTACGTCATTGCTCATAGGGTGTTTCCCTGGCTGCTTATTATGCACGTTCTCGGAGGAGACTGAACGCCCATATAAAGTCTTCCGTGATTTATTTATTTGTTTTTCAATTCAGGTTTCATGAAAAGATGTAAAAGCAATTCCTTCTCTAAGCAGACCACACGAGATTTTCCGGAAGTTATAGGTTTGCATGCGTCAAAAGTTCTGGGAACAAACTACGAATCGGTTGTTTGTTCGCGAGCGCTGTTCTAGGAATTGGATACTTCTGAGAAACACCGAACCAAACTTGGTTTCACTAATGTAGCGAAAATCGAAATCGGTACAAACACCGCCATCCATGTCTGTCGTTACCACGAAACCCGTTCCAAACCTCTTTGGAAAAATATTCAGACAATTCCAAGAACGTCAGTGAGACGTTGGCTTGAATATAGACATAAGAGCGTACACAGCCATTGATTATAAAATATGAATATATACATGAAACGGCGCATACATATGATTACGTATGTGTGATTAAAACATGTAAATTTGTAAAAAGTGCCTGCTTGCTGTTCTTACATAAAAGCCGCCACTAACGGTCAGCTATAACTACGCAGTTATACCTGCACAGTCGGCCTGTGCAGGCAAAACTGAATTCACTAATGTTCAGTTATACCTGCGCAGTTATGCCTGTGCAGGCAAAACTGAACCCACTAATTTTCAGTTATACCTGCGCAGTTATGCCTGTGCAGGCAAAACTGAACGTTAGTGGGTTCAGTTTTGCCTGCACAGGCCGACTATGCAGGCATAACTGCGCAGTTATAACTGAATGTTAGTAGCGGCCTTATGTTACAGGCTCACTCATGAGTCATCCTTTTACTGACGTGTATACCTTAAATTCCATTCATACAACAATTCTCAGTACACGACTCGTACCCTAACCCAACAGTGCCGTAGGTGTAGAGAGAAGGAAACGGCAAATGTGCCGAGTGTAATGTGATTTTTTCAGGTTTCCTGGAAAGGTAAGCCAAGCCAAGACATTTGTAACAAATTACCACCAACATACATTTCGAAATGTCTTTTCTTTACTTCTTGCAATTGCATTATTATTCACATTTCTCATCTGAAAATATTTAGTACAAAAGGGGTGCATGTGTTCCCACTTACAGCAAAACGAAAACGGGGTTTATTCCCTGAGCAGTTGGCGTTCACAGATGAAAAAAAAAAAATTCAAACTTGTTGCATTATAAGGTGATTTATATACAAGGAAAAGTAGGCAACCCTATAGTTTCAGCTGTCGACTGGACATTTTAAGTTTTCAATTTTTTTATATAATGTATCAAATTTTATCTTTGAAAGAGGATGAATAGCCTCTTTTTTTTAAATGTTTTAATCTATATTAAAGAGATATACGTTGTTTATAACTTCTGACGAAAGCAGAAAGTGTAGCTAAGTAATTCCAAATCTTGAAAGAACTGTCCTCCCGTTTTCTGAGCAGCGAAAGCATATTCACGATCTTAATAATTAAAAATGCATTAAAGTGCAAAAAAAGGAAAATTCCGATGAAAAAGCTGCAGTTAGAAAGCAGCATCTAAGTTATTGTAAATGGCTGTTATCTCTGATTCTACTGAGCTCTGCTACAGAAAGTGCTTTTTAACAGTGATATGCTACGATACTTAAGAACACCCGGAGATGCAACAAGAAACTTAATTTACTGCGGACAAAATCTTTTCCTAGTATATTAGTATTTTCGTAACAAAAATTAAATAAACACACGTCCGTACATAGATAAGCACATATACGCATACGTACATACATATCCTTCATGTATAAACTTGAGGTTGCGCCCAATATAGTCGACCAACTACCAGGTACATAACCCACCGCTTTGGTCAATGCCGAGGCTACTAGTGCGGAATGATGTTTTATTTCTCCTGTTCATAACTTTCAGGATTACCGTAGTATAATTTCGCTCCGCACTATCGACTTTCTTTTCGTACCGTACCGTAAAGATAAAGTACCGTAATTCGATACTTTTCCGTACCTGTAAAGGAAAAGATTTTCATACCTCTGTCTGTAAAGTTTTTTTTTTTTTAACAAATACGACAAAATACAATCATTTATTATGACTAATATTTGATACTGTTACTGTTACCATTTGCGGTGAACCGAACTTTTAGTCGAGAGAATCTGATGCATTACGTTTGAAATTTATTTACATCATGTATATAATGCGGGGAAGAACTTGTGGGAAAGTTCTCATTCGTGTTTATGCAAAACGATCTCTGAATTTCCTGTGGTTTTGCAATTAGCCTCTGCAAACTCCGAAGCAATTTGCGAGTGCCGTCCGTAATCCTCTTTTAATTACTTCTCCTGCAGACTGGATTTTCTGCTTAAGGAAGTGCTGCGGTAATGAGCGACTATGATGCTGAAATTTAGAGAGAATGCAGTGTTTTGAAAAATGAGGGTGATTTCAGGTGAATTAACCAAATGCCAGGATATTTAGTTTACCTGGGGAGACTCTGATTCGGAAAGTCATGTTACTGAAGAAATCATTTCATTATCGTTACCTCACCCTTCACTTCTCTTATATTTTCATTCCGCGCCTGTCACTAAGTTCCTGTCTGTTTTTCTTCCTTCTGACCTGCTTGAAACTATGGGTGTTGTGTTGCTATATATTTAAGAGACGAAAGAATTCGAAACCTACTTGTGTTGCTATATATGTAAGACACGAAGGAATTCGAAATCTTTTGAATGAAATTCCTCGCAAGAAAACTGGTGTGCATTTGAATTGCCTTTGAATTCAACCGGGCTAGCCACCAGTTACAAAACTGTGAAGGGGATTAGAAAATAATTATAATTCTAACACTTGATTACAATAATCGACTCTCACCTTTCGACATAAAAAGGAACTAACATGAAAGGCAAATAAGGTTGATTTGTGAACCTGCTAGTCTGTGATTCTTTCCTCATTCATTTCTCCTATTTTTGGTTTCATTCACATTTAATTGATAATTTGACTTCTCTGTACATGGTTAATGTCTCTCATATCACACCATCATCAGGTCGCTCACCCACTCTCCACCTCTCAGTCCTCTAGTGCACAGATAATGATAACCATTCAACTGCTGGACCTCAGTTTAGCGCCTTCAAATATCCTTGACGAGCAAATAAAAATCTTGGGAAAATGTGAAAGCATGGTCGGTATACCATCATTTAACGAGGAATAACCAATACTACATAAAGGAGAATGGTACAAATTATGGTGGATGAAGTTAAACCTTAGTGAAATTCAAAAGCATTAGGTCTTTTCATTGATAGTTTTCGAGTACGTGTGATACTTACCAAATATTGTTTGTCATTCTTGATTGCAAATTTACTGCTGAGAAACATATCTTTCTCTTCATCACTTGCACAAAAAATCAGTATTCTGAGGAACTATTTCAAGATCTATAGAGATCATGCTTTGAATATTGTTCCCCTGTTGCTCTTCAGCAGCTGATGAGCATCTTAAATTGTTGGAAAAAGTTGAGTGCTAGCACATTTATGGTCCCAATTCTTGATATTAATCTTTTGCGCTGTCGATCAACTACCTCATTGTGTATGCTTTATTAAATATTGCATAATTCTAATCATCCTTGGCATTCAGATCATCCGAGGTTATACCGTCCACAACGTACTACTAGAAATGAAGCTCTTTCCAACAGTCTTTCATTTTCTTCTCCGAGATTCAGTGCAACATAATTTTTGGGAAGTTTTATCTTTGTTGCAAACAAATCATGGAATAACCTATTTTATTCTGTAGTTAAATTCATTAGAGCTTCAGTAGATCAAATTTGGTGGGAGTGCATTTTTGGTTGAGGAGGCTGACTCCAGTCGCTCTTCATAATTTATTCATTATTTGCCTTATTTGTTTTAATATGTTATTTGTCTTATTTAATCATAATTCGATATTTATCATATTTTTCTTTGTTATCTCTTCTTGATAGCTTTATTTTCTACTTTTCTGTAATGGACTTCTTTCCTTATTGGGGCCCCTGCTGGTAGCATTGTAGTTTTTCCACTAAGGTTGCACCTTGTCATGTAATAGTGGGTTTATTTCCAGTGTTTGTTTGCAAGGCTCTTCGGATTATACTTCAAGTATGTGGCAATTAATATGCTTTATTATTAGGATATATTTATGTTTAAATACAATTCATTCATAAAGTTGCGCCATTATTCACGTGTAAAAGGTTTCGTTAATCCAACCTCATTATACTGTTACAATTTGATTGTTCATGACTATTTAGCGTTTTATCAATTCCATTAGAAAAACAATATTTACAAAATGAAATCATTTTAACCTTGAAAAGTATTTTTTCTCATCTGCATTTACTTGATTTTTTAAGAATCTTTATTAGAACACCTTGAAATATTAAAATTACTTATTATCATTATTGAGTTTTTAAGAAAATCTGTTACATCAGCTCATCTTCAGTCCTTATCAATGTATTGTTCTTTAAAGTTAGCTACCTCTCTCTCTCTCTCTCTCTCTCTCTCTCTCTCTCTCTCTCTCTCTCTCTCTCTCTCTCTCTCTCTTATTACTTACTGGCAAGCATCTCAGTCCCCCTAAGTCCCTTGTCGCCGTACTCGGTCTCTCTGCTCTTTATCTTCTTTCATGACCTTTCAAGGGATATTTTGTCCTTATGACCTGATATTGGCATATTGTAAGAAAAAAAAGAAAAAGGGGAAACCCCAATAAAGCGAAAACTTCGAAGGGAAAATTTATTGAACAAATACAAAGTCTGCGGTGATTTCCAGTTCCGTCAGTCTCACAAAGAAAATATTTATCTGTTAAATTCCAGTGGATGGTCCCGCGGGATGAGAAGTTTGAGAGGAAAGCCAAAAAGTACACCAGGTTACACCCTGGTATACTTTTCCCCCACGTTTCATCGTTTACCCCTTAATAATGAGTGAGATATTTTATGAAAATTTTACACGCGTGTGTGTTTGTATGTATGTTGTGTGTACGTTTCTCAAATGTGCTACCCCTCGGTTTTCATCAAATGTTGGGGAGTGAGGTTGCTAGGCAGTACCCTTCTCCCTTCACCATCTTATGTAGGATCCACCAGGCTAGACTAGCTACCCGATACCTTTGACGGCTTTACTTGAACATAGCCTTCCCAAGTGACGGGTCCGAGTTTTTTTACTTGGAGTACAACCATCCAAAGTTTTTTTCCTTATTTTCTTCAGATGATTAGAAGAATCATTTTGTTCTAATCGCATTTATTTAGCTGCTGATATATCCTGGAAGTTGCAATGATTTAGTTTCTATTACCAAGAACTCATACATTCAATTGTAAGTATTTCTTGATATATGCTAAATGTTGCTTTACTAATGATGAGATAAGTACGATTTGTAGATGGCGTTTTACATTATTTTATGAGCACAACAAAATTATATATATATATATATATATATATATATATATATATATATATATATATATATATATATATATATATATATATATATATATATATATATATATATATATATATGATATTAGGAGGGAAGGAGGTGTGGGGGGCAACCATGTCGTATTGCTTTTACTATGTCATGGGAAAAGGTCACAAATAGACCCTGGGAAATTTTCTTGTAATATTATCATCCATCCATCATGAAGTTCTTCATGTTGTTCGTAACACAATATTAAGGTTCGCTTGCCTACTCGAGGTTATAGTTATACTTTGAAGAGTACCAGCAAGGGCCTATCATATCTTCGTCGAATTTACTCACCGAAATACATTTATTTGCAGATCTCCCGTATTACATGTAAGGGCAAATGCAACCGTATTTATCCACCGATCTCCAGTGTTGTAGTCTCCTAATATGCCCTTTTGTTATGCGGGGTTCGCTGGCGTTTTATGGGAGCGAGTTTTGCGTCACTTGAAATATGGAGACCAGGCTTTATGATCTGCTGTTCAGTGCTTCTCTCTCTCTCTCTCTCTCTCTCTCTCTCTCTCTCTCTCCTCTCTCTCTCTCTCTCTCTCTCTCTCTCTCTCTCTCTCAAACACTGTTAATGCACATTGGCAATGATACTATCTTCACTACTACTACTGACATTCCAGTGTTGATGATAATGATAGAAAACTGTGAGAGAATACGTTAGAATTCCCGTAGCAATTCTGATAATTCCACAGCCTTTGCTGACAGATAGTCAGTCTTAGAAGAAGGCCCACCAGGGGTTATTTATTTTACCGCGCATTTTTGTTCATCATTACAGTATGCACAATAATTAAACTAACAGACAGATGTAAATTCTCCTGACACAGATTCGCTCAAGGATTTACACACACACACATTATATATATATATATATATATATATATATATATATATATATATATATATATATATATATATATATATATGTGTGTGTGTGTGTGTGTGTGTGTGTGTGTTTTGCTAGCTGATTTACTAAGAATTAGTGAATGTTGTGGTGTCAAAAGTCTGAGTTACCAGTATTTGTTGAAGAAAGCCGGTGAGTTGGCCTCCCTTAATGCTTTGTATTATCGAGATTGATAGTGCATAATATTTTCACAAAGTGGATGTATTGGGTCAGTTGATCTTCGTTTAAATTTTTATTTTTTGCCTTTAGGAGTGAGTGCGCCATTTTTCACGATGATTGAAGAAAGTTTTACTCTACTTTTTGTTCTTTAATGCTAACCCAATGAAGTCCAGTGTCATGAGTTTGTAGAAAACGGAGTGGCGGTGAATTATGAAGCGATGCTTAAATATTTCAAAACCCTTTTTCACTCACACACGCACTCACAAAATAGATAGCACTGTTAAAAAAGGACGAATCCAAAGAGAAGTTCAGTGACATCTTGTTCAGGTAGTATTCCTGGGTTCCATGTGCAAAGTCAGAGAGAGAGAGAGAGAGAGAGAGAGAGAGAGAGAGAGAGAGAGAGAGAGAGAGAGAGAGAGAGAGGCGAACGAAAATGGTTTCTTGGTTGGGAAAAAAATCAGTCTGACGCACAACAACATCGATATGCCTCCAGAATCGGTCATACCAAAAGGCTTCAATAGAAATTCGTATTTGTGGTTTTTCTCATAAATCTTATGAAAGGCTGTTGCCCTTCTGATATTAATTCAACTGAAGTGATCATCCACCAAGAGCATCAATGTTATATATAGGCAATTACTGTTGAAGTGCAGCTTTATAGGACCAGTGACTGAATAATAAGGTTTAGGAATAAGATATTCCAAATATCTTGATGAAATTCTTAGAAGGACCAAACTACGGGTATAAGGAGCGATAAGGTTAGCATTGTAGTGTTTGCTATGAACTGACGAATTGGGAATGTCTACAATAAGAAATACGTTGCCAAATCCGTATAAGAAGCTGTAAAATTACATGTAAAAAAATAGTCACTTCTGGAACATTACTGTATTTCCATCGGGAGCTTCTTACACTGTAACTTACAATGTAATGCTTAGGGGCGAACAGTGCGGTTGTTCGTACGATGAGGCTGCCATGGCCAAGACCCTCCCGCTTGCAACCACGTCATTCGGGCTACCTAAATTGACCTCCTGTGGCTAAACCTGCTCGATATATGTGGAAGTAAGCTGAATGCTTTTCATCTACACATAGTAGCTGTAGTTGGCGACAATGAAAAACGCCTCAAGCAAAATATCCTACTCAGTCTAAATAATGTCAGTATCCAAACTGAGCTGGGGTTCATACAAGTTCGGCTGTATGCGGCAAATGAGTTTAAATACTTTATCAAAGTGCATTCCCCATGATGAATCATATTGATGAGCAAGTAAATAAATGGCTCCTTTATTGGCAGAGCGACCGTTGGAAGGAACTTTCACGTAACTGTGACCCTTTCATGATATGCATAACAAAACTGTTAGTGTAGATGCCGCGTTCACGCTAGAAAGACTACCTAATTAAGAATGATAATGAAGGATTAAACTGAATTACCCGTGTCCAAGGATGCACCATTCAACACCGTGCCAAAGTTATAGGCCGCATTAATTTGAACACTCCAACCACATACAGAGATCAGCGGGCTAAATATCATGAATATTTAGAATTTGTTCAGGAAAATATGTCAGTATTAGTATTGAATATTACTTTGGCTTGTAATATTTTGACAGGAAAGTGAAATTTATAAAAAAAATACTTCAAGTGGCATTTGAAAATTTAAAGAATAGACATTTATAGTCATGTTTGATATACGACAGTTGTGACTTATTTCGTTTTGTATTTATCTTAGTAGATTCCGCACCAAGAATAATAAGCCATTTATTGCCAATGAGATCAAATTGATAAGACTTAGTACAGATTCTTTTTTTGTTATCCTAACTGTCCTTAGATTTCGACAGCTGTGTATTATGTAGCGCCTTTATTAAACATGGCGATATTTATTACGAGGACTTTTAATTCAAGAATTGTTCTGCTCGATATTATTTTGAAGTTGCAGACCTCCTTTTGTCCAGCGTCCATTTCCTTCATAAAAATCGAGTCCTATTTGTTGGTGTGAAAGCATTTTATTATCATTTGGTAAGTTGAATGCCCACACTTGGGGTATAAAATGACAAGTTTGAATTATTTTTAGATTCAGCAACAAAAAACTTTTTGAAACAGATCGCCAGTAGTCTCGTTGGCCCTTAATATACGGAGGCTACCTTTCAGATCGCAAAGGTTTCCCATAATTATTGCAAGTAGGCTTTCCAGTCTTGATCACAGCTCTACCACCTGTTCTGCTCGTTTGGGATGACTTTTTCAGAATTTCACTTCTCAGTTTTCCCATTTTATCATTTCCTCTTGCTGTGTAGATATATCCACTAATTTATTTGTTTATGTATCTTTAGACTAACTTTTTAAAGACATTGCACTTGCATTTGACATTGAAGGTGGCAATGAATTCTTATAAACAAATTTGAAAACTGCTCTAGTTCAGTCAGCCAATGGTAGAGTTGCTCTCAAAAACTTCCTTCCACAAGATAGAGCACAAATGCCTCAGCCAATGAGAGGGGGGAATAGAAAAGGATTCTAAGTTGGGCGTGGTGGAGGTCTCCGATTGGCACAGCCAAACCTTTGTTCAATTCTTGAGCAGTAGTTCCTCGACAGCCATATCGGTGTACAAACGGTTTTTTGAAGCTGGCCGTTTTTAGGATTTGTTTCCATGGATACAGTTGCAATATTTTGTAAGTAATTGTAATTTTTGTTTTCAGTGCGAAGCTTATTTGTTTAACATTCGGCGATATTTATCTGGCTAAATGTTAATTACTAAAGGCGATTTATAGTTTGGGCAATGCTCCCAATGCTCCTTAGGGACCAGCGATCCTCTTGTGAATTTTGCTCTGACGGCTCCATATGGTTCTAGCTGGAAAAGTGTCAGCATTTCAAGGTGCACATTTTGCTTTGAGGACGTTCTGGTCTGTGCTGGTTAGAAACTGGTAGGGACAGAGGCTTTGAAAATTCATGTGCATTACTGTGAACATGCGGTCACTGAAGACTTCGATTTACGGCCCAACCGGTACAAGCTTTGGAAGTTCTTCGCATTAAATGCACGTGTTTCATGCATTTACATTCATTTGGTCTCTTTTATTTTCATCCGAATACATTCGGTGACATTTTATCTGCCATTTACAACTTCGTTTGACAGCTCGAATGTGCTCCAACTTGGCTTCAATCACGCTCATCAGTTAGTTCGTACACAAGGAAAATGAATCGTAAATTTATTGTGAAGGATTCTGTACTTAGAGGAAGATAATTTCTCTCTCTCTCTCTCTCTCTCTCTCTCTCTCTCTCTCTCTCTCTCTCTCTCTCTCTCTCTCTCTCTCTCTCTGAGTAGTTTTAATTTCAGATTTAGTTTTTTTCTGTTGGAAAATAGTTGCCATTCGTAGACACCTGATCGCTGATCGATACTTCAAGTGTCGATGTAACTTTGCAGCTGAAATAGAAGCTGTGTTCTGTGAAATTACGTAAGGTTAAAAAAAATTAAATCCAGGGTAGAACTATAGAGTAGCTCCGCGTCGCCGACGGCACTATAACTTAACTTTTTCTACAGTTTTTTGGTTAATTATCAATTTACCTTTCATTATTGGCGCTCGAGTCTAATTAACCTGCAATTAACCCCCGAAGTCCATCCAACAAGGGGTTTCCATACGCGATCTTCACAAGATAGAGCACGGGTACGTCTGTTTCGAACGGTTCATATCCCGTCCGGCAAGTGCAATAACTTGTTAACGTATGGGTAACCCCCGGCCCCCCACACGGCGAAGGGACATTCCATTTGGCCGACAACAAACAGATGCACCGCCAGTATCAGAACCCCTAAAAGTGTAGAAAAAACCAGTTGAAAAGGCAAAAACAGGCGCGGAGCTAATGTATAGAATTACGTAGCGTATTTTCTGTATTAGGTAATGATAAAAAGGGTTATTTATAATGATAAAAAGGGTTAAGAAACCACTGTAATCGCAGCGCCTTTTCCATTCACTTTCTGTCAAAACAGAATCGAATGAGGAGAGCTAAAGTTAGCACTGCTCCTACACAGCGCCTTCGCCGAATCGCCGGTGTGTTTTTAAATGCGTTGACTTGGAATGTTGCATAATTTCGGTGCCTTTCATAGGTTTTCTAGATTTTCTCATTTAGTGAGTTGTTGCGTATGGAGTTCCGTTTGGGGGTGGTGTGAGTTTCTCCTTTTAAAGTAAGGTGCTGCGTCATCTCTGAACGAGCTCTAGGTGTTTCAGCCAGTTTTCAGTGTAACATCGGCCGCAGTGTTTGGTTACTTCGTCAATTTCTCTTCCTTTACCAGGGCTATTGGAGGGTCATCCTAATTATAAAGTTTGTGCCCAATATTTACACGAGTTATGCCCAGTAAATGCAAGCTCTTTGTTGGCCAAATAATTCCAAAAGCCGTTTTTCATTAAACTCAGTTGATCGACCTATCAGATTGGGAGGATTCATTCAGGTTGTACAACAAATAATCCGCGTGAATCCTCGTGTTCATCGGTTGTTAATTAGCTGGGTGTTTATTTAAGTTAAAAGGATTAAAAGGACCTCGTTACTCCCTCCCTCTCTCTCTCTCTCTCTCTCGTGTGGAGCCGGGGTGTTGGGGGGGAGGGGGGTTAACTCATTAAGTTGGCTACCTGTGACCACCGCAAGTTTTTGATGAATGTGTCCATTGTAAACTAAAGTTATGAAGGTATGGTAGGATGATGTAATTATCATCCGCAATGTATGAAGTGCCATTTTTATTAAAGTTATTTACTTAGTTTAGAGTCGATAGTGTTTCTGGAACTGTTTGTGGGTCAGTATAGGGCTTCGGCATTTACTTTACCGATTCTTAGAGAAGCTGTACATGAGTAGAATATAGTGTGCATAGACAGTATTTTCATGTTTTGTTTACTGAAATAACTTCAGAAAAATGACCTGTTAAGCGATTTCTAGCTATTTTACTTAACAATTATCATATTTCTTGATTACAGTTATCAGAATCTGAGAATGAAAACACAGATTCCGCAATGTTTTCTTGATATCTCGTCTTGCAAGCCATCGTCTCCGTTGATGGTTTTGGGTGAGTCCTCTGTTTCTCTCTGTCACTGGTATAAATGTTGTTCTGTCTATATATTCAAAACTTTAATATAGTCTATTATGAAGATTGCTATAATTTGATCGTACAGAGAATTACTATAATCTAAGTACGTTGTGTGTTTTCTTCAGCTTATTTCTTGGTTGTCTGGATTTGTGTGTTGTGAGTTATTAATTTGAATTTTTAATTATTATTTTATTGTTAGGGTGATACAGCCCTTGGTGAAAGACACATCATACCCTTGGATCAAGTGTTGAAAGCCACGGTAAGGACTCGGAAATTGTACACGAATTCAAGTAGCTTGCCACAGCAATGTAAGTTCCTGGTTGTAATTTCTATTCCTTTTTCCATTTTTTCCAGTATGATGTGTGATTTTTCTTTTCATTTCCCGTAATCAAAGCTCACATGTATTATGTTTGCTTTTATTCTGGTTGTGTAATTTGTGTGGTGGGGACGGGGTGACATTATTAAAGTTTTAGTTCTATATTTTTTGTGTAACTCATTTTTAATTTTAATTTCCTTTTCAGGTTACAAAAGCCAGTAGTGAAAGTCGCCTCACTCGCGCTGCCTTACCGTCAGGGGACTGAATAATTCATTAGTCAGTTAAGAGGCTTGCATAAAACAATGTAAGTGTTCCTATGGTTATTTTTTACTTTTTTCTTTGCAAAGGAGTCTGCTGTAATTTAAAAGGATCATTTATTTTTGGGTAAAAAGTTATGAATTTAATGTCTCTACTACTATGAGGAACAGACTTTTTGTTCCTTAGGGTAAATTTTTTGTCTTTCAGCACAGAACTGTTTCCAGATTCCAAGAACCTTTGTGTTGTAGGTGTTGGGTTTTGGAGGGTGCGGTTCTCAGAGCAGAGACCAAGAATGAATTCGTTATTTGCGCTTAGTAGTATCTCTAAACTATACTAGCTAGGCTTGCTTACCTTTAAACGCTACCTTTTTACCCCCTTTGACCTGACACTATCGATCTTTGAAGTACGTCACGTACGTGACTTTACTGTTATAGGGAAAGTGTGTTTACTTTGGTTTGTATTATTAGGCTATATGCAGGACTGTTAAAAATCCAGTACAGGAGGATGCTGTTCAAAATTCAGTGCTCTTTTCTGGAAACATTGATTAGAATTATTTTAGTTTGAAAGTTTTTAATGCAATCTTTGATATGTTTCAGCGATTAAAAAAGCTCCTGTCAACAGCATGAATATCTAGACAGGGAATTTTTTTTAGATAAATTTCATGAAATTAAGGTACATCATTTACTTCGAACCATGGGAACCAATGAATTCCTATCTTTCGTAATAAGTTGATTATTACTTTAATTCACTGAAAGAAAGCTTGAGGGTATTTAAAAGTGAACACTAAAATAATTTATTGGCCCGGGAAATGAAAAGGTAATAATAATAATAATAATAATAATAATAATAATAATAATAATAATAATAATAATAATAATAATAATAATAATAATAATAAACTGGAATCGTGAAAACGCCTGCAATGAAAGCAATTGCCATCTTTAAATCGTAATCAGAGTCACTACTTAACGGGAGATACATTAATTCTTACGGGTTAGGTATATGTTTGGAACATTTATTCACGGTAGACATATATTTGTTGTGCTCAGTTTTGAAATAAACTTAAGCGGTTTTTAAATACTTTTCGGATATGTACATCGATCGTTTACCTTCCATAATTTTATTTATTTTCGCTAGAAACAATCTTATGAGAAATTTTGGTACTTATTTTCTCGTAAAAAATTCGTTATAATGGAAATTTAAAATCATGCCTGCAGGTGACAGATTCTGATGACAACGTGGTGTGGAAGGGTTTAGCTCTCTTGGTTCCTTAAACTTCAAAGTTGAGTTGGAATTGCATCTTAAAACATTTTGATCCTCTCTCTCTCTGGGCTGACGTATTCAAGCACTTTTTGGTGGGTCCAATATTGCTGGTTGAAGTTTCTTTTTTGATCGTGAAGTCGACAAGTTTTGAAATTAGGATTTTCTCATCTACAATAGCTCCTTGATATAGAATGCCCATTAAAACACAGTATCATATAGTTCTGTATTTGTTATTTACTGGTTAAAACTGCTGTTAAAAAAAAAACGTGACCTTTGCTGACAGATCTGAGAGTTTTCTGACTTTCATATTTAAGGACTTCTGGCTTCTCTGTAATTTTGTTGCTTTTGTCTACCAAGTTTCAGCCACGCCACTTTCAGTTCCTTCAGTACTCGTCCGTCTTTCCAATCACGATTTTGACAGGCTGGGCCAGCCGCCATGTCCTTAACAATAATCCTGTATTGATGCCTGTCTGTCAAGGCCGTTAACATTTGATAAAAAGGTCTCTCTCTCTCTCTCTCTCTCTCTCTCTCTCTCTCTCTCTCTCTCTCTCTTTCTCTCTTTCTCTCTTTCTCTCTCTCTGATGTACATTTTCGGGTATGAAGGAGCAATGGTCAATGTTATTTTTTCACGATCAGATATTGCACATATGTTGATCGATAACAAACATCTAGTAACGAATAATTTGATTTCTTAAAAACCATTCAGCTGTTTCCAGTCAGCAAAGCTGACGTTTCTCTAACCGCGTGGGTTGTATTCGGTAGTGTAGATTGTTTGTATTAGTGGCGTTTAAACCGACTGATCTATTCCACTTGCACAAGACCGCTGAGGTGGTCTGAAGTTCTTGTAACCTTGCGTTGAACCACTTACTTAACAACCTTGACACAGATTAAGAGTGCAAATTCAGTCAGTCTGTCAGTTAAGTGGAGATGTTAATGGCCTTGGTGAATTCTCGCCCCAAGGGATTTGCTAGACAGGTCCAAAGAAAAGGATCGCTCCTACTGTCGTATGGGGAGAGACCGTGATTTCTAGACATACGAGACACGAGACCAAGAAGCGCCTTTCTTGCTTTGTAATGGAACCCCTTTTCTGATGCTGAGTGAATTTAATGTTCATAAATGTGTACAAGAATACTAGAGCACGTAGGTGCAAGCTGCATGTATGCTTGCATATGGACACACGCACATGCACTACAAAAATACACATAATTAATGGGGGCCATTGGGGCCAAACCGTTAAATGATACAAATCTTTAGCGGTCTCAGCATTCTTTTACCCCTCGATTTTATCGAGGGCTGAGACCGACTTTTTTATTGTTAAATATCAAAATTCAGTAGCTTTTGACGGGGATATTACAGAATACTTTTAAGGCTTAAGGAAAGATTTTATTTTGAATTTTGTTTGTATTAAAAAGAGAGTCTGCCAACAATGTAAAAGTTCATATATGGTGAATTTTCGGAAACATCGTTTTTCTATTTTTTTTTTTTACATTCTTTCATTGTTCTTACCACCTAGCATATCTAGATTTTAAGAACCCTTTGCTAGACGGAAAATGTCTCAATATTCAGGAATTTGCAAATGGTGGCTGGTTATTTAGGCCTTTATTCAGTGCTCTTGCCTCCGTACAGCCACATGGCCTCGCCAGTATATAGAGCGATCTTTCGGTAAAGTTAACGTCATATCTAAGTTTTGACGTAGTTTTATCTTCACAGGTTAGTTAAAAGTTTATTTGGTTGTTTATTTGGTCCTTTTCTGTCCTTTGTCTTGTTCACTTATTGCCCGGCGTTGATCTTCATATTTGCCTTTACACGATTTTCTGGGCCCTGAATGTGTTTGACAGCGTTCATTTGGTCCATGAAACTGGCCTCCTCTGGTGTAAATTTTAAAAAAATGTTTTCCAGTATTTATCTTAGATGACTGTTTAAATGATGTTTATAAATTATAACGTTTACAAAAAGCAATGATCGTTGCTGTTAAAATTTTAGTCCTGAATTTTTTTGCGAGGCATTTTTTTGCACTCCCTAGTGGGTATGATTACCGTTATCTAGGTCCCATGTTCAATGTCGGAACATGTTTAATTCGGCTTGCATCATTCTTCCTGTGCTTCCTTTTAGTTTTTTGTTGTCCATATTTTGCCCACAAATTTTTGTATTAATGTTTTAGAAAATTTCAATTCAAACCTTTTAGTTATCAGTCGTTCACCAATTGTGTACTATCATACATATTTCTCTCTCTCTCTCTCTCTCTCTCTCTCTCTCTCTCTCTCTCTCTCTCTCTCTCTCTCTCTCTCTCTCTCTCTCTTGCATAATTAAGGCTAATGGTGAACTTGATTCAATGAGTTATTTCCCAATTATCACTTATAATATAATAGTTTGTGTGTTTTTTTTTTAGAAATTGGATAAATGTTGGTTATAAGTATTTCATGAATGGGTCCTGACTTTCACGTAAAGATCCTCCATTATGTGAGCACAGGTAACGACAGTAAATACCGTTGAAAGTACCTTACAAGTACTTACAAGTACTTGCAGGGTACTAAGTGATTGCCATTTTCTCTGCTATTGCTTCTTTTTCCCGCACGTTGTAAGTGCGTTTTCACAAAGTTTCATACTTTGTTCCTGACGAATTTTATTACATAATCGGTCTTCTCGATGACATTGTGATATCGCCAAAGGGTAGGTCTTGTCTCATAATTTGAAGCAGAGTTAATAAGAATTTGCATCGGAAATAGCATCCGTGAGAAGTCAGTCATAAAATTACTTGATACCAATAATAATTTGGCACAGAATGTGGGTGACCCTACCAGGCACAGAAATGCAAGGCACTTAATGGGTTCTTAGTCTCGACACTGCTGTAGTACCTGAACAGATATAACAGAAAATGTTCATTTTTCAGACAGGCAGCTCAAGTATTTTGAATGTATCTTAATAGACTCCTTTCAGTTCCTTACTATTCCTTAACAGCATATTGCAAGTATTAGGTACGGCTTATGTGGCTTCCATAACTTTTCTGTCTATTGGGCAGACAGGTCACGAAATCGAAATTGATGTGATCAAGCAGATGTTATGATTTGAGATTATGATGTTCCCGTCTAGTTTACAGGCATATCTAAGTACAACGCAGTAGTCAAAGTTACACCTTTTTAACTTGTTTTATACCTTCGTCAGCCAGTCTCTTTTCTGGCTAATTTACCAATTGCCCTTCAACACCAGACTGTCGCAAATTTCATAACGCCTGATATCTACAAGTCGGGGACTTGACAATTCTGCGTCCAAATATTAAGATAAAATGGCATTAGCAAATTCTGAATTTTCAGATGCTGTTCACCGGCATTTGTAAAAGCCACTTTATAAGTTCAACTGTGTTTTTGACAGGTTGCCACTGTCAGTTTCAATAGAACTTCTGCTTGAATTTTTCATGACAATTTTCATAAACTCAGATTAGTTTCGAGTCATCAAAGTTCACTCCGTTGGCTCATCGTTGATCCATTGCCTCTCTTACCCGAGTCTATGACTGTAGCAAATTTCTGGTCTGATTCTGGTTGGTGGTCGCAATCAAAGTTCAGTACTGATCAAATCGATTTGATGGTTATGGATTGTAGCTGTGCTCAAGTTTCAAACATTTGACCTAAAAAAATGAATGAATGCTAACTTTACTCTATTTGGGTAATTCAGCTATTGGAAGTTATTTAAAATCTCGAAAAGGAATCCATTATCATGGGTTAATGCAGCTGCCTTGTAAGACCTCAAGAGTTCTCGACAATGGGAGTCAGAGAGAGAAAGCGATGCCACCCTTTAATTAAATAATGTATAGTAATTCCACGCAAGATTACGTTTTTCCACACCTTCCAGTTTGGCATCTGTGAGCTTTGTTTTGAACTAATATAAGAACTGAAAGCAAACACGTTTTTTGTATGCTATCACAATAATTTAGTAACATTTTATCAATGTTTAAAAGCTGTTGCAATCTCTTGTAAAGTAAACTAGTTTCAGGCTCTTTAATTTTTTTTTCTGAAATGTATGAAATCGACTGACTGACTTGCGTATGACTTATGTGTAGGCCTACCGTGTTCTGTTGCTTCATGTATCAAACTGTAACTTTAGCACTCGTAATTAGAGACACCTCGGGGTCCTACAAGGCAGGGAGATTAACCCTATCCTGCATCCCTTAGAGATTTTCATTAACCTCCTTCACCATGTGCAGACTTCCGTACTATTTTAGGTATATTTAATCTAGTCCCTGTGTCTTAGATGATCTTTGGTGATTGTGTTTGGCTATTTTTGAGTCTGTCTCGTGGTTAAATGCAAGGTGAAACTATTCATAAGAAGAATACAGATCAAAGTGTAGTTACAAAAAGATTTACTGTATTCGTCACTCAAGCTACAATTGGGAGCTGGCAACCTCTTTCCCCACAGTTCGTTTATGCGCTACTGTCGGACAGTATTCTCTCCACCTACACTCTGACAAAACTTGTTTGGTGTCCTGGTTATAAAACTATGCAAGAGGCATTCTAGGTTTTTTAGTAATGCTTTGAATGCATTGAAGAGACATTCTGGGTTTTTCAGTAATGCGTTGAAGACGCATTTTAGGTTTTTCAGTAATGCGTTGAAGAGGTATTCTAGGTTTTTCAGTAATGCTTTGAAGAGGTATTTCTAGGTTTTTCGGTAATGCGTTGAAGAGGTATTCTAGGTTTTTCATAATTCGTTGAAGAGGCATTTCTATCTAATGTTACTGGGGTTTAGAAAGCAGAGAAGTAGACAAGAAATGGCAACAGTCACTCTGTCAATGGTTTTTTTTTTATGTGACTTTTTGTATGGTACATTGTGTATAGTCTCAACTCTGCTTTTTTCAGTATAGTCTCAACTCTGCCTTTTTTCAGAAGTGATTTTTTTATGTCAATGGTTTTTTTTTTTAGTGACTTTTGTATGGTACATTGTGTATAGTCTCAACTCTGCTTTTTTCAGTATAGTCTCAACTCTGCCTTTTTTCAGAAGTGATTTTTTTATGTCAATGGGTTTTTTTTATGTGACTTTTTGTATGGTACATTGTGTATAGTCTCAACTCTGCTTTTTTCAGTATAGTCTCAACTCTGCCTTTTTTCAGAAGTTGCTTTTTTCAGTATAGTCTCAACTCTGCCTTTTTTCAGAAGTTATTTTTTTTTTTATGTGACTTTTTGTATGGTACATTGTGTATAGTCTCAACTCTGCTTTCTTCAGTATATATTTTTTTTTTTATGTGACTTTTTGTATGGTACATTGTGTATAGTCTCAACTCTGCTTTCTTCAGTATAGTCTCAACTCTGCTTTTTTCAGTATAGTCTCGACTCTGCCTTTTTTCAGAAGTTGCTTTTTTCAGTATAGTCTCAACTCTGCCTTTTTTCAGAAGTGATTTTTTTATGTTATTTGTGGCAGCATTGTCATCTTGCTATTGTATTTGTTTAAAGGATAAATAAGGTCGTCTTAGTATTAATTCTTGATCTATTGTTAGAAATGTACGTTTCAAGGTTTGACGAGGCCATATTTGTCATTCCTTCCCTCTGCCAGTGATGTCTTCGTCAACTGGAGTACATTTCTAACAATTGACTAAGGCTGATTACGCAAGAAGTTGGTCTTATTTGTCTGAATTTTTCAGTGTTAATAATTCATTGTTTTAATGAGATACTGTCTTTTTACAGAGAACCCATAGGGATTCGATGAACGCTCTCATTCTACAGAGAACCCATAGGGATTCGATGAACGCTCTCATTCTACAGAGAACCCATAGGGATTCGATGAACGCTCTCATTCTACAGAGAACCCATAGGGATTCGATGAACGCTCTCATTCTACAGAGAACCCATAGGGATTCGATGGACGCGCTCATTCTACAGAGAAACCATACGGATTCGATGAACGCGAGAGAAACTGAGGAAATGCAGAGAGGAAGAGGATCGCCAGAAGAGCAGAGCATCTGTAATCGTTATTAATCTGCCGGTAATCCAGGGCAATTTTTAAAAACTTTTCTGGACGCCACACTTATTTTATTTTTTTTTTTTTTGCTGCGTCTTTGGCCGTAAGTTTAGTAGTTATATAAATTAGCCAAACTGCCGATAAATTTATGAATTACCTGTAGATACAATTTCTTTTATTGGCTAATTTAAGACATCATAAATTTAACACATTAGTAGTTTGTTTTTTTGCCTTTAACTTTTGTTGTTTCTGAAAATTGTCTGGTATTTTTTTGCTATTATTTTGTCGTGTTTGTTAACTTTCCTAATAAATATCTGAAACATCCTTCGACATTTAAATTGCCAGTAAGGAAAAGTAATCAAATATCATAGCTAAGTGTAAAATCAGAAGCATTTTATTGACAATGAAACTGTAGAATGACAATAATAATGAACTGCAGAACAGAGTGCCGGGCACATTTGTGGAGTAGGATCGTCTACTGTGCCGCCTAACTTGAACCTCCAATATTTTGGTTGCCAATTCTATGTTTCCTGGTATTTTTTGGACATGAGAAAACGCCCCGAACGACTAAGCAGGGACTGCTGCTTACGAGGTCCTTGGATAAAACTTTAGTAGAGGAAGGTCAAGCAGGGCCTGCTTCTTAACCTTTACTGTCCCCGACAACAAAGCAGGGGCTGCTTCTCACGGGATCCTAGGATAAAACCACATCTACTGTGCCGGGAAAGGTAACACACTCCGTCATCCCCTCGACACCGACTCACACTCCTGAAATATAGGGACTCATTTCATTACCTACGAAGAAGCTATTTCAAATTCTGTACAGATATTTGGCTGCTTAACATGATCAAATCATACATCGCAACAATCATGCTGCACAAATAATAATGACCTAGCATCTATCTAACGGGAATTATGGCAATATGACAAGCAAACGCTGATGTGAACGAAAACTTACTACCTCCTGTGAAGTAGATTATTTATAACACTAAACGTATATAATTACACATTCCTGAGAACATAAAATGAGAAATGAGATTTACCACCTACTGGTAGCCTAGAAGCTTATTATTGTGTATACCAGTTTTGCCTTGGTGCACTACTGCGATTTCACATATACTGTATATGCACGTCTTCATTTCAATAAAAGTTTTAAGAGATTTTGAAGTATATGGCAAAAGAAACGAGATTCCAAAATATTCTAGATACCCTACATCATTATACCACCTGAAGCATAACTACACATATTGCCACGTCACAATAAAAACTGATTCAAAGCCACACTTTTCAAATGTTTCCCTAGGAACTAACATTCTTGCATAATTCAAACATTTTTTTTTTTTTGTGGTGGACAGAGATGAAAAAATAATGCTCGAACAGGCCGTAAGCCCTTTTTACTTTTTCGGAGCATTCGACAAACTATTTCCATCTCTTCATTCCTATATTAATTGAGAATCCCGTAATTCTTTATTCAAAAAATAATTTCAGCTAGGTACAAGACCTTAACGCAACATAATGACTGCTGTATACTTCAAGACATATTTAAACTTGACCTGATTCCATTTGCCTTTGACGGTTTTGTTACTTACACAAGGTCGAAAATAATCTATAATTTGAAGCCCTAACGATAATCATCATGTTTTGTAAGGGAGAGGCTTGTATTGTTTTATCCTTGAAAAGGTCCCAGTCTTATGTTATGATTATCGGAATATTCTACAAGTGACAAGCTATTTCCATTTCATAATTCCATTACCTCATTAACACTAGCTGAAAATAAGTATTTTAAAATCAATTGGCATTAAAGTTATATATGTGGCCAAACACCATTCACCTGTGACAATCATATTATCTATATGATTACTAAGAGTAAAGCGGTGGAAACAACTTTTTATTATCTTTACCTAACACCTTCGCCTATAACTTTCAAAATAGGTGCTAAATGTAGCACGTTAATTAGCAGGAAAAAAAGACAACTTTTAATTGTCTTTACCTAACACCTTCGCCTACAACTTTCGAAATAGGTGCTAAATGTAGCCCGTTAATTAGCAGAAAAAAATCAAGCCCGTTAATTAGCAGAAAAAATCAATCTTTAGGAGAAAAAACTAACTAGATCGTAGCCCGTTAATTAGCACAAAAAATCAGTCTTAAGGAGAAAAAAACTAACTAGATCTTAGCCTGTCTGTCAAAAACTAAACGGACCCTCAAAAGTAGTGCGTCAGACCAAAGCACTAACATAAAACGGAAAACGCCTAATTCGAAATCAAGAAATTCACAAACAAACTCGGAAAACGGAGTCGTCTTATAATTTACCTATTTCAACCAAAGCCGGTGCTTTACCTCAAATACCAGTTAAGATTTCCTAGGTTTACTCAAGTAGGTGGTCTAGGTATTTTGGTGTTTTATTCCTTATCATCAAATACGTCAAAACACACTCAAGGCAATTAATAGGTTTCATTTATGTATATTTCTACGAAAAGTTCACCTATTTTGACATTATAGTCTTAATACAAACACTACAATAGGGCACCAGATAACTATTACTAAAGAGCTACTATATCGTTGTATATTATAACAAGCTTTCAGAACTTTCAGAAACTACGTTTGGACAATGCTTCTGTGTGTGCTATACCCACAACAAACCTACGCACATCCAAAAGAGAAAATTATAGAAATTAGCGTCTATAACATGAACAAGTAAAGAGAGAATGGCAATACTATTCTTTAATACAGTACATGCCAGTGCAGAGAGAGAGAGAGAAACTCAAATTATCGTCTTTTAGCCTTAATGCTACTACCCCATTCACCCACACAGAAATAATCATTCGTATAAATATTTAAGGAGGAATTTCCTTTTAACAGAAAAAAAACTTTAAATCGCCTTTACCAACTTATGTTCCGACTTTACCAACTTCAGTTCCGCATCTTTTAAATCTGACCACTAAAGCTCATCCATATACCTGTGTCGCTGATCGCACAAGCAAACAACTTTTCAAGATTAATTGACCTAAGTTACACCTTCCATTCAGTAATGCTTGGCAGCTATCTCTGCAAAATGTCTACATTATCTTCTTTCACTTCAACTTCTGAATAACTGCTCTTTCTTAACAGTTCCTAATTATTATTTTACTTTACCAACACCCGTTAGCACTTTAACTAAATTCCACCTCCCTTCTCCCACTCAAGATACCAAAGCATTTATACATCCACAACATTTATACCAAACGCTAGAGAAGTTTCAATGATTCTTACCAGTTTTGTGGAATAGGTCACAATGAAGCCCAAAAGCCTGCTCAAAGTTAGTCACGTGCTATATAATTCTGATGCATCTTTGGTAAACCTTCCATGTTTATTAATATATTCTTATTTACCATTCCTTGGTAATCTCAGCGTTAAACGGTGCTACATAAATTGGTGAATGATTCAGTCATGGACGAATTACTGAATTGTTATTTGGACGAATGAGACGATATGGGCGAAAACTAAGTAAATGACATACGAAGAATGAAAGACTTGATTTACTCAAATTATAGTTTATCCTACGCAGCTGGGCAGGAAACTGGTCAGCCTCAAGATCTCTGCTATCTTATTAATAAAGGAAGATATGCAGATAACTACTACTACAGTAATTATGTTTACTGGCAAGCTGCATCTCAACTCTGAAAATCAGAATGCTACAAGCCTAAAGGTCCCAGTAGGAAAAGCAGCTCCGTACAGAATAGAAAACTGGGAAGTAAAGAACTTTAGGGCTTTCTAGGATTGGAAGGTGAGACGTTCAAGGTGTCGAGGAACGATGCAGAAAAGTGGAAAAATAAACTGAATAGCATATTGGGCATTTCTATGGGAAGAGCCACAGAGGAGTTGAGTAGAATGTCAGATACAACAGAAGAAGAGAATATTTATAGAATATCAAGCTCAAGGAAAAAGCAAAGACAAAGATCTGGGACAGTCAGGCGTCATCGAAGATAGAGGGGGCAGAAATATCTTGCATAAAGATGATGACATAACACGAAGACAAGATCTTTTCAAAGAAAATTAGAGGGGGGATTTTCGGGAGAGGACAGAGGAGCCGGAGATGGAGATACAACCTATAAAGGCCAAGAAGGGTATAAGTAAAGTGAACAATGGACAAGCACCGGCTCCACCAGGTGCAGAGTGAAATGTTGAAGGTACTTGTTATAACGAGGGAAGATCGGATACTGGAACAGTTGAGAACAATTTAAGAGGGAGAAATGGTGCCAAATGACTGGGAAACAAACGGATAGTAAATGTGTTTAAACAAATGGGATATATTACAGAGTATGGTAATTATAAAGGAATGACACAAATAATTTTAAAAAATAGTTCATAACAGATACCAGCAATTGTGAACGTGGGACGGTTTTATTAGCAAGAGATATACAGCTGATACTGTCTTGATAAAGATACAGTAAAATAGGCTGGAAGGCAATCAGAAACTCTACTGCATTTATAGACATAGAAAAGGCATTTAATATAATGCTAAGAGAAAAGGTGTTTTGGCGCTTAAGACAGAGAACAGTCCCAGAGCAAGTTGGTTAAGTTAGCTGAAATATATAAAAGATCAAGGATAGCAATCATAACCACCTATGGCAAAACAGAAATGTGTGAAGCTAGGGCTGGGTTACATCATATATCGGCATTTGCCCCAATTTTGTTTTAATCGATTTACGATGTTTTAGCAGAGAGATTGAGAACGAAAACTATGGAATTGTTAATTGTGGATAATCTGGTGATTAAGGCACAAATATAAGAATTGCAAAACAGGGTGGTATGAAAGTAAATTTGGGTAAAAACGAGGTTATGGTGTCCAGGAAACAGGAAGGGGTTAGGTTATTCATAAAAACTAGAATAGAATTTCAAGTTTTGGGACCCATTATAAGCCAGAAAGTAGGGTGTAGAACTGAGGTTGAATACTGGATAAAAGCAGCTCGGGGGAAATGGAAGTAGATGGGAGGAGGAGTGTGAAAAAAAGAATGCTATATAGACTAAAGATCTGTTAGTTATGATGAATGATTCAGAAACATGGGCATTCAGAAGAAAGGAGAAACAGAAACATGGGTATCGAAGTGGACTTGGGAGATCTCGTTACATGAAAGGCTAGAGAATCAGTACAATAAATTAGAAGCGCTAGAGTGACAGAGATTACTGAAAACAAGGTCGAGATAGAGATGGTTGGGACATGAGGTAAGGATGAAGGAAGAGGATGGAGTGAAGAGGACTTGTATGGAATCTGTTAGAGGTAGAAGTTCGAGAGGGAGGCAAAGTATTTGAAGGCATGATAGTGAGGGAAGATTTGGAGAATTAAGGGTTTAACAGAGGAAATGCTTCTGCCAGACATAGTTGGAGAAGGCGTATTAAAGCAAGCTTAAAGATGATGATAGTAGTAGTAGTAGTAGTAGTAGTAGTAGTAGTAGTAGTAGTAGTAGTAGTAGTAGTAGTAGTAGTAGTAGTAGTAGTTGTTGTTTTGTAAAAATTAGTAGAATGATATACTGAACTTATAGAAATATTTAAAGGGGGAGGATCAAACTGGATAGAAGAGTAATGAAAATCTGCATCAGCAAAGCAGTTTGTGCTTCCTGGAAATAAAATAAGGAAAATTGCACACAGGAAAGTGGTAATATGAATGCTGCTGAAAAGGTAAACTTTGTATTATAAATCGAATTCAGCAAAGCAACGCTCCAGTCCGTTCCTTTCTACTTTTGAAAATCAGCCAGTCACACACCAGTGGATTATCCAGTCACTTCTCGGAACTTCTCTCCCTTAAAGCAATAACAGTACAGTTTTTACTTTCTAAATTTGTGTCCACATGAAAGGGTATAATTTTCAGTTTTTTTTCTTTAAAGTTATGGCTATGAGAGGTCACTAGCAGCAAATATTCAACATCTAAGCAACATGCCTTCTATCTTTGCAAACTATTTTTTAGTCAAATCATGTTGAGGTTAAGCAAACGGGTTTTTATTCAACTGAGTCAGTACTTGATGGGCCGTTTTAATCTTTTGTGCTTTTATGCAGGTACCACCATCCACTGCAGTTCAAGAGGAATTCAAACCCATGAAATATTAAAAACCAAAAGCCACAAATCTACTATATCATGTGAGGATGTTAAGAGGATGCAAGGCTAAAGGGAAAGCTAAAAAAATAACTATTAAATATAAATTCAACAATGTCACCGATAGGAATCATAGCATGCATGAGGATCTTACCTTGGTATAATGATCTACTTAGGCGCCAATAACAGTTGTTCAGCGACGTGAACTTCTTACTGTATATTCTTATGAGGAGAATCTGACTCTCGGTCGATGGTCACAAACTGAAAATGTGCAAGTAAATTAACGTTCTTAAACTTGTGATTAAGTCAATTAACAAATGCTGTAGTCATAAGAATTATATTATTTGTAGTAAAAGTTCTGTACAGAAAGGGGGGAGAGATTTATATTATCTGTAGAAAAAGATATGTACTGAGAGAGAGAGAGAGAGAGAGAGAGAGAGAGAGAGAGAGAGAATTTATACTTCTGTAGAAAAGGATATGTACAGAGAAAGGAGGGAGACGAATCTTTCAAGTTCAGCATCTACTTTCTCGAGTAATTACCTAAAGAACATTTAAAGTAAAACTGATATGATTAAGTGTAGGTTCCCAAGTATGCTGGCCGATAAATTCTACACCCTCCACCCACACACCCCAGTTCTCTCATTGGTAATCATTCTCACTTTTGATTTCATTCCTAGCATTCCCTTTTAAACATATGCGAACGAAAACAAATTTGAATCACAAGGTGTCCTGATTATTATTAATATGTTTCAGTATGAAAAACTTGATCCCCTTGTTGACCTGAGCAATGAATAATTTATCTAGTTTTGTTTTCTCATATGTTCAACAGCCCTCTCATTCAGCTTACCTTCTCGATGGGAAATAATTAATTTGCTTACCTTCTTGAGGGAAATATTGGCTAGCTAGTTGTTCTGAATAAAATCCTTTCGAAGCATTTAGACCCAAGACACATTTTTTTATGACGAATACCTCAGTCAAATACACTCAAATTCCGTGCTTCATACTCATTACCGTACCAGAACATTTAGCATGTCTTGATTTAGGATATGGTCCAGCTTTCACTTCCTAGAGAAATGAATCGTTTCTTCCTCTAACTATTCAAAATTATCTGAGCTAATTACCAAAATGTCTTTTACTTACCTCAGCCAAGTAGTGGAACGCAAACGTAGACTACTCCAAACATGTCTGTATATTACAGCCTCAGATCCTGTACAGGGTAACATGTCTGTCTCTTGTTTAGTCTGAAAGGAAAAAGTTAACTGACATGCCAATACTGCTTTATTTTTGACAACGATAATCATGTTAACATATCCTCTCAAGTTGCTTGCCATACCAATACTGCTTTACAGCTATTAAGGATAATTATGTAAACATACCACGACTGCTTAATTGCACCCCCTTCAGTAAGAATCAAAGTGCAAAACTACCATGAACTGGAAAAATTGGTTACCAAATTTAAATGTTCATTTCTAAAATTCAGACCCACTAGGATGTTAAGCGCCTATGTAAATAAAAACGAAAAATTTATTTAAATTTCTGTCTATTCACAGCTCCAAAACTGACACGACTATCCCGCCATCACTATCCCCAAAGGAACCTAAGGCACTCACAACCGGGAAATCAAGCCGATTCACAATTCAGCTATACACTGTTTCTTAATTTCTTGTGGCAAAGTTCATGGCGCTAAGCCAGGAATCATAAATGGTCCTCAGTGCCTGTGCTGCCTGAATTTAGAACCTGAATGATCAAGGCTCAGCTCATTTACTGAACACTTCACATTCACGTGTTCACGTAGAGTGTTATGCGCATTTCGCAGTATGAAGTCCACAGTAAAGATGAAACTGAAGATATGATCCAAAAACAGTTGTAGACGACTAAGCTATTAAAAACAATAACCAGCAACTTTCAATTAAATGACTCTTTAAAAGGGCCTAAAGATATAAACCTCTGATGACTGATGAAGAACGGAAAACTATTAACGGGTCTGAAACTGTGACATGAGTGGGTAACAACACTGGCAAAGAAAGTAATGCAAAGAACGATGTATGGGGTGACCTGATGAGTGTTAGAAGCTCACTTTAGAGAGAGAGAGAGAGAGAGAGAGAGAGAGAGAGAGAGAGAGAGAGAGAGAGAGAGAGAGAGAGAGAGAGAGAGAGAGAGAGACTGCATATACCATCAACGCAGTAGTTCTGCTTTTCCTCCCAAAGGAGTGAAAAACGCTAAATTATGTTGAATGTTGCATGCAAGAACAAGAGACTAGCAAGGGTACATGAATATGCATTGGGTTTGCTCATGAATTTTCTGCTAATCAGTGGTAAAACTAATTTTCAAATCAATAGTAAAACCAAACTGCTTTAGGCCTGCTGGACTTTGTCTTATGAACTGAGAAATGTTGAACAACGCCGTAGGTGGTTAAAGGCTGACAATCGAAAATGGAAAGCAACCGGGCTACGCTTATGTAGGTTAGTACTATTTAAATTATTATAAAAATACATGCTGAAATCCATTAAGAACCCCACAATTAGGTAGTCATGGGAAAAATAGTCTGAACTTAACAGCACATTATCACAGGTAACCAAATACTCCACCTACCTCATTCTTATGATCACATTAAACTGAAGATATGCCATAGCCACGATACTGACATACATGTTGAGATACCATGACGTAAATGTTGAGATAACATGATGGGACTGGCACTGGGCATAAACTTTTTTTTTTTTTTTTTGGGGGGGGGTCGAGAATTCTCTGAGGCATCCCTTGGATCCCCTGAAGCGCAGCAGAAATGACTATCTGTAAAGAAGAGAGGAAGGGTGGGTTAAAAACCCAAGCTAAGTATACCTCTAGTCGTGTTCACTCCTTAAAAGGTTTCAACAGCTTTTGCTGCAATCGCCTAAACTATCAACGACCATTCGGAGTGACTTTTCATCAGTTCTACCCAGAATCCTAGCGCAATATATAAAAATAAACCCCTCACCAGGAACAATGAGAGTTTTCAGTTTCTTGGCGGAAGCAGAATAACCACTCAGTACATGGTCCCCTCAGTTCATGAAATGGTAAGCACAGCAGACACGAGTTCTTGGAGCTTGTTCCTGCAAAAGGGAAAGAATATTGTGGCACTTATAATGGAGTTCTTTGGGAGAAAACATCAGTGCAGAATGTTTTTTAATAGTTAACTGAAAGGAAAAATAAGAGCACAATGCTAAATATCCAGGATATATGGAAACAGGTGACATTTACTTCACTTCAAATCGATGTCCTGCCGATTCCCCCTGAATAACATTTAAAAATTCAAATAAAGGAAATAATTCCGAAGACTCTATACCAATTGATCATGAAATCACACTAGCAGTATAGTGAAAGTATAAATATCTGCTATAACTAAGATAGCGCTTTAAAGGTATTTGCATGGAGTATTTGTATGAAACTGCTGGCAAAAAAAATTAAAATACCTATCACTGCATTTCCACTTTTTATGCGCGCATAACTCGCTTCATCTTTCCCAGTCTCCTTCCAAGGGATATAAAGAGCTGAAGACAATTTACCCACAAGTAAATCTGTGTGTGTGTGTGTGTGTGTGTGTGTGTGTGTGTGTGTGTGTGTGTGTGTGTGTGTGTGTGTGTGTGTGTGTGTGTCAGCGAATGTAAAACCAGCATAATTTCCACCATTTGATTACATCACTTAATATTAAATAATATGCACAATCAGTCCTTGAGCAAGAGTGTCAAGAAAAAACAAAGTTACTTCTATAAGTCAGGGAAAACACGTGAAGCTGTTATTCGTATTTTAAAAATAGAAACAAAAAAGGCTTGACCATTAGTTAATCCCTACACCGACATGAAGCAGCTTTGATGCGTTAAAATATGACAGCTCATGAAACATTTCATGCTTTAGTATTACTTAATAATGGAATTATTGTTCACCCGACCGTCGTCTGTACGGTGAAGTTTTATTAATCCTGGTGGAAGAATCAGAAAAACACCATAACCAAATGGGTTCCACTGGATCGACTAAATGAAGGCCAACTCGGGGACCACCGAAAATATGGAAACTTGGGCCTTCACCCTACTACCTAAACCACTCAGCTCGCCCTCCAAGGAATATTATCACCCCTCAAATCTTCCTCTGCCAAGAAATATTACTTCCTAAATCACTCAGATTTTCCTCTTTCCGGAAATATTGCTCCTTAAATCATTCTTGATCTTCAAAAAAAATATTACTTCCAAATCACTGCGACCTTCCACTTCCAAGATAAAATGACAATTTCCCGATAGCTGTAAATCTAGTTTCTTTGCTTGAAACCTTCGGCCATCAAACCATTTATTTGCGTGGGCATCAACGTTCAGACTCAACACCTTCGTTAACAAATTATACCAAAACCAATTACAGATCAGCAGACATAGCTAAATAACAAACAAAACTAACCTTTAGCCAACACCTTCAAAATATTTAAAAAATTTAACGCGAACCTTCTGTCAAACAAACGTCACGTCGTCGTCACTTCCCACCGTTCTTTCCCCAGCCGTTTTCTCTCAAATTGTCACTGAACCAAACTTCCCACTGTTCTATCCCCCACCCGTTTTCTCTCAAATTGTCACTGAACCTAATATAAGCGTCCACTCGTCCTCTTTAAGCAGAGGACGAGCAGCCGACGAATTTGCTAGGAAGTACAACTGGCCACACAAAGGCTTCAGTACCCAACTATTTCCACATCACTGATTATCTCTACCAGTAACACCATAACGTGGAAATTTAGGAAAAATATATCCAATCGGAAATTATATAATACTTACAAGGGAAGTTATAGACATATTACTCTCTCTCTCTCTCTCTCTCTCTCTCTCTCTCTCTCTCTCTCTCTCTCTCTCTCTCTCTCTCTCTCTCTCTCTCTCTCAATATACTCACCATTGGAGAAACAAATCCACAGTTAAAAACCTAAGGAGACTATTGAAGTAGCCAGTCGTGTTCACTCCTTAGAGGTTTCAACATCTTTTGCTGCAATAGTCACGATACTTACACACATGTTGAGATAACCTAACGTGAATGTTGAGATGACCTGACGGGACTGGCAAAATGCATAGGCTTTTTTTTTTTTTTAATTTTGGATCCATGTGGATTTGTTTCTCCATATAAAGACTCATGCTACAATGAGTATTTTTTAATTATTATTCATGTTCATATTTTGTCCTAATTTATTTTTGGGTTTCAGTTAAAAACTTTCTTGAAATTGCTCTTTAGTTCGATAACTTACTGTTTTTTATACGTATTTCATTACTTCTTAAACTTCTTACAACTGAGTTTTCCCAGTTATCAAAAGCTGAGGGCTACTTACTGAATAAGCAGACGTCCAACGACATCTCTGATAAGTGGTTGATGATACAGGTCGTTTGCTTCCAAGATGGCCGGTTCTTCCTCGCTCAAACAAGGAAATGATGCACTTAACATAAAGGTTCTGATAAAGAGGGGATGGATTAACCCTAGGTTGTTTATCTATACGCAAAAACCACTTGGAAAGCTGTTTCAAGTAGAAAGGGAAGATAAAAAATACGACGTATGAAACAAACTTGAAAATAAATGTTACTCCTACTTGTATCACCCGCACTGGCTGAGCGGTCATGAAAACTGCCACTATTTCTTGTCCTCAGATGCAGGCACTTATGCAATCAGAATTTTCTTTTCCTTGGGAGATAGTCGGTTTGCCGCATAGTCCCTCGAAAAAAAAAAAAAAACTATTTTCATACTGGCTATTTCAACTACTCAATGTGAGGCGCATGGAAATATTCAAGGTCAAATTATGACAACTTTCCATCTAACAATTTGACGAGAAGTTCAAATTGCGTTACAATTATTTGAAAAAAAAATATAAACATTCAAATAAGATAACTTGAAAGGACTATTATCTATAAGTGTTGGAGGCTGCAGATTGTGGGGTAGGATGGTCGGCTCTTTTCCTTCCTAAAACTATTTATATCCTCCCAGATCCTCTAGTATAATGTATGAAATGGAATATAGAGTTCAGCGTTGGAAACGAAATTACGAGTGGGTAGGTTTGAAAGGTGTAACAGGAGGAGAATCTCGCAGTTGCACTATGATATAATTGTTAGGAGAGGATGGATAGCAAGAGAATATGAATGGTGGTACAGTAAAAGGCATGAAAGGGGTTGCAGCTAGAGGCCGAGGGGACGCTGCAAAGAACCTCTAGTAATGCCGAAGTGCACTGACGACACTAACCCCCTACGGGGTCCAGTATAATGTAGAATGATTCTTCAAAACAAATGCTCAAATATCCGGACCATCAGATGCTCGAAATGCCAAAGTTTACAATGCGAAACTAACCAAAATGAGATATTAACAGGGGTTAACTAGCAGCTGTAAACGGTACCAGGGGCAGTGCGTCTCACCAAATCTATGCACCCTACCCAGCTGTAAATGGGTACCAGCGGTTAGCTGGGGTCAAAGGCGGAGTATGTGGCGTTGTCTGCTAGTCTCACAGGAAAGGCCATAACCATTAAAGTCATTCCATGGTAGGAGACAGACTTTGAATAAATTGACGTTCCAATTAGTTACCCACTAACACTTTACCACCGTCTCACAAGTTTAACAGGACATCTCATCTCAAAAGCCATCAGTCGTTAAATCTCTTAGCACGCTTAATATTTTACTCCATTCCTCCAAAAGATTTTACTTTGTCGTTTTGTTGTAAATGTTGCAATGCTTGGTCACCTTTTTTATAATAAACCACTTCTAATCATCTAATTATATGATTCTCGTCAACGTCTAACCAGTCAAGTCCACAATTTAAAGTGGAGAGAGAGAGAGAGAGAGAGAGAGAGAGAGAGAGAGAGAGAGAGAGAGAGAGAGAGAGAGACTTATTTGACGTCTAACCGCCTTACAGAAAAAAAAAACTTTATGCTAATAATGGCGAGATTTGCAAGATAAAGCATGGCGGACTCGAGCAAGTTCAGTCGTCACCCATACAACCTGTACTTCTCTCAAACGTTAAAAATCAGCCAGAACAGACATCACACCTACAGTATGACTGTCATTCAGTCATATCCCCCCCCCACCAAAAAAAAAAATAAAAAGTCCTATTAGAGGAAAGAACGACCATCTAGTCACAAAATCCAGTAAACGACTATGACAAGTATGAGTCTATAAAAAATAAAAAAATAAAAACTTCCATTCGAAGTGCAGCCTTTAGTCACTTAAAGCAATGATTCGCATACAATTCATACTGAAAAAGTCGACTAAAATCGGCAGTTTCCATTCATACAATGTTTCCTATGTTCTTTGTTTTTATAGGTTCAGTCTGTGTGCTAATTGAGATGTTTATTATTGGGTATCCTATTTCAGGTTTGTCAATTTAAAATTTGTATGATTAAACATTTTAGTATTTTACAATGAAAGCAACATAGGTCAAATTATGATATTCAGTTGGAGTTGTTACTATGCAGGTAGGAACCTAAGCGGATGATTAATCTCAGGGAGAATGACCTTTAGCCAGGAACTGCGATTAAGTTTAGTTGGTGCATGTTATACAATGCGCATGAGTGGGTGGGCGGTTCGGTCGGTTTCGAATATTTCACCTTCTTGAACCACATATCTTCCGCCATAACTATCGGAAGTTCAAGAAAATTATATTACATTGTGTCTCATTCAAAATTTTAATTACTTCTGAAATTAATGAATACTTTTGCAAAGTATTTTTTATATTTCTTCCATTGAACAAAATAATGTCTATAATTTCAATCTATGTCAAGAGCACATTACACATTTCGAGAAATTATTCAGAATGGTAACTAAACTTGTCCTTCTAATATTCTAAACAGAATTTAGATTTGTACTGATTTACAGAATTTTTACTCCTCCTTGAAACCATGAAAAGTAAATGGCAACTGAACTTATCACTTAACATTCTAAACAAAATCTTCATTTGCTGAACGGGTTCACTCCGCTCCTTCTTGATGGAACCTTGGGAATCCCAGCGCAAAAATCCCGGATGCAGTCCTAGTGAATACCAGTCCTCAAACAATTACATTACCGATTTCAGTTAACCTAAAAGCTGCACAAAACTGAATCCCTATAAAACGTCATCATCATCCAAACTCTTTACGATTTTGGCAAATGAAATATACAAGCCTCGTTTTCATAGTTGCTTTGGGCTAAGTATCCTTATTCATTCTGGGCTGCCACCCAGGGCATGGTTAAATGTGCTCAACACCTCTTAACAGATAGAAACAATCGTTATTCTTCCTGACATGTCAGCAACCACACTATGACTCGTTGTTTTCACACCTACACTTTAACTAACAGGCACCAAGAGGTTTAATAGGGTTCGGCATCCTACCCTGTCTGTATGTCTGTACCATTAATATAGATCACTTTTCTCACTCACAGTTAAAAAGACACTTGCAGGCTTCTCGTATGAGCAAGAGTCTATAACAACAGCAACAAGGTAACCTTTACGAGGTAGCTGAACAGCATGCACTGAGTATTAGCAGCTTTCGGCAAAAACCTTGAGCAGTCTGTGTATCGAGAAACAAAAGTATAAAATGACATCTAAAAGCATTCCAACATACAATATAAGGTTTTTTTTTTTTTTTTTGCAAAATGATCGATGCTTTACGCCCTTCCTCTGATTCAGAGGCACCAGAGCATAGTTACCGAATGCCTACTGTTCTATGGAGCCTATCTGGGATCACCCCTTACCTTATAGGATCTTGGTAGCTGATTCTCCTATCCCAGTTTCCTCACGCATGAATCAGGGACTAGAGTGATACGTACTTAAATGATTTGCTTCACGGTACTGTATTAACACACCTCAGCGACGGAAAAATTTCCTTAGCACAGTCCTCAGAAAAGCAATAACAATGAATCATCGAAGTTTCTCGTAAAAACTTATTGATGACCACAAAAGTCTACTCTTTAATATCTCAAATACTTGCAGTCACAACATTTTGAGGACAAGTATACTAACACTCGTGGCCGACTTCAGTCCATTCGACCGTCCGACTGAAAAGTGAAAACCTGAAGAGCTTCCAGCCAATCACTAGAGTCCAGACAACTTCCTTCAAAATGAGGTGAAAACGACTCGTGATTGGCTGAGAGAGCTAACAAAGAAACAGAGAACCGCAACATTTCCAAAAGGTGTTACGTTATTTTAATGGCTGTATTAAACATTCTACGATGTAAAGCAAATATGTACAAATATTTAATAAATTATTTAAATTTTTCACGGATATACACCTGTATTTTCTTATATTTATATTTCATGAAAATTCATGTTCCACATTACGCAAGTCTAAAAATTTATGTCTCTCTCTCTCTCTCTCTCTCTCTCTCTCTCTCTCTCTCTCTCTCTCTCTCTCTCTCTCTCTCTCTCTCTCGTGAACTGTTGATATGAACCAATGCCTTACAAAATTATGCTTTTCATCATAATGAGCTTTTACACAGAAGAGATAGAGAGAAAGAGTGAGAGAGACTCAGTTATTTCAATGGGCACACAAGCAATCCTTCACACTTAGTAAAGCCCGAAACAGCAATGAATCAGACAAGTAGTTTTATGGCATCTCTTTGACAAATATCTCAACAGCGGTTGAAATATTCCCAGTTGATGTTAGAAACTAGCACTGTAAGAAACAAAAGGGATAAGTTTGCCTCAAAGGATTGCGTTTCCGGTTCATCAAACAATATCACAAATCAGAAAAAAGTACTTGAATGGCCTCCCCTTAACACTCGTTTTCAGAGGTCCTTCTTCTTGAGAACAGTTTCATCCTTGGCTAAAAATACAAATAATATTAAACAAGGATA
>JANJGK010000005.1:17669315-17684253 GCA_039081455.1 Macrobrachium rosenbergii | reverse complement strand
GATTGTCGTATTCAGACGTCGTCTGGACTGACAGATTGTCTAATTATAATAGTTTCAAAAGTTATCCCGCACGACCACTCAGAACTATGTGTGGACCCTTGTGGTACTGATCTCGAGAACTTGTTAAGTAAAGTTAATGAATGTGGGAAGTGGCCAAAAGGAGCGATTAAAAAGAAGTAGAGAGAGAGAGAGAGAGAGAGAGAGAGAGAGAGAGAGAGAGAGAGAGAGAGAGAGAGAGAGAGAGAGAGACCACTTTCTAAGTAATTCACGACCCTCTTAGGGCCGGGAGACGTATTTTGACATTGTATTATCTTGTAACAATGGTTATAAGTTCTACATTATCTATTTATTAGGGCATAAGCCCTAGAGAAATGAATAACAAAAGCAACAAGGCCCCTTCTCTGAGAGAGAGAGAGAGAGAGAGAGAGAGAGAGAGAGAGAGAGAGTACCTTCTTGATGCAAGCTATAAAAATGTGATACTCCTAAATCAACGAGAGAGAGAGAGAGAGAGAGAGAGAGAGAGAGAGAGAGAGAGAGAGAGAGAGAGAGAGGCCACTTTCTAAGTAATTCACACCCCTCTCAGGGAGTACTGGCAGGTTGTATTTTGACTTAAGGAAGATATATCGAAGCAAATAGGATCAACACATTAAGTTATCTCTAACAATAGTTATAAGCTCTACAATATTAACTTTGAGGGACACAACGCCTACACAAATGAATAACATATGGCAACAAGGCCCCTTTTCTGTGTGTGTGTGTGTGTGAGAGAGAGAGAGAGAGAGAGAGAGAGAGAGAGAGAGAGAGAGAGAGAGAGAGAGCCTGTTAGTGACTTTCTGAACGTAAGGTTTAAAAAAATGAATTCTACTACTCAATAAGAGAGAGAGAGAGAGAGAGAGAGAGAGAGAGAGAGAGAGAGAGAGAGAGAGAGAGAGAGAGAGAGAGAGAGAGCTTGATTCTGATGACCTCGATTAACAAGATTACGAAAAAGACATTTGTGATTTGGTATTGCTAGCATCCCATTCCTTAACGCCCACGATAAACAACAAACCGAACGCTCAATCAAAAGAAAAGAGAGAGAGAGAGAGAGAGAGAGAGAGAGAGAGAGAGAGAGAGAGAGAGAGAGAGAGAGAGAGAGAGAGAGAGAGAGAGCACGATTCCAGTGACCCTGTTAAAACGGTGCCCGGGCGAGAGAGTTCAAAGGAATGCAGTCGAGGTCGGCCTCCTTGATGTGCTCCTCAATAGTCACTCTCCTCTCAGGAACCTGTCCACTTTCATTCATCTCGAATTCTTCTTTTCTTCTTCTCCTTCTTCACACGATCATCATCTCACTATTTTCCTATTTCGTTCCCTTTATCACCAACTCTCTATTTCCAATGTACCCTTTATCATGGATCCTTTATATTTTTATCTTCACTTGTCATTTCTTGCATCATCACCTATTTCAAATATTATTTTCCTATATCATCACCTCTCTAGTTACCGTATACCCTTTATCATGGATCTTGTTTCTTTTTATTTTCACTTTTCACCATCATCTTCTCACTATTTCCTATATGGTTCCCATTATCGAAATAACTCTATTTCCTATGTATCCTTCGTCATGGACCCTTTATCATGGACCCTTTTTCTTTTTACCTTCACTTTTCACTCCTGTATCATCTTACTATTTCCTATATGGTTTCCGGTATCTTCATGTCTCTATTTCTTTTATACACTTTATTAAGGATACTGTTTCTTTTTATTTTTCACTTTTCTCTTCCTGTATCATCACCTCACTGTTTCCTACATTGCTTCCATAATCAAACACTTTTCTCTTCCTGTATCATCACCTCACTGTTTCCTACATTGCTTCCATAATCAAAATAACTCTATTTTCTATGTATCCTTTATCATGGATCGTGTTTCCTGTTATCTTCACTTTTCACTTCCTGCATCATCACCTCACTATTTTCTATATGGTTTCCATTATCAAAATAACTCTGTTTCCTATGCATCCTTTATCATGGACCCTTTCTCTTTTACCTTCACTTTTCACTTCCTGTATCATCTTACTATTTCCTATATGGTTTCCGGTATCTTCATGTCTCTATTTCTTTTATACACTTTATTAAGGATACTGTTTCTTTTTATTTTCACTTTTCTCTTTCTGTATCATCACCTCACTATTTCCTACATAGCTTACATTGTCAAAATAACTTTATTTTCTATGTATCCTTTATCATGGATCGTGTTTCCTGTTATCTTCACTTTTCGCTTCCTGTATCACCACCTCACTATTTCCTATATGGTTTCCATTATCAAAATAACTCTGTTTCCTATGTATCCTTTATCATGGACCCTTTCTCTTTTTGCCTTCACTTTTCACTTCCTGTATCATCACCTCACTATTTCCTATATGGTTCCCATTACCAAAATAACTCTGTTTCCTATGTATCCTTTATCACGGATCCTTTCTCTTCTTATCTTCACTTTTTAGTTATTGTATCATCGTATCACTATTTCATATGTCGTTTCCTGTATCATCACGTCTCTATTTCCTTTATACCCTTTGTCATGGACCTTATTTCTTTTTATCTTCAATTGCACTTCTATGTCATCATCTCACTATCTCTTATACGGTTTCCACTATCAGAATAACTCTACGTCCTCTGTATCCTTTATCATGGAGCCTGTTTCTTTTTATCTTCACTTTTCACTTCCAGTATCATCATCTCACTATTTCCTATATGATATCCTTTATCACCACCTTTGTGTTTCTTATGTATCCTTTATCACAGATCCTTTTTCCTTTTATCTTCACTTGTTCACTTCCTGTATCATCACCTCACTATTTCCTATATGGGTTCCATTATCATCACCTCCCTATTTCCTATGCGGCTTCCATTATCATTAGCTCGCTATTTCGTACATGCCTTCAACATAGATCCTTCGTATCTTCACTTATTCCTTCTTTATCATCACATCTTCTGCCTTTATATACTACTGTTGCTAATGCTAAAATTACTCCTATTACGATTACTAATTATTACACAAACAAGAACAAAACCCTGGTTAAAAAAATATCCAATTATCATCATTAATGTAAATACTTACAATAATCATAAAGATGGCAATAAAAAATGAATACTGCTAATATTAATGAAAATATTAATAATACTTTTAATCACTAGAGACAACACTTTACAAAATGACAACATAAAGAGTGATACACTTCCATATTTCTCTATTATATGGCAAATTTTCAATATAATTTTTATAGTAACCTTCAACTAATTGTGAAGTTTTGAAATAAATGTATTAATCATACCTTAGCAAAACTTTTATATCACTTTATTATATCGAAAAACTGTCAATACCATTTTTACGATAATCTTCAAACAATTGTGCAGTTTTGGAATAAGATATATTAATTATATTTTTGAAAATTCCGACGCTATGCGACTGCCGAAAATGCAGAGAAATGCTGACAGCGTCCAAGAGTTACGGAGAGTGCTAAATGACACCCTAAAGCGCTAAATGACAGCCAAAATCGCTACATCCAGGACAGGCCTGTGCAGCCACACAGACCGTGCAATGCGCAGTAGTCTCGAATGGTGGTCAAATCATGAAGCTGGTATTCCGAGTACCTCCAGTAAGTTTTTTTTTTTTCTCTTTCTTTTTTTTGCTCCAAACCCTTCAAACCGAAATCATACGAGGTCTAGATCTGAATAGAGGAAGATTACCGTTAGTGCGTGCGGAATCCAGTTAAAAAAATCACAGGAAAAAAGTCACATTAATCTTTCCTAGATAGTGACCACCAAGGGTAAAAACCCGCTATGTATCCACCTTTGCGGCGTGAAAACATAAACAAAAAACTGTAAATATTATAATAATAATGACCCCCAAGAAATATTGTGAATTTTTCCCTGTGACTATTACCGGCCACCATAAATTAATGTGACTCTTTCCTGAGACTTTTTTTCCTATCAAAAATTTTGCCTTTTTTTTTTTGTAACTTTACTTCTGGCCACCGTATCTGAGTACCACCTTCCTGTACCCGGTACTACGCATAGTCTTGAATGGTGGTACTGTGTACCCTGAAACAAATTTTCAGTAAAGAAGGGGAAAAGATAGACCTTTTATTTTCTTATCGCGGGTTTGCTTCTTGACGGATAAATTTAATGACATTGATTTAACGAAAAGAATACGTACCGTATACATATGTCACATATAGACATACCCCACCGAAATTAATTTCATTGACCTCATTTTACGTGGAACATTCTTATCAACAGTGGATGAGATGAATGAAATTACACCTCAGTTAATTAGGCAATCATCAAAATCCGAGCGATCTTATTTATCTGTAATTATATTCTGATCACCTTCAAATTATAAATAACTACATGTTATTAGGCAATATAATTGTTTGGTGAGAGGTAACCACCTCGATTTGACATTGTAATCATAGTTTCTAGGCAATGGACGTAGGAGAAGTTATTGCAATCTGTAATTCGTCAAATGGCATGCATTTTTCATATTATTTGAAAGTAACTTTTTCTGTGACCATGGTCTTTTCAGATTTCCACTCTCTCTCTCTCTCTCTCTCTCTCTCTCTCTCTCTCTCTCTCTCTCTCTCTCTCTCTCTCTATAATAAATAAGATGACAAAGAGGCATATTTCAGAAGTCTGCCCAGGTTCTCTCTCTATAATTCTATTAATGTTACTTCGCAAGCGAGAGCCCCACGCCTTTCTAGCTATCTAAGTGGAAACATTTAAAAGTCATGAATATAGTTGTGATCAAAGGATTCGTCACATCACAGCATGAAAAGTCATAAACACGAGCTGGAAATCCCGCATATGTACCACAAACAGATGAATGGAATGGAATATTGATTTACGCACAAAGCCAAGCACTGGGACCCACAGGATCATTCAGCACATGATGAGAATGATGAAAATGGAAATGATATAAATAATGTGTTTAAAATAGATATTCTAAAGATCAATGTTTAAAACGTAAAATCGAAGAGATTCAATTTCCATGGAATTAACAACTGCCGTAAATAAGATAAAAAAAAATACAAATCTATGTGAAATTATAAGATATTTTTATAAAAGCCACAAGCCTTTAAAAACTCAAAACAGGACCAACATCAATGTTGTCTCCCAAAATTTTTGTCATGGTTTCAGCTTCTAAATGGTGCATTCGCATCCCATTAGCATACCTGGTGCAGTGAACCATAATGTGCTCAACTGTCAAAGATTATCACAGTGAACACACACTGGAGCACTACTACCACACAAACAGGATGAAAACAAGTAAATGACCGTAAGTTGAGAACAAGTATTAGCAAATACTGGTCAGGTTTGCCAATAAGTCGTCCACTAGTATTTAACCTTCTGTGATGTGTGTGCGGTAAGTAAATATTTGTCTTTAGCATTGGACGAAGGTAAACGGGGGTGAATACAATACCCGGGAAATGAAAATATACATATTTGCAGAAGGTACCATGTGCTCATCCTTTTTTCTTTTGTCTCTTGAAAGTCTTGTTCATGTTTCCTTGAACTTAATCTGGAATGATTATTATTTGAAAAGTTGGCAAAGACGCACCCCATATAGGAGTCATATTTCAAATATATATTTGTTCTATGTATACAATGATGCTCATTCGCTACAAAAGATTATTAATATCTATAGGAAGCCAAGTTTTGTTATATATTGTTATACGGAACGTTGATTTTTTCTTTCCTCTTTCTTCTCCTATATATATATATATATATATTATATATATATATATATATAATATATATATATATATATATATATATATATTATATATATATATATATATATATATAATGTTTTTAATATTAATGTTGTTTTTAGTAACACTCAGTCTGTGAGAACGATTTTGATAAAGAACTCTCCCCATTTACAAACAGGTTGCATATACGAAATTCCATGTAGACATTGTAATAAAGAAATATACTGGTCAAAATGGTAAATTATTGGAATCAAGATTAAATCAACATAAATATTTTTTACGTGTAGGAATTCATCAAGTGCCCTCTTTCTACATAAGAACAATTTTGATCATCCAATTAATTGAAAAATTCAAAGGAAATATTGTTTTGTAGAGATATTTGAAAAAGAATATAAAATCTAGCATAATAAAACATAAGTCAAGTCGTGTGTTTAATATTAGCAATGGACAATATAAGCTAGATAACTGGCTTATGAAATGTACTGTTGAAAGCTTGGTAACTGTCACGATCCAAGAATCGTTCCGAGTTCCTTCAAACTCTAAACATTAATGTTTCAACACCAGCAATTGAAATATGAGACGTGAATATAAAAAGAAACTCACACAACATACATTTATTCACAACCTTATTTACAAAGAAAACGAAATTTGGTTTCCCCTTTGCTCTCATACAACTTAACACTAAACAAAACAAATATAAGCAGTTATGGATAGGGGGAACAGGTTGCAAGGTAGAACAATCTTAATACTTAAATGGTGAGTTGGTGAGTTATCCTTCGTGGCTGGGGTTTTAGCTGAAGAGGTGATGCTGGCACGATGACCTCGGGCTTGAAGACGTCACAGAAGGTCGGCTGTGAGCTCAGCAGGGATGTTATTGGTACGATGACCACGGGCTCGTAGACGTCACAAAAGGGATGTCTTCAGGATGAGGCAGCACATGCCGTTTCTCCAAGAATCAGGAGATTGTGCAAATGGAGGCAGAAAGGTCTGGCGACTCGTCCTCGCTACAGGCAGGAAGGACTGACTACTTCACCTTGTCACAGGCAGGAAGGGCTTAGCGACTTCTCCACACAAGCCGGAAGGGCTGCCTACTTTTCTTTGTTATTGGTATGCAGGGCTCGCTGCTTCACCTCGTCTCGAGCATGGAGGGCTTAGAGACTTCTCATCACAAGTAGGAAGGGCTGGCTGCTTCTCTTCGTTTCGGGCAGGACAAGATTTTATGGAGATAAGACTAAAAAGTCGTCTGAAGGGATACTCCCGTCGGAACCTTGCTTTGTCTGACCTCTGATTGCCCTTCCTGTCTCCGCCTGTCTATATCTTTGTCTTGGGAAGTCTCTTCTGGAAGTTTATATGCCACTGTATGGGCGGAGCTAATGACGACAGACAATCATCATTCCCATATAGGAGTTGTTTTTTTATTTTCTGCATAATGATTGGTTCCTTAGTAACGCCCCCCCCCCTTCCGAGAAGCTTCCAGAATATTGCGCATTGTTACAAAAGCATGGCATGAGATACCACGTGGTGTCGTTTCCACAAGAAAGGGTTTTCATCGAGTCGCTAGTTGTCCACGAGGCGTTGACAACGGTAGCTGATTAGTGAGCAAACACAGGAAGCAGTCACGTCTTGGAAGAGATATTTCTTTTTTCAATATATTTCAACATTCCATCTACCCATGACAATAACTATGTAATAGACTGCTTAGTAGTTTCATTTCCGTTTGTAGTATTTATCCTTTAAATGTAATTCTTGGCTGTGGACCATTTACTTCTTGTTTAGCCGTTTGGTTGTTCTGTATTTTACTTTTTTATGTTTACTTTGAAATTTCGAAGCTGTTTTTCATTCTTATATTGTACCATGATGATGTGTATTAAAAATACACAAAAGCGCTGGGTACTGCTGTTTTTCATTATTTCCTGCTGCCTTTTGTATACAATTGTCACGTATTACATGTGATCGTATGATATATGTGTGTGTGTGTGTTGCTGTTTTCAAAATAGTCAGATTGTTAATTTGTTCTGTACTTTTGCCTCTCTCTCTCTCGTGAACACTGAGACCTCTAACAATATTTGCAACCGATCATCCAATCAGCGCCCGTCTGGTTCTCAGCGCATTTATTCTGAATGAATGTGTATGGATTCAGAACGTGGCCATCAGTCTGTTGTCCACTAAAGCATTTCCATTCCGTAATTGATGCAATACGGCCTTTCCCTCTGTTTGGAATTGCTTTCACCACTTTTGTTTTCCTCTTCATTTACAAAAATTCTATTATTTGTGTATGCCGTGCAGCCAAGCATTGTTTGAAAACGATACTGACTAGTTCATTTCTTTTGCTATTTTGAGACTTTTCTATAATTTTCAATTCAATTTTGTGTCAACTGACGCACGAAGAGGACAGTCACCTTTCTATAACACAGGATACAATTAAAAGCAGGTGTCTTGATATACTGCAGCAGATTCTTACTTCTGTTCTCAGATGTCACCCGACACAGAGACATTCAGTTAGTCTTAAGAAGGTCTGTGATAAACCTCATCTTTTTTCTAGTTCTCTAATCAAAGGGGCGCTCTCTGTCACTTCTGGTCCTCGTCTCCCACCGATTGTTTTTTTTTTTTTTTTTGCCATAAATTACGTCTCTAGTGTCTATATTTACACCTCTTGCAGATTTGCCTGATTTTTAATTACACTATACCTGAACGAAAAATAGCAATGATAATAATAATGATAATAAAGTTTCATTACCTATTCTTGGAAAGGTTTTCGTTTAAGAATCTCACATACAGGATTCCCTTATTTCCTCGCGCTTGTGAAATAGCACAAATATTTAGTACAAAAGAATACTACTGAGTTTAAACTCGCGTTTTCTCCTTCCAGGTAGAGCCAGACCATTTCTATTGTAATGCCATGATTTTAAGTTACTGAAAGGAAAAGGTGTAGGAGAAAGATTACAGTAGAACGGAAAGGAATTAAGAGACTAGGGAAAAGAAGTAGAGACTCAAAAGTGAAGCATAAGGAGAAGAAGAAGAGATAAGGCAGAGTAGCGATGTAGAGAATATTTCACAATTTTTTATCATGTTAACAGATTGAGAGTTTTCATCCAGAACCAAGACAATCCAAATTCAAGGAGTATAATTCACAAAAGCTTCTACAATATGTTTCCGAAGTTTAATAGAAGAAATCATGTGAAGAAAAGTATACTGTATTAATTGTGACCCTTAAAAAACGTAGAAAAACCAGTGTTATGGAAGATGGCTTGCTGAAGTTAAGTTCTTTGACTAAGGTATTATTCGATCTTTTTTCCGTTAATATATATCACCCTCTCTGTTTCCTCTTCTCTCTCTCTCTTTCTCTCTTTTTTTTATCTGTACTGTTATTCTTTTTTAATGATAACATTGGGCATTTGTGGTGATGCTGTGTGATAAACATTACACATCCCTGGCCAGGTTTTAAGGTATTAAACACTCACAGAAAAGTTCGCTCTGAAAGCAGAAATGTATCCGTAATTCTGAATAAACTTGAACAGCTTTTATGAAACTCCCATCACCGACACTTACAAACAGAGAGAATGTGAGAAGTTTTACGAGGGCTGCTGAAAATGAAGGGGGGAAATCTTTCTTCTGAAAAGGTTGCTTATATCGCCACATATCGATCTTCGGCTTTTACGGTCGCTCAGCTATGAATTGCCAGAATGTCTTATCGGCTCGCTTAGTCTCCCGTGAAATGATTAGCTTAGCCACCGTGCTTTCCTTCAGTCTTAAAGCTGAAAAAAAAAAGCTGATAAGGGGAAAAATTTGGAGTCCTTCCAAAAGAGATATATAGGATTCATTAGTATTATTGTTGTTTTCCTTGTTGTTGCAATTGATGCTATTTTTTTATTTCCCCCCCTATCGTCATTAAATGTACAGTAGTACTAATAACCACTTTTACCATCATTATTATTGTTATGAATATTATAAACATCACTGTATTATCAGTTCAGCAAAATGCTATGACTCCTTAATAAAAAAAATGGCACTTTACAAAAACAATGATACTTTCTACTGGAACTTTCATTCTTGCAGCGATCGATGTGGTTACGAGTTTAATCCTAGCTAGCAAAGGTATAGTGCGAATCAGCAAGCTGTTTTTCCCAGTTACGATGGGGTGAGGATGAAATTAATTACCATTTGTGTATTTGCAGATATATTGTTGCTAGCCCTAATAGGTACACTTCAAGATCCTGTATTACTGTGCATATATTTTTGCACATGCGGATGTTATAGTAAAACAGGCGAAGATTCTTGATTATTGAGTGGGTAGTGGAATATTCTCTTCATCATCTGGATTGCAAGGATCAGTGATAGCTACCTGCCAACTCATCCGCTAGAATAACTGTATAGTAATGTTGTTTTCTTTATGAATATGTAATAGAGATCATGGCTACCGCCCGTAGAAAAAAAAGAAAAGAAAACCGGAATCTCTGATTAGGACCCTTGTTTCAGATAGACAGACAGACAGTTGTTTTAAAATACTTCAACGACAGATTGCAAAAGTGTATTTCAGTTATCGTATGTCGAAGAATTCTGTGGAAAAAAGAATAATTCCTGATGGATATTAGTGTTCCGGTCTCCCTGATGAAAAAAGAATGACAACACCCACAGCTTTACGTGAGAAATATTGCAAGGGAAGCAGATCAAAATAGGTTTGCTCGGTGTTGCCGGTGGGCAGAGCGATTGGACGCGATTATACGCCTTGTATCATGTGTTTGCTATCTCTCTCTCTCTCTCTCTCTCTCTCTCTCTCTCTGTGTGTGTGAGTGTGTGTGTGTGTGTGTGTGTGTGTAGGTGTGTGTGTCTCTCTCTCTTTACATAATTTCATCCAAAACTGGGGAGTTTATCCGTGTATAATCACAGTTTATTGATAGAACCGATACCCATACAATCGTCAGTTCTAGGTTTTATATATCTATTTCGTAGCAAATAGGCTCAATACAATTTGATTTTATATCCTTCCTAACCTTGGTTTGTTTAATAGCATCAACTACACCAACAAGTAAAACAGCGTTGCCACACATTCACAGTAAGAGTACTATTCCGGTTTTATTTGAAAGCAAGAAAACAAGAGCTATAGTGCGGGTAACATGAAGATGAAATGATTACAAGGGGTACAGAATTAAAAACAAGTATCAGTTGCTACTAAAAATATTGCCATTTTCGTTTTTTTTAAGCCTAACAGAAGAAAAACAATACCTTACTATTTTATACGAAGAACTTACCTTTGCTTAAGACTATAACAAAATTTGCAGTTTGCGAATCTCAGAGGATCTAAAATATTTAACTTAAAAACGATCAAAGTAAAATAAATTGCATGTGGGCAGATATCTCACAGTCAAACGAGCACGGTAATGATGAAGATTTTTCACTGAATTACTTATCCCACGGCTGATAATGAAGTGAAATAACTTTTCTCAGTCATACGATTACCAGACTCTCTTGCTATTAACCCTGAAATTCAATCTTACAATCATTAAAAATGAGGCAAACTTGAAAACAGATATCTGGCGGAAAATTTTATATATATAGAACAACGGGAAATACAACCGAGATTCTGGACAATTTTCACGGCGCAGGTAATATTGTGGAATTAGGAGAAAATTCTATCAGCCCCAAACTGTCTTGCCCTTTCCTTTTATATAATATGAAGCATTCATCAGATCTTTCTGAACGTTCTCTGATGTATTCGTCGATAACGAAACATGCTTGTTGCTTACTCAGACTTCCAGTTGCCTCTCTGTTGATATTATAAGCTTGATCCATACCCGACCCTCACCCCAACTGCAAAAAAATCCATGAAAGTGTCTTGCGATTTATTTTGAACGTGGTAGAACTGTTCGGCTGTCCATCTTATTCTACGCCCTTTATCTTTTCCTCCCTTATTTTTGTTCCTTTGTCTTTTCCACGGGTACCTTCCTCATTTCCCTTCGTTGGAGTAACAGGGTATGAAAATGCTAGCTAGTAAATCACTGAATCTCATTTTCATATTTGTTGTTCCACTTGATGGTTCGTTTCTTTTCTTTTTCTAAAACTGTCGTTCGCAATGCGCATGAGGAAGCAGCCTTGTGAAGTATTAATTATTATTTGTTCCTTTATTCCCCTAATCCTGAACATGTTTATATATTTAATTCCTTGCATAACCTTATTTGACTGAGTAACACTCAATAAAATATAATATAGCAGTAATTAAAAATAACTTGAAAGTGTAATTATGTGTCTGCTCAATTGATAATGAACCAAATTCTGTCATGTACTAGAAGCTGATCACCGCTAATGATGTAACTGCTTTTGTTTCGTATTAAAATAGCATTTTATATAAAGTTTTTGGGTTAGAGTGTGGTTTTTCGCCTTTCGTATATACCATAACAGTTTGCAAAATATTTGACGCAAAAATGCCTTATAGATTACAAAAGGTATTTACTCTACTGTTATGCTTTAAGTAGAATATTGAAACTAAGCGAAATATTGAGAAATGCTTAAAGCTTATATTTTGTATAAGCAGAACTAACATTATTCACATTTAGTTATGAAGAATTATCACAAATATTATAAACCATTATGTAACACGTCCACCTAACCTGTTGCAATGATAGTAGTTACACTTAATTCTGTGCGTCTCTTTGAAACAAATAATTCATATACTCCATTTTAAAACAATTATAACTTGCGATCTTTTTATATAATAAAAGTCATTTAATATCAGGACCATCTGGAACCTGAGCTGTGAGAATGAAAGAAAAAATTCTGTAAGCTGGATTTGTCAAAGCTTTTAACGACTCGACTACTAAACCAAACAAGGCTTTTAGCTATACAAAATCATTTTTCCACACTTCATGAAATAACCAGTTCACGGAGGACGAAGCACAACCCTGAGAAGATTAACTGGCAAAATATTTATAGCAAGAATATGGTAACATTTTGTGACAAAAAAATAAATGTATATAAACAAATTTTTTAAAAAATTTGTGGATTTCAAAATTTTGTTGTTACTTTGTGAAAATGGAAAGATGGTTTAAATGGAAAACCAGGAAGAGGATTTTGGAATTGCTAATTGCTAGCGCATGAACTGCACACACACACACACACACACACACACACACACACACACACACACACACATATATATATATATATATATATATATATATATATATATATATATATATATATATATGGGTGTGTGTGTGTGTGTGTGTGTGTGTGTGTGTAGTTCACCTATCAAGTCATGCGCTAACAATTCGCAGAATATGCTGATAATAGTAGCCTTTTGTACCTAAAGGTACTAACTTTTCATTCTCACCATTAAATGAACAGCCATAGACAACAAACGAAAAGCGTTCCCCTCCACAAAAAAAAAAGGCTTAACAAATCCGTAAGGCTGACAATATTTTTCCTTCTACCAATTTAGAGAAACCTTAGTTTTTTCACCACTTTCTTGAATGCTCTGGTTTTCTCTTATTTTTTTCTTTACTTTTTCTTATACTTATATACTGTATATATATGCATATATATATAAGATATATATATATATATATATATATATATATATATATATATATATATATATATATATATATATATATATATATATATATATATATATATATATATGTATATATATATATATATATATATATGCGTGTATATGTATGTATATATATATATATATATATATATATATATATATATATATATATATATATATATATATATATATATATATATATATATAATACATATATATGAATATATAGATATATACATAAATTGTAACATGTCGTTTACATGACGTTCTGGAAACAAAATTGTACATTTCCAGTTCAATTTTTCTGAAAACTATATTATGTCATTTTTCGTACATAAATAATCGAAGAAAATTAAACATTTATTCGAATTTTCCATATCAAGCGCCTTTCACTGCAGTCAAGAAATGACAATTCCAAACATTTATTCATAAACTAAACACATTTCAGTCCAAACTGTTTCTTTGGGAACAGCATATTCAGTTTTCTAGGGCCCTGACCTAGATCTAGTTTATCGAACAAGCGAGTGTTCCTCAACTACTGAGAATTGTTTTGCATATTTTATTTACTCGTACAATGCTCTAGAGGTCCAGGAATATCGCAAGAGAAACGTGGCTATTGCATTAAACTTCAGAACAGTTCATGTCGTTTATATTTGTTTTGTCTCTTTCCAGAAGGTCACTGGTATCAACGGTTAATAACGTAATACAATATATTGTATTTGTCGTTTATTGAAGTATATGAACTTGTTAATGCAATGATATTAATATCATATTCACTCATGAGCAATTCAGAAGGAAAAAAACTCATCTAAAAAACAACAGGGTAAGTAAATTTCCTTAGTATTATCCAGTTATACAAAAAAATATTGCAGCCAAATAACTTGAGTAGCAATTTTATAATAATAGCACTGTCCATCAGAAAATTATCATTTACAAATTTGAAGGACTGCTTCGTTAAGAACAAATGTCAAATGTTTAACGCTGCGGCTCAAAACAAAATGCCGCATGAAAATAGGGTAAGCATTGTTATATACACATGAAAGACAAATAAGTGTACTGTATAAGCAGTGAATCAAAATTTAGTAATTAACTTTTATGCCATCTGGATTATTTATTGCACAACAGAATTTCAGAAAATAACAGAGATATTATTAGGCTCATTACCTAAACTGAAGAAAATTAAGTAGGGACATGTTGTGTCATGATTATTTGGTTTCCACGGGGATAATGAGACAGAAAAAAAGATAGAAAGCAGATCACTGAAGACTCACCAAAAATAAGAAATAAACTAGAGTATAACTGCATGAATGCTACTGTTTCATAAACTAAATGAAATAGTACTAAGTTAAATCAAACAGGTTAAAAACCTATATAACTGTCAAAATACTATTAACTATATAGGACAATATAAGTAATGGAATACAAATACTATGTGCTCCACTTTGTCTGTTTAAAAGCGCGATCAACATGTCCTCCTACCTTAAGCGTTAGTAAAATTCCCACCACTTGCATTTCTCTCTCTCTCTCTCTCTCTCTCTCTCTCTCTCTCTCTCTCTCTCTCTCTCTCTCTCTCTCTTTCTGCCTTCGCATGTCACGTCAGATGTAATCGATCTTGAAGACGAAGTTTTCTTAAAATATAC
>JANJGK010000005.1:17621815-17664315 GCA_039081455.1 Macrobrachium rosenbergii | reverse complement strand
GGAAAGGCAAATGAAGAGAAAAATCCATCATACTCTTCGTAAAAGCTGAATTAAAGAAAATATGATGTAAATAATGAAAGAACGCGAATAGAGCCAGAGAACTTGGTAGCTACCTAGGAATTTTCTGTACAGCGTATAATACTGTATGAAACTCTCAGCCATGGCCCATGAAACTTCAGCCACGGCCCGGTGATGGCATGTGATGTTGGCACCTATAGCGGTGTCAGACGCACGATCATGGCTAACTTTAACCTTAAATAAAATAAAAACTAATGAGGTTAGAAGGCTGCAATTTGGTATGTTTAATGATCAGCATAGTAATTTGCAGCTCTCCAGCCTCAGTAATTTTTAGGATCTGAGGGCGGGCAGAAAAGTGCCGATGGACAGACAAATAGCAGTCTCAATAGTTTTCTTTTACAGAAAATTGAAGTCATAAAACGAATTAAATTTAACAGGATGATTAGAATGAATAATTTAGCACTGGGTCCAGGAGACATATTCGGAGAGATCTGATTTAAGTTTTCTTCGATTTAGCAGTTAACATATTACGAATATGCAATGGTGGCAGTCAGTCCTAATGTTACCTGTGCTGTGGTCTGCACAAGTTTTGGTTAACTCTGCATATAATTGGTATGCTAAAAAAGAACTGACATATTATGTATCATGGTGAAATAGAAAAACAAATAAGTGGAATAAGACGTTTTTATATTTTCTGTAGGATGTTATATAAAACAAAGAGCAAAAAAAATTCCATAGATCGGATTACTGAAATATCTATGGCCGGTGGACATATTTTTGAAAGAAGCAAGGAAGTGATCATGATATTTTTGCCTAATATAATCAGAACCTTACGCAAGAACATAACAAAACCCACAGAATCAATCAAAGCACATATAATTAACGCAGAAGCTATGCACGTGCAATGAAAATTTTGCAACGGTAATAATGAGTTTATCTAAAAATTCTAGCTCTTTAACGTGGCAAACGCAGAATGTCACCATTATCATTCACATGTAGCTAACAAGAAGAATGGTATCCTCAGGGGCTACCACATCCTATCATGAATAGCTCTGCGTACAAAATACGATCATCAGTCACGTTCTCTGTCGCAAGATCTCTGGGTAGCAGAGAGAGAGAGAGAGAGAGAGAGAGAGAGAGAGAGAGAGAGAGAGAGAGAGAGAGAGAGAGAGAGAGTCATTTTCATACATACAACTTTCCCCCTGGAACTTGCCCATACCATGTGTGGCTGGGAAGTGCCTTAGTGGCATGGCTCCGGGGTCGGGCTAGTCTTGATATACTGGGTCCTTGCTTGGTAGATGGATGGTCGACCCTTCAACCGTTCAGAGGCATTTCAGTTACTTTGTTAACTTGTGTTATTTTTATTTCGCTTAGATTTACCTTTACACAGGACGAAAAGTTACTGATATACTTATGGCTGAGCTCATAGGAATTTCAAGAAATCTCTCTGTAAGTGCCATGCACTTGTGAGGTGGCAACTTGCGAAGTTGATTAAGCAAAATACAGTCAGCAGAATGGCAAACTGAAATGAAAATCGTAAACTCCAGCTATTTCACAAACTGCTGAAATTCCTAGAACCTTAACATACGCTCGTACGAGGCAAAAAGAGAGAGAAAAAAATCCCAATGGAATCCTGAAAAGTGTTTCAGCATTTCTAGAGAGCTTCATAAAGTTTCTAACCACGGAAGTGTCAGTTAATGCAACAGAAGATCAACTGCAGTTACAAACAGAAAAGGACTCAAATCTATACTAAATCTTTGTAGCTTAGTAAGGAAGGTCAATGTCTGAAAGATGTCAGTTTACTCTATGGCTAAAAAGTAAAGACTCTACTGAAACAATTTTTCAACGTGGAAAGCTTAAGTTTATAATATATATGTGTATGTGTGTGTATATTGTAAATATGTATGTATGTGTGTGTATATATATATATATATATATATATATATATATATATATATATATATATATATATATATATATATATATATATATATATATATATATATATTATATATATATATATATATATATATATATATATATATATATATATATATATATATATATAGAGAGAGAGAGAGAGAGAGAGAGAGAGAGAGAGAGAGAGAGAGAGAGAGCAAAGGTTGATATGCAAAACGCCGCATTACATGCCTGATTTGAGATCCCATTTGTAGTTTATTTAAGTTTTTATGCGTTATTTTGTAATATAATTTAGTAAGCAATTTTTCAATCGCGATTAATCCTATTTCTATACATTATAAGTATGATGATATCCTACTTTATGTCGAAATAACTTCAGAACCCCAAAAATTCTTGATATGTGTCAAGGTGAATTATTGTTCAAGATTATCTGAAAATTGTAAGGATGAGAACTTCGTCCCCAAAATATTTATGACTTTTCTTGCATATTGGTTCCTCCGGTTAGCGAAATTTACGAGCCTAGGGTCAGGTCAGTATTGGCAATGTGACTGATAAATGTGCCATACTCGGTCTGCATAGATGGGCACTTCCATCACTTGGGGAAGTGGCATGGAGTTAACAACAATATACAAGGTATCCCTAAAGTCTGGACACATAACAAATATCACTAGTTTTCAATAAGAACAAGTAAACAACAACAAAAAAAATACTGAATTTTCTTTAGAGCAATCGAGTTTTCGGTGCAGCGTATAATCAAGGCCAAAAAACATATATAGATTTAATATTTGGTGGTCTCGGTGTAATGCTGTATTAACCGGGGCCCATGAAACTTTCAGCCACGGCCCGGTGGTGGCGTGTCCAATAACGTTGCCAGACGCACGATCACGGCTAACTTTATCCTTAAGTAAAATAAAAACTACTGAGGCTAGATGAATGTAATTTGGTATGTTTGATGCTTGGAGGGTGGATGATCAACATACCAATTTGCAGTCCTCTAGCCTTAGTAGTTTTTAAGATCTGAGGGCGGACAGAAAAAGTACGGACAGAAAAAGTGCTGACGGAGAGACAAAGCCATCTCAATAGTTTTCTTTTACAGAAACTTAAAATTTATACAACATTTTATTTAATTAAAATATCAAAGTATAACATCTTCAATGTGATGTTCACCATTTGTGATCAAAGTTCGATTCGTTTTGCGAGATTCACATGAAGCCGATGCATCAACTCCACATTTCCGTCAGTTTGAGCACATTCATTTACGATGCGTTGCCTCAGGTGTCTCGTATCTTTAATTTTCATTGAGTACACCTTCTCCTATAGAATACTCCCAGAAAAAGAAGTCAAGGGGGCTAAGGTTTGGTGAACGAGGAGACCATTCCACATGACAAAGGCTTCCAACCCTGTTGAATCATCATTCAACCAATCTTTTACCACTGTGGCGAAATGGACAGGGGGCACCATCCTGTTGAACCCACTCAGGAAGCCCTTCGTCTAGCCCTTCAAGTTGGGGTATCAACTGGTCTCTAAATAAACATGTGGGGCTAATGCTCACCAGTTACATGAAAATCGACGAAAAATTGCCCTAACACGCGAGCTTTTCACACAGTGCGGTTCGTTTTGCGACCAGTATCGAACATTCTGTCGGTTAACCTCACCACTTATTCAAGAAACCCTCGTCGCTGAACAACGCACAGTCTTCCGGGAAACGTTTGGTCTCATCAAAGTAATAGTGACATTTGTCATCTCTATGTAAGAGATGTACATGTACATAATATATATATATATATATATATATATATATATATATATATATATATATATATATATATATATATATATTTATTTATAAATCTCCGATATAGTTCCTTAAACATTTTTCTTACACATTTTTCTGATAAGTTATATAATGCAAAGTTTTTTAAACTACTTTTTTTTAAGTTATTCTTAAACAAGGCGAACTAAGCTGATACACTCTGCTGTTGTTAATCAAGAATGATTTAAACATTTTCACACAACTTTATTGTACCGGCGAAAATCCGGTAATGTTTAACCATCGTACAGACTAATTTGCTGTTTAGTAGTAGTTTTGCATCACTACTCACTTGATATTGTTATTAAATACAGAATACGGAGAAATGCATGAGGAAAGTACACAAATGCAATCTATTGCGCTGTAATGTAACAACCGTCGATTTTTTTATTACTCAGCTCTCAATCATCGTCATCATCATCACTGTCGCCTCGTCTCCAAAAGGATACGACGCGAAAAACCTCCCTCAACCGCCATTTGAGTAAGTTCTAATCGTGAAGAATTAACTACAATTTTCAAGACTCCCCTTCCTACCTAAATCAATCTTCCTTCCTCTGTATTTCTTTACAAAAAAACTACAATTTTTTCTTCATTTTCTCACCCTACCTACAGTGCTCCCACTCATAACCAATGCCATCCCAGCCTAGCTGCTTGGCTATTTATGGCCATCGGTCTAGATGAAATTGCCTTGTTTTCAGTTCTTGAACACTAATGGCTGTGAGACTGGTAAGGTCAAAGTGGGTCAAATCCATCTAGGCCTCTCTTAAGTAAGTGTGAATATAAGGTTCAGTATTATGGATGAGCAATGCTTCCCTAATGACGAATCTACATCTTAAACGAAATAGCAATAGGACTGTTCCTTTTCTTTTTTTATAACTTCCGAGTAGAAGTCTTCCTTCACCTTATTAATTGGTAATGGCATCATAAGCATAATTTCTCAGTGTATTGAATAATGTGACATAGAATTACGTTCAATATTACCATCTATTACTAAGCGAAAATTTCAAACCGTAAAATTTTAGTGACGGAAATCAGGATATAATAGTTGCAGTTTGATGCAGATGTACTTTTACATATTTTATGTTAATTAAGAAAATGCATTCTTTCACTTGCGTGGTCATTCCAGGCTTTCTTTCAGTGATAGTAGAAGTGGGATACTTAATTTTGATTGATCAGCAAAACAATGATTTAAAGGATCAACTAAGATACTTAAGATGTGATTGTTAGGCTTTAATAAACAACGACCAAAGCAGTCTCTGAAATTAAATAACTGGGGAACTTTTATATATTTTATTTTAGCACAGATGCTAACAAAGCTTATTCTTACATGCATTTTGCGATTCATATATTCCATATGACAAAAATGTTTATCTGAAGTATATTGAGAAATTATACTTCAGATCTAAAATCTTAACAACTAACATGTAATTTCATTGCTGGAATTGACCTACCAACGTTTGTGCTTGACTTGCTACAAGTTTTCATAACGTGAAGTGGTCAGAACGTTTAGAGAAGTCCATAACTCCATTGCTCCATCAAGTTATTGAAAAAGAGACTATTCTGGTGTTTTCTTAAGAATTTCGGTTCTCTGAATTCTGGAAATAATATTGTTTGCGACCAACTCAACAGATATATTGTTTCTTTCCAGTTCCTCCTCATCCCATTTTCAGCTTTTAGAAATTCGTAGACGTTAAATCCAGGACAACAACAGAGGGAATAATGCGCGTTCTCATTTCAGAATTCCTGGACACCCTTCCTGAATGTCCTCTTTCCTCGACACTCATTCGGGTCTTGATCAATTGCTCTCCTAAAGCTTGAGAGGTTTCCTCAGAGCCTCGGATATGTTCGGAAAATTTGTCCCTTTGAAAAAATGTTCTCATTAAAAGTAGTAGTGGAAAAAATTTCCATTTGTTTCTCTCACACAAATACCATATATACAGGATATAACTACAGACATATACTGTATATATATGTATGTGTATATATATATATATATATATATATATATATATATATATATATATATATATATATATATATATATATATATATATATATATATATATGTGTGTGTGTGTGTGTGTGTGTGTGTGTGTGTGTGTGTGTGTGTGTGTGTGTGTGTGTGTGTGTGTAGTAACAGTGTTGAGCAGCAAAACTGAAGAAAGGAAGCAGGAATGAAGGCAAAGTGAAAAACTAAAAATTGAATGCAGCCAGGGTCCGAAAGGATGCTGCAAATACCCTTTGGTAATGCCCCTACGGGGTATGTCCCCTAATAAATGCCAAGGTAAATGCTTCATGACGAAAACTGTAGCTTTAGGATGAGACGTGAAAACGATTAGAATAAACAAAAGGACCACAGTAAGAACTAACTAAATAATAACTCCATTTTCCAATAAAAAAAAAACTAGTACGACAAAAAAAAAGTGTATCATACTTTTCACAATTCTAGTTATTTTATCGTCGGTGAAAGGAATAGGAAAAAAACTAAAAGTTTAACCTTTGCTTTTTTTATGCGAAACTCCTCCATTGCTAAAAAACCAAACTAAACCAATATCACCAACACTTCCATTGAAAAGATTTATAAATATATAACTAATACAATGTTTTTCCAGCATTATATATTAGGGTTTTTACCGAGAGGTATTTCAGAGAAATGTAACAAATATAGGATGACAGACAAGCACATGAAATAATTCTTAATCAGTGAATATATGTCAGAGAAAGTAACCCAAGTCTCTGGGCTTTTCAGTGTCTCATATCCCATAATCTCATATCCGCAAAAATGTGATAACAAAATAAAATATTTTATGGAATGTGCAGGTTTCTCTTTCTCTCTCTCTCTCTCTCTCTCTCTCTCTCTCTCTCTCTCTCTCTCTCTCTCTCTCTCTCTCTCTCTCTCTCTCTCTCTCTCTGCCTTTGCAGACGTTTACTTAAAAGTAATAAATTATAGTACCTCCCCAATATCCTGATTGTGTAGAATAAGTTTACATTTGGCATCAAGAGTATCTTGCAAAAATACTAAAGACTCAAAATCTGTAACATCAGGGGTCTCTTCATCGAAGATTAACTCCTAGTGTACAGAAAACGCCTAATAATATCATAATTAGCATTAATTAACCTCAACTTCCTTTCTTCCTCGCTAAGTTACACTGCCTCACTTATGAAGAAATAAGAAATAATACAAAGAGAGAATTCCAGATCAAAACTGGACAGAACCATTTCCAGAATTCTATTGATACGTCAGGTTCTTTGAAGGAATTCAATCGGATCTGAAAAGGATTTTATTCCCTTCCAGAATAGTTGCTTTAAGGTCGGGCTCCTCGGGCAAAAAGAAATGACCACAGGGAGAAGTTGCCTTTCAGGGTGTAGGTTTGGCCAGCATTTCTCTCTCTTTCTCTCTCTCTCTCTCGCATCTTTATATATATATATATATATATATATATATATATATATATATATATATATATATATATATATATATATATATATATATATATATATATATATATATATATAACACATACACACACACAAAATGCCCAGATCTTTAGCGTAGCCTGATGTTAGCTATACACGAAACAGCTACTTGGAAAAGAACGTTTTCTACTTTATTTCTTTATTTCTAACGTACTATTTAACTTTATTGGTATCTATTATAAAAATTTTCTAAAGGAAGCATACTCTGTTATAATCAGCAATAAGGAAACTATGTTCTTCATTGATGTAAATCTAATGTAGCCTAATTTATTGACGAAATCGTGACACTGAAACTGATTCTTGTAATGTGATTATATCATGTGATATAATCACACGCCGTACTTACAGTGCAGTGGAGTCACGTAATAAAACTTATATGGTAACTCAAAGGCAATAACATGCAACAGGCCGGGCACATAAATGTAATAATATGGAGAGAGAGAGAGAGAGAGAGAGAGAGAGAGAGAGAGAGAGAGAGAGAGAGAGAGAGAGAGAGAGAGAGAGAGAGAGAGAAGACATGAACTTTCAAAAATACAAAAATGAAGACGATAGAATTGAACAAGGGAAGAAGAAAATTAAGAACATGGAGAGAGAGAGAGAGAGAGAGAGAGAGAGAGAGAGAGAGAGAGAGAGAGAGAGAGAGAGAGAGAGAGAGAGAGAGAGACTCTCAAAAATACAAAAATAAAGACGACGGAATTGGACAAGAGAGGAAGAAAATTAAGAACGCAGAGCAATTATCTTTTAATGCAAACAGTTCATGTAAAACTGCTCTTTAAAAAACTAGATAAAAAAGAGGAAAGCGAAAATGCACGGACATAACCCGGTCACATTCCTGAAATCATCAGCTAAGCTCCCGAACACAGATACCATCATCTCCATTTAGGCTCAGAGCGTGAGTAAAGCACGGACATAATCCGGTCACATCCCTGAAATCATCAGCTAAGCTCCCGAACACAGATACCATCATCTCCATTTAGGCTCAAAGCGTGAGTAATGCACGGACATAACCCGGTCACATTCCTGAAATCATCAGCTAAGCTCCCGAACACAGATACCATCATCTCCATTTAGGCTCAAAGCGTGAGTAATGCACGGACATAACCCGGTCACATTCCTGAAATCATCAGCTAAGCTCCCGAACACAGATACCATCATCTCCATTTAGGCTCAAAGCGTGAGTAATGCACGGACATAACCCGGTCACATTCCTGAAATCATCAGCTAAGCTCCTGAACACAGATACCATCATCTCCATTTAGGCTCAAAGCGTGAGTAATGCACGGACATAACCCGGTCACATTCCTGAAATCATCAGCTAAGCTCCCGAACACAGATACCATCATCTCCATTTAGGCTCAAAGCGTGAGTAATGCACGGACATAACCCGGTCACATTCCTGAAATCATCAGCTAAGCTCCCGAACACAGATACCATCATCTCCATTTAGGCTCAAAGCGTGAGTACCAACCAAATAGAGACGGTGGCACCTCCTAGATAAATGCAGCGCACCGGCTGTGCCATTTTGGATATACTATTAACTCGAGAGACCAAGGACTATAATTGAGTCTATTTTTTTGCCTTCCGTTCCGAAAGTGTGCCGGAGTCACACTATGCCCTGCGTAGTTCATAGCATGAAATTCTGTTTGCGGAATGTACTCTTGATGTTCATTCGGGTGTTTTCCCTCGCAAATGGACAGAGCGACAGAAAATAGGCTCAAAGATATGCAGTGCTTGTGTAGCACTGGCAAAGTCATCTTGCAATAGCTTTGGAGAGGTACGACCTTCAGCCTTGTATAAACCTCAACTTGTCCTGCTCTCACCAGAAATTACCAGTCGCTGGAATCGTGTTTAATGTTTAAATGTCAACGTTGCACCACAGATATTTCCTTTTATGTAGACCAAGCTCTAGACCTCGCACAAGCATTTTGCATTCATAGTTTATTCAGCTTCAATGTAAAGATAATTATTCTCCTCTTTCTGTAAATCCTAGCCTTATACAGTTCACGCAAATTTTCCGTAGATTTTGAAGACATGACACTCCAGCCACATAATATTAATTACGAATTTGAGACTGTTGTTGTTTACAAAATGAGCAAAGAAATTTCGGTGATCCTCGTCGCGCACTGGAGGGGAAATTTTTTTTTTGCGCAAACTCACAAATCACACAGTTACACAAACTGTCTACAGTATTGGCTAAAAAAAACAATAAAAAACGTAAACCTTTGAAGAACATCTTCTACAGTATTTATTCTCTCTCTCTCTCTCTCTCTCTCTCTCTCTCTCTCTCTCTCTCTCTCTCTCTCTCTCTCTCTCTCTCTCTCTCTCTTTGGCAAAGTTACTTGTGTTTTTATTGCTCTTTCAGAATGCCATCCATATGAAGTGACATACACCTTTTTTTTTTTGATGTGTAACGAGCAATAAGATTCAGCCTGATATAGATTTTCACAGATCATTAAAATTCAGTCAAAACATCGCCAAATCTATTTTGAGATGGCTTAAAAGACCATGTAGCGTTGGTGTAAATACTATCATTTTCCATTACCAACACACCACTTCCCTTGTACGACTATATGTTAAGAAAAGTTGTCATCGGCAGGTCAAAGGTTTTTCGATAACAACCTGAAGGACAGATTATCCAAACGCTTGCTTTGGCATTTTTACGGCGAAAGTTGTTTTCTGCTGGAAAGCGGATTCTAAATGCTGACTGGTACGATATAATCAGGTATATCCATAGGCCGTAAATTTTTCCTCATTTTTACTTTGTGTCAGTACCACTGAATACATTGTTATTTTCAACTCCTTGTTTTAAATGAGTGAAAATTTTTGTTTTTTATAGACTGCATAACATAACAGAAAAATGCGTATTTTGATATCACAAACTATTACATACAGACACCGTGTGCAAAACCACTCTAATGTTCCATAGTTTTTCTGGGGATTCTTTCCTGCAGAGCTACGGAATATTTTCAAGCGTTTGCTTTCATCAGTTTCGAAGTAACATAACGCTCCGATGTTCAAGTCCTTTTGATGGCTCTGTTACACCATTCTTGCTTAATGGCCGTGGTGAATGCGTTCATCTCTTGCTGAAATGACGGTGTTATTGCCTTGGATATTCATGAGAGCATAGTTTGCAAGCTTTTTGGCTTTACCCTTCCTTCGCAAAACCAGAAGCAACTAAATTATTATAGTAGCCTACTATTATGAGAATGTCAGAATGATCCTTCCTATTTCATGATGTGCTTTTGTCGCTTCGTAGCTTCGTGAAGATTCATTTAAAGGTTAAGAAATACCCTTCCAAATTTATCCTTCTCTCTCACTCTCTCTTTAACGGTCAATAATGTCATGACTCGGCGCAAATACTAAAACTTGAATGTCAGATAAGAGGATGGCTTTTCACAGCGGAGCAAATAACAGTCAGCGAGAATGACCTCTAATCTATCCCGACAAGAGTGAGATGACTGTGCAAATTTGCTGTCTAAAAGTCATAATTATAAGTACCTAAGACGACTGAACTTAGTATCCAACTTTTTGGAAGGCATAATTTTATAGCACAGTTGTCACGTAATGGTCAAAGTTTTCTCGTGAATGGCAAGTGAAAAGGTAGGGGGGAAAGTATTTTGGAGGGCCTCAATCTTCGTCTGTCCTGATTTAACATCTTGATGCTAACGTTCGGCTTTCGTGGGATGCGTTTTTCAGTGTTCATTTTTTTTCACGAAAAACGAATTCATTTATTGTATTCGTGAGAGATAACCTTTTCATTACACATTCTTATCACTGAGTTTTAGATGTATCTTCTTTTGTATACTTCCAGTGCTTGTCTATGATCTGTAAAACAGCGCCAACTCCTTTCGCCTTTCTTTCGTTTCTGGCAAAAGGCGTCTTTTGGCAGCATTGCGCTTGGCAGTGGTGCAACGCTTTTGCTTAACGGTCGTGTTGAATACGCTTTCCATCTCACTGTAATGACGTTGTTATGATCGGGGATAATCATAAACATACAAGTCGAAGGTTGTAAACTTTTTTTGTTTTTAACCAGAAGACGCAGGAGAAATGTTTTTAAAGAGAGTGTATGGGAAGGCTGAATTTCCCAAAGATCGCATTTTATTTCTTTAATTACTGCAAGACACGAACCCTGGTTTCCTAACTAAGAGGTTGGTAGCATGACTGACTCTCGAACGGGTGTCAGTGTTTTTTTTTTTTATTATTTTATGTTAAAGGCAGATAACGAAACCGGGTATTTCGCGAACTGCCTGAAATTTCAGGCAGATAGCGAAATGCACTTAGAAACTTTTGATCCCCCGATGCTAGTACCAAACAAAGCAAAACAATGAACTGTTTCGCCGTGTTTTGTACTAGCCTCTTGGGGGTCAAATTTATTTCGCCGTGTTTAGCACTAGCCCCTGGGGGATCAAATGTCCCTAGGTGCAGTTCGCTATTTGCCTGAAATTTCAGGCAGTTCGTGAAATGCCTGATTTCACTATCTGCCTGTAACATGTACATATCTAAATTTTAAAAAGGTAAAGTGGCATTCTGTACTAAGTTGTGCTTAGCCTTAAGTTGAATTGTACTAGGTCTTACCTCTACCGTATAACTAGGTGCAAGAAAATATATGTTTTGAAAATAATTATGGCCTTTTCCACATCAAAAAATTCATTGTATGAAGTGGGAAGTCCACATCACAATACTCAGTCGAAATTTTATGTTTAGATTTTTTCATTTAAGAATTTATTTTGGTACATGGTAATCTTAGTCAAAGTAGATTTTACGTACACTTTATTATACCTTACTTAGTGTATCTCATTATTACTTGTAAAGTTTCAACCAATTAGGTATACTGTATATGTGTTAACTCTGTGTTTCTCGTGTTGAGGTTGGGATGAGAAGAGGAGTGAGGTTGAGTTGAGGTTGGTGGTGAGAAGTAGGACTGAGGCTGAGCTGAGGTTGGTGGTGAGAAGCAGGACTGAGGTTGAGTTGAGGTTGGTGGGGAGAAGTAGGAGTTAGGTTGAGGTGAATTTAGGATGAGAAGAGAAGTGAGGTTGAGCTGTGGTTGAGGATGAGGAGAGAGGTTGAATTGAAGTTGGGATGAGGAGGAGTGAGCTTGAATTGAAGTTGTGGGGGAGGTCCAAGTGAGATTAAGTTGCGTCCCATTGAGGCTGAGTTGAGGTTGGGGAAGAGAAACAAGTGAGGCTGAGTTGAGGTTGGGGTGAGGAGTAGGAGTGAGGTTGGGTTAAGATTGAGGTGTGAAATAGGGGTGAGGTTAAGCTGTGGTTTTTGGCAAGAAGTAGGAGTGAGGTTGAGTTGAGGTGAGTAGTGATGTCGATCTGAAGTTGGGATGAGTTCTGTAGATGCGAGGTTGAGTTGAGGTTGGGGATAAGTAGTAAGAGTGAGGGTGAATTGAGGTTGGGGGTGAGAAGCCCAAGTGAGATCAAGTTGCGGTGAGACAGCCAAGTGAGGCTGAGTTGAAGTTGGCGGTGAGAAGCAAGGGTGAGGTTGAGGTGGGTTGGGGATGAGAAGCGAGAGTGAGGTTGAATCAAAGTTGGGAGCAAGAAGTAGGAGTGAGGTTGATCGAGTCTGGGGGTGAGAAGTGGGTGTGAGGTTGAGTGAAGTTTGGGAGTGAGAAGTATGAGTGGGGTTGATTCGAGTTTGGGGTGAGAAGTAGGAGTGAGGTTGAGTTGAGGTTGGGATAAGAAGTAGGGGAGTGAGGGTGAGTGGAGGTTGGGGGTAAGAAGTAGGTGTGAGGGGGAGTTGAGGTTGGAGGTAAGAAGTAGGAGTGATGGGGAGTTGAGGTGGGGGTAAAAAGTAGGAGTGAGGGTAAGCTGAGGTTGGAGGTGAGAGGTAGGACAAGGTTGAGTTGAGGTTAGGGGTGAGAAAGAGGAGAGAGGTTGAGTTGAGGTTAGGGGTGAGAAAGAGGAGAGAGGTTGAGTTGAGGTTTGGGGTGAGTTGTAGGAGTGAGATTGGGTTGAGATTAGGATTGAGAAGTAGGAGTGAGGTTGAGTTGAGGTTAGGACGAGAAGCAGGACTGAGGTTGAGTTGAGGTTGGGGTAAGAAGTAGAACTGAGGTTGTATTGAGGTTGTGGGTGAGAAGTAGGGCTGAGGTTGAGTTGAGTTTGGGGTGAGAAGTAGGAGTGAGGTTGAGTCTTGAGGTTGGTGGTGAGAAGTAGGAGTGAGACTGAGTTGTGGTTGGAGGTAAGAAGAGGAGAGAGGTTGAGTTGAGGCTGGGGTGAGAATGAGGCTGAATTGAAGTTGGCGGTTAGAAATTCACATGAGATTAAGTTGTGATTTGACGCCCCACTGGGGTTGGGGTTGAGAAGTGGGAGTGAAGTTGAGTTGGGGTTGGGGTGAGAGTGGGAGTGAAGTTGAGTTGTGGTTGGGGTTGAAAAGTAGGAGTGAGGTTGAGTTAGGTTAGGGGTTAGACGTAGGAGTGAGGTTGAGTTGAGGTTAGAGGTGAAAATTAGGAGTGAGGTTAATTTGAAGTTGGGGCGAGCTCTGTGGAGTGAGGTTGAGTTGAGATTCGGGTTGAGAAGTGGGAGTGAAGTTGAGTTGGGGTTGGGGTGAGAGTGGGAGTGAAGTTGAGTTGTGGTTGGGGTTGAGAAGTAGGAGTGAGGTTGAGTTAGGTTACGGGTTAGATGTAGGAGTGAGGTTGAGTTGAGGTTAGAGGTGAAAATTAGGAGTGAGGTTAATTTGAAGTTGGGGTGAGCTCTGTGGGAGTGAGGTTGAGTTGAGATTCGGGTGAGAAGTAGGAATGAGGTTGAGTTGAGGTTGGGGTGAGAAGTAGGAGTGAGGTTGAGCTGGAAGTTGGGGTGAGTTGGAAGTTAGGAATGAGAAGCTCGAGTAAGGTTGAGCAGAGCTTGGGGTGAGAAGCAAAATGTGAGGCTGGGTTGAGGTTGGGGTGATAAGAAAGAGTGAGGTTGAGTTTTGGGGGAGAGAAGCAAGGGCAGTTGAGGTTGAGGGTGGGGTGATAAGCAAGAGTGAGGCTCAGGATTTGGTTGGGGCGGTGAGAAGCTAAGCAGGCTTCGGTAGACTGTGATAAGCAAGAGTCAGTTTCAGGTTAGAGTGAGGAGGCTCGAGTGATGTCTAGGGAAAGTCTTGTCTGAGATAATAGCTCATCAGACGATTGGGTTTTGGTTGCTCAATTACTTCTCATTAGGGGTGAATGTTCCTTCATTGTGATGTGTGCTGGATGTGGTATAGTTCTGTATAACTTCCTGTTTCCGAACATATTTTGTGTGTGGGTGTGTTTGTCAACACTGCCTTTTTTTGGCTACACTAAAGCAAGTAAGACTTGTAAAGAAAGAATACACAACATGTTCTTGGATCACCGTGTGAAACAACGTGGTTCATATCACCGAAGCCCTTTAAAAAGTTGCAATTTCAAAGTCAAGAACAAAACGTCATAGGTGTCGGAACAGAATCAAATTAGAGAATTTATGCGCAACTTTAACGGTCGTGAAATAAATGTGAGAGATAACTACTCACACATTACATAATAATGTCGGTAGTCTATAGATTTCCACACTTGAAAGTGGCGTCTTTTCCGGTGATTAGGAATGAATTTCATGCAGCTAAATATTGCGGAGGTGCACAAAATAGCCTTGTCCGTGTCACGTCAGAAAGCTGTGTTTTTCACAGCGGTTTTATTGTCAAGAGGTAACTTTGCTGTTTAAACTAATTGTCAGGGAATAATCTCGAAATGATGATAATTTTCATGTGAATATGCTCAATGTGACTAGTTTCTCAAGTGGATAATTAGCTTCAGTGTCGACGTCTGGGATTAACTGATAATGAAGACGTTCTTGATTATCTCTGTTTGATATTGCATTAAATAATTAATTTCATGTACTTTTGTGTTGGAATACCAACACAAAAGTTTCCAAAAATTTAACATTTCCATTTTTCTTGAGTAGGTGGGTTGTCAATTCTACAATTAAAAATTCTGAGATTCTTCATTCGTTTCAGCAAATCATTGACAGTTATCTTTTTTAGTGTATTTTTTTCACCAGGTGCTTCGTAAAAAACACAAGACAGCTTGTCTATTGTTACATAGATTTGTCTCTGAAACTGTGCTGTATTTTCAACAGGTTACAGAAGACAACTGGAAAACCTAAGTACTTTTGTGATACTATAAGCATCCACTTCTGCTGTATGCTGCTGCTTTTATTAGTCTGGATACGAGTTAACTTCAAGGAAATTGGGAGCTCTAGGTGTAATGGATACAAATGCAGGTAAAAAAGTCACAAAAAAGTCACAGGAAAAAAGTCACATTAATATTTCCTAGATAGTGGCCCCCAAGGGTTTTAACCTGGTATGTATCCACCCAAAAGACACAGAATTAATAAACATTTTATTTTGTAAAGCAAGCTCAGAAGGATTTTTATATGGTCGCTTCGAAACCAGTTAATTTCAATAAAATCTGATTGATTAGCATTACACAAAATCAAAAGTGAAGGCTGTAAGCTCATTCCTATACAAGCCAACTAAAAATAAAATCAGGAACAAAGGGACCCCTCTTATATATTTATATTAACGATGGAAAGGCTAAAAATAAATGCTTTTGAAACCAGCCGGTAAAAAATAAAACCTATTACCTGGGTCTTTTCATTTTTTTACCAGCTGGTTTCAAACGCATGTATTTTTAACCTTACCAGCGTTAATATGAATATTTAGAAGGGGTATTTTAATTCCTGATTTTATTTTTAGATGGCTTGTATAGGAATGAGCCTAAGGCCTTCATTGGTGATTTTATGTAATGCTAAGCAACCAGATTTTATTGAAGTGAACTGATTTCGAGGCGACCATAATAAAACTTCAGTCTGAATTTGCTTTAAAAAATTAATAATAATAATAATAATAATAATAATAATAATAATAATAATAATAATAATAATAATAATAATAATAATAATAATTAATTTTGTGTGTCTGTGGAAGGCGATCTGTGATTTACAATTTCGAGATTACAACAAAAACCATGAAAGTAGCTGGAGAACCAATTTTAATATGATAAACCAAATACTAAATATACTTACTTCGGATAATTATTCATAATGAAGTTGGTGCTATATATCCTACTGAAGAAATGTTTTTGGCTTAGGTTTGTTCATGATTAGTCTTTGTTTTTTTTTTATTTTTTTGCAGATGGGAAGGAGAGTGATTTTCCACTTGAGTGAAAACATTTGTTCAATATGAACAATAGTAACTACCTACATTTTTTAGACCACCTTTGCAATCAGTTAGAAGCTAAAATCCAAAAATCCTTCGTAACTCAGTTTTTTTTTTTTTTTTTTACTAGGTGATAGAACTGTACTTTCGGCAACAGATAGTTAAATGGCATACACTGCGTATATAAAACTAGTATTCCTTTAATGACAATAAAATTCATATTTTATATCCTATGTAATTTATGTTTCACGGTTGCAATAGTAACATTCCGATATCACAGGCACTACAAATAATGTGCAGTAAAATCTAGTTTCTCAATAAAAACTAAACTAACATCCTTTCATAATATAATCTATTTATATTCTTATAACGTCCAAAAGTGGCTGGGTGGAAGTAATTTTTTTAAAAGAACATTTTAACTATTATTACATTGGGGCAGACATTTGTAAAACTTAATGGGATGCCTATCGACCACCAATATAGCTCATCTTCCCTCTAGGGGGATTAGTGCCGTCAGTGCACCTCACGTGGTGCACTGTAAGCATTAGTTCAGGGTCTTTGCAGCGTCTCTTCGGCCCCTAACTGCAACCTCTTTCATTCCTTTTGCTGTGCCGCCGTTCATAATCTCTTTCTTCCATCTGATTTTCCTTCCTCTCTAACAATTGTTTCATAGCGCAACTGCTTTGAGGTTTTCCTCCTGTAACACCTTTCAAACCTTCTTACTGTCAATTTCCCTTTCAACGCTGAATGACCTCATAGGTCCCAGCGCTTGGCCTTTGGCCTAAATTCTATATTCTATTCTACTCTATAGCTCATCCTGGAACATAACAGTTAAGGACTGTCTTCCATTAAGAAGAACCTTCTGTTACTTTGATGCTATCGCTTTAAATGTTTTGTAAATAGATTTATCTTTTGTAAGTAAATTTAACCGTTACTTTCACGACGATGTTCGGTCAAGGTCTCAAAGAGCATTAACCATGAGTTTTTGGCGAAGAAAATGCATTATCGGACCGTTAATTTTCCGATTTCTTAAACTATTCCGATCCTGTACGTATGAGTGATGCCTACATCTAAATAGTGATTCCCCCACCCGTTTTCTCTCTCTCTCTCTCTCTCTCTCTCTCTCTCTCTCTCTCTCTCTCTCTCTCTCTCTAACGAATAAACAACAGAAGTCTATAACCCGCATTGAATATAAGATAAATAACGACGCTCGTTCGTGATTAAGGTTACGTACTACACGAAGGTAAATGTCATGAATACACATCGGCAAATTATTGCAGTTACTACAAATAGGCTGAATACAATTCAACGACTTATTGGTAGTTCTAAGCAGTGCTTTATACAATTATCCAGCAGTGGCCTAAGATTCGTTCTCTACCTATGGCCGCTGACTTGTTTTCAACCTGTTGATGGTATGTGTAAGTTTGTGGAATGTTTCACTGTGTGCCAGGTCTAGGTATATACCTGGACCGTAGTTGTGTGGACGGCTCCCGCACTCGCATATGAGTGTACTAGAAAGACCGGGATGGGATACACGCATCAGCTATGCGTTAGGCAATTGTTTAACCTCCTAGCTTTAGTTTTGAGGCTATTTTTTTTAGATTGTCATTACTAGCTCGTTATAATGTACTAATTGTACACACACACACAAGTGTGTGCGTGTATGTCTTCTTCTTCTTCTTTTAACGTGCTTTTTCCCATTTTTGTATGCGGTAAGCACGATGCCTTCTGTTGAAGGACTTTTTGATTTGGCTTTGGGGTAGACCTGTGGTCTCGATCGGCTGCCCTGCCTGACATCGCTTAGACCCCGGTAGCGTATGTTTCAGGTATCATACCCGACCCAACGCCCTTTCTTCCCAGCAGCGAGAAGTTATTGCGCGGGTATGGCTAAAGTTCGAGACGTGTGAGATGTTTGTTATGTTTTTAGAAGGTGTTGTAGTGGCTTTGTTTTGTGTGTGTATTTAGTCTGTAACATCCATTTGCTTTTTAAGCAAACCTATCCGTTGATTACATATATAATCCCGGGATGTCTACACGGATAGCAAAGTGTCTGCCTCTCTGATCAGTCGGCTGCGGATTTGAACCCGCGCCACAGACCTCTACGAAGTCCGAAGCTGCTGCTGTAACCGACTGAGCCATCGAGGCTCTAAGTGTGTGCGTGTATGTATATGTATAAAATTGTTCCATGTGGTCAAGTAGGTAAAGCATTTCATAACCTGACCATTATGTTTCTTAGTGACGTTATGGCAAACCGTACAAAGGTTAAAAGCGACCATGTGATTACCGATAAGAATAGGAAACCTGAGGCCGTAAAGGGCTATTTATCTATCACTAGAAGAGCAAGAGCATATTCTAGGCAGTTCACCAGTTTGGGAATATGATAATGTTATGTAGTGTTAATTGTGGAATCCGAGGCTGACTACGTTGAAGTCTGACCAAGCTGAATTGGGCTATCGAACATTTCGGCGGGAGATAATTTTTTTGCCGAGTTTATGCAAGTAAGAGGGGGAAAAGTTAAGTATACCTTAGTTTAACCAGACCACTGAGCTGATTAACAGCTCTCCTAGGGCTAGCCCGAAGAATTAGATCTATTTTACGTGGCTAAGAACCAATTGCTTACCTAGCAACGGAACTTACAGCTTATTGTGGAATCCGAAGCACATTATAACGAGAAATTAATTTCTATCACCAGAAATAAATTCCTCTAATCCTTCTTTGGCCGGTTGGAGAATCGAACGCGGGACCAGCACAGAGTAAGAGGGGAAATAGTATATCTGAAACTATTGGTGACACAAAATGATACTATTATAAAAAGTGAGACAGTAAAAATATGTTTCGTATAACCACATATGGTAACAATAGCTGTGTTGTATTAGGGAAGCGACAGTTAACTGTTTTTTTCATTTTTCTTTTATAAAACTACACATTTCCTATTCATGTAGCGACCCACTGATCTTCACATATTCTTAACAAAGCCTAGGTATCTGTTTATACAAGTGATAAACCGCCTACATCAACATAATCTTCACGTTATATCTACAAACCACACGTTCAAGTAAAAAATAGCCACTGCAGTTTGACATAGTCACCTTTGCATTGACCGGCATACTCCCCGGAGAAGCATATTTTTCCTTACGCTCAACAGCGGTAATATTCCGAGATGGTCAGTTGGAATCCAGGCAAAAAGTCACATGTAAAAAAGTCACATTAATCTTTCCTAGATAGTGACCCCCAAGGGTTTTAACCTGGTAAGTATCCCACCTTTGCGGCGTGCTTAGTACAAGCCAGTTGGGGATTACCGTAGAAACAAAAACACTGTGAATATCATAAAGATAATGACCCCCAAGAATTATTGTGAATTTTTCCCTGTGACATCTTTACCGGCCACCATAAATTAATGTGACTTATCCTGTGACTTTTTTCTTACCCAAAATTGTGACTTTTTTTTTTTCCTATGACTTTACAACCGCCCACCGGTCAGTTGCCATATTAAAGGATTACAGTACCGTTTTTGGACTCTTAAGTATTCAACTGTCTTTCTCAATATTTTGTTACATAATTACGCTAAAAGGATGCTGCTCTTTCCCTAAAAGGAGTGTATAAGCTGATGTCGCATAATGTAAACAATACAAAGGATTTTGAATTTTGCTCTTCACATATTCCCGATGTTTCGGAATTGAGTCATAGGAAAGACACCAGAGACAGGTGGAAAGACTAAATGTGGTAAACGGTCATCCCTACATTACATACAGCTACTTTGTTTCTAGTTATTAGAATGATGTTAGAGAGAGAGAGAGAGAGAGAGAGCAACTTGTGCCATAAGAGTTAAAATAAGCCCTACTGCTTAGCTACTGTGACCAGAACAGGTTTCAAAATAAAGACGTTGATGAAAACGCAAAAGCAAAAGATAAATAGATGAATAAATGAAGTATACACGAATATCAATTGTCCCTTGAAGGTCAATGGCCATTTCCCAGCCATTTGCTACTCAAGTTTTTGGTTACTGTTCTTCCAGCGCATTTTCCTGAGATGTAACCGAGTACCAGGACCTTTCCCTGATAAAAGCGGGACGCCGTAGCTTAAAAACTAAGCATAGAATTTTCTTGAAACAATCTCATTATGTTTCCTACGCCCAAGTTACTGAAGAGATAGTAATCTAACCTAACCTAACCTATCTAAGCAACCAAACCTAACCCAACCCAACTTAACCTAACCTAACCTAACCAACCTATCCTAACTCGACCTAACCTAACCTAACCTAACCAACCTAACTTAACCCAACCCAACTTAACCTAACCAACCTATCCTGATCTAACATATCCCAACCTAACCTAACCTAACCAACCTAACCTAACCTAACCTATCCAAACCCAACCTAACCTAGGGGCATGGCAAAAATTTGGGGCTGGCGCAATACTAGCATACATCTCAAAAATTTGCCCGCCGGCCTTAAAATCATTAAGTTCCTTGAAGATTTCAGAATGAAACTTTGGGTTTGCAACTTTTTGTCCCCTGAACTTGTTTTTTACAAGTATAATGTATTACACTACTGGAAATTGTTAGTTAAATGCAGCACATAGAAATAAAAGGTGTAATTATCGCACATTATTAGTTTAGAGGATTGGACATAGTCACATTTTTAGGCATAGATACATAGGAGTACAATTTACAAGTGGAAAGCCTCTTGAAATTATATATATATATATATATATATATATATATATATATATATATATATATATATATATATATATATATATATATATATATATACATATATATATATATGTGTGTGTGTGTGTATGTGTATAGGAGAGGGGGGGAGGTAATATATTCCAGTCCATCAAATTTCTCTGTAAAATATTCAGGCCCACGAGGTGTTATCCTATACTATATCCTCGCATGGTGTTGATTAAAATTTTACTTATTCGTAAACTTTAAAAATTTCACTTTTTTCTCAAGATTATCTTAATTCTATTTTTTAATATTCAAAATGGATGTAGAGTTTTTGAAAACAACTTTGTTAATTATTATTGTTTATAATAAAAGACTTCACTATTATTTGTGAGAGAGAAACAAATAGATTTATCGAAATCGAAAAGCGAAACCATAGACCAAACAAGGAACTTTTTTACTCTTCAGTTGTGCTTGCATATTAAATGCTTGTTGACACTTGATTTCCCTTTTCGCTCAACGAACGTAGTAGCCGTGAGCTCACAAGCTTGGTCAGCTTTACGAGCTAAACTTTCACCTCGACCAAACCGTAGGACAATGGACAGAGAAAGCAACTTGCTGATCGCAAAGTTTTGTAGGTAATTCTATGTAGTTAGCTTCCACCACAAAGGCAGTAAACGTAACTTAGCTATCTGTGCTTTTATTTAATCATAATTTCATCGTTTAAACTTAGACCCGTTAACTACAATTTTCCCTTAGAGACCAAGGAAAACAAATGGATTAAACCAAATCAAGTTCAACCGAATCCATACCTACGGCTAATATATATTATGTGACCGCAAAAGTATTCATGACATTCATCACCATGTTCTTCCACTCAATTCACTCTGTACCAGTCATTGTCTAACAAGCTCTCTGCATTAACATTTTCTCTTACTCACGCATTTTTGGATGTTCTTCTTTGGAAACCATGTATTTCCATACATCAAACAACTTTCAACCGCATTTATAAGACTCAATTGTGTCTCACTGAAGGCATTCCCTCCCTACGACCTTTTCTCTCTATTTTTCCCCTACTTGAACAATGCCTGTTACAATTGTTTTCTCCAAACTCAGCAAGGCCCTCCTAACATTAAATGGCCATTTACTCCCCCCGTCAGTGGTTCTCAATGTATTGCTTCTTTCTCATGGATCATTGTTATGCAGATGTGCTACTTGCATTAATAATCTCTGCATGTAATTTTTGTTTCTGTAATACGTTTTCATAACCATAATTATATAAAAAGAAAATGTTTAAGAGGGCATGGGTCGCCATGGTTAATTTGGACAAGATTTTTGGTCACTGCCAAAAAAGGTTAAGAACCACTGCACTTTATGACCCACTAACGGCTCCTTTGCCTTAGGACGCAGCGGATTGTGTTCCAGGATACTGACATTTCCTAAGGCAGCAATTTCCAAGCAAAGCAGCGCACTAACTACCTTGGCGGTCGCAGATATTTACAAATTAACTGATCTGATGTATGTGATTGCCGATATAAGATTCTCATCTGCAATTTCCTCTTACTAATGGAGCCATACCCCTTTACAAACATAAAAAAAAAAAAAAAATTAGCTATGATCCAACCAAATCACAATTTGGTGCAATTCTGTAATCATTTTTGCTGGGAATATACAGTAATACCAGCTACAAAAATATTGGGTACTTTGTGTGTAAAGTATACTTAATGCATATAAATGGCATTATTGCCTAGCATTAATTTATTTTCATTTCATATCGATATCACTACTTAACCTGATCTCCGCTTATTACGCTAGTATGACGAAAGGAGATAATTTTCTTAAAATTTTTACATTCGACACGATGTCTCATTTATTAACATTTTCTAAGGTGAATGTGCAAGCGGTCATATACATGTATATTTCAGGTTAAAATTACGTTCTCCATATAATTTTCATCTAACAGTTAACCAAAACGAGCTTAAAATACAGCAGACAAACGTGCGCTAGTATCATCTTTAGATATAAACAAGTGAAAAATTGCGCCGAAGTTTCTTTGGTGCAACCAGGTTTTCTGTACAGCGTATAATGCTGTATGATACTCTCAGCCACGGCCCATGAAACTCTCAGCCAGCCGAGGTGGCCTGTGTTGTTACGGTACCAGAAGCACGAATGTGGCTAACTTTAACCTTAAATCAAAAAAAAAAAAAAAAAAACTACAGAGGCTAGAAGGCTGCAATTTGGTATGTTCGATGATTGGAGGGTGGACGATCAACATACTAATTTGCAGCCCTCTAGCCTCAGTAGTTTTTAAGATATGAGGTCGGACAGAAAAAGTGTGGACAGAAAACTGCGGACGGACAGACAAAGCCACCTCAGTAGTTTTCTTTTACAGAAAACTAAAAAGGAACCCAACGAAACCCATTATACGAGTGCGCAAGCGAAGAGAATACAACATATTACAGCTCCCCTCCCCAAAACAAATAATGGCAATTTCTATTACATTACTGCTTTGCGAAGAGGCGGGACATAATTTGCATGGGCATGCACCCACCTCTGTTCTGATCAATTGCACAGAAGAGCGCAGAGCTTTATCCGCTATTACGAATGTGATCAGCGAAGCGTAAAAGCTTCTTTTAACGTTTAGCCTATATGAAATAGTTCATCCAATGCGAGGATGTATTTAAGTACAGCCTTAATAATAAAGAAATGACACTCGGCTGGATAACTAATCTGAATAAAAACAAACAAGAAATGTAATTCCAAGGACGAGATATGTTTGTTGAACATTACAGATAAATGGGGTAGAATAGCACTCCAAATAGAAAAAAAATGAATAGTCTCATCGTTATTGCTACTCTGTGCAGCCAGTATTTATAAAAGCCAGCGCCATTCGATCTGTCCATTTATATCCACAAAAGCTAAAATTTCACTTCACGGAACCCTGTGAGAATTTGAAAGAAAAGGCGATGCTGACCCAACTTTACAAAGATACTCATAGTTATTTTGAAGTTACAGTGAGACACGTGACGCAGACTTCTTAAGTAACCATGAACTGCACCATTTCTGGAAAACGATTTGAAGAACGTAAACTCATGAGCAGGTAATCGTTATAAAATAAATTGAATTTCAAATTACACACACACACACACACACAAACACACATTATGTATGTATGTATGTATGTATGTATGTATGTATGTATGTATGTATGTATGTATGTGTATATATATATATATATATATATATATATATATATATATATATATATATATATATATATATATATATTTACCTTTTGCGTTATATCTAATGCCTGCTCATAAATTTCCGTACTTCAGTTCATTTTCATAATCCTGTTTGTTTGTGTGTCCTTTTTTTTTTTGCCAAGAAATAGTGCAATTCAAAGTTTCTTGCGAAGTCTTCGTTATGTGTCTCATTACAACTTCAAAATGTTATGCGTATCCATTCAAGTTGCGTTAGCTTCCCCCTATTACAAATCTTGACAGTATTTAGTGTAGTGAAGTTTCAATTACCCTATATAAAAATGGACAACTCGAATGACATTCACGTTCTTATCACCGGCTGCACAGAACACGTCATACGTCCTGGTACTGGTGGAAGGAAACTCTTCGTTATCTCCAAACGAATAGTGCAATCACTGCCATTATTAATATTAATGTATTTTTTTTTAGTGCTGTTCTTCTTCATTTAACAGTAATGGCTAAAACACAAATATCTCATCTTTGTAACTATGAATCTTATTTATTTTCATTCAGATCAATTACCCAACCGTGTGCCATTTCTTTCATTAATACAGTACAGCTATGCCCAATGCACACTCGTGTATGTATGTATATATATATATATATATATATATATATATATATATATATATATATATATATATATATATATATATATATATATATATATATATATATATATATAATATGAGTATGCATGCATGCATCTATGTGTGTGTGTTTTTGTTAGTTATGAAAAACCTATGTCTATATTTTGAAAATAAAGGTAAAATGCTGCACGTTAAATTCATGTAACAAGGCAAAGCCTATGATAACCTGGTATTCGCAATTTGAAAGATGTTGACAATGAGGCAATTTAAAAATGTCTAAGACGAATGCGAACTGTCTGTGTTAGAATATTTAGATGTTGTTATGTACACCTGAGTCTGATAGAAGAATGTTTACTTGTTCGGGGCTCTTTAATAACAGGCCTAAGAAAGGATATTGTGTATTGGTGCAGAGTTATGGGATAAGAAAAGAGATGAATGTGGTATGAAAAAGCAGATGTTTACGGGTGATAAATTATACATTAGAGAAATCAAAAGCATTTCATCTCAGTAGCACCAATACATTTCTCCTAATCAAATTAGCATAGGCATTTACTTCCATTATGATGTGTTGGCTAAACTATTCCTTCGTTCACTACAACTTTGGTTTCCATAAAACCGCTCCCCCACCCCTCCAACAATCTCATTCGAATCTATTGCATACTTCCTGATCATTTATTACTTCACTTATTCCGTTACTAGCCTCTACTTTTATTCTCCCATCATCAGTCATATTTGTTTCTAATCAACTACTCAACGCAAACACTTCCGATTTTCTACCAGCCCTTTTAACTTTCATTGCCCTCTGTTCCTGGTCTTAGTTTATCCTCATAACATTCTTATTTTTCATATTTTCACTCTTTTTATTCTCTGGCAATCTCTGGTAGCTAGTAGAAACTTCTGTATTTCTTCATACTAGTACCCATATGGGTAACCTGTCAAAGTAACAATAGGAGCGTGTGCGAATGAGTAGAAGTATTTTTTAGTTGACCTGAAGTGTTTTAATTTGTTTACAAGTACACAGCCTCCAAGTTGAAAGATAATATTTTCATTACTGCATCTGCGTACTTGGCTATTCTATCAATTATACTGCAGTACTGATACTAACATGGAATGTCATTTGGCAGGCACGTTTCCAACTCTCAGAATGCATTCGCGTCTGCTTTCAACCGTGATGAGGAGACGACCTGTCAGTCTGACACATTCCTCGCAGGCTACAAAGGCACTGATTAGCTTGCAGGACTTTCTCATTGCCTTTCAAATAGAGCATTACGGCCACAAGCGAATGAAGACGTACTGTGAAATTAAACATTTACGCACTTTATTTTCATATGTTAGAATTAGCTGTTTTTTAATAAGTTGATTTTCCAGTTCCACTAATTTTATGTTTCCATTCGTGAATTTCTACATTTAATTCTAATAAACTTTGTTTTCGATCGTTAGAAGAATTCCAATGGGTGACGAAGAACTCTTCCACTACTAGTATCATTATTTCCCAAACTAGCGATCATGAACCCCTCAAGGTTCATAGCCAAGGCCAATACAAAGAAGGTTCCTTTCAACATCCACAGAGATCATTTAAACTTCCAGCAAGATGGATTGGCGATAGGCTCCTATATAGGAGTCCCTCTTACCGATTCCTACATGGCAATCGTAAAAAACCTTGTTTTCTTTAAGATCCCCATGCCAGACACGTACCACAGCTACATGGATGACGCCAGTGGAGATCAAGAAGCCTTGAAACCCTAAGCAAGACTTTGGATGAATGCTCAGACCTAAAGTTCAGCAGCAAGAGAAGCCACGATGATGCTCTTCCATATGTACAGGTGAAGTGGGACCCCTAAATGTACTCCACCTCTGTCTACTCTCTCCTTTTAACCACTCTTTCTTAGCGGAAAATAAAACAAGATCAACAATGGAGTGGTCTGAGACTTCCCCTCTTGAAATCTGGCTACCACATGCAAAACTGGCAAACTACAACCTAAACCCTCCTAATTGTCGGTAACAGCAATCATTCCTCATTGTATATCATATTACCAGAATGAATGCCTCGTGGATATTGGAGCTATCTTTTTCCATCAGGTCATGAAATGGAAAACTGACTGTACGTAGAATTCAGCTATTGGCAGCTCACGTAAAAAAAAAAAGAAAAAAAAATTGGTGTAGCACTTTACTGGTATTGCTGACGCATCTCCTATCTCTCTCTCTCTCTCTCTCTCTCTCTCTCTCTCTCTCTCTCTCTCTCTCTCTCTCTCTCTCTGCAAGTGCTAAGGGAACACAGTAAGATCAACCAATATGGAATAATTGGATTCCAGTCCTTGTGTACCCGTACTGCATTCCTATCAGTGGAAGTTTGTTCGTGTCCGCTTGTATCCAAACATGAAACGTGAGTTATTCTAGGGGATTTAACCGTTTCCATTTGTGTTCAAGCTTTAATTAGGTTTACAATATATCAGATTTGAAATCCTTGTTACAAGTCAAGGCATGAATTTGGTAATATATTTTTTAATAAGTTCCTTCCGTGTCTTTGTACATTTCTCTGTATCTAGCATTTTTCAATATAGTATTAATAAGGGCCGTGTGACATGCCTTATTAAAGGGCTCTGCGACATGCCCCGCATTTCTCATATACAACACCACGACTCCCAAATTAGGGATGATTAGGTACCAGTAAGAGGAGCAGGGTCGCAAAAAAATTACTGGTGTTTGACCTGACAGAAGTTTACACCTTTGTTAAAAATAGTTTTCAGACCCCAAGAAATAAAAGATAATGTTCACGAATGATTTCAAAAGTGAAGAAACTTTTCACTTTCACTAATCCCAAGTTCTTATATAAGATGCATGAATTAACTATGTCACTGAAACAGAAAGATTAAAAATGTGTTATACAAATGAAATTTCTTTGCGACACTAAACACTGGACTGCTATAAAAGTTACTTTACGTTACAGGGAGCCAATATAACTTAGTATACAAGGAAAGGTATACGGTAGAATCTCGAAACAAATGACTGAACGATGGATAAGTGAAGACCGACGCTGATTTACACTTGAAGAGGATGTGTTGATGAACAGTTTGTTATTAAACAGTCGTATGAATAGTTTTGGGGAAAGGAAAACCTTTTAATTTACACCACACTGCTTTGCACACTTAGCTCTTGCATCAGTTATTTGTTCTACTTTTGTTAGGAAGCAGCTGATCCAATATTTCCCAGGGCGCAGGTGTTACTGAAGTACGTGAACAGTAAATTAGGGTACTTGAGTCATGTAACTGTTTTCTAACTGACAGGTAGGCTAGGTCATTAAACCATGACACAAGACGCGATCTTTTCTCTCTCTCTCTCTCTCTCTCTCTCTCTCTCTTGTAAGGCATCATTGCTCAAAAGCCATAATCTCTCTCTCTCTCTCTCTCTCTCTCTCTCTCTCTCTCTCTCTCTCTCTCTCTCTCTCTCTCTCTCTCTCTCTATATATATATATATATATATATATATATATATATATATATATATATATATATATATATATATATATATATATATATATATATATATCTTTTTCGTTTTTAACGTGCTTTTTCCCATTTTTATATGGGGTAAGCACGATGCCTTCTTTTCGAAGGACTTTGATTTGGCGTTGGGGTAGGCCGTAGCCTACACACACACACACACACACACACACATATATATATATATATATATATATATATATATATATATACATATATATATATATATATATATATATATATATATATATATATATATATTATATAGATACACTATATATATTATATATATATCTAAACACATCATTTGCAATATCTGGCGGTCAAGGACGCAGAGAGAGAGAGAGAGAGAGAGAGAGAGAGAGAGAGAGAGAGAGAGAGAGAGCTAGTACGCATTAAAAGAATAAATTATTAACAGTGTGAAATATATATATATATATATATATATATATATATATATATATATATATATATATATATATATATATATATATATATATATATATATATATATATATATATATATATATATATATATATATATAACACTCACACTGTATGTCCACTTATTAATTATTCATGTACAGAAATTAATTTCACTTAATCTAAAATGACACCATTAAATTACACTCGAGCACGATTTTGGTTTTCCTAAACAAGTTGTAGTATTCCCAGCTTTCAGCTTAAAATTCCTATAATCATTCGTAATATTTACTTCTAATTTACATAAGAGTAAGCCACGGCCCCGCCCAATCTTCCACTATTGATTTGCTAGGGTTGCATTCGCTGGTTTAGGCTATTGGCTTTTTTTGAAACTCGTAATCTTCCTACCTAAATTTCATTTCCGACTGTAGCCCGTGATCAGTTGTAAAGCAATATTAGAAGGCGAAGGTGTTCATCCAAAATTGTCTCCGAAAAGTGGAGTCCAATTCTATACTGCTTGAACAGTCAATAAATATCTACCTGTTAGGTTAATGCTCTTTCACTTATGGCAATACAACTAAATAGAAGGCGGGGAGTGTAAATACTCTATAAACTTCAAACAAATGTAACAATGTTAGTCCTCTGGAAATTATAATAATTCGCTTATTTTACAGAAGTATCAGGAATTACTAGGGTTATGGACGGATATAATTTTCATATTGTTTAACACGAGCCTTCATCAATAATTTCCTTAAAGTATACGAGACATACCTGCTCTTTGCTCGACTGTGTTAACATTCCGCATTTAAAGTGGTAATCGAAATGCTGTCCTTTTCGGAGTTATTATAGCCTACTAACCTTGACATAACGCTAATGGTACGGGAGTGTTGGAAATCATTTCGATAATTGTTAATGGCATAAGGACCATATAAGGTAAATGCCAACAAGCTAAGGGCCGCTATATTATTATCATTGTGAATGAAATACTCTTTAGGATATAAAATCTGCACTAGGTTGATGAATATTCCAAATTTAAACTGTAACAGGAAATAATTAGCAGGCAAAATAAACCAGCAGGTTTCCATTTCCATGAAAGAAAAACTACAATAAAAACAAATTTCTAAGAGTCCAGACTAAGCAGTCAATTAAAAAGACTCTATTTCGAAATTAATATGTTACGGTTATTTACTGGGAAGCAGGGGCGAAGTCAATTTAGGGTCAGGCATTGCAAATAAAAGCATCACAGACACAGAATCATTTCCCTGAACTGATTTTGATGGAAGCAATTTATGCCATCCAAAAGTTAATAAAATAATTAAAATGCAGTGGCAAAAAACCATTAGTTGTGAAAAGAACAAAGATCACTAACCAGACTGGAGAACTGTGAATCAGTTTTGTTTACTAACAGAAGAAATAGTCTGAACCATTATGAAAATCAAATTAGTTAGTACCCTTTCAATCTTGTTGGATACAGTCACGATACATCTCCATCTAGCAGTAGAAATATGACCTAGTTTAAGAAAGTGACAATGGCAAAATGACAACAAACTCTATTTGTGCATCAAGCAAACGATACTGATATTTTGAATGGACAGTAGACCCTTGTTAAATAGGATTACCCTACATGCATAGCGGAAATATTTATCAGCAGGCAATTAGGCTACTTATGTGGTCCACACTTTTACTATTTTCGGTTCGGAGGACAGTATTTCACAATAGAATCCAGGCTTTCATAAAGCTTTATTTAAATGGTAAAATAAAATAAATGTGCCCTAATATACTATGAAGGTGGTCTTTTAAATGATCTTTCGCTTTCCCACAGCAACCAACCGAGCCTCAATAAGGATATAAAATCATACGTATACAGATATACAAAAACACACAAACAAATGCATCGGGTTAAAAGTGACTAGCAGATTCTGCATATATATATATATATATATATATATATATATATATATATATATATATATATATATATATATATATATATATATATATATATATATATATATATATATATATATATATATATATATATATACATACATATATATATATATATACATACACATATATATATATATATATATATATATATATATATATATATATATATATATATATATATATATATATATATATATATATATATATATATATATATATATATATATATATATATACATACACATATATATATATATATATATATATATATATATATATATATATATATATATATATATATACGTACACATACATACATACAGGCGCTTGCGTGAACTAATCGAACACCCGGGTCATCCACTGAAAACACCACTACCGGCGCCTTTTACAGTAAAAGCCCAAGCCATTAACATCTCCCCCAAGAGACATACTCCAAATATTCAGCAAGCGTGGAATTTACAAACTCCCCTCCAGTAGCAGAAGGAATACGAGAGGGAATGGGGACCAGGCACACAGCATCCCTAAATGGACCCGAGCCCTCCCAGCAAAACCCAAGCATCATCCCTTTTCAAATTCCCTGAAGCCCCGACTAACAAGTGCAGAATCAGTAGCTGATATTTGCACGAGTGTAATTTAATATACAGTAGCATGGAAAAGGTTTAAATAAAACACTCATATAAACAGGTACTTACTTTTAGTACTTCAGATTGCGTCCTTTTCATCTCTTCACCTCACTAAGCCCCTTGAGTAGAGATAGTCCAATATTTCTTAAGAATTCAGGAAGGATATTGTGCTAGGAATTATGTTCAGCCCTCCCAAACTTTGGAATAGAACCGACGTCTTGATCTTCCTTTTCGTAAGGTGTCATAGATTATCAGTAGGGTTAATATCAAGGCTATTACCTGGCCAGTTAATTATCTATGTAGTCATTAAGGCAACCAGCAAACCAGTCTTTCACTATCTTGGCCTTATGACAGTGTAATGGGCCAATCTTGTAGAAAAGTCCTGGCTTTAGCGAGATCAAATCAGTCAGCATGAGGCTCGTCTAACTCAAAATAAACGTATCTATTTACTTTTTTTTCTATTTCTAGGTATAATTAACTTTCCAAGACCCTTACCCGTCAACGGAAGCCCAAACCATTCATGAATCAGGGTGCGTTACAGTAGCACTCAGGCACCGGGGGTCTGCCCAGTCTCTATCAAAACGGCGATAGACCTTTCCACTCGTCACAGTTACGACTATTTCGTCTGAACAACACATCCAGCCACTAGTTTGCATTCCACTGAAGGTATTTTTTTTTTTTTTTGGCAAACTGATCCCTACGACGTTTATATCCATAGTTCAGAAGGAGTTTCTTCTGTATCAGAGTAAATGAATCGTTCGGTTTGAAAACTTCATAAAAAGCCTGGATTGTTTTCCTTCACTTTTCTCTGAACTACGAGAATTACCTCTAATTCACGTTTCAGAACACTCATTGAACGTCCAATTGTCTTTTTTGGACGTACTGGTTTAGTTTTGCTTTTGGCTACTCGACCCTCCTCCCTCCCTAAATTTCGCTATCCAACGACACAGGACGACCCAGTTACTAACAATTTGCTTGGTTTCCTTTTCAGATTCACGTTAAGCGACTACCTGTGCTGTTGCATGAAGAGTTTAATTATAACACTATAAAAGTGTTATAACTGGGGAAAACTACGAGAAATAGCGACCACGGCCACAAGGGAAAAAAATCATGAAGCTTTGTATATCACGGTCAACGGGCAACTACTTACGAATGTAGGCGGGCGGTGTTTGAGGAAATGAAGAAGATGAAGGCAGAAAGAAACAGCGCTTACCTGGCACAGGGGACACCCGGGTTCATCTCTGATTAAGACGAAGCCTTTGCTTTGGTCACTGGCTTTTTCTCGCTTTTTAAATCTCAGTTGCTATACGATTTCTGTTGCTATAACAAAATTCAATAGATAATTACAACTTCTTGAATAAAATATTAAGAATTAACGTTTATGTTTCAAGCTGAATTTAACATAAAAGGTTTTTATACGGGCAGACTAATCGAATAAATATGGCTGATGAGTGGATTTTTCACGTTCCTTTAAGTTGGTTTTACTATCTAACCCATCCGTTATCTTTGAAAGCACTTAAACTTAGGGGCAACTTATAATAGGATCAACATCACATATGTCAGTCAGTCTCGCCTGTTAACCGTGTAAATGAGATGAATGAGGATTCCAGCAACTTGCTGTGTTTTGTCAGTCTTTAAGAATTATATCCAGTGTGTAGGCTTCTAGAAAACAATATACCACCATTTTTGTCAGTTTTACACACTAAAGGCAGTGTCAGGGTTGTTTAACGAAGTGCATATCACCGTGGGTGGTTTGTGGACCGAAATTCCGAATCGTCACACTTTGGGGAAGAGTTTCAGGAGGACGTAAACAAAAAAATATTCTTCGAATCATCTCTGAGTTATTTGTCGCAAATCCTTTCTGTGTCAATAAGTCATCATTTTCGCATACTATTGTGGCTCATAAGTGCAATGGTGACTTCGGTTTTTAAATCGCAACTTCATTCATCTTATATCTGCCACCTCATATAAAGCAAAAGAGAATTTATCCTTTATTAAAAAGGCTTAGGAGTAAGTGGGTGTGGAGGTTACTGGTTGCGTCAACAGGCCTCGTCTTTTCAACATGTTACAATGAAAGCATTTTGGACGGCACAACCAGATCCTAGAAAAGTACTTCTGCTACTCCCATCGAAGTGAAAAATATTTTTTAATTTTTTAATGTGTTTTCATCGAAGCAAATGTCTCATAGATTGGCAATAGCAAGGGAATGAAATTTGGTAGCCTAGGCTAGACCTATGCCCTCAAATTATTCATTTGGTAAGGTGCGACAGATCGTTTAAACCTTTCTTAAAGCACAACTTGTTACAGATTCTGCATATATTTTTATTGTTACTATTCAAATTAAGTAAAAATTACATCATGGCATTCTTTACTTAACAATTCTTTCTCAGTATCGTCCTAAAGCCACAAAGCCTTTGAATGGAAAGAAATGGCTGCTAGGTTTTTCCTTCATCGGTTTTGTTTACAAATATTTGAGACTACAGATTAGATTGCAAAATTATTAACTCAACTACAATAAAATGCCGTAGTGCTTCTTCTTTACAATATAGTAGTATGAGGTGGAATGAGACCTTTCAATATGGCCGCCTGAGGTCACATACTCCGCAGGGAGATCGCCACTCCATGTTATCGAAGCTTTAAGGATTTTGAAGGTAGCTAGGCCAATACTCTCTTTCTCCTCCTCCTCCTATTTCTTCTTCTTCTTTTCTTATTAACATCCATCCGGCCTCTCTCTTTCTATTTCGCCTTTTGTTTTCTCTCTAGCCCAATGTTCTTCATGCAGTTTTTGTTTCAAAACATATATATATATATATATATATATATATATATATATATATATATATATATATATATATATATATATATATATATATATATATATATCATCAAAAGCAATTGCTTTAGTGGCATCTCTCTCTCTCTCTCTCTCTCTCTCTCTCTCTCTCTCTCTCTCTCTCTCTCTCTCTCTCTCTCTCGTACCTCCATTCTGGCTGACTCGAGCAGTCTGGAAGAACTCGTATCTTAAAGAAAAAATTAAAACCTCTGAGAAAAAGTTAACACGCTTTTGAGTGAAACTGTAAATTGACAAGGCTTCACTGACACTTCAACAGTCAACATAACTAAACTTAGGTGAGAAATTAACGCTTAATTTGTTAAATGAAATAGCAATATTCGGTCTGCTCCTGGGTGGGGGAAGGGGCCCCACAGCTTCAGAAAACGCAAATAGAAAATGGGAATCGCTTATTTGTCAGGTTACTTTTAATAATCCACACATAAAAAAAAGTTTTTCTCAATTTTATCACTATTTTATGATATGAAAATCATGTTTAAAGTTTTATGAGATAGTTCTACATATTTCTGTATACAAAAAGTCTTTTATTTACATAGTTTATTATTAATTTTTCATCTGAACTATACAGTAAATATTGGTGGGTACCATACAGCTGATATTTCATTCATGTACGGCAACGGGCTTCTGTAATCTGATATTTTTGGTAAATAAAAAACCAAAGGAAATTGTTACTAATGATGACTTTATCCCTTCTATGATGAAGTATGTACCTGCAAATTATATAAGGAATATTAGAGATAGGTAAACCTGCCGAACCAGCTACTTTCACGAAATCCGTTACAAAAAAGTAATTGAATTATATCACTGCTATAACTGTATGACAATAATAGAAGCATATTGTAGGGTAGGTTTGAAGTTTACAACGTCATATTAAGTGTCATAAACTGGCATTTTGGCAACAGGCCAATTCCCGAAGATTCCTTTTCTTTCCCTCAAAATTTATCAGCCACGGATGTTAATGGCGTGTATGTATGTATGCACATTATATATATATATATATATATATATATATATATATATATATATATATATATATATATATATATATATATATATAATGTGTGTGTGTGTGTGTGTGTGTGTGTGTGTGTGTGTGTGTGTGTATGCATTCATTGTGATGTAGAAGTGGACTGAAGATCTACGTTGTTTACCGTATAGATCTCGTGTCATTAGTTTCGTCTCCTGATTGTGGTCGCAGCAAATATTTTCCACCAGGCTGTTTGGTTGTTTGTATTTGATTTAGTGCTAGGCTGTTTGCGAAATAAGATTTCTCTACTGTACTGCATACCAGCTACAGAATATGCAATATTATTATTATTTTTTTTTTATACTATAAAAACTGAAATATTCCAGACCTTACTGCATATTAGCTAAACGCAGTTCTCAGCTTAGCTCCAAGAAACCTCATTTGTTTATTTACATATTTGGCTGCTTCTCTTTGTTTTGATGCTCTCTAACCCTATTCACACGTAACACCCCTGACAAAAATTTAGTAAATGTATTTCTTGAACCAGGGTATTTTAGTATTTTTGAGATTTATTTTTAACATGTCATTAACATAATGAATATAAAATGGTCATTTACAATGCATACATCTCAAAGTATCTCTGAAGGGCTGGAAAAAAGCCGAAGGCATTTCGGGCAACAAAGTATAAAGCAAAGGAATTAAAAAATAAACAAATTATTTTACTGCAGTGTACAAAATAGAAAACAATACAAATCAAAGGAATGAAAACACAAAACTGGAATTATTATATAGCAATGCACAAATAAAAAAAAACACACAAAAGAATGAAAACGAAACTCAGAAGCAAATTTCCTTTTGCAACTAATTAAAAAAAAAAAAGTAATCATGCACACTTCTCTTGCCTACAGTACATGTTTTCATGCAAGAAACACAGCACCTTGAGATTTTCAGGGGACAATCTATTCCTTCTTTCTGAAACTATGTTTCCTGCAATAGAAATAAACGTTCTCTGGGGACAGACGCTGCCAGTACATTCAAATATTTCTTAGCAACTGGGTATAATGTAGGTAATAACTCTTGACGCTTCTCCCACCATCCCAGTGGATTTTCACTTCGGTTTATCAACTTTTGATCCAAATTTAGTTTAATTTCACTCTCCAGAGGGGGTGATCATCTTACTTCGGTGACAGATCTCTTTGCTTGGGTTTGCATGGCATCAAACAAATCCCAAACTGATGGTGAGCTTGAGGTAGAGGGAACTGGACTCAGTGTCAGAATCTTCAGTCGACAGAGCAGCAGCAGCAGCAGCAACAGCTGGGTCTGATGAAATCCCACGCCTTAGCATATTAATGACAACAGAAGGGGAACGCGCAGGGACGGTTTTGAAACGAGGATCTAATAACGTAACTAAAGCTAAGGTCAAATTTTCGTTCATTCTTAGAAAGCGCTTTAACATGGGCTCACGCAAAGCTGTTATAACTGTTTTTACTAAATCCTCATTAGGCTCTCTTGCACGAAAAAGAGATGCTTGCAAAATTCGACCAAATGGTATGATTTTTGATGCAATGTCACTTTTCTCGGATGACAGTTCTTTTGTCACCTCATTAAAAGGTCGCAAAATTTTAATAAGGTCCTTTAACATCTGCCATTCTTCTTTTTCCAAAATCTCCACTGGATTATCTAACCTCACAATTGCGACCTTTACCGCTTCTTCTTGCTGTATTAGTCTCTCAAACCTTTCATAGGTAGAATTCCACCTTGTTGCAACTTCTTCTGCCAATTTATGTTTTGGCACATTTAGCTGCATCTGCGATGTTTCTAACGTCTCAGAACCTTTTACACTTCGGTGAAAGTAAGAGACAACATTCCGACATTTTTCATGTAGCTCTGTAATGCACTTCAGCCCGTCACTGACAATGAGGTTCGGGGTGTGAGCAAAACATGGCAAATGAGTTACACCAAGCATTTGCACTGCATTAACGATATTAGCGGCATTGTCCGTAAGGATACAGCTAATTTTTTCAGTGATGTCCCACTCATTATTAATTTCTCTTAGTACATCACACAGATTCTTCATAGTGATTTCAGCTGCTTTCGTTGCCGTATGGTACATGTATGGACTTGGATCTAAAGCTGTCAATAGTGCTTTTGTGATATACGTGTATATTATTCTCATCACGTTCGAGGCATGATCATGAATTCAATATTGACCATTCCATCCTGTTGTTTAATACCAGTGATTTTAGTACTTTTTAATGTTATGAATAAACATTAAAGATGCAAAATTTTGGCTTATCTTTTCATTTATCAATAATTTTGTGCTATTTTTTTTATGACATCAGATGTAGTTTCCATGCCGTTTACGAAAAGTAATCAAATTCCCAAGAACCGAGTCCGAGTGCACTCGGACCGAACCACCCATCTCTACGGTTAACTAGTTCTTCATCGTCTTTGGTTACGTTACGCTATCTTTGAAAGTGTTTAGCACTTAAAACTTTTGGGGCAAATTTTAATGGGTTCAACACCAAATACGTCAATCAGTCTCGTCTTTTAACCATGTAAATGAGATGCATGAGGATTCCTGCAGCTTGCTGTGTTTTGTCAGTCTTTGAGAATCATCTGCAGTGTGTAGCCTTCTAGAATACAGCATGCCACCATTTTTTTGTCAGTTCGAGACACCAAAGGCAGCGTTAGAGTTGTTTAACGATGTGCATATCACCGTAAGTGTCTTCTCGACTGAAGTTCCTAAACATCACACTTGGGGAGAGTGTTTCAGGAGGGCATAAACAAAAAAACAAATATTCTTCGAATCTAAGTTAACGTTTATTTGTAGCAAATCCTTTCTGTGTCAACATGTCATCCTTTTATCATATTATTGTGGCGCATAAGTGCAATGGCGACTTCGGTTTTGAAATCGCAACATCATTCATCTTATATCTGCCACATCATGTAAAGATGTTTTGTCCATTAATGAAAAGGCTTAGGAGTAAGTGGGTGTGTCAACAAGCCTCGTCTTTTCAACATGTTACAATGAAAACATTTTGGACGGCTCAACCAGATCCTGGAAAAGTACTTTTGTTACTCTGATCGAAGTGAAAAATATTTTTAAATTCTTTAATGTATGTTTTCATCGAACCAGATGTCTCATAGATTGGTCATAGCGAGAGAATGAAATTTGGTAGCCTAGGCTAGACGCATTCGGGTCGTTTCGGCCGTAAGTCATTTAGGCCGTAAGCACGTTTACGTGCAAAATGGGCGCCGTGTTTAGTACCAGCCCCTTGGGGATGTACGTAAAACATGAAATAATAATGGTAAATGCCATAAACATAACGGTAAATACCATAAACATAACGTCTTACATTGTTTTGGATGTTACGGCCGAAACGACCAGGACCGGGCTAGACCTATGCCATCAAATTATTCATTTGGTAAGGTGTTACAGATCATTAAAACCTTTCTCTAAGGGTAGAACTTGTTACGGATTCTGCATCTATTTTTATTGTTCATTATTCAAATTAAGTCAAAATTACTTTATGGCATTCCCTATTTAACTATTCTTTCTCAGTATCGTTCCAAAGAAATGACTGCTAGCTTTTTTCTTTCGTCGGTTTTGTTTACAAGATGCCGAGGATGTAGGGAAAAATCATTATATATAAAGTATATATAAATAAGCACTGCAATCTACTTTTATATTTTCAAAATCGTTCACAACTAAAAATTAATTCAGATATATGCAGATAAAGTACATGATTCTTTTGTGCAAAATTCTGTACTTCATATGTCAATTTATAGGATTTTCTTTTTTCTTTCTTTTTATGTATAGTTATTTTTGTGTACAAAGAATACCGACTGCTTAAAAAGGGAATGAATTTTTCTAACCAGATTATATTTGGCTTTCCAATATTTGAAACTATGCAGATTAGGATGCAAAACTATTAACTTCAACTACAGGAAACCTCAGGATAGAAATATGTAGAAATAGATTTTACAGTGATGGTTAATTTACCTATAAAAAATAACTCATTCCAATGATAATTAAACAAGATGGAAAAAAGAAAGCAAAGTTGACGAATTGCTTCATCTTAACACCATGGTACCATAAGCTGGACTGAGGGCGAGACCTTTCAATATTTATTATTATTATTATTATTATTATTATTATTATTATTATTATTATTATTATTATTATTATTATTATTATTATTATTATTATTATTATTATTCAGAAGCTGAAAGCTATTCATATGGAAGAAGCCCACCAAAGGGGCCACTGACTTGAAATTCTTTAAGCTTCCAAAGAATATTGAATTATTATTTTCTTTTTGCTGAATTGAAGGATGTTACCATTATACCTCCACGGTTCTTGTACCCGCGTCCTTTTCCGCTGTTTTCGACCCACTTACGTGAACCGACCACCGTTTATAGTTTCCTTCCAACCATCGTTGGCCGGGAAGAGCTCCTCTCCCCTTGCACTCTCCACCCACGCATCTCGCAACAGGTGGAACTACTTTCTCAGGCGGATAGTTCAAAGCGACCAAATCACCGATTCTTTTTCCGTCGTAGAGGAAGAACGCTTCGTTTAGTCATAAATATAATGTGTATCTCAAGAGTTACTATTATTGCAGAGATATCCTTAAAAGCTGAACGGACTCGTTAGCTGCTTGGTATCGAAGAAAAGACCTGACATTTCGTTTATATTTTAAAATATTGATATTTTACCTGCGTTCCAATTGTACTGTCATTGTATAATGCTTTTAGTTCAGTGTACTGAAGTCGCACTTAGAATATTTGAAATGCAACCTATTACGTACAGTATAGATATATCTCTTTAATCACTAGTTAATGCCTAAGTACATGTAGGGTCAATAATGCAGCGATGATATTATTATGTTTGTGGACAATTAACCATTATTTATTTAAATTTATAAGCTACTCGGTTCTGTTTAATTTTACGGGGAATTCAAGAAATTTCTTGATATCGCACATCTCTTTAAAGTCTATTCATATTGTTACCATCTAGATTAATATTGCCTCTACATATGTTAACAAACCATGGGATCAGCAATATTTTTTAATGAACTCTCTTCTACATTTCGGATTTTGTTCAGGATACTTTCTTATCACTGAAAGAATATGAATCGTTGCTAGACTCTCACAAGCCTGGCGTGCTACTAGTGTACTTCAAGTGGACTTTTCTAAAAGGAAACTATCCCAGTAATGATTAGTAATTAAACTTAAACCTTTTCTGTGTTCCCCTTTTAGTTTTTGGCTCTTCTCTTCCATTTTTTAAAGAGCTTGTCAGTGTACCACGGTTCCCATAAATTGAGTGTTCCTCGTTTTATTCCGTTCCGCTTCTCAGGTTTCCTTTTAAGTTGGTCCGCTTACGAGAGAAGACGAGACTGTTACGTTTCTTCAGTCACGTGGGATATTCTAAATAGATAAATACATAAAATGTAGCGGAGTCAGATAGCAGCAGGAAAGACAGTTGAAACAAATTTCCCTTCGTCCTTGCGAGCAATACGTAGGAAAAGACATGCATTCAGATCACGTATTCGTATACTCGTAAAATTTCTTTAGTAAATGTTGTCGGTTATGTTTTGCATGCATAAAATTATACAACTTTGCAATATCATATCAAGTCGTTAATACAGAAGAGAGAGAGAGAGAGAGAGAGAGAGAGAGAGAGAGAGAGAGAAGAGAGAGAGAGAGAGAGAGAGAGAGAGAGAGAGAGAGAGAGAAAATATCTTCCAGTTTCTGTCGCATCAGAAGAAATATTAGAGATTCTGATGGCTTTTCCATTTCTTCGGAAGAACTCATTGCAATGACAAAAGACTGAGAGCTAACGCTTTGGTATCAAAAGTATTGCCTCACCTCTTCACAAGAATTTTTTTCTTCTCATGAACTCTGGTAATATCGAAGACGTTGCACTTCTCGGAAAAGGAGACATTGCCTAGTTACTCTCGATATATTTTCGAAGTCAGGTTTTTTAAGGTTTCGCAACTGCACATGCGCCAAGGTTTTCATTTTCTTTTGGAAACAGCTGATGTCAGTCCATTAGTTTCGACTTCTTCAGGGGAAATTTTGAAGAGGAAAAATCTTCTGGTTTGAACAAACGCCTTACCACAAGCTTTCCAAGAATGGTGTTTCAAAATAAAAGCCTGTATTTGAACTGATCATCGTAATACTGATATTATGAGGGAAGGTATTTCATTATTTATCTAATCATCATCTTCATCCCCATCGCCACTCGAAGCAAGGGGCTCTGTGAAATCCCGCCACTCATGTATTTCCTGTGCTTCATCTCTACAAATCTCCACTCATCTCCAATCTCCATTCTCATAGTTCTGAGTAGGCAAGAGTCTTCCAGCTCCTCTGGTGCCCACAGGGGCATAGCTGACATTCTCACACACTGTTCTTCTAGGGGTTGTGCGGTGCACAGATCCAAGCCATCTCTTTCTTCATTCATCATCTTATCAACACGTGGAACTGATATTTAAAAGACTTCTGTGTGTGTGTTAACAAACTTGTGATTACATCTCCAAGATTATTTCTGTGTTAGTTGAGCATCGATTCGTAATTAAAACATTTATTAAGGACAACAGTTATCAGTGTTATTGGAGAAGTAAATAAAACAAATAGCTGAGAGAGAGAGAGAGAGAGAGAGAGACTCAACCACGTGGTCCCTACTCAAGCTAACTGCCAAGTACCATCCATCGTCCATTAGGCTGAAATTAAATTCCACCTTTGATTCACGCTAATCCTTTGAATCTGATGTATTGGCTGGATATCAGTGTATAGAATATGCATTGATTAAGTTGGCCGCTGCACTATAAGACTCTCTCTCTCTCTCTCTCATCTCTCTCTCTCTCTCTCTCTCTCTCTCTCTCTCTCTCTCTCTCTCTCTCTCTCTCGTGTACGCGGTTTCGGATACCTAGTTCCTAGTACGGACCGTTAACATTTTCCTGCCTTTGATAACTTAGTCTTATAACGTAAACCCATCAACACAGTCACAATTCTCGCTAGCTGAAATAAAGGCAGTAACGAGTTTCGTGAATCACATTGGAGAAATACATAATTTATAAGCAGCGACTCCTGACTTTTTCAAGGATTCAGTTTATCATATCCAGCCAAACATCTCGGAAACAAGCCTAAAAGCCAATTTGTCAACATCTATAAAGCATGAAGATAATACCCAGTTTTTTCGAGGAATCTGTTTATCTCATTCAGTTAAATATCTCAGAAACGAACCATTTGTCAACATCTATAAAGGGTACTTTG
>JANJGK010000005.1:17611520-17621715 GCA_039081455.1 Macrobrachium rosenbergii | reverse complement strand
GAATAACTTTAATAGTGTTTTTATTCATTTTGTTAGGAAGTCGCGACAAAACTTGATGGCGGGGCAAACCGATATTTATCGTCGTCAAGCTCTCTCTCTCTCTCTCTCCCTCTCTTTCTCTCTCTCTCTCTCTCTCTCCCTCTCCTCTCTCACTCCTCTCTCTCCTCTCTCTCTCTCTCTCGTGCGCCTATTGGTATGAGGAGTGTGGATGCCTTCCGCGCCTTTCCGTTTCTTCGTCTGGATACTGTCGCAGCCTCATTTACTTGTGTGCGTAGAGTTTCGTGAAGAAGTGGTTGTTTGAAAAAGTGCTACTTTGAAAAAAGTTTTACGGTTAATAACTTTATGCTGGTGTGATGCTTTCCCATATGTTTTCCGAGGGCATGCTTCCCTTGTGAAATGCTGTTGTTGGTTAAACGTAAAGTTTTTTTTTTTTGTGGCAGTGCTTTTTTAGGCGAGCATTCTATATTGTATTAATGTTTTCAGGGAAAATTGAAGAATAAACGAGCACTTTATGGGAAATGCATTTATAACGTTTCAAAAACATATTGTACTGAAATATAAAAAAAACGGTAATGGTGCGCGTACTCCAAATAAACATTAATTTAGCATAATACGATAGCTACCAAATAGTATCCCTTTCATTACCATGAAAGAATGGATGCTAATTTCTACCACCAGCGTTTTACCTGTTAACTTGTTGAACTTGTTGCAACTGTAGTTTAGAATGAATGGGTTCAAGGATCAAAAATCTCATCAGCAACAGATCAGAATTTTGTACTCTGCCACCCGTCAACATCACACAGACAAACAAATATATGTTTTGATTTTCCAAATCCTCACTTAGGCGCATTCAACGAGGTGGCAGGGGACAGAAGAGTATTCTTTTTTTTTTTTATTATTAAACATAGAGGCAGTTTTTAACAGAGATGGAGATTCGTTTTGTCTGAAAACAGGTTAATACAGCCGTTGGCTTTTCCCTCTCAGTCGTACAGTTTGGTCGCGCTACATTTGTTCAGAGTGTAACTCTAGTATCGTTGTTATTTAATACACGTTTTTAGTTTGTCTGTCAGTCCTCACTTTTTTCTGTCCGCACTTTTTCTGTCCGCCCTCAGATCTTAAAAACTACTAAGGCTAGAGGGCTGCAAACTGATATGTTGATCATCCACCTTCCAGTCATCAAACCTACCAAATTACAGCCCTCTAGCTTCAGTAGTTTTTATTTTATTTAAGGTTAAAGTTAGCCATAATCCATAGTTCTGGCAACGATATAGGATACGCCACCACTGGGCCGTGGTTAAAGTTTCATGGGCCGCGGCTCATACGACATTATACCGAGACCATCGAAAGATACATTTATTTTCGGTGGCCTTGATTAAACGCTGTAGCTGTTGTACAGAAAACTCGATCGCCGAAAAAACTTCTGCTCATTTTTTTATTTATTGTTTTGGTTCAGTCAGTCCTTATATTGCCAAGTATTATGCATTAATTTTATAACACCGGATTTTTTCCCCTTGCACCCTATTTTGAAAACGTCTCTGTAGTGAGTATAAAATTCACAATATATGTCATGTAGATCATGTACGCGTTTAAGTTCATCACCTTCTTGAGTTTTCATCGACATCGAAGAGCCTTTTTATCAACGGTGAATTATTGTTAAAATAACATAACGCTTATTCCTGGAACACATGTTTCAGTGTTAATTATATGCCTTGATATTCTTGCCATTAATCTGTGCCGATTCTCTTGAAATGACAAATCTCTCATTCTCGGTGTTCCAGTGTTAGTAATGAATCGTTGTTGAACACGATACAGATGTATTATGGTGGTCTCGGTCAATGGAAGATGCCGAAAAGTAGTAACATTGCGTTTAGCACTTTACAGACGGATTCTGATACACATTCGTGAACCTTTACAGTACATGGTGTTCTGTCTGAACGGTATTTGATGCTTTGGTTGAATGAGGTTTGTAGTGAGGCTTACTCGTTTAAACCTAGAATCGGTTTAATATATCTTAACATTTAATCTGAAGGCGCAGTGTCGTCATTTGGTTTGTCGGTGGAATTCCTACGATAAAGTCCTATTTACTGTACGATTCCCATAACTTAATTAAAATTCTTAGATTAGACACCATAAAGTTTCTCGTGAGGTGAAAAAGTGATTGATAATTGGGTGATAACTGGATAACTTATCACAAAGATAATTGCTTCCGAAATGTTGAGTAATGTCAGAGAAAAAAAATTATTATGTGTTATCAGGGTGATTTGAATTTTATACTTGTAAATTTATACCTTTGAATTTTATACCTTGACGCCATTTGGAACTCATACGTTCCCCTTAACTAGACAAGGAAACACGGCACCATTCCACTAGGCCCAATTGGAACACCCTTGTTGTTACTCGATGAAGTAGTCAGCACCACATTCCTTCCGTCGCGGTCGCACTGTTATTGTATGGGTGCTCACGCATTTGGTCCTTGGTGACTCTCTGTCGCTGAAATAGACTTTGTACAGTACATGTTTTATAGCTAGAATAATGATTGTGAACGAAGTCGCAATCCTGCTCAGGTAATTAATTTCACCAGTGGAGGTCGACGGCGGTTAGTGCTAAACAGTCTGATTACTTCTCTCGTGATGCATGACTGGATGCGTCCTATAGCTAAGTTATTTCTGAATACAACTGGAAAAAATCTGCATTTTCTATCATTTAACTTGCTTCTGTAAACAGGTAATAAGTGTTAAATATTTTGAGAATGAAAACTCTAGCGGAGTTAATATCATTTGTTCTTGACTTAAAATTGTTAATATGGCTTTCTTTGTTGGTATTTTTTCATCTATTTTTCTTAATGAATCCAAATGACGATTATTTTCATGTGACTACTGAAAACACAGGAGAAAAAGATTATTATCTTATTTAAAACATGTGGCATTAGGATTCCTCGTTCTGAGTTTCTCATGCATGCACCTCTCTCTCTCTCTCTCTCTCTCTCTCTCTCTCTCTCTCTCTCTCTCTCTCTCTCTCTCTCTCTCTCTCCTCTAGAAACTATCCACGGGAGAGATTTGCATGCATAACGCATAAAGTGATATTTAGGGGAATTTCAATATAATATTGCCTTCAAACAATTGAGGTTTGATTATTTGTTTCTAATCCTGTTTTTTTCCCGAGTGCATATTCTTTTTCCTTTTATGTTTATTGTGGCATCAAACCCAATCTTTTCAGATCACTGCCTTATATTTCAGTAATGAATTATTAGACTAACGTCCTTTGTATAAATCTGGTAACCAGAATTTAACTGATGAGCATACATATTTATTTTAGGATCGTGGAGGCCTTATTATTGTGTGTGTTTTTTAATGACACTTATTTTCAGAATACCTATACTCAGTCAGCTGGTTGATTATAAGAATATTTATGTTTGTCTTCCCAATTCTTGAACTTCAGCTGTTCATGGAAATATCGATTATAATCTTTTTTCTTTAAGCTTCATTATTTTTTTTAACCACATCGTATCCTTAAGTGAACGTCGTTCCATTAAAAACTTGACTTTTATTTTACTAAACATCTAATTATATTCGAGTTGTAGTTCAGACTTCTGTTATAAAAGAGTGATGACATCTTGTAATACATACTTCCTACTTTTTGTAGGAAAACTTTTTTTAAATATCGTAAATATTGAAGGTTAAGTAATTGGAAGGACTCGTCATATCCCCTTTTACGTAGTTCCATGGAAGGCTGAAAAAAATTTTATGCTGTTTATAATGGCCATGACTTTTTCTTTTTAGGTGGCTAGAAATCTTAACATGACAGAACTTTGATTCTACATTCCCTGGACACTGTGTTTTATATACCTTATAATTTTAATAACTGTCCATTATAATACAGAAAGCATTGGCACTTAGCTAGAAAAACAGACAGATATGTCAATGGAAAAGTGGATGCCAGGTGAGCGAACTAACACACACACCAAAATTGTGCGGTTGAAGAAACATCCCATTTCGTTGGGCGTCATGCCCTCAAACGCCCTCTGGAAAGTGTATTCTTCCATGAGACCCCAAAAGGTTTCTTTGATGCCGAAGTTCATTTGCTGGGATGCGTTACATCCTGGTTTGCTCTGCACTCCATTTACAGAGTTTTTACCCCCGGGAAGTGGGGCTCTTTGACAGGGAAACTGTACTATATACCCTCAATCTATCCTGATATTGGGATTTGCTGCGAACGTTTTCTTCGCCTTTTCTCATATCGGTTTCCCTCGCCCTCTGGAGCAGTGGTACCTTTGTCATAGTTCGTTTATCCGACGTAACAAATAGCCTTCCTCTATCATCCTTGTGTAAACATAAAGGAACGTTAGGACGGAAAGGCTTTCGCCGCGTTTTAGAGAATTTTATAAAGATATTGGGGAGACTTGCTGCTGTCCGGCGAGACAAAGGTAAGGTTGCATTGCTTTCTTACGGTTTTCCTGGGAATTTCTCGTTAAATATTAGACGTTGAATGGATGTTTATCGTGTTTTGATTAGTGATCATTAATCTTGCAATTTTGTTTGTTTACCACAGGTGTTTGTGTTTGAGTTTAGTAATTCTTATTAGTTAGAAATGCAGAGAACTTGTCTTGGAGCATCAAATTTGGTTCAAAAATTGGGTAGTATCTTGCGAGTTGGTAATTTTCTGATAAATGCCAATGGCATGAATTGCTTCAAATTCTTTTTTAATGCTCTTTAGCAATGTATTTTCCCCTTAGAAAATTCAATAGAACTATAGTCTTATGGTCTTAACAACAATAGCAAATAGACTACATAGTGTATTTAAAATTGTATAGAAGATATCGTGAAATGGAAACCTAGTGTAAAATAATGTTTCACATCAGAGGTTTTGAACCTTTCACTTATTTTTTCTGTTGCAGTTCTTATTCATCATTTTAAACTTTTTGGAACCTTGAATATCTTCCTGGTTAAAGTGTACAAGTGCACTTCCTTCTGATGAACACTTAAGAATACGGGCGTTAGCATCACAATTAGTCTGTAAAGAGGAAAAGAAAGAATCTTTTTGGATACCATAAGATGCGGAGTTTCCTTATTGAGGTAGGTAAAATTTCTGAGTACACTCACTGGTGCTTTTGTCAAATAAATATTTTTGCACCGGTGTCATTAGTGGTTTGAATGACTTTCACATTTATTTCTTTTGGAAGTTTCTAGTCTCTTTGTTTTTGCTCTTTTCTATCCCTTTCCAACAGCTTAGGGGGGGTCTCCCAGTGGGAAGTAAGAATTTTAGGGAGCTACAAACCCAAAAACAAATGATTTGGGCGAAATAATTCGAGACGCAGGGAAAACGATTGGAGAAAATACTTCCATAATAATATTTACACAGAGCTTTAAAACGTAATTATACTTAGGTGAACCTAACCTAAGAATCATGATCTTTCTTAACTGATATTTTTACCTAGGACCCCCTTTCAACATCGTAAATTCTCTTCACTTATCAGTAAAATAAGTTGCGTCTTCAACAGCTCGTGATATATTTGCTTTTTAACTGTAGTATTTCAACTGTAGTTTTCACAATCCCGTAATTCCCTCATTGCTTTTCACCCCGTAGGGGGTAATGCCGTCAGTCCACCTCACGCTGTGCACTGAAGGCATTACTTCAGGTTCTTTGCAGCGTCCCTTCGGCACCTAACTGCAACTCTTTTCATCCCTTTTTACTGTACCTCTCTTTATATTCTTTCTTCCTTCTTCCTATCCACCCTCTCCTAACAATTGTTTCACAATGCAACTGCGAGGTTTTTCTCCTTTTACACCTTTCAAACCTTTATACTCTCAATTTCCCTGTCAGTGTTAAGTGACCACTTAGGTCATAGTGCTTGACTTTTGGCCGAAATTCTATATTCCACTCCATTCCATCCGTTGCTTTCATATTTTTGTCATTTTCCATTAATCACTGTCATGTTTGATATAAAAAAAAAAACTAAAAACGTTCCCTTTTCAAGCTTGGCTGATGCCATCCAATAGGCTCAACAAGCGGATTTTTTTTTTTAAGTTTTAAATGAAACAGATAAGGATCTAATTTCAGTTTAATTGCTTTAGGTTGACCGTATTTAAAAGTAAGTTTTACAATTACTTCTTTTTCCCACTCTCGGCCGAAGTGTAGTGTCGTGCTTGGTCAAAGAGATATATATAGTATATATATATATATATATATATATATATTATATATATATATATATATATATATATATATATATATATATATATGTGTGTGTGTGTGTGTGAGTATAACTTTGACCAGGCACGACACTACGCTGCGGCCGGAGTCTAAAAGGAGAAGTAATGGTATATATATATATATATATATATATATATATATATATATATATATATATATATATATATATATATATATATATATATACATACATACATACATACATACATACACACACACGCCTACACGAATATATTACTTTTTGCACTTAAAGTTAGACAAGCATTTCCGAATTCAAACGATGATCTTATATTTAGAGAACAATTCGATGAATATACGAGTGCGAAACGACAAGAAAAAAAAAAAAAAGAAACCCCTCATTAATGAAATACCCGAACCCGTCGTCTAATGCTTGATGTAAAGGCATCGAGAGCGTTTCGTAAAGCAAGCAATGCACTTGCAGTCCTGACGGACGTGTCAGGGTTGTCAGACCACCAGTCGAGTTGAACACAGCGACTGAATGCCTGCCGAGAGGTCGGGTCGTGCCCTGCATAGAACCTGTCAGCCTTAGTACTGCAATACAGGCATTGCGGCAAGACGTGTTAACTGGTGTTACAGGGAATTTCTGTTTTGCATTTGGCAGTTTTGTTGTTGAAGAGCGCACGGTGTAGGCACATACTTTGATATTATTGATCATGTCATCAAATTCTGTCCAATTAACGTATGGATTTTGATCATGTTTCCTTGTTTTCAGATTATTTATTGCTAATTGTACCCACTCCTTTTTCCATCTGAAAATTCTATTTTCACTTGTCCTTGAATGCTATAACCAGACATATTGCCATCTACTCTTTTCAACATTTCATCTTTCTACTCTATTATTACTACCTAGTTGGCACTTCCAGCTACTCCGTTACTGAGTAATTAAAAAAAATTTCATACTATGTTACAAAGATTCCTCTTTTAAAAATTTTGTATTTCCAACATGAAAGTTCCTTCCTGAACACATTTTCACAGGGCTCTTCATTTTCACTCCATCCAGAATCTCCATACCTTACCAAGTATTTCATCTTCCCGGTCTCCTTTTCTTGTATTTAAGTCACCTAGAACAACCACTCTTTCTCGTAATAATTCAGCCACCACAATGATTCAAAATTCCCAAAAACTATTTATTTCACTTCATTCATTTCTATCGCTGGGCTGTACAGTTTCCAGTCCTACATAAGTTGTTTTTGGAGCAGTCAGTGCAGAGAAAATAGTCGGTAAGTTACTGGAATTTAAAACATAATGTAGAGATATTGCGCTAGAGGATGTAGTGCTGTACCAAGCGACTGTTTACATTTTTTTTTTTTTTTGTATGTGTAGGATGGAACCGGCTATTCTGAACTATGACGATGTCATTTACAGTTCTTGTTATTTTATTGGTATTAGATAAAGCAAAACCATAAGCTGGGATTGGATTTTGCTCCCAGAGGGGCTCGTAAATGTTCTGTTTGATGACCTCCTGTTTATATACTTCCTAGATCCTCCATGTGGTCGTCGCTAATTCTTTGCCTTGTTACAATCTAAAGAATTTTAGTAGTCTGTCTGTCATGTCGTCATTAAGATATAATTGTATGGCTTCTAAAACAAATTTGTTGTTTTTTTATCTAGGGTCCCTCGATATGGGACCACCTTGACGTGGTGAGGGGGCTCTTGAACCCCTGGAATTTGTTCCCGGATTCAAGTCCAAGAGCCCTATATATAATTACATATTAGTTGGGTTAATTTTAGTTGAACTTTCCACTTGGTAAAATTTTTTTGACCTGATAAATAGGAAAATGTATTATAGCTGGGACTGGGTTTATATCTGAAGCTACTAGTGGGATCTTCAACTACCTAATAATGTTTGGACCTGAGATAAATCAGATTGATACATCATGAGCGGAACTATTCTGCAGGTGGACCATGGATTCCAGGGGTGGTCTGGTTCTGTGACTAGGACTCTTGGCATTTTTTCAGATTTACCAATAATATAATTGACGTGGGGGTGATTGTATTCTTGTAATATTCTCAGTCCTAATAAGTGGGTTTGGCTTACACTTGGGCCACCGTAATTGTGTTGTGCCACCCCTTGTGGGGTAGGGTAGGGGGCAGAAATCACTGGTGCCAATGGAGGAAGAATAAACTCCATGAAAGGCTGATGATATTTATTTAAGGTTTTCAGATTTACTGAAACTTTTTATTTATATATTCGTTCTGTATAGTCAATATCAGTAAAGAATCGAGTACCCCTGGACCCTTTGGTGATACCGTTTTGGCACAGATGACAACCTCGGCACCCTCCTCTGACCTGTGTTTGGAAAAGGCTAGGAGACCTTATGGACCCTATGCTCCAGGGTGAAGCAAAAGGAAATTGACAAGAAATGTATTAAAATAGGACCAGGTATATTTGAAACCTCTTATGATAAGTATTTGACATTTAGCCTGTGAGATTCTAACTGTGATATTTTTAATGTGTACAGAGATATTTGAACTGCTGTGGCCGAGAGCCTAAGATACCATCTAAAGGTCGAAGAAAACTGACAGTAGAATCCGACTCAGCAAAAAAAAAAAAAAAAAAAAAATTCTAAGCATAATTGCACCTTGGAGGAATTGAAGTAGACTCCTCAGTACATACATTTTGTTATCACTCCAAGGGAATATTTGCACCTCAATTGATGACGTACTTGTAGGAGAAACTTGTAGAGGAATTAAAAGATCAATGTGTGATTAGAGTTGAAAGAATGAAGAATAAGATCAATGGAGCCTTAGTTCCAAATTGAATTATTACGTTTAATTCTGCTCACTTACCTAATGTAATAAAAGCAGCATGGTTACGTTTTAAACACGGTATCCCAAGACCGAGGAGATGTTTTCATTGTCAAGAATATGGACATATGCTAGGGTCTTGTAGGCAGAAGCAACAAGGTACGCCTGCCATGTGTTAAATGTAGTGAACGAGAGCCTGGTGTATATTATAAAGAAGCAAAATGTATACATTGTACGCTCCCCCCCTCCTTTTTTTTTTTTACTGCGTCAGCTTTTTTTTTTTTTTTTTTTTTAGCTCAGTACTGAGTCCATTTTAACATCTTACTTTTAACAGCTATCTAATGAAAATTCCCTCTTAGTTTTTTTTTTTTTAAGTTTGTAAGTTATTGTGTTTTAACTCATGTTCTTGACTCTGTCAACTATTCTTTTAACTGTAATTTTGTGTCCTTTTTAACATCTCTCTTTCTCTTTTTATTTTCACTCAGTTCTTATTTTCCTCCTGTGCTCTCCCTCTTCCTTTTCTCGTCTGCTCTCCCTCTTCCTTTTCCGTATATCTTTCTAATCGTTGTCTTTCCCTTATATTCTCTCTCTCTCTCTCTCTCTCTCTCTCTCTCTCTCTCTCTCTCTCTCTCTCTCTCTCTCTCTCTCTCTCTCTCTCCGTCAAGGTTATGGTGATTTTATCTGAACCTGAAATCTCTCCCGCAATATCCCATGGTTCAGATGAATTAATCATCATAACTTAAAATACTCTCTCTCTCTCTCTCTCTCTCTCTCTCTCTCTCTCTCTCTCTCTCTCTCTCTCTCTCTCTCTCTCTCTCTCTCTCTCTCTCAAGTTTTAGATGAGTTAATCATCATAACTTTAAATCTCCCTCTCTTTCTCTGCAAAGGAGTTTCTTTCAACTTCCCTTTACAAACTGGCCATACTTTACAATAACTTGGACCTTAATTAGCAAGAAAACCCGTTCAAATAACCATTTTGTTAAATGAGTGGGGGAAGCTTTTTGGTGAAACCCTAATTGGGTTTTATAACTAAGTGAAACCGAGGCTGCAGTGGTAACATTATGTAAGAAAAGATGTAGTCATAACTTGTAACACTAAAACATCTCAAGTGATTGTCGAGGCTTTTATTTGTTTATGAATGTCGACTGTAATTACTGAACATTGTCCAAACACAGATGCATTTATTTAGGTAAATCATTTGTCAAGGAGGTAAAAA
>JANJGK010000005.1:17556520-17606520 GCA_039081455.1 Macrobrachium rosenbergii | reverse complement strand
AATCAGTCAGTCAATCACTTCATAGTTCTAAACCTTAAGTTAATTCTGCAACTGCATTTGTTGTATCGTGTTCATGTGACCCGGAATCCATAGCATTACCCAAGAATAATGGCCTGAATAGTCATCTTTAAATATAGGATTCAGGTAAATCTTTACTTGCTCACAGGCTTCAGCCGAATGCTCCATTAAGTTAAGTTCGGTCTTCATTTTTGGTCCTAAAGTCCAAAAGCATAGATGGTGTAAGTTTTACTCGGGGTGAGATCCCGACTGATACTTTGAAATTGTTTCTTCTGATAATAGCTAATATGAAACAAACACTAATAAACAAACATTAAAGTGAGTATTGTAATAATTAATATTATTTGTCGTGATATGCATTTTAATTATTTTTGCTTTGGTACCCGCATACATGGAAGGCCAGACACCTTTTCAAGGGGAATGACAATGAAACTTGTCAAGAACTGTGGCTTTGTTTCAGAGAAACCACTCTAAGCATAAAAAAAAAAAAAAAGCAGGTGACTAGATAAATGTCTCAGGCGAGTCTGGTTGGTCGTAACCAGAAAATGACTGAAATGACTACTACATCTCTCCTGTGGGGATTATAGTACAATTCCAAGGGGACAGGAAACATCTCTTTGCCAGTTGAGGGTGGCTCTGCAAACCCAGTCATTATGGGTGTCTGTTGAGTGTACAACACTTGCTAGTCAAATGATTCAGCTTTAGGGATTTGAGAATTCGCGAGAAAGAGACGAGATTTGATGCACCAAACATGAAAAAGCATCTTGAATGTCCTTCATCACTATTCCTCTTTGACTCTAGACTCCTCGAGGTGATTTCCAGGAAAGAAGCCTCTGCTGCGACCCGTGTTTTTAGAAGGTTCAACAGGCAATGCGTGACGTGTGTATGTTTCGCTGATCGTTTACCCTCAAGCAAACGCTCACCAAAGCCAAAACAGCTCGCAGTTTCCCCGCGAATGTTTTGGAGTTCTCTAAAATATATATTAAACAGATGCTGTGTCGACGGCTGTCGAAAGCTGGTATCTCAAGAGTATGCGTCTATATATATATATATATATATATATATATATATATATATATATATATATATATATATATATATATATATATATATATATATATATATATATATATATATATATATATATATATACAGTATATATGCATGAGGGTGTGTGTGTGTGTGCGTGTGTGTATTTGGGGCTACGTGTGAGTGTGTGTATATATATATATATATATATATATATATATATATATATATATATATATATATATACATACGCGCACACACACACACACACACACACACACACCATAATAGCCTTCATCCAGTTTGTTCTTTGGCACTAGTTTTCCATGTTATGACCTTCCTTTCGCTCACATGTTTTAAATAATATTCAAGCACTCGAGACAAGATTGAAAAACCTTTCCATTAGTGTTTTTACAGTTTCGTCGATATCCAAAATTTAATTTTCATGCTCAGTGAGCATACCTATTTCTTACTTGTAAGTGTGATTATCAGGACTATTTCTACCTTCCCCTTATTCATTTTGTTTGTGAATTTCATAGACAAAGTTAAGTTAAAATAGACTAGGTCTGATAGCTTGAAATGTTTTAATTTAGGGAAAAATGGCAGCTCGGTTAGCATTAAATTTTCGAAAAATTTAACTTTGACAGGGCAAGTCTCTGCGTCAGAGAGAGAGAGAGAGAGAGAGAGAGAGAGAGAGAGAGAGAATCACTAATATTTGTCTCGCACATTTTAATGCACCAATAAAATTACATCTGCCCTTACCCCAAATAGTGTTCCGTACGCTTATTCCAGATCCCTAAATTCGTCAGGAATATGTATAGCAGATACAAAATCGAAGTATAGTTCTTGATACCCGAAAGGACAAGTCGATTGTTTATCGTTGCATCTAAACTAGAATATAGAGGTTCGAGTCTTGGTTGTGGTGGTTGTACTTATCAATTATATAGTTACCCTTGGGTGTAAGCTGTTCCCAAGGTAAAGGGAATTCGATATTCAGTCATATTTCTGGCATGATATTTGTAAGTATGAAATTAGAGCTTATGTTCAAGTTTGCGTTTCTGTCGAAATAACAATTGAAGATATAAGAACACAAACCAAATTATATAACAGAATTATAAGTACAAGTGGAAGATTTCCAAACTCAGGATCCCTTCTATTACCGTTAGGGGTACGATAGTATAATTTGTAATTAGTCCCTCGTAACTTTTAAGCATTTATTTTAATAATTTTATTTTCGTCTAGATATTTTCAAGTAGCAGAAATGTGATGGTGTGCTGTATAATTCCACAGAATAATGAGACAGCATGCAGAATATAGTGTGTATAACCTGCTCAAAGTAAAATTTGTATTTCGTTTTCCTTCTTTTTTCATCTTGCGATACTTCTCTTCAAATTGGAGTTACAGAAATTCAACTATATAATTTTTAATCATTTTTTCAATGACTCACAGTTCATAGAAATCAACTGACTGAATTGTGCGATGTAAAATAGGGCTCACGTAACTACCTACAAAGGATAAAATATCTTGAATTGATTGTAATCGACAACTGATTTTTGATTCGAAAGAATCTATGTCAGTTACTGTGCAGTTATATCTATCTATCTATCTTTATTTTTCTCTATATTTATCCTCTACGTGTTGCCAAGCATTACTTTAATTAAGCTTATTAGGCATTTCTTTATTTACAATATTCTCAGCAAAGTACCAATCATTTTGTCTCCAAGTAAGATGGCAAGAAATTTTTAGCTGTTTAGGTCTGTGGACTAAGCCCGGTGGCTGCGACTCTCATTATCAATGTTAATTTAATTAGCTCATTGCGGAGAGGCTACAACGTTTTAGTGATGCTAATTTACATAACTCCATTAAGCGATCTTCCTTCTTTTGTTTGCACGGAGTTTTTCTATTTATGTTTAGGCGCCTACGGTATGTGTTCCGTAAAATCACTAGATATGTAAGGAACTGCATAACTTCATTTAGTGATATTTTTGTGAATAATCGGCTTTAGTTCAGTCCCATAAGTTCTCATGTTATTCACACCTGTAGCATGTGTATATATATATATATATATATATATATATATATATATATATATATATATATATATATATATATATATATATATATATATATATATATATACTGTATATATATATATATATATATATATATATATATATATATATATATATATATATATATATATATATATATATATATATATATATATATATATATATACATATATACATATATACAGTATACACATATACAAATATATGTATATAATATATACATGTATATATATACACACACACACACACGCACACACACACACACACACACACACACATATATATATATATATATATATATATATATATATATATATATATATATATATATATATATATATATATATATATATATATATATATATATATATATATATATATATAAAGGTTTAAACTTAATTGCAAATATAGAGGACTGACAGAATTAAAGACACACCCAAAAGTAGGGAGAAAAGTCGGTAGGTTAATGAGAGATAGCCTACCAAATAGGAATAAAGGATGCTGTAGCGGTAGAATAGATGGAACAATGGAGTTTATAATTGTCAATGTAATTATATTCTGGTTTCAGCAGAGTCTTAATATTTACGGGCCAGTTGCAGTTGTTTGCATTAGCGTACTTAAACTTAGAACTGCAATTATCGATTTTTTAAGATTTTATTTTGCCACCATTCACGGAATTTATACAATGTTTTTTTTTTTCTCGTATGTTTTTCATTTTCTAAAAATGGTTGTTTAAAGTACCCTTTTTTTTCTCTTTTCATTATTTAAGTGTTCTCTGTTAAAAAATTTTTTCTTCAGAGTTATTCCCAGTTTTGTTCCTTTCAGGTTTCAGTTTATAAATTCCTCTTGTTTTCAGTGTGTGTCTGTAACTTTTTCATTTTTGCTACGTGTTTTTGAAAACTTTTTGTTCCCCTTTTATTGCACATTTCAGCCCGTACACTCGTTTACAACAGCTCTTCAGTGCTAAGTGATACCCTCCGTTTCTGTCGCTACACTTCTGTTTTTGCTTTTGTCACTGTCAGTATTTATTTAAAAAATAAGAGAGAGAAAAGCCACTATCTAACACTAATTCTACTGCATTTGTTTTTAGTTTTATCACAATGTCTATTATATTTACAAAATGAATAATTTATCAGTAAATACGCGGGTGATTTACTGTCATGGTGTTGGGAATGGTCTTTTACTTTCTCTCAAGTGGTTTCATTATATTAATGTTATTTTACTCTCAGTGTTCAATGGTAGCTTAATTTAAAGGTCTTAGCAATCCATTACACACACATTTTAAAATGAATCCTTAAAGAAACATTTATTCTAATCAGTTATTTTCCGACGAAAATTTGCGTATACTCTTAAGCATCGATTAGTTACATAATTTCATTTATATCTGATAGTTATTTTGTTTCTTCCTTTTTAAGTTACTTTGCACCGAGATCAGTAAACCTTTCTACTTTTCCGACTGAAAAACGTGCCATTTTGCCAAAAGTTTGAAGATTTTGTGCAGGAAATACTTATCGCAAGAGATGTTGAAGAAGAAAAAGGGCTACTGTAACATGCCTACACATCGGTGGGTCGTATTATTGAATTAAAATACTTTTTTTTTAAAAAGGAAGTATTGATACCTTGAAGTGAATCCTTTAAAAATTAAAAATTTCAAGAAAATCAAGTGGAATCGCGGGTTGACTTATGTAGAATCGTTACCATTGATTGCAAAAGATAATATTTTTAAAGTTTACCTAAAAAACTATAAAGGGGTTAAAAAAATGATTGGATAATCCAATAGAAACAATAAAATTGGGTTCATATGAACTTTCCCAAGCTAAATTCTCTCTCTCTCTCTCTCTCTCTCTCTCTCTCTCTCTCTCTCTCTCTCTCTCTCTCTCTCTCTCTCTCTCTCTTTCCAGCAAAGTAACCACTTATTTTCTTTCCTGTGATACGCGAAGATTTCAAGGCCGTAGTCTATGGATAATAGTATGCAGTAATCAAACACCCGTACGACTTGAATGGCGGCTAGCTGTAGTAACGAGTGATGCCACGATTATTTGTTGTATAGATGCCAGATTTTTCCCGATACTTTAAAATGGTTAATGTAATATGTTCCTGCCTATTGTGTGTTACGTAATCCCTATAATTCAGACTCATTCGATCAACGCGGGAATTTCTAAAATGTTTGTTGCTACTTGCAACAAATCCTTCGCTGTCTTGGATCCGCGTTCCCAATAGAATCGACAGCAAGATTTATAGATGCTCCGTAGAATTAAACAGGCTTTCTTAGGTATGGGCTGGATCTGCAATAAATCTGTAGGCTGTTTATATAACGCAGACACACTAAATTAAAGTGTTAAGATATCAGAATTCACTTTCGTTAATAGGAATGTAGTCTCTTACAGGTATTTTAATGTGAAATACATGAATTATCTTAGTTCTCTGTTAAATAAACAAAATACGAAAATGTGCATAAAGAGAAATTTAGGTGACATTTGAGCATTCATTTTAGTGGCAAACCTTCGGTTACGATGAAAAATAAGGGTTTTGAAATAGGGTTCTTTTTAGGATTCCCTGACTAAGATACTGCGTTTCAACGACAAATTTCTTTCTTTTGAACATTGTCAGTAGTAAGGAACTGCAATATATTGTTGTTTAGATAAGTTTAGTCATTCTTAGGTAACTTGGACAAAACTTCTTTGTGATGCTAATGCACTGCTTTGCTTTAAGAATACATCGTTATTGATTTTATTTCAAATGCAAACATAAACGTAAACACTTATATATATGTATATATATACATATATATAATTTATTAATTTATATTTTATACTACACACACACACACACACACACACACACACACACACACACACACACACACACACACACACACACATATATATATATATATATATATATATATATATATATATATATATATATATATATATATATATATATATATATATATATATATATATATATATATAAATTGCATATACATACATATATATACACATGCATATATATATATATATATATATATATATATATATATATATATATATATATATATATATATATATATATATATATAAAGGTAAAATCCACGAAGGAAAGGGAAACACTGAGGTGCTGCGAGGCCTTTCGACAGTCGAAAGGCCTGGCAGCACTCCAGTGTTTCCCTTTCCTTCGTGGATTTTACATTTATTTATATATTCATCACGTTCCATATTTCCGTGATTTAGTTCTATATACATACATACATACATACATACACACATACAGACATACATACATACATCCATATATATATATATATATATATATATATATATATATATATATATATATATATATATATATATATATATATATATATATATATATATATATATATATATATATATATATATATATATATATATATATGTGTGTGTGTGTGTGTGTGTGTGTGTGTGTGTGTGCGTGCGCGCGCGCGCGCGTGTGTGTGTTTGTACGCATATATATATATATATTTTACACTATATCGCCAATGGTAACCATAACTCGGCACAAGTAATAACATTTTGCTTCGCTTCTTAAAAAAGTTCATACGTGAAACTTGAGTTATCAATTGCTCGGTAGTTCTTCATCGAGAGGGAAGATGCGAGTTTCGCATGCTTTGAAAAATCTGTAGGTTACTAATATGTTTTGTATTAAATTTAATACAGTTACTCTATAGCCCCTTGAGATAATTTTCATAAATAACCTTGGGACGACATCAAAACAAGTCTGTTGGATTAGCAACTTAGTTTTCATACGGTTATTTGACTACTAACATTTTAAACTTTTTAATTACTTAAATCTATAATTTTTATCATGACCTTTAATAATGAACCCAGCGAAACCAGTCCTAATATTTATGGGTCGTCCCCTGTAAAAGAATACATTTACACATTTGCAAAAAAATTCAGTCTCTCTCCCACATTTTAGAACCTGTCTATATCACACAAATATAGGGAATCACTTCAATGTTTACCTTTTATTGCGAATTAAACCTTTCCAGCATTTATATGACAGGTGCATTTTTTAAAATTTGCATGAGCAATTATTATCCTCTAGTTCGTATCCTCGTTTACTTTTAGATTTGTTAAAAATTTCTGTTTTTATTTTGCTATTATAATATAAAGAGGCTATCTTTAACAAGTGACTGTACTGCATTTATTACGTCAACTAACTATTAATTCCCTTCTCAGTCAAGTTTCTAGCCCTTTCCTAATGCTGGACGGTTGCACGTAAGTTATTTCACGATTTACCCAGACTTGCTTCAATTTGTTAAAATGATTCACCGTAGGATATTTAAAATTCACTAATGAAACACAATATATGTAGCTATGTAATAGTAAAATTGCCTCTTTTTCTTCTTTTAGATTACTGTGGGAAGGAATTTATGTTCTTTCCTTTTCTAATTGTTTAGTATAAGATCGGCTAGCATCGGGTGTTAAAATCAATACTCCTCTGAATAAAAGACGTTTCCCGTGCAGATGCTACTTTAGCATCCTTTTATTTACATGTGTTGCAGATATTCATAGGTTACATTACACGCATGCCTCCATCACTTTGCAGCCCTTTTTATTGTCCACAGTTTTCTTGCATTTTAAATATCAATAATTATTTATCTTATTGTGCATGAGTAGAATATTCTAGAATTGATATGTATGAAAAGTTATTACTCGGGTGTCCTATTGCAGGCTTGTATAACTGATTAATCATTAGGCTTTCGTGCAGCTCCTGTGTCGTAGGAGATTGAAAATTCTGACTTCTTGGAAAGCATTGGGAAAGATGGTATATTCTTTTCTGAGTATTCTATCTTGGTACAGTCGGACTGCCTAATATTTGTTTCTTTTCTGGGCAGTGAAAAAACCATTATTGAAACTTGGTCCCAGAATTGGAAGCTGCCATTCTTTCAGTTTCTTTTTTTTATCATACTTTTATTCATGAAGAATTCATCGGCATATACATAATACTAGAAGAAAAAGTAAATGATGAAAGAACAAAAAGGACTGAACTGAAACGGGAGAGACGCGTGAGAATTACTCTGAGCGAGTATTTATTTATAATTCTCCCTTTGATCTCACGAATAGATTGGATTAAGAAATACCAAAGAGAATTTCGAATATTGTTGCTGATCTAATTTTTCCTTATTCTGATCCTCAAGAAAAGTGGTTAAAATTTTTGGGCTGATTTTTTTTTTCTTTTTTTTGGAAAACCTGTTTTCTTAAAAGAAATTTTTCAGTAAAAACTCTTCTCAAATACTCATTTAAAAGATTGGTGTTTTTCTGAAAAAAAAATAATAATATCTCTTTCTGGATTTTATACATAAATGGAATTTTGGAAACAAATCGCGCTAAAATTATAGGATCATTTATTTTTATTAATATCCATATCCGTCAGACTTGCCAGAACATGAATTTTTGAACCTTTCCTTGTAATAAAACGTTAAATAAAATACGTAGAACAAACCTTTTAGACTTATTAGCATCTGGAAAAATGATATAGGAAACATGAAATTTCCGTTACAAAATATTAAGTTGTCGATAAACTGCAAAAATTCGATTCACGTTATACGCCAGACAATACACCAAAGATATAAAAATCACTAACAAATATATTCTATTCGGCCATGTTAGGTTACTTTATAGCCATTTTTATGCAATTAATGCTCTAATAATTATGTTATCAAGTGAGAGTGCAAAAGCGCCCAGATGATAAGGCACTCAGTCTTGGCAGACGATCTGTAGCCAAATAGTTAAGAATCTTGAAATTGCAAGACACAGGCTTACCAAACTTACAACAGGCTGACTGTAGACAACTGGGGCATATTACCTCAAAAGAATAAAGATTATAGAAACCACGGAATAAAGGAATACGAAACTAAAGAGAGAGTTCCAAAGCTACAGTATAGGAAACGGAGAATCTGGGAAAGAAACAATCAAGTAAAAAAACAGTAAAATAAAAAAAGTCTGCTTCCACTCGCTAGGAAACAAAATTTATTTAGTACTATCAGACCCAACACCTTAACATGTTTCTTATTAATTGATCAACTGATTCATCAGAGTAAGCTTTTCGAATTATCTCTCAGTCACCGTTGTTTCATTTCAAGTAACATTTCTTGGAGGTGTCTGAAATTTCTCGAGATAAGGGATCATCATCAGTCAAATATGATGTAATTTTGTTAGTTTCTATTGGTAAGCTAAATATAAAGAAATGCAACGTGAAGTACAGTCGTTCCAAAATATATATATTAAAAATATCCTTTTCATGACTGATAATCGGAGAATAAAAAAAAAAAAACTCAGAGAAGCCTCCTTAAGTGCCAGAATGGTGTTTTTTTTTTTTTTAGCTATGTTAACAGAAGTAGCATTCTAAATTGGGTTGTGGTTAAGCGGCCCCCCGCCTTTTTTGGCCTAAAAAGATATTATGTTACGTGCATTCACAGGGTAACGTTTGCATACCTCTGGCTGTCGGGTTATTGAGGTGTTCTGTGGGTTTTGTTCAAACTTGCCGAATGTCAAGAATATTTTCTACCGCCAAGATATGACGCGATATAAAGACTAACTGGAATTGTGTGCGTGCATATATATATATATATATATATATATATATATATATATATATATATATATATATATATATATATATATATATATATATATATATATATATATATATATATATATATATATATATATATATATATATATATATAGTGTGTGTGTATGAGACAGAGAGAGAAAAGCCTATTTAGAGATGAATTATTTTAATGATATACTAATCTGGTATATAAGTACATTTGTATGAAATATATTACACGCGCTACACAAATCTGGCAATGCTAAGTCGAGTCACGCAACCATACCCTATTGTGTTTTCATTCACGGTCTTTCCTTTTCTTCCGTGCAGGCGTCAATAATTGACTTTTTCTGTCTCGCTGCTCTTTGTGACCTTAGAAGGTCGGTAGTGGTAAAACAGGAAAAAAAAAAAATATTTTTTTTTGCAAATGATAATATATTTAAAAAAGATAACCTTTGTTCAAAAGAAAGACCGATAAAAAAAACGTTCTCATGATACATGATATAAGTTTTTTTTTTATTTTGATTTTTATCTGGGAATTACTTATTGCATAAAGGTCCTAATTTTCTCCTGAAAATAGCTTGCATAATCAAGTGGGAGTGATCGAGCGAAAATGTACAAAAAATCGACTGTCCTTAAAGAAATATTAACACTAGAATAAAGAAAAAAAAAAAAAACAGTAGCGGTAGGCGCAAAATTGTTGTGCGTAAATAAAAGCTGTCATACATAAAGGAATCCTTGAGCCAATTCACCTTTCTGGAAATAGTGTGTGGATGTTTATTGAACATGAAAGATTAAAGCTAGAGGCTTTTGATCCCAACGACTGTTAGGCATTTGCCGGTTAAATGCTCCAGTCGTATGAATCTGAAAGTTGTTCCCTCTCTGAGACACATGATAAGGTAGGGCGGTAAATCCTTATACGATTTTCAAAGGTGTTGTGTACATTGGCAGTAACAATGTTAGATCAATTTCAAAAATTTTCTCCTGCCGAAGATTTCAAGATTTTGCTGTTCAGCTTTAGTTTTCTGTGAAAGAAAACTGTTGAGATGGCTTTATCTGTCCGTCCGCACTTTTTCTGTCAGCCCTCAGATCTTAAAAACTTCTTAGGCTAGAGGGCTGCAAATTGGTATGTTGATCATCCACCCTCCAATCATCAAACATACCAGATTGCAGCCCTCTAACCACAGTAGCTTGTATTTTTATTTAAGGTTAAAGTTAGCCATGATCGTGCGTTTGGCACCGCTATAGGTGCCAATAACACTTGCCACCACCGGGCAGTGGCTGACAGTTTCACGGGCCGCAGCTGAGAGTTTCTTACAGCATTGTACGCTATATACAGAAAATTCGATGGCGCCGAAGAAAATTAGGCGCATTTTTTACTTGTTTGGTCATGGGACTGAAAGGCTACAGGCTTGCTTGAATATTAATGTTTTTATAACGATCAATATTGTTGTTATGATGAAAAGCATTAAGGCAACCAATCGGGAAATTTAGAAGAAACTGAACTTACTATATCTGGAAAGATATGTCATAACGTTTTGAGATGGGCATGAAAAACCATAAATTTGGCGCTGAAGAGATGCGCAGTCTTGAAACTTTACGAGAAAATATATTCTTTTCTTCGACATTTCGGTTTTAATATTCATTGAGCCTCTGACTTTTTGAGATGGCATAATGAGAGAATTGAGAGGTATGACCTTGCTAGTGTGGTTGAAGATGTCAAAGAAGTGCTGAAATGGTAAGGTAAGGTTTTACTATTCAGAAAGTGAAAAAGAGTGCAATGAAAATGTTAATGAATACTGATGTGCCTTCTATGGAGGTGCATGGGTCAGCTCTTTTGTCGAAAATTTCCGTACAGGAGGTTTAGTCTCGAGTCAGCAGTTAAAAGTATTGTTATGCCGGTGACCGTTGTCTTGCTCTTCTACTCTTTGAAGCCACACACAAAGGGCAAAATGGCATACTGTATAATGCGATATATGCATATATATATATATATATATATATATATATATATATATATATATATATATATATATATATATATATATATATATGCATATATATAAATATATATACATACACACACACACACACACACACACACACACACATATATATATATATATATATATATATATATATATATATATATATATATATATATATATATATATATATATATATATATATATATATATATATATATATATATATATATATATATATATATATATATATATATATACATAATGTGTATATGTATATGTACATATGTGTGTGCGAGTGTGGGCAATGTTTTCTTTATATTACGAAGCTTTCCCTTCAATTCAGTGCTTTATAATTTTATCCCAAAACTTCCAATTTCACAAAAGGTTTTTTCCACTAATATTTAACACCCAGACATCTTTTTCATTATATTTCCCACATCATTTTGTTTCCAACTGGATCCTATTTGTAATCGTTTGGCATCTTGATCTCAGAACTGTTGATTTTTACCTTCACCTTGCAACTGTACATGATGATGTAGACTTGCTCCTCCGCCACTGCTTTGTGTTGCTTTGCACAGAAAAAATTCTCACGAGAACGTGGACACAATCCAATTATAAGTTTTATATAGTTCAGGTGCACCTGTTATATGGCGAACAGGTTCAGCAAAACGGACTTAACTGGGTAGCGAGAAGAGCAAGATTTTGGAAATGAGGAAGAAACCAAGAGAAGCCATCGCTTGCATCTTTACTGAAAGCTAATGCGCTTACAAGTTTACTTACTCCACCAAACTTGACGATTTTGGCGAGTTACGGCAAGCGTAGCGGAAAGCTTTTACACGAATCGTATCGGATCTTGTAAACGGTTCACGGAACGTCACTCGTTTCTCGACAAAGGAGTTCATGTTTTAGTTTTAAATTGGGAAAATGTAGTAAACCAGCGTAAATGTGCATAAAAAGTTGTACAACTTTTTATGTCTAAAGAATATACCGATTGAGTTTTCATCTTGATAATAGTGACGAATTTTTACGGTAGAATTATTAGAGAGCTATTTTCTATTATCTATAATAATAAAATCCGAGTGGATCTTGTTTGTTTTCTCCCGGGTGACAGTTGGGGAGACATGACACAGCCAACCTTCCCCTGCAAACCAGTTTGTCCACCCTGGGTGGGGTGGGGTATATAGGGGAACGGGAGGGTAGGGAAGACATCCACCCTCCTTCCGCAAACCTGTTTGTCCCCCCTGGGTTGAGGCGGGGTAATTAGGGGACCGGGAGGGTAGGGGAATCAGCAGCTCCGGGTTCCAGCGCGTACAAGCTCGTTTTCTAATATTCTTCATGAAGGTATATCAGCTCTATATTCGGACAAAACAGGTTTTCTGTAGGTGATGGAGTGGGAATTTTGGAAATATTTGCTACACGTGCGGTCTTCCAGTGATTTGTAACCATTTGGAGGAGAAACTTCTTTTAGTTATGAAATATAGACTATTGAATAACTGTAACATATCGTATCAAAATAATAGTTAATATTTATTTCGACTCACCTGTGTCATTGCTTACAATACATTTATTAGCAATTTTTCTCTGGTGCAAAAGTTGTAATTAGACTTGTTTACTTTTCTTTTCCTCTCCATTTTATATTTTCCTACAGATCAAATAATTATCCCCTTTCCTGTTTTACTTTGGATGTTATGTCTTTGATAAGTTGCAGTTATTTAAGTGTTCTGTACTTCATTGGACAGAAGAATTTTGTTCTTTTTTTAAAATGGAACCTAAGAGATAGGTTATTGTGTAATTCTCGTCTTTCATGATTTTCCTCATATTCAGCTGGTGTTCAGGCCATGTTTATTTTTTTTTTTATTGAGAGTTAAGAAGAAACTTCAATGTAAAGCAAGCAGATACATTGAAATTGCTTTCCTCCTAAATGAAAAAGTTGATAGGAACGAACTAAGAAATGTTTAAGACAAAAGTTACTGTAGAGAACAGATCGAGGTTCAGTGACGAAAAGGAAGAATTGAAAATATTTATTAATGTTAGGAAATCGAATATTTTCCAGTAAATGAAAAGCATCCCTTAGTCACAATTATATGTTATGATATTGGACTTTGAGAACGGTAGTAATAGCTACGTATATCAAAAGTACTACGAGATTCCACAGTAGGTTTGACCTAAATGATTTTACGTGGCTTTTGAGACAGTCATTGCAGTGCAAAGTGGACTTGAGTCTGTAATATCAAATTCCATATCGGTGTACGTATGTAAGGGGGTGGAGGGGACTGGGGATCTTTCCTAGATAGTGACCACCAAGGGGTTTTCGGGGGTCGTTATCTACGACTAATATTTCTTGTGGGTCATTATCTTTATGATATTTACTGTCTTTTTGTTTATGTTTTTACGGTAACCCCAAACGGGCTTGTACTAAACACGCCGCAAGGGTGAATACATACCTGGTTAAAACCCGTGGGGGTCACTATCCAGGAAAGATCCGGGATTGGCAATCAAAACGCAGCCGTTCAACTGAGGGACGAAATGACATTAGTGTGAGTATGTTTCAAACACATCAAACGAAGTACAGTAAAAGGAAAACATACTAGTGACTCCTCAGACCTTTGTATCTCAAGTAATATAAAATGACGCGCTTCCTTGTTTTCACTTAGCACATTATTGTAAATTTTACAAGCAAGGACTGAAGTGTTAATCTGTTGAAAACTATAGTGATTTTTATGTGTTTTCATCCCTAGTATGAAGTCCAAAATAAGAAATCCTTTACACTTCACTAACAGTCATATACAAGATAAAGCGAAAGATCTAAGAATATGAATGTCATTTATATTCGTTCCTTCATTTGGCTGTTAGAAATCCCTGATAATGATCTGGTATTCATAAACTGCTTTTTGCTCTTTCAAACCATAATGAAAGACCTATTTTATTATGTTAATTAATGTTCACTGACATGTCAAGTCTTTACGGAAACAGCAACCAGCAAGGTAAGCCAAACTCCTTTGCGAAACAATTTTTCCATAAATATTTGTTTGTGTTTTATGTCTGCTGATATTTTACTCATCAGTTTCATTGGTCAATTTGTTGCCTTCCTTGTATTTTCTGTTTGTAAAAGTTTCATCTGATTAATGGTTTCTCACTTCTGTAGACTCTTCATTTCCCTCTTCCTCATCTGCTATCTATTTTCGGTCTCCCTTTCATTACCCTCCTCACAGAGGTCGTTTTTGACTTTTCAAAACATTCGTGAGATGGAGTTGGACAACGGCGAAAGAGTCGAGTCCAAATGAAAAATGAGATTTCGTAAGACTCGGGGGATTTTCTGAGAATTTCATTTCGCTTATTCAAGTTACTGTTACTCTCGCTGATGTTTGGCTGCTTTCATCTCCCTTTTTCACGGTGATGTTCTCGCATTCGGGATCTTTGGCTCCAGAGTTTTGATTTATCATTCTCGAAATTTCATTTTTGATGAGAGTGATTTGTATCTCTTGAGGTGCTTCTGTGCTGACTATTGCCAAAATTACACGTACTGTTTTGCATCGCCTTTCACTCTTTTTCATGTAACGTGTAAAGCTATTATGACAAAAGCGGAGAATTGTGAAATAAGAATATATGAAATAGAGGATTCGTCTAAGGAACTCTACGGGATTCTGTGATGAAAAGGTTTCCTCTCCCGTCCAGTCTGTCACCAGATTAAAAATCTAACATTTTTCGCTTGTTGCCTTTAGTTCTACCCTTCATTTTGTTACTACTGATATGCATAATTCATCTTTTCAGGGCTTTGCATATATATATATATATATATATATATATATATATATATATATATATATATATATATATATATATATATATATACAGAGAGAGAGAGAGAGAGAGAGAGAGAGAGAGAGAGAGAGAGAGAGAGAGAGAGAGAGAGAACTCTGAATGACAGTCGATCATTTACCTTAGAAAGGAAATAACCCGTGGTGTGGTTTTGATTAACATGTTTATTTAAAGCAATGAATTCTAGACAGAATTATTAATCACAGGAAAGAAAAATTTTTCAATGGTAGCGCACATACTTTACACGACAAAAGAATTCAAAGTAGATGTAGGAGAATTTTCTAAGCGTGTCCGCAAATCCAGTCACGTTACTCGGCCTGAAACTATTTTAAGTAAAGTACAGGACGCGAAGTAATAGTATACATGCTTTTTGTAAATACTCTTAAATAGTTGAATGTTAAAAAAATGGGGAAAAAATATAAATTTTTCCAAATTAACTCACACAGTCTACCGGTAAACAATGAGCAAAATCACTTGGACGCAGCGTCTAATATCCCTATGTTGCTAGAAAAATATAGATTAAATGAAATTACAAATAAGTTTTCGCAATAATGTACTGAAAAATAGCTACATAGAGACGAAAGAAGATACTCTACTTCTTAAATTGTATAAAAAAAACCAATAACGAAATCATATCGGTCTAAAATCACTTTTTTCCTTCGCGCCTCACAAACATTAAGAGGCATTTAAACTCCCGCCAAGCAAAGAGCCCCGTTACAGTGAACCCCAGGGGCGATTTAAATGCCCTGATGGGGTTCAGAAGATGCAGGTGTCCGCTGACTCACGCAAATTAATGGAGGGGGGGGGGGGCGGGATGATTTAAACCATTCGTTCGCCGGGAAGAATTTAAAGGTATTCATTCAAACTGAACTGAGCTATTTGATTCAAGAGGAGTGTAAATGGCTCCCCCGCTTTTTAAAGCCAAAGGTGGTATTGCCATTTGGTATGAAGTGATATTTTACTAAAATGTACTTTTAAGTATTTTTAAAATATTTTAATGAGATTTTATAGTTTAAAATAGTTTTTATGCTTATGTTTACGGGGAAGGGGAAGGGGAGGGGGAGAGAGGAATGAAAGCAGGGTGAGGGGGATGGGGAAGAGGAAGCGGGAGGGGAGGGAAGATTGAAGGGGGGAGGGGGGAGGGATTAGTGAAGAGAGGAAGGGAGGAAGGAGGGGTAGGAGGGTGATGGGGAGGGGATGAGGAAGGGGCGGGGGAATGGGAAGGGAAGAGTGAAGGGGAAGGGGAGGGGACGGGAGGGGAAGGTAGGGGAGGGAAGAGGAGGGGAGGGGGAAGGATTGAGAGGGGGAGGGGAGAGTAGGAGGAGGAAGGGGGATGGAGAGGGAAGGGGAGAGAGATGGTGGAGTGGGATGGAAGTCCCAGAAGCCCCTGGGATTCCCAGTGCGCATATATATATATATATATATATATATATATATATATATATATATATATATATATATATATATATATATATATATATATATAGATATAGATATATATATATATATATATATATATATATATATATATATATATATATATATATATATATATATATATATATATATATATATATATATATATATATATATATATATATATATATATATATATATATATATATATATATATATATATATATATATATATATATATATATATATATATATATATATATATATATATATATATATATAATTAATGTGTGTGTGTGTTATGCTAACTTTTCGGAATGTCCTGCGTTTCATTTTTGTTTCCAACTTCCGACAGACATTTTTCCCTCACGCTTCCTCTGTGTCTCTTCTCCGTGTTACTGTGGCCTTTCCTTTTTCCTTCCTTCGGATTCATTTCATTTCCTTTCATTTTTAATTAGTCGTTTTATTCATTGATGTTATTCTCTTTGCCGCCCGCGTTTTTTTTTTTTTTTTGTATTTTCTTATTCACCTCGACATTCGTTCCCTGTGTATATTAGTTTCTTTACCTGTCTTTTACAGAGAATAGGGAGAATTTAAAAATCCAACCGACGAAGAAAGGAATCATCAGTCCGTAAAATACTTATATTTCCTATTGAAAGGAGCAGTATATTACTAGTAAAACAAAAAAGTTACTTTGGAAGCAATGAGATGCTGACCAATAAATGCTGCCTATTCAGAGAACAAAAGATAAAGTCCTGAAAAGCCTGAATATGCAGGAGGGAAATCAGTCTGTGCTAAAAAAAAAACAAAAGTTGAGGACTGCAACATGTGTCAGTTGTTCGGCGTTCTGCAAGTGTGGTTTAAGTTTAGGTATAACATTATAAAGCTGACATTGTCATAGAAGTATTTTGTACTAGAAACTGAATCGTAATTTAACTATTTATTAATGAAAATATCATTGTCCTTGGTGTAGATTTTTTCTGAAAGTGGGAAACACACACACACACACACACACACACACACACATATATATATATATATATATATATATATATATATATATATATATATATATATATATATATATATATATATATATTTCCGACTCACATCAGGATCGATACAAAGGTCTTTCAATTGAAAGGCAAGGGCGCTGCCCACTAGGCCATAAAACCGGAAGACCTGGGTTCGATCCTGATGTGAGTCAGAAATTTATTTCTGTTCCACACATGATTGTATGTTGATTATTTCTAATATATATATATATATATATATATATATATATATATATATATACACACCATGTAATTTCTTTCTTCAATTAAAAGTAATATTTCTTGGCGTCGTTTCCATCTTCGAAAATTATAACTTGAAGATTCCATTTCCAAGGGAGCCGTAGTACTTAATATTTCATGCCAGTTGTTTTTATAAAATTTAAATGTGATTTTCAAGTCGGAGATTCACTCCACTTCGTTTTATTCAACTTGACTTCCGAATTTACAAAATACTGCACAGTCATTCAGGAGCCCGATCTTTAAACGGAGTGTGGTAATGAAAATATCGCAGTTTTACGTTTGTATTTCTCATTCGACCTTTCTCCTCTGAGTGGGGGGGATGTTCACATTCGACCTTTCTCTTCTGAGTTGGGGGGGATGTTCTCATTCGACCGTTCTCTTCTGAGAGCGGGTATGTTTTCATTCGACCTTTCTCTTCTGAGAGAGGGTATGTTGTCATTCGACTTTTCTCTTCTGAAAGAGGGTATGTTCTCATTCGACCTTCCTCTTCTGAGAGAGGTGTATGTTCTCATTCGACCTGTCTCTTCTGAGAGAGGGTATGTTCTCATTCGACCTTTCTCTTTTGATAGAGGGTATGTTCTCATTCGACCTTTCTCTTTTGATAGAGGGTATGTTCTCATTCGATCTTTCTCTTCTGAGAGAGGGGTATGTACTCATTCGACCTTTCTCTTCTGAGAGAGGGTATGTTCTCATACGACCTTTCTCTTTTCAGAGAGGGGTATATTCTCATTCGACCTTTCTCTTCTGAGAGAGGGGTATGTTCTCATTCGACGTTTCTCTTTTGAGAGTGGGGTATGGTCTCATTCGACCTTTCTCTTCTTAGAGAGAGTATGTTCTCATTCGACCTTTTCTTCTGAGAGAGGGTATGTTCTCATTCGACCTTTCTCTCCTGAGAGAGGGGTATGTTCTCATACGACCTTTCTATTTTGAGAGAGGGTATATTCTCATTCGACCTTCCTCTTCTGAAGGAGGGTATGTTCTCATTCGTCCTTTCTCTTCTGAGAGAGGGGTATGTTCTCATTCGACCTTTCTCTTTTGAGAGAGGGGTATGTTCTCATTCGACCTTTCTCTTCTGACAGAGGGTATTTTCTCATTCGACCTTTCTCTTCTGAGAAAGGGATGTGTTCTCATTCGACCTTTCTCTTTTGAGAGAAGGTATGTTCTCATTCGACCTTTCTCTTCTGAGAGAGGTTATGTTCTCATTCGATCTTTCTCTTTTGAGAAAGGGGTATGTTTTCATTCGACCTTTCTCTTTTTAGAGAAGGATATGTTCTCATTCGACCTTTCTCTTTTGAGAGAGGGGTATGTTCTCATTCGACCTTTCTCTTCTGAGAGAGGGTATGTTCTCATTCGACCTTTCTATTCTGAGACAGGTTATGCTCTCATTCGACCTTTCTCTTCTGAGTGAGGGTATGTTCTCATTCGACCGTTCTCTTCTGAGAGAGGGTATGTTCTCATTCGACCTTTCTCTTCTGAGAGAGGGGTATGTTCTCATTCGACCTTTCTCTTCTGAGAGAGGGTATGTTTTCATTCGACCTTTGTATTCTGAGACAGGGTATGCTCTTACTCGACCTTTCTCTTCTGAGAGAGAGTATGTTCTCATTCGACCTTTCTCTTCTGAGAGAGGGTATGTTCTCATTCGACCTTTCTCTTCTGAGAGAGGGGTATGTTCTCATTCGACCTTTGTCTTCTGAGAGAGGGTATGTTCTCATTCGACCTTTCTATTCTGAGAGAGGGTATGGTCTCATTCGACCTTTCTCTTCTGAGAGAGGGTATGGTCTCATTCGACCTTTCTCTTCTGAGAGAAGGTATGTTCTCATTCGACCTTTCTCTTCTGAGAGAGGGTATGTTCTTATTCGACCTTTCTCTTCTGAGAGAGGGTATGTTCTCATTCAACCTTTCTCTTCTGAGAGAGGGTATGTTCTCAATCGACCTTTCTCTTCTGAGAGAGGGTATGTTCTCATTCGACCTTTCTCTTCTGAGAGAAGGTATGTTCTCATTCGACCTTTCTCTTCTGAGAGAGGGTATGTTCTCATTCGACCTTTCTCTTCTGAGAGAGGGTATGTTCTCTTTCGACCTTTCTCTTCTGAGAGAGGGGTATGTTCTCATTCGACCTTTCTCTTCTGAGAGAGGGTATGTTCTCATTCGACCTTTCTCTTCTGAGAGAGGGTATGTTCTCGTTCGACCTTTCTCTTCTGAGAGAGGGTATGTTCTCATTCGACCTTTCTATTCTAAGAGAGGGTATGCTCTCATTCGACCTTTCTCTTCTGAGAGAGGTTATGTTCTCATTCGACCTTTCTCTTCTGAGAGAAGGTATGTAGCTTTCAGCGATTGATTCCTGAATGTTTCAATCGCAGACAACTGGTTCTCGGTAACTGTGAGAGAAGTTTTCAAGATAACTAATTTAATATGAAACTAGATCGAGAGAGAGAGAGAGAGAGAGAGAGAGAGAGAGAGAGAGAGAGAGAGAGAGAGAGAGAGAGAAGATTAAGTTGGGGGTGGCAGCAGATCGATTCTTACCTTAAAGCGGCTATTACACGGGCGAATTTTCACGTAGCACGGCTCCGTTCGCTCAGCATTTGCTGAACAAACGCTCAGTACGTCCAGCAAAACCCGATTCGCGTATACCCATCACTGCTGGGTGAAACCGCCAGGCGCCAGCATTTGTTTACATTCGTTCGGCGATCGACGTTCACGTGTACGAGCTGCACTGCATCAACAAGACCTTCACCATGCCTGTGCAATGGACATTTGAGATTGAGGAGAGCCTTATTGAAAAAGTGAGATCGCGACCAATCCTGTGGAATCCAAGGGATCCTTCCTACAACAAGAAAACGCTTAAAAAGTACTTGTATGGCGAGATAGCGAGGGAACTTCAAGAAGCGTTTCCACATGTAGAAGGAATTGATGCAGGTATGTATATGGTTTTTATGTAGTCACTGTTTAGTAGTAGCAGAACACTTTAGGCCATATTTGGTTGTGTGAAGTAATGTAATCAGCAAAATCATGGCCTAGCTAGGCCATGCAAAGCCATGGCCTACCTGGGCTAGGCAAAGCAATGGCCTTGCTAGTCCATGCAAAGCCAAGGCCTAGCTGGGCTAGGCAAAGCAATGGCCTTGCTAGGCTATGCAAAGCCAAGGCCTAGCTGGGCTAGGCAAAGCAACGGCCTTGCTAGGCCATGCAAAGCCATGGGCTAGGCAAAGCAATGGCCTTGCTAGGCTATGCAAAACTATGGCCTAGCTAGGCTATTCCTTTCACAGTTCTGTGGCCAGCCAATGTTAGAGAACTGCCATTAGAGGCTAGCTTAACCATAAACACCAACCTAAACTTTGTCAGTCATGTGATATTATGATACCATTAGCATGTGACAATATGTAATATGGGTTATTTCGTGATAAATACTATTAACACTCAATTAGTGGCAAGCCTACTCATATTGCTTAATATACTGTAACAGATATAAGCTAGAATTAAGAGACCATAACGGCACTCTGGGTAGGATAGTATAATCTGAGTACCAAACAGCACCATTATAATTTTTTTGGTGTTTAGTTTAGGAAAAGTTATAGTACAAAAGTTGTTTATATTGTCCTAAAATGTAAGTATGTGAAGGTGGAACTCTTAAGGGGCCTTGGGGGTGTAGCCCCCCAGCTAGGAATTAACCAAGTTAGGGACAGGTGAGGTAGGTGTTTTGGGTTAGGCTAGTGCCCTATAATGTCCTAAAACACCTACCTAACCTCCTGACCTGTCACAGAATTATTGCATGGTTATTATGAGAAATTCTCAATATTGACTATTCGCATCTCAAATGTTGCATGTTCATAGAGAGAAATTGTCTTAAGTGTCGTTTCATTGAACAAGTATGAACATACGCTGACCAAAGGCCCTTTGGATCCCCCGTACTGAGTATTTTAGACTTTGTTTTTTGTTTTTGGATACCAGCCTTAAAAGTTGAAATTCTAACCTATCATACTTAGCCTGGCCAGGAGGCTTCACCCCCTGGATCCCCTGTTGTGCCAACTTATAAAATACCCCTTCCATTTCATTATTTCTATGATTATTGTAAGTTAATCAAACTTGAATTTTTCTCTTGCAGATGCTGTAGTGATGAAATTTAGTATCTTAAAAACATCATTTCGGAGGGAGCTGGCTAAAATCAAACAAGTAAAAAGTGGCTCAGGAGGAGACTATGTTCCAAAGTGGAGGCTCTTTGAGTTGATGTTGTTCCTGACTGATGTTGTCACCCCAGGGAAGAGTACATCAAACCTTGAGACTACTGTGTCTGTAAGTATTAAGAATGAATTACTGTTTCAAGTATTGTATGTTTATTTTTGCATTTCAGTGTTTTTACAGAAGTTGCCTTAATTTGTATATTCCTTTTTTTATGATTTACCTTTTTTGAAGTTGCCTTAATTTGTATATTCCTTTTTTTATGATTTACCAATTTTTTTCAGCAGGAGTCCCAGTCCTCCCATCAGCAGGAGTCCCAGTCCTCCCATCAGCAGGAGTCCCAGTCCTCCCATCAGCAGGAGTCCCAGTCCTCCCATCAGCAGGAGTCTCAGACCTCCAATCAGCAGGATTCCCAGTTATCCCAATCTCTTTTAGTACAAATTGACTCCTATCAGTCTGATGATGAAGTCGTCCATGAGCCATTCAATTATGACAGTAGCGTAGATGAAATTGATCTGCTTACCCCAGCATCTTCACACACTCTGCCAGGAACAAGTCGATCATCATCATCATCACCACGTAATAAAGAAACTTGGGGTCGAACTCGTACTCCAAAACGTAAAAGGAATATGACACCAGAACGTGCACCCAGTGCAACCGAGGTAGCATTATCTTTTTTAAAATCAACTGCACAAGCACAAAGGAAAGAAGACATCCCATACGCAGCAGGGGTTTTTGTAAAAGAAGTAATATCTGAATTTCCTCGCCATAAACATCCAAGACTTATGCTTAAACTTGCTGCATTCCTAAACAAGTTGAAAGAGGAGGAAGGCAGTTAATCACTGACCATAAACTGTTGTAAGGTGGTATTTTTTTTCATGTATGATTTCTTTCCTGGGGTACAGAAATGACACACAAAAGAAAAGAATCTGTCCCAGGCCCATAATTTTATTTTTTACACATTGCATTATAATGTTAAATAAAAAAAATACATTGTCACAGAAACTTTATTTATCCTATAAAATTTATGCAGAACACTTTTTATTGCACTCAAGGTTATAAAATACTAAAGTCCTGGATGTACACAATGGTAAAATTTTATTTCCTATACAAATATATTTGTAGCTCTTAATTATTATTATCATCACCACAAAAAAAAAGAACTAGTGTCTGAAGGCCATTATTATCATCACCACAAAAAAAAAGAACTAGTGTCTGAAGGCCATAGCATCCTGAAATGCTACCTTGCCTTCATTACTGAAGTAATCACAAAATGTGATCCTCTAAAGCCAATTCTTGCACAAGATTATTGAATTGGCTGCCCTCCGCACGTCTCTGTAACCAGGGTTGAGTCCACAACGTCCTCCTCCTCCGTCTTCCGCCTGTATTTCTCTTCCCTTCATCTTCATCCACGGCAATTACTACCAAAGCCATTGCCATGGCCATATTCTGGTCATTGGTGTACAGATGAGACATTTCCATGATTATGATGCGCCTTGATGCCAACACTATGAGGACTTTCTAGGGTTTGTTTTGATTTTACAGCTGCTGCTTCTCGCTGTGGGGACTGAACAGCTGATCACATGGTGGTACCGTTGTCATGGCAACGCACAGTTTGCTTGCTGAAACTGCTGCGTGTGCTCGAGACCGTGTAATAGTTTTGTTCAGCAAATGCTGAGCGAACGGAGCCGTGCTGCGTGAAAATTTCGCCCGTGTAATAGCCGCTTAACCGTCTTCTCCCCCAACGGAGAACCAGTTTATTTGTTACTACATTACTGCGAGACGATCATGTGACAAAATTTTACAGTAATAACGAAAATAACATTATGACCAAACAAAGACTCGTTTTTTTTTTCTTTTATTATTGCACAATTTGATCTTTCCAGTAATTACGGCACCTTTTTCATAATTTTTGCACGCCATTAATTAAAAGTTTCTTCAATAGATAAAACCCGCGAAACTGCGCTTGACCAGTATATATGTATTTAACCACGGGAAACTGCATGTAATGCACGAAAGCGATTGGTACCTGATCTTTTGTTTTCACCTTTCCTCTGTACATATACATATATACATATATACACACTCACACACGCAAACACACACACATACAGTATATATATATATAAATATATATATATACTTATATATATATATATATATATATATATATATATATATATATATATATATGTATATATATATATATGTATATATATATATATATATATATATATATATATATATATATATATATATATGTATGTATGTATGTATGTATGTATGTATGTATGTATGTATGTATGTATGTATGTATGTATGTATGTATATATATATATATATATATATATATATATATATATATATATATATATATATTTACATATACACGCACATATGTAGTATTTATTAGCCACAATGCCGTCTTAACTTCTCAGATTCTTCACATTCTGGAAACACTTGTCGCAACGAATCCTAGGGCCAATTGAGGATAAATGAAGCTATAATGATTTCCACCGAGACTCAATCTCTGCTCGGGGTAATATCAGCACTAGGGTCTCGGCCGGGAATCAGTAGAGCATCATTTATCCTCATTTGGTCATAGGCTTCGTGGCGACGAGCGTTTCCAAAATGTGAAGCATCTGAGAAGTTAAGAGGGCATTGTGGCTAACAAAAACTACACACATATCTGATAAAGAGTGACCAGTAGATCCTACACACACACACAATATATATATATATATATATATATATATATATATATATATATATATATATATATATATATATATATATATATATATATATATATATATATATATATATATATATATATATATATATATATATATATATATATATATATATATAATATACATTATATATATGTATGTATATAATGCAGGTATGCTTTGCGCAATTATGCATGCAAGTGTGCATGTATGTTTCCCCATTAGTATTTTTGTGTAAATAAAAAAAATCTAGTTTTACTGCAATTCTTATCCTTGTCGCACATTTACGAGACGTATTTTAACCTGCAAAAGAAACAACACTCTGAAAAAGTTCTTTTGATCCAAGACTAAAATGTTGCTCCCTGTGCGCCATATAACAAAAGTCCCTTCTTGGAATATTTCGGTAATGGCGCGAAATATTTCTACGGCTGTCTAAAAAATCATTGCTCCTCCACACGTTTTTTATTTGCTATTTAACTTTTTTCACCTTTATTTCTAGAAACACGGTTTCTGTCATGAGAAAATAGACCTCTTTCCTCTTTAATAGTACTTTTCCATCAGAAAGGTAATTATCCAGTAGTTATTTCAGCGCAATGTTCTCGATTTTCCGTAAATTTCTCGGCAAGGATCATTGTTGTATATTCTCAGATAAGCTTTTGTTAATAATTAAAGTTAAAATGTGTGTTTTTTTGGGGGGATGGATTTAAAAGACTAGATATCATTATTACAAAAACGTTTGATTTTTTTTTACAATATTCAGTGAAGAATAGTACGAGACATACGGCAGTCTTTATCTCATTCGCTTTTCCATTAACGAACAGTGGGGAACTATTCACCTGAAAAGGTGATCCTAAAGTACGTACTTCCAACGTATAAAGATGTCTCTCTCTCTCTCTCTCTCTCTCTCTCTCTCTCTCTCTCTCTCTCTCTCTCTCTCTCTCTCTCTCTCTCTCTCGTAACAATACTGAAAAAGTACAGTGATAGAGATTTTTATGCCGATTATTGTACCTGTATGCCTTAAAAGCTTCACTTTATGATTCCTTCTCTTTACTTGAAAATTTGTGTAAACTCGTTTGATTATACCTCTTGTTCAAATTTCACTTTAATTTACTCTCAGTTAAGGCTGTTAACAATACTATTTTCTTTTCACGGACTAACTTAAGAGAAATAAATACATTGTTAGTTATCCACTTTAGAATTGTCACATATTAGAATATGTGGTACAAATTACATTTTATGTTGCAGTGTGTATACATACATATATACTACATACATACATACATACATACATACATACATACATACATACATACATACATACATACATACATACACATATATATATATATATATATATATATATATATATATATATATATATATATATATATATATATATATACTTTATATATATTTATAGTTATATGTATATATGAGTAGATAGATACATAGATACAGATATAGATATAGATACAGATATAGATATTGGTATTAGAATCTGCCTGTCACTTTTTATCAGATATGTAATTGACTGTAATAACCACGAAGTGTGAAGAATTCAAGAAGCTACGAGGGCTTTGTTGTTATTACAGTTACACACACACATAATACATACATACATACACACACACTCACACACACACATATATATATATGTGTGTGTGTGTGTGTAGGTGACCTTGAACTGCTTACGCTTTTTCCCTGATTATAACTAATACAGGCTTGCCCCTTCGACCAAAACAACAATACGAGATGACGGAGCTCGTTATCAGAAAAGGAAAATATGGTGTTCTGATAGAGAGAGAAGCTACAGAGACAAGCGCATCTATATTTGGCTTTACACTGGTCGGGTTTATATTATGGATACCTTGAAATATAGAACTTGACGGCAATCGGTTAGACAATGCGCTCTTTGTCGTAAATAACGTTTTGAGTAGGACTTTGACTTTGAGAACAGACTGAGACAGAAACTGACTACACTTTGAAAACAGACCGGAACAGAAATTGACTGCACTTTGAGAATAGACTGGAACAGAAATTGACTACACTTTGGGAACAGTCTGGATCAGAAATTGACTACACCAGATAGCCGTGGGTAAAAACGACCATGTCTCTTGATTTTGAAGATCACATATCTCGCGAATCACCTGTCTTAGGTTAACGGTTCTTGAAAGGTTTAAAAGTTAGCATTGTTTTAAACACTTGCCGTTCATTTTCCGTAGCATTTAACATACTACCGAAAAGGGTTTTCCCTCTGTCAATTATGATTACCAGTTAATATTGCGTGTCAACCATAGAAACAGTGTCCACGCTAGCTTCGCCTACCACACCTAAAAAGTCGATTTCCTATATGACATAATCCGTATTGATAAAGCCCAAGATATTAAAGGATTTGTTTCCACTCACACAATTCACCGTCTTTTATATCATTGCATTTGTACATCATTTTACAATAGTCCAAGTCCATTCTGAGATTTTAGTCCCATACCCAAATTGCTGAAGTTTTATCCTGCCATTTGTTCTTTTACCTGTTCGAAGTTTGGAGAGAGGTTTGCTCAAATAACTTCTACTTATCTGACAAGAAAAGTTGCAATTCCTACATTTTTTAATATATATATATATATATATATATATATATATATATATATATATATATATATATATATATATATATATATATATATATATCTCCCCGCGTTTTGTCTTTCATCTATATCGTCTCAGTCTTAGTCTTGTTAAGTTACTGTTGATATTGTCGGAATGGAAACCGAGTTCATCATTTTCATCCTTTAGTCTTTCTGGTGTCTTCTCTGCAGCCTTGTATTGAAAATAAAATTTTTTATATGGGCTTCGTTTCTGTATTCCTCACACATTTATTTTGTTAGCTTTATAACCTTGCCCATAAACCACGGTGGATAGGCTAACGTTTCCATTTCTTTTCTAAACCCAAACTTTTCAGTTAACAAATAAAAACGCTGAATATATGAAGCTGATCTTAGTTTCAGAAACTGTAGGAGATATCTTGCATAAATATCTACGAATAGAAAGTTTGGTCTACGCATTTTTATTGTAAATATGAAGGAAGGTTCCTAGGCATGGAGTGCACCTAAAAATTCCTCTAGTCTCTGTTCAGAACGTATATCTAAGAGCACAAACACGTCACCTACGTGTGTCTTTCACATGATCAAACGAAGCCCTTCGATAAGGATTGCGAACAGCAAAGGATTTTCAAAATATTCCATGTAGAGATATGGCAAGGATAAGGGTTAGAGGGACGCCCATAAAATATTTGTTTGTATGGTTGTTCATCAATGTTGAAAAAGGTGTCCGTCACGCTTAATTTAACATGCTCTCTTATTTTTCCTCTTTCCAATCGGAACTCAAAAACTTGCTCGTCACACAAGGTTCGGATAAAATCTAAATCTAACTCTACAGAAATTGTTGTGAAAGGAGAGACGATATCAGAACTGACCATTGCGTCGAAATGATTTTTTTAGTTGTCTGTAAAAGAAAACTATTGAGATGGCTTTGTTCGTCCGTCCGCACTTTTTCTGTCGTTACTTTTACTCTCCGCCCTCAGATCTTAAAAACTACAGAGTCTAGAGGGCTGCAAACTGGTATGTTGATCATCCGCCCTCCAATCATCAAACTTACCAAACTGCAGCCCTCTAGCCTCAGTATTTTTTATTTTATTTAATGTTAAAGTTCCCCATAATCGTTCGTCTGGCAACGATATAGGCAGGCCACCACCGGACCCTGGTTAAAGTTTCATGGGCAGCGGCTCATATAGCAGTGTACCGGGACCACCGAAAGATAGATCTATATTCGGTGGGCTTGATTATATGCTGTACAGAAATCTTGATTGCGCCGAAGAACTTAGGCTCATGTTTACATTTTTTTTTTTTAGGGAATCGGTAAATTCGGATGAATGTAAAAATTGAAGCAGTCTCCTTGGATACCTTCTTTATAAATTGTCAGGATACCGTCCGCAAGGTTAAGAAAAAAGGCCGAATTGCACTTTTTTTCTATTAAATAACTTCTTTTAGGCTAGCATTAAATGTCTGTCGCTACTTGGAAACTTCCATTTTCTTTCATTATTACCTTATCAGTGTTTTCATGTGTTATCAGCCGCATCTGCTTTCATTTATAGAAAGAGTGCGTGCTCTTTCAGGCTTCTCTTCCTTAATAACGTCGATTTGTGTTTTAATTAAGGCTCACACAATTTGAACGACCCCACAGGAATTGATTGTAACCTATCAAGAAGAGTCGGAAGATCCTGACCTGCCTCTCTATTTATTATAATACTAATAGTTTAGGCTCCTTATATCAAATCAAATTAGTTAAATGGGTGATACTTTTAGGATTTAAGTCGAGGCGATTTGTTATATATTTATTGTGGGTAATTCTCCTCCAGTATCTTGAATGTTCATACGTTTGTAGATATCCAGTGCTAAAATATCAATGTTTTGGAAGAGCACATATGAAATTTGAATTTAAATACAGATTTCTCTTTGGTTTGTGCATTTACCTGCCATACGTTTCTGGCACATATTCAGCCCTTGTACTGTCTGGCGACCTGAAAGATTTGGTACTATTATCAGTAGTGAGGAGAGAAATAGATATTTTAAAATGTTTCGTAAATTAAAAACTGACTCTGTGTTCAAAATACTAAATGTTGTGGGTCTGAAGTCGGTAATTTATAAAGAAATTGTACCTTTAATTAAATAAATTAGGAACATGTGAATTATGTTACTGTTGTTCGGATGAAAGGACACGTTGCTCTTGTAGTTTTATATGACATTGATTGCAATACTTGGAATTAGAACAGCGAAGTTCTCCACTGTCGGAAGAATTGAGGCTGCCAGCGTTGGTTGCATTCATATGATTAAGTGTAGTCGCAACAGATTGTTTTTCTAGGAGGGCGAGTCATTTTTTTCAAGTATAATACTTGGAATGATATAATATAAAGACCCAAATACATTACTGTGGAAATTGGGCTACAAAAATGAACGAAAATTTTTGAAGGTAATGAAACGAATGTAATGACTCTTGTGTGTTTATTTATTTATTGCATGATTGATGAAAATACATAATTTGATTTACCTAATAGTTATTTGCATATGGGCTTATTGATATTGTACTTATGCACTTTTAAATTCGGATCTGAGTGGCTGATTCATGCATTATATTTCAAGTATATTTATTCAACTAAGAATTTGTCAACACGCATCTTTTTTATGTTTATGTGTGTGTATTTGTAATTTCTCACGCTGGCGATATTTCCGAACTAGTCAGGTCGGTATATTAATTACTAACTGTTCTACATTCAGAGGTGTTAAAAAATTTAATTAGCGGTGTCAGTATATTTTAACAATGATTATTGCGAAAGTAAGAAGGAGTAGTATTCATTGATTTTTTATTAATATGAGAGAGAGAGAGAGAGAGAGAGAGAGAGAGAGAGAGAGAGAGAGAGATTGATTGTGCCTACTATAAAATCAATACAGTTTATAACAGTACATACGGCCGAAAATATGATTTTACTTACTTCACACGAAAAAGGACCAGTAATTTTGTCAGCTTCACTGACGACATATTGGATTTTTTCCAAATATTTGCTGGCTGGAATGAAGGCAGATCCCTACGCTGTATAGAATGGGCCCAAAGGATTGATTAATCGGATACAACAGTGATTTAGGTATCGTGGGAACAGGATGGGTGATATGTTTATCCCTGCTGTCGGCCTGTGCCAAGAATGGCCTTTGTCTGTTTGCTTTACTCTGCTGAATGTCTCTGCTCTTTCAGGTGGTCCATTCTTTGATTTAACAGACCATTTGATTATAGCTATTTTTCTGTTATTTAGTCAAATGAAAAATAGTCTTGTCACTAGTGAACAATTAAAGGTAATTAATTTTTGTTAGGTTTCTCATAAAGCTTCCATTAATAAATCATACATTTGATTCTTCTTCAGGGATAAACCTTAGTCTTCATATCTGCTGAACTTTATAAATCACATTCTACAGACATGCTCTACAGACATACTGTAATGATGTCAACTGTGATCAATGTAATCATAATGATAATATAAACTAGGGTTTAGAAAAAGAACGGCCTCTTTGATTATCGTATATGAAGTAAGAGAACTTCATAAACTGCAAACTCCTCACCAGCTGTTTTCTTCACAGTACTCTAGGTGGTCTAGAGGTGAATAAATGCGTCTATTAAATGCTTTGCACTTGATCATGGCCTAGTATTTCTGATCAAGTTTATGACATCCGCTTCTAATCATGAAAATATTCTACCTATTAATAACTTATTTAGATGAGGAGTACAGTAATGGGTGTGTATGTGATTTTAAAAGTTTGTTAAGAATTAAGCACTCCTTTTAGACTATCACCATCGTGTGTTAATTATCAGAAATTACAGCAACGGTGATTCAAATGCCAAGCTGTCATGCGCTCCGTGAAACTCAGGTCATTGATGATTCAAAGAAAGCCATTAACTGCCATTTTCAGTATACACAAAGAATATTCAAGAGAGAGAGAGAGAGAGAGAGAGAGAGAGAGAGAGAGAGAGAGAGAGAGAGAGAGAGAGAGAGAGAGAGAGAGAGATGGATGGATCTGAAAGAGCCCTGCATTTGACGTCTGGCTGAGAAGATTAGGCTACAGGCTGCAATTTTATTCAAAAGGATCCAGGAGTGTCTGCCAATATTGCTTCAGAATTATTTTTGGGATTAGTATGAATCGTTTATTATACTTTTCGACGTTGTATTTAGACGAAAAAGTGGTTAACAGTCTTGAGAGTGAAAAATTATCATACGAATAAATACATGCAATCACAACATTATTATTATTATTATTATTATTATTATTATTATTATTATTATTATTATTATTATTATTATTATTATATGTATATGTATATGTATATGTATATATATATATATATATATATATATATATATATATATATATATATATATATATATATATATATATATATATATATATGTGTGTGTGTGTGTGTGTGTGTGTGTGTGTGTGTGTGTGTATACTCTGTATATATATATATATATATATATATATATATATATATATATATATATATATATATATATATATATATATATATATATATATATATATATATATATATATATATATATATATATTTATATATGTGTGTGTGTGTGTGTGTGTGTGTGTGTGTGTGTGTGTGTGTGTGTGTGATTTTCTTTAAAACCGTTTCTTACCCATTATAATTTATTTACTTTTACCGTTAGACGATTCGTACAGCATATTCACTGGGGTAAGTCACCACCGCCGTGCCGAGTAGAAAATCCCTACCCCGTGATCGGAGTAAGTTACCGACCATCGTACAAACATGTCATTAACGACAGAAAATAACGTTTTCGCTTGCAGTAGGGTGGATTTGCAAGCAACGTTTGAATAAAATGCGAAGAAAAACGGAAATAAATTACGAAAATGAGTTGTGATAAAAACTGTTGATCTAACAAATATCGTAATGGAACATTGTGCATAGGGAAGCATAAATTATGGAAATGAAGATACAAGTGATTAGCAGTCACATGATTATGGTGGGAATGTAGGTTTTCTTTGTTAAAATTCATGTAAACATTTTACATTATTGCATTTACCTTCACAGGACATGTACTTAGTAAAGTTAACTAAAAAACTGTATTGAAGAAGTTTATCATGGTGCTGTGTACAGTACAGTCACTATGGTTGACGTCATGACATAAATATAGCCCCGAAAGTATTATAAGTTTGCAGCACTCGTTAGTTAATCACATGTGAAATGAATTTGTAAATTTGTACCAAAAGAGAATCTATAATAATAAAATCCGGTGGGGTAAGAGAGACATGACACATCCACTCTCCTCCTGCAAACTTGTTTGTACGCCCTTGGAGGGGGCGGGGTAGGTAGGGGATCGGTAGGGTAGGGGAGACATGACACATCCACCCTCCTCCTGCAAACCTGTTTGTCCGCACAGTGTGGAGGCGAGGTAGGTAGGGGATCGGGAAGATAGGGGAGACATGACGGGCAATGCCGAGTTCCAGCGTATCGTAACGCGCGCCATCAAGCTTGTTTATAAATAAGGAGTAACCTATGTCTCACAGAAATATTTTTCCATGTTATGGCCATTGGCATTAAACATATATCAAACCAGTCCTAAAGAAAACAAGACAACGAATAAATGTAGCAGATGAATTGGAGTTAACCGTCAAGGATGAAAGGAGAGAAAAATCAAGGAAACGAAAGTTGTATCAGATTAACAGAACTTACTCCGTGGAGAGAAGAAAACAATAAGATTCCCCTATGCTGATGCCTTCCATTTCATTACACAACGCTGGATTTTCCTTTCTTTGTCTGTTTCGTTTTATCACAGTTCTTGCTCTCTGAAACTGTTTATCGTTGTTGTCATTATCGTGCACCCACGTACAATCGTATTAGACGTAAAAACCACTCAAGATCAACCTTTTGAGAAGTCGTATCAGTAACTCTATTTATGATAGGTTTTTGATGACGTAACTAAAGTTATCTTGAAGTGGATGACATTTCGGCAAAAGTAAATGATCATCTTCGAATATATTTCTTTCTGATATATACTTCACGAGTGACTACGGAATTAATCTTTATGCAGAATTAAACAACCAAGCGTTCTCAGAACTTCCAAATCCTTATCCTTGTTTTGAGGAACGGAAATTGCTGTTAGTACTTTTTAACGCGATCTGCGTCTCCATACGCATAAATCTCTGTTGCCTTCTCCGAGTGTTTCCATAACAGTGATTATAATTCATTTAAGTGTGATTACCTGGGACCCCAAGCGTACTCCTTGAAAATTAATAGCTAAATTTAGCTTCTAAAGTAAATCCCATTCTGCCTGCGACATTGAATTACGAGCAAAGGGAAGTATTTAGGGTTAACATTTCGCAAAAGCGGAGACGGCAGAGAAATGTTTAAATAGCGAGTGCCTTAGGCCAAGGAGAGGAAACAGTCAGATAATGAATTTACTGAATAATGGAACCAGCGGCCAAATGTCTTCCTGAGGTTAAAGGATCCGCAGAAAGATTGTATGTGAATGTAATTGACTCACTCTCTGAGACAAAGAAACGTCATCTGAATTTTATTGAGAGTAAAAGATGGAAACGTCGTCTCAATCATATTAAGAGTACGAAGTTGGAAACGTCATCTGAATTTTATTGAGGTACAAAGATGGAAACGTCATCTGAACTATATTGAGAGTACAAAGATGGAAACGTCGTCTGAATTGTATTGAGAGTACAAAGATGGAAAGTCATCTGAATTATATTAAGAGTACAAAGATGGAAACGTCATCTGAATTGTATTGAGAGTACAAAGATGGAAACGTCATCTGAATTATATTGAGAGTGCAAAAATGGAAACGTCATCTGAATTTTATTGAGGTACAAGGATGGAAACGTCATCTGAATTTTATTAAGAGTAAAAGATGGAGACGTCGTCCCAATCATATTGAGAGTACGAAGTTGGAAACGTCATCTGAATTATATTTAGAGTACAAAAACGGAAACGTCGTCTGAATTTTATTGAGAGTACAAAGATGGAAAGTCATCTGAATTATATAGAGGGTACAAAGATGGAAACGTAATCTAAATTTTATTGAGAATACAAAGATGGAAAAGTCATCTGAATTTTATTGAGAGTGCAAAGATGGAAACGTCATCTGAATTAAATTGAGTACAAAGATGGAAACGTCATCTGAATTAAATTGTGTACAAAGATGGAAACGTCATCTGAATTAAATTGAGTACAAAGATTGAAACGTCATCTGAATTAAATTGTGTAGAAAGATGGAAACGTCATCTGAATTAAATTGAGTACAAAGATGGAAACGTCATCTGAATTAAATTGTGTACAAAGATGGAAACGTCATCTGAATTAAATTGTGTACAAAGATGGAAACGTCATCTGAATTAAATTGTGTACAAAGATGGAAACGTCATCTGAATTAAATTGAGTACAAAGATGGAAACGTCATCTGAATTACATTGTGTACAAAGATGGAAACGTCATCTGAATTAAATTGAGTACAAAGATGGAAACGTCATCTGAATTAAATTGTGTACAAAGATGGAAACGTCATCTGAATTAAATTGAGAGTAAAAGATGGAAATGTCGTCTCAATCATATTGAGAGTACGAAGTTAGAAAAGTCATCTGAATTTTATTGAGGTACAAAGATGGAAACGTCGCCTGAATTTTAGTGAGAGTACAAAGATGGAAAGTCATCTGAATTATATTGAGAGTACAAAGATGGAAAGTCATCTGAATTATATTAAGAGTACAAAGATGGAAAGTCATCTGAATTATATTGAGAGTACAAAGATGGAAACGTCATCTGAATTTTATTGAGAGTACAAAAATGGAAACGTCGCCTGAATTTTAGTGAGAGTACAAAGATGGAAAGTCATCTGAATTATATTGAGAGTACAAAGATGGAAACGTCATCTGAATTTTATTGAGAGTACAAAGATGGAAACGTCGCCTGAATTTTAGTGAAAGTACAAAGATGGAAAGTCATCTGAATTATATTGAGAGTACAAAGATGGAAACGTCATCTGAATTTTATTGAGAGTACAAAGATGGAAACGTCGCCTGAATTTTAGTGAGAGTACAAAGATGGAAACGTCATCTGAATTATATTGAGAGTACAAAGATGGAAACGTCATCTGAATTTTATTGAGAGTACAAAGATGGAAACGTCATCTGAATTTTAGTGAGAGTACAAAGATGGAAACGTCATCTGAATTATATTGAGAGTACAAAGATGGAAACGTCATCTGAATTATATTGAGAGTACAAAGATGGAAACGTCATCTGAATTATATTGAGAGTACAAAGATGGAAATGTCATCCGAATTTTATTGAGAGTACAAAGATGGAAATGTCATCTGAATTATATTGAGAGTACAATGATGGAAACTTCATGTGAGTTATACTGAGAGTACAAAGATGGAAACGTCATCCGATTTTATTGAGAGTACAAAGATGGAAACGTTCTCTGAATTATATTGAGAGTACAAAGATGGAAACGTCATCTGAATTATATTGAGAGTACAGAGATCTTCGTGGGGGATAGTATAAATGCCCGTATTTTTAGTATTTTTTATTTCTTTGAAGTTGTCTATTCGTTTTTTTTTTCATACATATCGATGCGCTTCTACACATTTTTTTATACATATACTTATTTAAAGCCAATTGTGCATTGTGAAGTACGAAACTAATTTGACCACTATAATTTAAGGTTTTTATTTAATGATTATAAATTTTAAGCTTTTTCTCATACTTGTTATTTGCATATGTATTAGTATTCCTATGGAAAAATTTAGTGATTTATTCTGCCACTGTCTGCTCTTTACCGTCTAATAAGTGTCATTATTATCCATCGCCGTGCGGTGATAAATTCCAGAACTGCTTGACTTTAGCGACCACTTATTCCCACTGTGAACATTATCCTGATAAACTTTTTCATTATAATGTATTATACCTAGAGTGCAAAGTGCTGTTTATAGGCCAATAAACTGTCTGACTTTACAATGATGCGATATTTTTCATTGTTGTAACATTTACAGATAAGCAAAAACCGTAATTGAAATTTAAGATTAATACCTGCTATTATGCAAAACCGTACATTTTTATGCTTGACTGTAAAAAAAGTACTCGCCAAAAATAAAGTAAAACTATTATATTATTTTTATGGCATTTATATTATGATCAATTGTATTTGTAGCTTTGCATAGTTTATTATTTAGTTCAACACTTGTGCAGTAGAGCATATTACTGTCATTCCTTAATGCTATAGCTACAGTAATAATAATAATAATAATAATAATAATAATAATAATAATAATAATAATAATAATAATATAGGTAGTAGACCACCTTTCAGGCATGTAGAATTGAAGGTGATAGCAGCATCAATTGCATTCAATTTATATGTAGTTTTCTCTGTTTTTCTGATACCTGATTTTTCAGGGTTACTGCATTCTGTCAGTAAATCTCCGATGTTTGTTATTCTTGGAGAGGAAAGCAGTTGCAAACTTTGGTAGTTTTATTCCGGACGAATACACTATATATATTATCTCAGTTGTAGAGTAACGACGATTGTAACTGAAATCTGGAGTAGTTGTTCTTCAGGCGAGAATCTCTTTCCACTGTCGCAAGCGTTGAATGGCTGGAATTGCCTTAGTGGTTGGTTTTAGAGCCTAATTTTCCTCACGCATTCATTCAGATTAAAACTTGCAAGGAGACCATGTTTTCCTTACACAGTTGAAACTCCATTCGTCTTTCTTTAGGCTGTACATGATTTAAACTCTCTCTCTCTCTCTCTCTCTCTCTCTCTCTCTCTCTCTCTCTCTCTCTCTCTCTCTCTCTCTCTCTCTCTCGATTTCTAAAAGTATACGAGCCTTTTTTCGACCTTTAACTGCGTTATCATTTAATCTTAGTCATAGCTTCTAGATTATTACTTATAATGGTAGGCTGAAGAAGAAATGGAAGCTACAGATATGAAACCTAGATTAATAGAGAATATCAAAACATAAAATCCAAAGCAAAATAAACCCCCCACAGAAGACACTATTCTTTTTCTTCACACTGAGACGTAATACCTTTGGATGCAAGAGACTTAGATTTCTCCCCGAGTTCAATTCCGTTTAGGAATTAGATACCGGTGGTCCAATATCGGACGACGGACGAATTGAATTCTGAACAACCAGGAGGCCTGGGATATCAGAATAGGGAATTCCTCAAATTTGTAAAATGTCATAACCTGGGTTTAAGTTTTGCATTCGGTTACCCAAACATCCAGTGACCGGTCCCGTAGGGGGGGTAGTGTCGTCAGTGCACCTAACGGGGTGTACTGTAGGCATTACTATAGTTTCTTTGTAGCGTTCCAGTGTCATATATTCAGATTGTAAAAGTGCTCTGGAAAGCCTGAACAATTATAATTCATCCAATCCTTTAGTACGGAAGGCTCAGGCGTGGCTGTTTCGCATTTCGGGTAACGTCAAACAGTATGTTTTTGTTGGGTTCCTCGTCATGCTGGGATCCCAGGCAATGAAGAAGCAGACAGAGAAGCAAAGAATGCCTGCACCCAAGGTGAAATTGATATAAATAGAGTACCCCACTTGGATATGAAAATCTCTCTTCCCAAATATATACTAAGTGGCAAGAGCGATGGTCATCTCACCTTCATGCTGTTAATAAGTGAAGAACTGTCAGACCTCAAATAGGATTTTGGCAATCATCCTGTCAAAGCGACAGGGGAACTGAAGTTATTCAAACAAGGCTGAGGATTGATCACTGCCGACTGGCACACAGTTTTCTTCTTGACAATAGTATAGTGCTCCAGTTTGTGTTCACTGTGATAGCCCTTTGACAGCTGAGCACATTCTGGTTCACTGCACCAGGTATGTTAATGAGAGGCGGATGTAACATTTAGATAGTAAAACCATGACAAAAATTTTAGGAGACAACATTGATGCTGCCCCTTGTTTTGAGTTTTTTAAAGGCTTGTGGTTTTCATGAAAATATCTTATGATTTTATATAGATATGTCTTTTTTATCTTATTTATGGCAGTTTTAATTCCATAAGAAATTAAGTTTTTCAGTTTAACCTTTTTAAACACTGATCTATAGAATATCAATTTAAAACTTATTGTTTATATAATTATCACTTTCATTCATTCTCCTCATAGCAGTGAATGACCCTAAGAGTCCATACACTTGGCTTTCTGCCTAAATCATATTCCATTCCATTCCTTTGCAGCGTCCCTTCGGCCCCTAGCTGCAACCCCTTTCGTTCCTTTTTTTGTACCTCCATTCTTATTATCTTTCTTTTATCTTGCTATTCTTATTATCTTTCTTTTATCTTGCTATTCACCCTCCCCAAACAATTATTTCTTAGTGCAATTGCAATGTTTTCCTCCTGTTACATCTTTCAAATCTACGTACTCTCAATTTACTTTCCAGCGCTGAATGACCTCATAAGTCCTAGTGCTTGGCCTTTGGCCTAAACTCTACGTTCCATTCCCATGATTGGAGTGTAACTGACTGTTCTGGCCAGTCCCATGAGAGGTTGTTGTTTTAACCCAGTGGTCTGATTAAACTGCCTGATGATAATGATTGATTGTTCAGGATGCACATTTATAACAAATTTGTAAACAGAAATTTTAATATTTATAAATAAAAAGGCCGTAGATTTTAGTGCAATGCCATTCACGTTGGCTGTGAAATTATATAAGAGTGTTTTGTTTCTGAAAGCTAGAGAAACCTTACCGGTGATGAAGGAGAAAGTTTATTCTACTTCCTCTTGCTATGAAAGGCATATTCGTCGACGTAGAAAAATCAGAATGACATTCTGCCCACAGGGATGAATTTTTCTTTTATAAGAAGAAACTGTATTCAAAGTATATGGGGGAAAATAGATATACAAGAAAATGCTACATATGTAACATTCAACAAGATATCGGGAATTTCAAAGAAAAGGAATAAAAGACGAGCTGGGAAAGCAAAAAACTCTCTCATACAAACAGAAAGTTACTGGAAATTCAACGTCATCTTAAAGAAACCATGACACGCGAATTCCACGAATATATATGAAGTTGAAAGAAAAATCCTTTTTGAAATATCTGATTGATATTTTTTCCCTCAGTTTTAATCATAGGGTTTTTGGTATCAGACAAGGCAGCAAATTTTATCTTTAGTTTTTCAAAGCAAATACTGTTATTAGTGTTTTATTAATCATTTATAAAAAAAAATCTGGCATTTGAAGGTGGTTGAAAAAAAAACAGTAGGTCAGGAAGAATGAAAAACATACCCTTCATTCATAAAAAGTTAACGTTTCTCATTTGTTTCGGAATATACGAACTCTTTAGCATTTTATACTGCTATGAATGTAACAGTAATTGAGTTTTACAGTCACATAAAAGCCTGCTACACAGGCTGAACATAAATGCAACGGATGCGGTCCTTGGTTTTTACCTTTTGTCCACATTTATGATAAATGACGTAATTATTTACAGTGTTTTATTGTGCAAGTGTCAGTTTTGATAAATGTCATGTACTAGTTTATTCAGAGTGACATCTTAATGTTTTTTATAGTAATAAAGTTATTTTTAACATAAAATTAGGAATAGAGCAACGCATTATTCCAAAGACATGAACGTAAGAATTACATGCAAAAGCTAAATATTGGCAGGCAATAAAACCTCAGAGAACTTTAGGTGGTAAGGTCCTCTCAAGAAAGAGAGATAAGATGTTTTGGCTTTGAACAAAAACAAGGTAAATCTTATAGCTCTAGATCAGACAGCTATTCTTAGCCTGTAAACAGGGGCTGCTGCACCATCAGAGGCTCATACTTCAGGCTCATAAAACTGGCGATGAGACATTTCTGAAGTTTAGAACAGACCATCCGGAAACTGAATTATGTAGTAATAAATTTCGTGACAGTTTGCACAGAGATTGTAGTCATTCTGTAACATCAGAAAGACGGGAATATTACACTAGGTACAGGATAAAGCTGATAGAAGCCTTTTCTGCCACCTGATCATTGTATTCTTTTGATGCTCTCTAAAAACTTTATCAAAGCAGGACGGCTCACTGAAAAAATGAACAAAGTAGCTCCTGCCAAAGAGTACGAAAATAGTGCGTCTAACGTTGATGACCTTCAGCAGCATCCAGCTTGCATCGCTGACGGAATGTGCATCGTCCAGAAATTGTAAGGAGATACTATGAACAAAGCCTTGCATAAAGATTCAAATAGTAAATGGATTTCTGCTGTTCAAGACATATACTGGAAGACACGAGTTCAAAAGTTATTGCATGGTACAATCATGAATCTATAAGAGAATTGCACTAGTGAACAGTTTTGTATAGAGAGAGAGAGAGAGAGAGAGAGAGAGAGAGAGAGAGAGAGAGAGAGAGAGAGAGAGAGAACATGTTCGACAAAAATCATTGTATTTAAAACCTGAAAATACTATTCCCACAAGGCTATCACGGTGTTTGCTTTTCAAGAAGTACCTTACCAATGAAAAAAGATAAAACTTGCCCGAAAAACGTTTCAGTCACCCTATCTTTCCCATGAATTGTCTTTCGATCACTAGCTTCAACCTGCTGCTATCGAACAACAATCAAGTACCTGACTCTCTGCCTAGGTAAACCAAGGCGCGGTGAATCTAGCAGAATGTGCCCGAATCGTTCCACCCTCGTTTGGATTGAGAAACCGTCTTTTGCTTGTGTAGCGAGTGCATTAGTAATAATGGCGAGAGAGAGAGAGAGAGAGAGAGAGAGAGAGAGAGAGAGAGAGAGAGATGGGGGGGGGGGGGTTGATATGGGGGTTTGCATGCTGGCCATAATTATCCAACATAGTTGAAAATCGTGCAGCAGAAATTATATTGATGTCAAGAGATGATAATTATGATTGAAGGTTTAGGATATGAGATGATATCTCGGAGAAGAAAAATGCTGGATGCTGGCGTATCTTTTTCAGAGTAACTAAGCTTTCTTTTAGTCGTTGATTTTTTTGTTTGTTCCAGCTCTTGAAATTACTAGTCTTCACAAGACGAGATCCCTGTGGAACGAATATATGAAAAAGGACTTGCTTCTGTTGTCGTTTTCTTTTACTTCTAATCTTTTCTTAATGAGTGCGATTTGACAAGCTGCGTGTTTGTATTGTTCTAGATTACATCTAAATGTTTAAAAGGAGTATGTATAATTTAGATAGGAAGCTGAACTACTGTAAAATCTGGGTTAAGAAATGGATGCAAGCACCTAGACTCTAATAATACATTTGGGGATAAATGAATGAACGCCTTTGAATTATCTAAGCAATGTTTATAAAAAAGAAAACTCATACATTAATTCTACGCAAATTGTTAACGTTAGCTAAGTGAAGCGGTGATAAAGAAGCAGCCAAAAAGGAGTTCCCATTCAAGTAAAGCAAGAAAAGCCGGTCTAAAAATATCCGATTCATAACCAGCACTTCCACCTCAGTGCTCCATAATAGGACCCAAATTATGTTAGTTGGAGGTTGTTGCAATATCGCCATTCCGTTGCATTCAAATCCAACATCAACATGGAAGGTTTAATACCATAAACAAATTGGCTGTTTGGCGCTTGTGCAGCGAAATCATTTTTCTTCTCATTCTCTTTAACTTGGCCCTGGTAAGCGATCGCGTATGTGTGCTGTTTGGTATTCCTTCTACAAAGACATTCGTAACTGCCTTTGTGAGACCTTAATCTAATGCAGTTTCCTCTGGCCGTAATTCAATAAAGGCTTAATTGTAGAATTACATATGTGGAGATTGATTCTAATTTATTATATGTTTTAAGTCTAAAGCAGTTTATAATGAGGTCAATTATAGTTAATATTTTTTTATCCTCTGACGGCTGGTGCATACACAAAATGGAAAGCTTTTATTTTGACTCATTATTTGCTGAAACATAACCTAGTTTTTGTTGCTTCAGTATTTTAAGTATACCCTATATCAACATACTACTTAACGAGTTTTAGGTGTGATGATATTGTTCACATCCACGAGGAGCGAGAAACTGTGTTCGACTTACTTCTTGTGACCCTTCTGTTCAGGTGTATGAATAGGCTAATGTTGCGGAAGTTCTTTCTTAAGCAATGTCGATGAAATGTATCTTGGTTTTTTTTTTAATTGCTGTGCATAAACGGGGGATCCAAACACCACTCCCCCGCCCGCCCTATAGAATTGGCAAGATAACTCGCAAAACCTTTACCATTTCAGTGGTTTGAGAAGTGAACTGAACCAAAATAGCACAAAAATAGCAAAATTTTTATCACCATCGAAATATCCCAACAGTTCTTCACCAGCTTGTGTTATTAAAAAAAGATATTTGTATTTTTCACGAGAAATGACGTTTGCTTGTACATGTTATTATGAATTTTATTTTCGTTTCCAGTTCACATGAACATTGAAGCATAAAATTTCGTGTAACGTAAAGAAAGCATTTTTCTTCTTGAATTATTTGTGATCCAGATTATATTATTGAATCTATGTATTATATAACTTTTCGGTAGGTAATAAAAAGTAAAAAAAGTTGACATTCTTAAATTTCTGGCGTAATCGAAGTATTCAATTAATCAACCAACTCTCTCTCTCTCTCTCTTTAACACATGGGCGCGCACACACACACACACACACACACACACACACACACACACACACACACACACATATATATATATATATATATATATATATATATATATATATATATGTGTGTGTGTGTGTGTATATATATATATATATATATATATATGTGTGTGTGTGTGTGTGTGTGTGTGTGTGTGTGTGTGTGTGTGTGTGTGTGTAAGAGAGAGAGAGACAGAGGGAGAGCTGAAGCGTTAACGTAAGTAAAAGAAAATATTTGCAAAATGTAGCTTAGCAAAATAGAGGAAAATGCCACGAGAATCTATTAAGAAACGCCAAGAACAGAAGAGGAAGAATTCGCACAAAATATCCTGAGGGGGAAAAAGTTTAATGCCATTCGTGTGTTAGCAGTCGGGAGATCGGCCGAGGCCAGAAAAGATATGCAGTTAAAAATAGATCTCTTGTGAAAACAGCCTGATATTTTTTTTAATATATCTGGAAGGAGACGATACAGATGAAAATTCTTCAGAGATGGGGAAACGAAGACATATTATTATATTGATTGACCCACACATGCTTATATTTTTACGATTTTTACCTGGGGAAATGCTTACCACGAGCCAGTTATAGACTCAAAATGAATGATTTCGTTACTTACCTCTATTTTTGGATAAAATCTGACCGCTGTTGATTCAGGAAATCGTAAAAAAACAAGGAAAAAGGAGGAATTTATCTGAGATGAGGGCTCTACTCACAAGGTATTTGTAAGTAAACACGTTAAGGTAAGTTTAAAATTACGTGAATTTACATGAAATGAAATATCAGAAGATGAAATGGGCTAATCAGGCATGCAAGGCCTGAGAGATTGATTATAACTAGTAAAACTTGAAAGTATATCCGTCGGTGTGACGATGCTGACACAAGGCTCAGTCAAGAGAGATTTCCACGGCTTACAAATCCTCTGTAAACGGAGAGATTCACGAATTAAAAGCCAATAAGGACGCAGTAAAATATATACATAGGACAAGGCGAGCACAGAGGATGCCAAGAGGCCTTGAACACACGATTAAATGTAATCATTTAAACACAGGCATTTCTGTAACACTGCCCTAACATGGCAAGATTGATATGGAAACAGTGGCACTTAGAAATGGAAATAGGAAGTTTAGTACGAGAATTAAAAGAGTTTGACTGACTGGAAGAACCTTTGCAACAGATCACTTTACCTTCTAGAAAAGGTGGCTTCAGCGAGGGTAATGGCAGCGGAGGAAGGGTTAAGGGCTTCACTGGTAAGAAGACTAAAGGTCCCTACAAGATAGGACCACGTCGTAGGGCATGGCTCTCTGAAGGAGAACATGGAAGGGGTCAGGGGTCAGGCGGTTATCCACAGGTAGCTGGGTCATTTATGACTCAAGTTCCAGGCGTGCATGCCAGCTGTCCTTTTCTCTTAATCTGCCTCCCGGCGCTTTAGGCGTGTCTGTGTAAACAAAAGTTTCCCCGCAGTCATATGTTCAAGAAGAGAAAATTGAAAAGCGATTAAAAGATTAAAGGAGGGGCCTATATTCCTTTCGCCCTTCCTTGTCAGGCAGTGCCCAAAATGCACTGTTGTATTTTCCAGCTATAAATGAAGCATTTGATGGCTGGGATTCTTGGAAAAATATAATATATATAAATATATAATGTATATATGTATATATGTATATATATATATGTATGTATATATATATATATATATATATATATATATATATATATATATATATATATATATATGTATATATTTGTGTGTGTCTGTGTGTATGTATGTATATATATATATATATATATATATATATATATATATATATATATATATATATATATATATATATATATATATATATATATATATATATATATTTGTGTGTCTGTGTGTATGTGTATATATATATATATATATATATATATATATATATATATATATATATATATATATATATATATATATATATATAATTATATATATAATGTATTTTCAATTAGGTAAATATAAATTTATTCGTAGAAGTAAAAACAGTTTTGTGGCTCAGTGGCGTGACTCCTGGACATCTTGGAATTCTTTAACTTTAATGAACGGTGGAGTTCAGGTGCTCTACCAATAAACAGAACAGAATTCTCTCTCTCTCTCTCTCTCTCTCTCTCTCTCTCTCTCTCTCTCTCTCTCTCTCTCTCTCTCTCTCTCTCTCTCTCTCTCTCTTATATTTAACAAGTTTATTGAAATTAACGTAAAAGCTATGAACTATTCATTATTAAACAAAATCAGTTTAAGTAATTAATTTAGTTCCAGATGAAGAACAAAATACGAGTGAAATTTTCATTACAAAATCATGTTACTGGAATTCACCAACAGGCATAAAAAAACTGACTTTACCGTATTTGAGAGCGGGAACCTACTTTCTAGGTGACGTGATTGATTTCACGGAAGGAAACTCAATCGTGAGAGATAAGCTTCAAGCGACGTCCTCCGAGAGACGGGGAAAGCAAAAAGTTGAAGGATGTTTATGCATCGGACTTTTGCTTTCAGAAAAATGATTTATGTTGTTAAAGCTGACGGTACATAGTGATTCTTAAACTCCGTAGACACTTCCTCAAAAGAGAACAGTGCCAATTAGCACGATAAATATCTTATTACCAATGGCAATTTAGAAACAAGCAGATTTAAGAGTCGTGACTAAGTCGATTACAGATATATAAAGGAAAACTGTATTAAAAATTCCCCTGGATAATTGAAATACGATCGGGTAAATGAACTATGATTATGAATGCTTTAAAATGTTTTTTTTTTTTTAAATATGGGATTTTGTCTAAAAAACTTGAATAATATAGTTTGTCAATGATATTATGTGATAAAGTCAATATATACTCCAACACTCCTTCTAAAGATAAAGAAACGCCAAATCATGACAGCTACTCTACGGATTCCTCCTAAGATATACAGGATCTTTACATTCAAGGGAAATCACCGCGCCGTGCTAACAGAGATGTTTAAGTTTGCCATAAAGTTCCGGAAAGTTAAATGAACTAAGTAAACAGAAGGGTATTCAAGAAATAAAATGAGATCCCCGGATGTTTAAGGATCTTTATGGAACCTAGCGACCGCACGAGACAGGCAATTAGGTATCCTGCAAAAAATAAGATTAGTGATGTTATTACACTAAAAGGACACATCAAGGAGATACTAAGGATGGTGGATAAGGAACGAGGGAGAGAGAGAGAGAGAGAGAGAGAGAGAGAGAGAGAGAGAGAGAGAGAGAGAGAGAGAGAGAGAGAGAGAGGGCTGTACACTTACATCATCTTCGTTTAACGTGCTTATGCATCCATATTCTTGCTTACATTTAATTCTAAACTTACATGGTTGTCTTTTTCGTGTAAACCTGGATACGTGTGATTGTTTTATGTAATCTGACGTCAATGTTGAGGGAAAATTATGTAACATTCCAAACTGAGATTTAAGTCTTACGACTAGCTCACTTTGTGAATGGCGCAAGTCAAGTTTCATACATTTAAAAGTACACGTTACAGGATTGGAAGAAAAAATACAAAGAGAAAGCGAGAGAGGCAGAGAGAGAAGCAACAGTACGCACGATTTCATATTATTTGTACATAAACTAGGTAAATACATAGAGGAAGAAAAAAAATTCCAAATCACAAACTATGGTCCCATACCAAACCACTCGGGGATCCACCATGCAACTAAGACAGATGGGCAAAGCCTGTATCTCTTCTACTCGAAACAGAATATGAAAGCAAGAGTGACATGGATGAAGCTTTAGCTCTTTTAAACCTCCAGGCCTTCAGCCCATATCCCCTGGAGAGGACATTCATACACGCCATATTTCCAAATATGAAGGTACGAAGAAAGAAATGCTGAACAGATAAAAAAAAAAAAATGACTTGAAGGCCATTGAAGTCATAAATTGGACTTTCAAGTGGAGAGGGACGCTACCGTATTTTACTGAATAAAACAATTTCAAGCAAATGTATCGGAAACATTTTCTAAATAAAACAAGCAAAACATGCGCCGGAGTTTTCTGTACAGCGTATAATGCTGTATGAAACTCTCAGCCACGGCCCATGAAACTCTCAGACGCGGCCCATAAAACTTTCAGCCACGGCCAGGTGGTGGCTTCTGTTGTTGGCATCTGTAGCGGTGCCAGAAGCGCCGCCATGGCTAACTTTAACCTTAAATAATTTAGAAATTAAGACTAGACGGTTGTAATTTGGTATGTTTAATGATTGGATGGTAGATGATCAACATACCAATTTGCAGCCCTCTAGCCTCAGTAGCTTTTAAGACCTAAGCACGGACGGACAGACAAATGGCCATCTCAATAGTTTTCTTTTACAGAAAACTAAAAGCAACAAATCGCAAACTTTATGGACAAAGTGTTTATGTGTGTAGCGGTGGTAAGGGGGAATGAGCACCAAAAGTGAAGTTTACCCAAAAACTGAGGTTATTTAATGTGTAGTTGCATGACAGGAGAGCGTGCTAAGGAAGGTGAACAGGGTAGTCAAGAGGGAAGTGGGGCAGATATAATGAAAGTAACAGGAAGAAGGTGAACAAAGACTTTAGGGAGAATAAAAATTGAAAGTCGAATTATAAAAGAAATTCAAACAGATGACACAAAGAAAAACAGAGAAAAGACAGTGCATGTTTATACTATGAATGTGGTGTGCGGATCGTTTTGTTATTGAACAAGTATGTTAGGAGTTTGGAAGTAAAGGGGAAATATTTTGTATAGTATAAATGGAGTGGAAATGTGTAGGGTGCTGAGAGTAATGATATTAAAGATAAGATAGTAAGAGCAATTTAAAGTGTTTAAATGAAAGTCAACCGTTTTGGAGGATACGTGGGTGGGAGAATGCTGGTTTGGAGTAAAAGTGGGTGTGAGATGAGGATGAGTTATGTCTCCATGGCTGTGTAATACCTTCACAGACAGATGTAAAAAGTCAGAGAAGTGGCATTAGATGTAGATGCAAAGGTGTCGATAAAAATGTAAGTTATAAACTTAGTAAGGAAATGGTTAATGTTAGCAGATGATACAGTAATGAGTAAGAGTAAAGTTATAAGGGTACATGAAGACTAGGAACACAGGTCAATGTACAGTGATGGTTAGTGGAATATTGGAAGCGGCTGATTCATTTGAGGTGAGCTGCAGAATATATAAGGCAAGAAAGGTAGCATGCTGTGTTCAAGAGATTGAAAGAAGTCTTGAACTGTCTAAGAAGCAAAGTTGAAATTGTTTACATGCAAATGAACAAAAAATAGTTGAAGCTGTGGAAGTGAACTGTTGATATTGAATACGCAGTGAAAGAATAAGTGTAGTGTGAAGCATGGAGACAGGTAACAGTGGTAAAACAGGGCAGCTTAGGTGAAAAGATAAATTAGAGTATTCTGAGATGATGGTCAAATGAAAAGTAGTAGAAAAAAGGTTTGCGAAGAGTGTATAGTTCAAAAGTCTCACGGGAGTGGAGGGAAGGCAGGCCTAGAGAGGTTTGGGCAGGTGGCAGGAGAGAAGTATCAGAAAGTAAGGGCTTTAATGTCTTGAGAGTGTAAGAATGCATGCAAGAAAAAGGTGAAAGGCGCATTGTATGGATTGAAATTCGAGGCGCCATTGGTGAGTTCTGCGTAGATGAAAGGAGCACCTGGCGTAGTGGAAGCTATACTACCCAACAGGTGGTCCATTTGACGATTAACCATTAAAGCGGGAATGTGGAAATTACTACCGCGGGTTTTATTTATTTATTTCTTTTTGACCACCCTCTTTTACAGGAAGAGACTTAAACTTACACGCACGCATACACACGCACACACACACACACACACACACACACACACACACACACACACACACACATATATATATATATATATATATATATATATATATATATATATATATATATATATATATATATATATATATATATATATATATATATATATATATATATATATATATATATATATATATATATATATATATTGCATACACACATATATACGTATTGATGTTTGTGCTTCATACTCGTTTTTTCATCTCTCTCTCTCTCTCTCTCTCTCTCTCTCTCTCTCTCTCTCTCTCTCTCTCTCTCTCTCTCTCTCATCAATCGCATATTTTACAGTATTTCTAGCAATCTTAGATATTGTTCGGCTGCCTTTAACTTAGCTCACTTTCTCTTATCAAACTCTGTTTTTCTTACGTTTGCAAATAATTGAGTCTTAGATTTTCCAGCCTTGTTACGCATCATAAATATGACAGATATTTGCTTTCTTTCAAAACATTCCATTGTGCAAAACAATAACATGATTTTACTTTATCATATCTTTACGATCAAGCACCGCATTTCATTTCTTGCTGAGTTCTTCGTTAAATGTAGTTACTTTTCATTTTGCTTTACCGTCCATCTGTACTGTTCTATAGATTTGTTGGATCGGTTGTAGAAAGAAGGGAAGCGCACATGCTCATACGCAAGTGAATAAGTTTAATTAGTCCAGGAATAAAATAAATGTGAAAAAAATATGAAGGAATGAAGCTTTAATGGTGTGTTGGAGGGAGTACCTTTAGTATAGTAAATATTGCACTGAAGACAGGTAAATGCAAAGGACAGGGGTAATTAGTGAAAGGACGGTAGAGTAAAAT
>JANJGK010000005.1:17538470-17556420 GCA_039081455.1 Macrobrachium rosenbergii | reverse complement strand
AATGTAGTTTTTACTATGGAACGTGTAATGTTATACATCATGGTTATCTTTTTTCCCGGTCCATTCTCTCATCACTTCTAAGTTTTAAAAGCCTAGCTCAAGGATTGATTAACTTGACAAATTTATGTTGAGTGGTCATAGAACTTGGAACGGTAACCAAATAAATCTTGGGGTAAAAATCGCAGATGTTCTCAAGCATAATTAGGTTTGTGAAGAGAAATGAACTTTCCGTTTCTTGTCCAAAAGACCCGAAAGTTCGAAATGAGAAATTCTTGTCCAAAAGACCTGAAAGTTCGAGATGAGAAAGAAGTATATCTTCCGAAAGATGGACGAGTATCTTGGCTGAATTGATGGTAATGAAGATGAATTAACACAGGACGACTTTTATGAGATATTAATTACTTTGAAAGAAGATAAAACCTGCAAAGAAACTGGAAGGCTCACAAGGATCTTCAGATGAAGATATTTCTGTAGGCAATGAAGTGAAAGGTAAAAATGAGTATTTTACGAAAGTAAGAAATTAAAGGCATAAATATCATAACATTATGATTAAATTATAAATAAAGTGTTCAAAGGGAAATTATAATTCAAATACCTATAAGGATTAGTAGTAACTACCATAAGAACGAAAAATATAGTTTACAGTCCAATATATAATTCTCCCTGTCATACTGGTAGAAGTCTCTCTCTCTCTCTCTCTCTCTCTCTCTCTCTCTCTCTCTCTCTCTCTCTCTCTCTCTCTCTCTCTCTCTCTCTCTCTCTTCACGAAATGTTTGCTTAACAACTCTAAGAGATCCGTATTTGTCAGGCTTTCCGGGAAGTGAGTGCTACTATTCGTTTGATGTTGTTTACAACTCGAAAAGCTCTACTAATGGGATGATTAGTTACCTTCTGAAATGACTGGAAGCTTTGATGGAATAAAACCCTAATTAGTAGAGTTAAGGAATGCCTTGCAGATCGTAGAGGTATAATCAGTTCCAGGAATCAAGAGGTTATTCCAAGGCACAGCATACAAATGATTTCAACTAAGAAGCTGAAATGTACTATTTCTAAATTTTCTAGTCTCGCATGTCCCATAAACATGTTAAATATGAACCTCCACAGAGAAACAATAGATAGTTGAGTATTCTTTATAGAAATTTTCTGTAACCTTAGTGATAACTTCAGTTCCTATTTCACTGTATTAAAAAAACCTCAGCCTGTATATGTGTATATATATATATATATATATATATATATATATATATAGTATATATATATATATATTATATATATATATATATTATAGTATATATATATATATATATATATATATATATATATATATATGTATATATATATATATATAGTATATATATATATATATATATATATATATATATATATATAGTATATATATATATACTATATATATCATATATATATATATATATATATATATATATATATATATATAATATATATATATATATTATATTATTATATATATATATATATACATACATACATACATATACACACATATAATATATAATATATATATATATATATATATATATATATATATATATATATATTATATATATATATATATATATAATATATATATATATATATATATATATTATATATATATATGTGTGTGTGTGTGAGAATGTGTGTATATACAAAAATGGACAGATAAGTTACAATAACAGCACGAATAAAAAATAATAAGAAGCGATTATGGCATAAACCAAGATTAACATAAAATAAGAATGCTGAAATTCAATAGCTTGCTTGGCAAGGATATTGGAATTGAAACATAAAATTTAGACCAAAGACCTAGCGCTGGGACCTATGAGGCCATTTAACGTTGAAAATAATGTTGATACAATTGTTAAGGGAAGATGGAAAGTAAGATAGAAGGAAAATGAAGAGAATATTAACAGAGGCATAGTAAAGGAATGAAAGAGGCTGCAGCTAGGGGCCGAAGGGACACAACTGAGAACCTAATGTAATGCCTACAGTGCACCGTGTGGGGTGCACTAACTTCACTACCCTCCTACGAAGTAGCAAGGAAACTGAATCAAGGCATACAGGGTAACATCTTAAGATAAGATAAAAGCACAATGCTGTTGCTGAAGTTCTTTGTCTCAAACGAAAACGTCTAAAGGTGCAAACTCCACGAATTTATTAAGAAAAAAATGCAAGGCTTAGAAACTGCTTTCTCCACTTGCTCCTCATGTTCCTCCTGGTCATCATCATCATTAGCGTCATCACAATTATCTTTAGTGCTGTTTTCATCAACCTTATCATTAACTCTTCCCTCTTCCATCCTCGTGCGTTCGTTATACGCTCTTTGGACTACCACACGTCGCAGTCACCTTGATATGAAATACATTCCTTCACTTCTTTTTGGTATTTTCTTTTTCCTGAATCTCGCAACATTCTTCTTTTTGCTGTTGCCATTCTTGAGATGTGGCTTCCGTCAGGCCGTTAAGTTGAGCTGTCAGGGTTGTAGGCCTCGGGAGGGGAGAAAACCCATCTTGTTTCTCGTTTTCATTTTATTTATATAACTTCCTTTGAATCGAGAAGTATTCCAGTCCTGTCTCTGCTCAAAGTTACGAAAGTAGAACGATGACGAAGTACGCTTTCTTTAGAGATTAATGACAAGAAACTGAAAAGCTAAGTGAGATTGTAATGGTCAATTCTCTGGTAATATGGAGACATTAAAATACAGCTGAAACGTTGAGTCATTCCCTTGTTGGACATATCTAAGTTGAACGATATGTGGCGGCCCTCGCACTTGTCTGATTGACGAATGCTCGAATCAGAATTATCCACATTTTTAAATGTCATGCACACATAACTGAAAACTTCACTGATTTCTACCAACTTTATGAAGCTGAAAAGGAACTGAAATTCCCATCTCCTATCTAATCAGACCTGTGGGACATTATCACAAAATTGAAACGTTCGTCTGTTACGTGTCCGGACAAGCAATTTTCTGATAAACTGTGGCAAATAAATAGTGGAACACAAATCTCCTTTTGTGCCCTGATAATATTTGAACTGACTCAAAAACTTATTCCTGTTTTATTTTTTCTTCAGAACGTAGGATTTGAAATGAAACTGGAACGTCCATCTATTTAAAGTCAAGGTTAGGAAACTTCAAAGAAACTCACGTGAACACGAAACATTTAAACCGAAACTGTAACATTCGTATACATCTCCCAGGTAAACTTTTTTTTTTAAATAAAACGAAAACGAGTTCAATATAAAACACTGCAACTGAGTAGTAGCGAGGCTCTATCGTTTTCCCTAACCACGTATGTTTGTTATATGAACCCCCTCCCCCCTAAACAGAAGTAAAGAAAGAGTAGAACTAGGCCAGCATAATTGTTTCAGAATAATTTGGTCTGAATTCATATATATATATATATATATATATATATTATATATATAATATATATATATATACTATATATATATATATATATATATGAAATTTTTCTCACACCGTGATTTATATACAATCATGAGGCTATAAATGTCGCTTAATATCAAATTCACGCTACCTCGGGAATATCGTAGCGTGAATTTGATATTAAAGATATTAAGCGACAGTTGTAGCTTCATGATTATATATACAGTATATATACATACATACATACACACACACACACACACACACATATATATATTATATATATATATATATATATATATATATATATATATATATATTATATATATATATATATATATATATATATATATATATATATATATATATATATATATATATATTATATATATATATATATATATATATATATATATATATATATATATATATATATATATATATATATATATATAATATATATATATATATATAGTAAAAAATCATTTCCATGCATCCAATCCAGCACATGCACAGGCTAGAGAAAAATCGAGAGTCACGGTCTCTGGTACAATACCGAATAAACAGAAAGTGCATATATCTTTTTTTTTTATCAATATTATATGATGCATACCTAACCGTTCCATGGAATTAAATCTAAATACTGTAACACAGTGATCCTACTGTTCAGCGTCCACGTCCTCTGTGTACATTACCCCTTCCTTCGAACCTCCAAGAAGCTCGAATTGCATCCTGTGGAATGACTACTCTACTTTGAAACTTCAAAAAGCGAAAACCAAAGAATGCGGGGTTCGATTCACGACTCACTCCAGCAGCAATCCGACGGCCAATCAGAGGCCACGACACATAAGAGCTCTTCTATATGTTAGCGAATTTTCGAAAGTTGGTTCGAGGACACATTTTCAACGACAGGACAAACATTCCGAGTGACAGTTGAAGGAGATGAAAAAAAGAAGTGTGTTGAAAAGGGAGGAAATTGCCTCCAGTTTTTTTTTTTTATAGTGTTTAGAAGTTATAGTGACACCATTCTACTGGAATTTGAAAACAATTTCCATCCGTTTAGTGATCGTTATTACTTGTTGACATTGGAATGGAAGAAATATCAAATCAATTAAACTTAGTTTTGTAAAAAAAAAAAAAAAAAAAAAGGATTGAAAGTTTTGAAATACGGTAAGCGTTGAATCTTATAAGTTGATTAAATTTCTCGTTTCAAAATAATATTCTTGAAAAGAATATTTTTTTTACAAAATACTTAATTTAAAAAAAAAAGTTACGTACAGTTTGTTCCAATTCTTATCTTCCTGTACGAATTGCCGTTACTTTCTATTCCACTGTGCGCTTTTGTTTATTTTTTGTTTACTTTCGCCGTTAGCAAATACGTGTGACTACAGTAGACACAATAAACCTGAGAATTCGACAAAGGGAAACAACAGGCCTCGTGAACTGCTTCATTGGACATGCAACATAAGTCACTGGACAGGCGATTGGAATCTCAACGTAACCTAACGACCACGAAGACAGCCACCACTACGAATGGCAGAGCGGAGCATCCATCCGCCATCAGTCGTCAGCTTTTAACGTTCAGCAAAATACAGACTTCGCAACCCCTTCCACCTCCGTCTAGATGCTACAGGATGTCATTATCGACAACATAATTGTTCAGCGTAGGTGGTAATATAAAGGCTTTGCGCAAGATTCAACCCAGTTTTTATATGAAAGTAGCAGAGAGCCTGTGAAAGGGGCTTTTTCAGTGAGCTTAGATCTATGATGTCCTTATCTTCTTTTTCTTCATTTATTTTTGCTAGAACCTTAATTGTGGGCACCGTAAATATGATTGCAAAGGGATAATGGATCTAGAATAGATCACTTTATTCCTTATTAGCAACATGATTGTTGACATTATTAAAAAATAAGCTCGCGTACTGCATAAAAGATGCAAATCTTGGCAAGGTTACTGTAATCTAGAATGTTAGTCAATAAAATTCTACAAATGTAAATTCTAATTAAACGTCGATCTCGAAGTATGTTCAAAGTCCTATAATCATCGTGAAGAGATAACATTGTGCTTAATTAGGATCAGTATTTAGTAATAAACGTTGCCTGTGTTTACTCTAATCTCATCATTTCTGCAGCCCTGAAAAAATTAATTACTCTGATCATCATCGTTACCTCCAGCACCCCGTGACCTTAAGGGCCTCATTTATTTGCCGTGCATGACCTCCCCCGAATACTCAACCTCAGTAATCTTTCTCCATCTTCTTTTATTTCGTTTATTTGTGCTTACGCTGTCTGTCACTAGATTTGATTTTCATCTTTCTGCATATGCAATGCATTCTACCAAGGAAGTTTTATCATTAACCAAGCGATTATTTTTACTAGGTTACAAATTGGGTTTTTGTTAATATCTGATATTACAAAATTGGATGAGACGGTAATCATTCGACGATTGATATAAAAACATTTCATTTAAGGCCAATTTCTTCTCAAATTTCCCGCATAATTGTTTTAGTTAATAACATTTGGCGTCCAGCGAAGAAAGAAAGTTTAGTAAAAAAAATAGCTCTCTCATAAGTTGAATTTTTTCTCTAGTGTTCAAAGCAAATACGTTTTCAACCGTTTTTAACATTGACAGTGAAGACATTGATTCAAAGTAGAAAAAATGTTTAAATCATTAAAAAATGTTGATATAGTATACATTAATTGAAAATTTACATAAAATAGATAAATAACTTTCAACAGAACCTCTTATTTTCTCTCCAATACTCTGTCTCTAAATGGAGCAACTTTTACGCGCAAACACCATTGTGAAGGAATACAATAATTGCAGAAAGTTATTCTAATCTTAGGCACATAATTATGAAGAGCATTAATATCTGTAAGGTATTTGGCGACAGGATTCCACTTTCTGTTACTAGTCATTTTGGCAAAGGGAAAAAAATGCCTTGTCAGTATTTCATAGAAATGAAAACATTAATTTTTTATTTCTAATTCGAAATGCCATTTTTGCCCCAGAACGTTTCCCATTTAAACTTCTTCGCAGAGTCTACTGCGAGCAACCAGCCTTCTTTCGTCGATTGCACATTTATATGCAAAACTCCCACACGACGTGGCTACAAAACAGTTGACAGTGTCATTTAGATAAAGAATCCAGAGTACTGGCGCCTAACAGCATTATCATACATTGCTTCGAAATCGACTGGCGGAATCTTTTTTTTTTTTTTTCTCTGGATACTTTCTTCATTCTTAATTCATGACATAATAGTTTCTCACCTACAATTTTCTCGCGTTTCTCAAGATCAACTGTAAACTGTTCCTCTCTCTCTCTCTCTCTCTCTCTCTCTCTCTCATCTCTCTCTCTCTCTCTCTCTCTCTCTCTCTCTCTCTCAATTCTGAATAATACTTTGCACTTCAAAATGACAGTACATTACACACTGAATTCTACTCCACTTCTCTGTAGGTTACTCATTTTTGATGGATTATCTCAACACTTCAATGTTAAGCACCTTCACAAAATATGAGCTGGATGGGCAACACTGAAAAGACTAATTAAAGGAAAATACAAAAATGAAGGAAACAAAAATACATTTTATAAAAAAAAAAAAAAAAAAAACTGCTATAAAAACTGGCAAGCAAAGCAGAATTCCGTGTTCGAAGCAGATACCATGTTCGAACAGCAGACAAGACTTAAATATTGAAGAAGAAAGTGCCAGGAAACAAAGAGAAATTATTGAAAATATTCTCCACCAGAGAATAAAGCTCGCTCAGTTTCGGAGAACTGAACTTTATTCAAATGCTTTGAATCTGCATTTGGAAGAATTCTTTTTTTTTTTCGGTTAAAATTCGTATAAAACTTTTGGAATGACTAACAGAAATTGCTGCCGGAAGAGAGAAAGAAAACTAATAATAATAATGCACAAATTATTATTATTATTATTATTATTATTATTATTATTATTATTATTATTATTATTATTATTATTATTATTATTATTATTATTCTGCTCTTGTATGAACAGAATGTATCAAGAGAGGAATAAATTTAGCAAAGATCAAGAAAAAGTTTTCATCCAATATCATTTCTGCATACATTTTAATGGACGGCGGCATGCATGGGCAATTAGATGTGTCGACATATAAACAAACCTAGTCACACACACACACACACACACACACACACACACACACACACACACCTTGCACGAATCACGAACCTTACAATAGTAGAATGACCGGCTGAAAAGGAGCGATAAATGAACCAGGAACTGAATGAGGAGGGAATACTTTTAAATTTCCAAAGCAAACAAATTAAATCCGGTAATGCCACCCATAACACCATAATAACTAAGAAAAGAATCCAAATTTAAATCAGTTTAACTCTGCCATTCCGCAACTACACAATAATATGTAAACGAATGCCTCTGGAGCAGCACTTACCAAGTGGACCCTCGGATTCCCAAAAAGCGGTCTGAAGATGCACTTGGATCTGACACACTGAATACTCCAAATGGTACGGGGGAGGGGAGTGGGAGGGGAGGGGATCAAACGTGTTCTTTCTCTGAAGCTTCAGAAGGGAGGGGAAGACAAGACTTGTCGGGAGAGTAAGAATGACTTTGCTTATAATAATGGGAAAACAATGATTACTTACTTAACATATGATCGAAACTCCAAAGATAAACGAGATAACGAGTTTTGTAATATATATTATGATGGAAGGCAAATAGAGCACGTAAGGATATTATAAATACGGGTAAAGGGATTAAAGAGAGTTTGGGCAAACATTATTGCTGTACTTCGCGAATACAGGGATATAATGAACTGATCATTTCAGAATATTAGGACAATAAATGCAGGCTACCACTAACGATTTTTGGACAGTGTCAAAATCACACAATCCATAATATTCAAAGAAATTACTTGCTTTAAACGAAACTTTAAATCAGTATCACTAAATATGCAAGTTTCTCGTTGATCTTATTAGGTCATTTACATTAAATTTCAAATTATGTAACATTTACAGTCAAAATAAAACAGTCCACAAACAGGATATGGCCGTGACAAAAGTGTTCACAATTCCTACACCTCAAAGTTATTACTGTTTAATCAAACCATATGCTAACTTCGTTCACTTAGTAGAGTCGCATCTGAATTATTTAGCGCAAAAACGTTGAATCAGTTAGCAGCTGCTGCACCTCATTCCACTATCAGTTACTCGATTGATTTACTAGTTGTCAGGATGTAAATTAATTTTATTCACTTAGAATACTGGAAATAATCCATAGGGATTTCTTCATGTGATGCCTCAAATACACATGCCAACAGCAGGAGAGAGTCGCTTTAACTCTACGTATTTAAATATTACGTTTTCATATACAATAGGTGCTCTTCATAGTTCATAACCGTTAGTTGCAGTTTCGTCAAATTTGAAACTTTAAACAAGCTGTACTTGTTTTGATCATGAATTTAAAAGCCCTAAAAATACTTGACCCATTTAAAATATTTTCATACAGACTTCATGAGTCTTAAAGTGGTTACAGGTAAAAATAAAATGAGTGAATATTTGTGCGTAGCCATCGTTTTTTGAAATTGTAATTTTAATGCTGTGGAATCCTTATCCTATTTTAATGGACGTAGCAGGTTTCTTTTTTTATTAACTCATTGTTTTGCTTTATTACATTCTTTAAAAATAGGAAATGAAAACCAGTTTTCTGAATGAGAGTTTATGAGATTTATTTTGTTCACGATCTGTTTAAATTACTTTGCTACTGAAGTTATACGTAAAAGGGAGTTATCATGATTCAGCAAACTTCCTGGAAGATAAAAACTTTAGAGCTATAGCGTTTTCTTTTCATATTTTATCACAGAAGTTAAGTTTGCCCATTTATTAAAGTCGAACTTATTTTATATTGCATTACCTTCTAATAATAATAATAATAATAATAATAATAATAATAATAATAATAATAATAATAATAATAATAGAATTACAAATTTCCCGACAAATGCTGAGAGAAGTAAAGGCTCAATCGTGCCAGCAAGTGCAAGTTATGTAATCTCCCTATCAGGCAAAGAGTTTGTCTAAAAAATAAATTTGATGGGGCTTCCACACGCCCACCTAAACGCGCTATAAAAAAGCTCTTTAAATTACCACCAAACAAGGAAACAAATTTCTTCCTTACTATAAGCGTCCAGTAAGGAAGAAGGAGGACTGTAATTACATTAGCAGTACAAACTTCCCGAGGCATAAGATGAAGTCACTGTCAAGGCTTCAGCTAAAACGTAGGATGACTGTCCAAAAGTCTTCTTATATAAGAGTGACGTTTTCCCCACAAAAATGTCGCAGAATTTTCCGTCGAAATAAGCAATTTCAAGCGTGTCAGAAACATCTGAATTTCGTGCTTGCAGAATGACGGCAATTGTAACCAGAGAGTCATGGAAAATATCATATTGCTAGGAAGGATGTAATGCTTATCCTGTTTCACTGACTGAAAGCAAATATATCCTCTTCTCAGTGTCATAAGGTAGGAAATTGCTAGAAGTCTCTTCTATGTGAAGCCAACTATAAATTATTTCTAAATGTTCACATTAGTGTTTTCCTTCTTAGCACAATTTCAATAGACAAATATTGATAAATTATATCTGGTATATTTCTTGAAATATATGTCATATCTTCAAAAATAAGTTACAAAATATGAGATCTGAAACATATTTCAGTTCCCGAAGTTCCAAACTTAATTATTATATGAAAATTCGACAACGTTAATTTTGACGCTCTCATTAAGCATTCTCATTCACCACTAATAATATCGAAGTGTTCTGTACTTTTTCTGAAATTTAAAGAACCTCAAGCATGTATCCCTTAAGTCTGGCTCTGAGAAGAATGAAGAAGAGACTTCCCAAGCAGGATATTAACTACAAAAGACATACGAAGCTCGGAAGATTATCTAAAAAAATTAATTTCTTATCTGCTTCCAAATTAACTATTATCAGTCTGAAAACAGAATGTTGTAAAGAAAATAACCCATATTTTAAAGCTTGTATTGTTTCGAAAAAACTAACCATTAGAAGTACTTTCCAGAATTATAGTTATGCTTTTCATTAGGAATCCTGTATAATGACGCAGTTGTAGCTTTCTGGAAATGTTACTTAAAAAAAAAAAGGGTTAACTTTAAAACACCGTTCCAACTCCATTCAAAAATTTAATTAAATCAGAAAACGACATGCCTTCATGATTTTTTTTATGGTAGATTCCGTTTTAGATATAGATTTAGACTAGTAGTAATGATAATATTAAAATCTCCGTAAATATGCATGAACAAAGAAAAACACGATTCTAAGCCATCTCTGGCGCAGCAAAACATTAATCACGCGGGAGCGCTTAGAGATTATTGCATATTGCGGATTTTATATCTGGGAGAGAGAGAGAGAGAGAGAGAGAGAGAGAGAGAGAGAGAGAGAGAGAGAGAGAGAGAGAGAGAGGTGGGAGGGTTCGTAAATGTAACAGGTCTAACCTTTACTCTCCGACTGTATAATTCTTAAGCGTTGTCCTTTCATTCATTCGCGGGCCCTTTGCCATCCTGTTTCAGTTGACTTTCAGAGGAATGAATTCTGTCAACCTTGTATTTATTTTTTTCCTGTTAACAATCTAAATCTGTCTCAAACATTTTGTTTTGACAGTTCTTTCTTTTTGCATCGTCCAAGGTTATTTTCCTTATAAAATTTCTATTCAATGTTTGTACTAACTCATATCCAGTTCACCTAAATTCTTTTTTTTTTTTTACAAATATCCAGTTGTCAGTGAACAATTAATATCTATTGAATATTTTGAATTAACAATTGCTAACCAATTATTATTTATACAAGTGTAAAGCTGAGATAAAAAACAACAACTAGTGCAACAGTTTTAAGTTTTTTTAAGTGTCCGTTATTATATCCAAAAGAAAAAACTATCTTTCAATTTTCACTCATTACTCATAACCATAAAAATAGTCTGTAAGACTATTGTTACTGAAGTCCAGCTTGGTATAGGCAACAGAACATTGTTATGTCTCGTGTGTGTAGTCGTGTGTTTATGTGTGGGCATGTCCGTTTGAGAGAGAGAGAGAGAGAGAGAGAGAGAGAGAGAGAGAGAGAGAGAGAGAGAGAGAAATGACTTTCAAGTAAAGCCAAAACGATGACCATTAAAGCTCAGAATCACGTAATTTATCGCAAAGGATACTCCGGCTTCAGTGCTACCAGCTATTAAGACAACAATAAGAGACATAAGAGGATTCGAACGCAATAAATGGAACCGATGGAAACACGAAATGAATAACGCAGAAGTTAGGAGTAAATACGATTGTGGCGGAGGAGTGCTGAAATACGATTGGGTTCTATTACTCCAAGTCCTGTCTATGCTCATTAGTTTGCTATTTTGGAGTGAGATACACTAAGTGAATGTCAGTTTCTCGGACAAAAACACTTATGTGCCCCCTTAATCCATACAGAGATGTTATGTATGGACAACGTAAACTGTATTTTTCTTTCTTTGTAGAAAATTTGCTTGTAATGTAAGAGTATATTTCCTCTTTCTCTAGTTGTAGTTACTCTCCAAGCACGTCCTTGCCTGCGGGAACTGTCCCCAAATATTAATCATAGTTATCCTCAATACATGTAACAAAGGACTATACCCTGTAAAATTTGACATTACAGAGATCAGAGTGATAACGGAAGAATTTATAGGGTCTGTGTGATATTTATACTTTCCGTTTGTACTTTGTGTTAGTGCTTGTTTGTTTATAAATATTTTGAAGGATTGCTATCGTACGACGCCAAAGTTTTCTTACGCTATCCATATATTTGTTTACTTTAAATGACGCCCATTTGGGATCTTAGTTTATTTGTTGCGATCACCTTGAATGCTTCCCTTATTCCTCAAGGTCTAAGATGTCTAAACCTGACGTTACGAAGATGGTTGTCTTTCAGTCTTCACGACGAACATCAGTCGTTTGGTTTCACTCATCAAGAAAGACAATATCACAGAATATGTAATACAAAGTGCATTCCATGCAAAGAACAAAGACGTTAAATGAATGAAGCTTTAAGACTGTTATGGAATATTCCTCAGCTGGAATTAATTCCTGTAAGCTCTTATCTCCTCCCATCATCACCTCCTCCTCCTTGCCTCTCCCACTATACACTTGGCGGAGTTCCTCGCTCTTATTGAAGATGGAGACAAAGGAGAGAAGGAATTAACTTTCTTACGTCCTGAAAGAGAGAGAAATTTGGTTGTGATTTAATTTTCTCATGTTCATATGCTCGAACCTGTTTACTTTCATCGGAAATCAAGTTTATGTGAAGTGCATATTGTAATGACATAGATAGAACTATGATACTGTTTTTTCGCAGTTTACTCTCTTTATCTAAAGTTGAATGTATAAATCGATAAATTAATAAATAAATAAATCAATCAATCAATCAATAAATAAATAAATAAATAGCGGACGGAACCACTCTAAAAAGAACATCACAGAATATAAAGGTTTAATTTCCATCCGAATATGTTTGCATTTTCAAAACTTCATTATCATAAAAATGTTGTGAATTCCCTTTAATGAAACATACAACCCACGTTTAAACGATTTAATCCATACGCAGCAAAGCGAACATTTTCATTCCTGACATTTTAAAGTCTCCATAGATTATTTGAACCATAAGCCACCTCTGCCTATGTTTGGAATGACAATATACTGATCATTATTTTACTTGTCAATCTGTCATTCTATGTTACGGTTTTTGCAGTTTAACGCAAATATCTCTGCAATGAATCAAATACCTTTGATACGGATGATATGGCAGAGACATGCGACTCTCTCTCTCTCTCTCTCTCTCTCTCTCTCTCTCTCTCTCTCTCTCTCTCTCTCTCTCTCTCTCTAAGCCATTACATTTTACGAATTTTAACATCCAGTATTGTTACATGGCTGACAGTTATTTAAATACCTGACTATTAACTATCTGTTCTAGGCTGAAGGTAATATTAAAAAGGTGCTTTTTCAGGAAAAATTACCCCCAACTACGTAGAAAATGTACACATTCATAGATGCTAAAGCTGCAGTGAAGGCTTACAAAGCCTTGACTAACGTATCCATTATAGTGAGTGACAGAAAGAAAAATATTATGAGTAAACCAAACTATCCTTCATGTCCCTAATGGAAGCTTTCATTCCTAAACATCAAAAGTCACAGGGACTGTTTTAGGCAATTTTCATGTTTTGTGTCCTTTAGACTGAAAATGAATTTTGTTAACAGTGGTATCATAATCGCTAAAGAAACAATTGATAGGAATTTGGAATAAATGAAAATATTAAATTTGTTGCTATTTTGTTTTCCGTAATTGTTTCCAAGCAAAAGTAATATGCGTAGTTTATCGAAAGAGGCTGTTTGATACGCAAAGTTGCAAGTTATTTCTGTGATCAAACGAAGATTAATATGCATTATACGGAATAGTATTCTTTTCTAATAAAACTTTACTAAATGGTACAATTATTCTAGTGATGCTCGAATGATATAAACTTGATGAAAAAATAAAACTTATGACATTTTGAATGAGAAAATCAAGTGATTAATCTAAATTCTTAATAACGATTGCAACTGCAGTAAATCGTACTAAAATACATTTTAATGGCATAAAGGTTCAGAGTAATCTCTTTCTCACACACGTTAATAATTTCTATATTTCTGTCGCTTTACTGCAATTTCAGAACGTTTCCCAGCAAATGTTTCAATGATAACTCGAGGTTATGAAGGGTCATCGAATACAGGAAGAATTTAAACGACTGAAAATTAGTAAGTTTGTACTGATGTTCTAAATATTAATTAATATTACAGTATTACTGAGGAAAAGCATTCTACCTTTTGTTATATTTATTTCATATTTGGGTTTAAGGATCTGGGTTTGAGTCCATTACCACGCATTTGGAGTACGGTTCTCATCACAGCCTTACCTTACCAGAATTTACTTCCACCAACTGACTAATCCCAGCCAAAGCAGATAGTAGCAGAAAAAAACTGTCTACTTCCACTTCAGTTTAGTGGCTAGTACATCAAGAAATAACTTCCTCCACATACACACACACACACAAACACACACATACATTCTCAGAAACATACATAGACACAAACGCACACACACTCACACACACACATATATATATATATATATATATATATATATATATATATATATATATATATATATATATATATATATATATATATATATATATATATATATATATATATATATATATATATATATATATATATATATATATATATATATATATATATATATATATATATAATATAGTATGTATATATATATATATATATATATATATATATATATATATATATATATATATATATATATATATATATATATATAATATAGTATATATATATATATATATATATATATATATATATATATATATATATATATATATATATATATATATATAGACATTATATATAAGTGGACGTAGGAACGTACAACCATGTCCTCAACACCCAGGAAACATCGTCACATCTAAGCACAGAAACCACGGAATCCCGACGCTGTTAGGAAAATCTCTCTGCGGTTGGGGAGAGCTTGGCGAGCTTTTGGCTTTGGAGAGCGTTTGGTTTAGGGGAAGAAGGATCAAGCAGAGACACGGGATCAAGATTGCTTGTTAAACCTTCCTGAAACCAAGACTGAAGCAGGTCTATCCTGGAAAGCATTTCCAGGAACATGGAGTAGAAGGCAAATTGAAGAAGGAACTTTCATCGACTTTGTAAGATAGGGTTGTTTTGAATTTTGTACTCTTCGCTCACATTTAGCAGGTAAGAGCTCGTTCATGCAAGCTGCTTAGTTATAAATTTTCGGGTTTCAGCGAACTTTATTTCTTTATTGGCTAGGGCATGTAGTGCCATGTATGTGAATTATGTTCAGTCCTAATACTCTTTGATATTAGAGTTGAAAGTTATTTGTTAATTATTACTGCAATTTTGCCAAAAATATTTAAGAATGGTTTTGAATAGGCAAGACATTAATTTTTTTATTGAAATAAATTTGAAGGGCAATTCTTCCCCACTCTCTCTCTCTCTCTCTCTCTCGTTCTCACTCTTACACACACACACACACACAAAGACTCACACACACACACATACACACTCACATAGAATCACACATGTCTTATTATTCATTTCAACATAGATGGGCTTTTGGACTAGAATGAAAGCAATATCATAAATTCCTTTCTCTATTTTCATTCTCATTCACGTCTACCATGAGCCAACAGTTAGACCACGTTGCATTCACAACCTCTCTTCCTTTAAGACAGCTTTTAGTCCTAAATTTTAAATTTTACCTCACATTTATAAAAGGAATACAAGTAAAACTTATGAGCAAAACCTATAGTCTATATGTATAGCCTAAATAAACCCAACTGATTAAAAGTTGAATGTCAAAGGAAAACTGGAATATTTGAAAGAAATTTTACCTAAAAAAATTTCAAATTCTTTCCGAAGTTCTTATGAAAAGACCAAAGGGGTAGAAGAATATATGAAAAGGTTATAAAAATCAGGTCATGAAAAAAGACTTCAAAGCCAACAGAAGAGGAAAAGAATTTTTCCACCAAGACGTTTCTCAACCATTTGAAATCCAATCCATTTAAGGATATAGTATCCCAGTGAGTTTACATCTAGTTCCCTGGACACCAGCATGAGAGAGAGAGAGAGAGAGAGAGAGAGAGAGAGAGAGAGAGAGAGAGAGAGAGAGAGAGAGAGAGAGAGAGGATTGCTTGATAACAGCCCATAAATTCCGTTCTTCGCGCTCCCATGAAACTAAATCAACATTTTGTGAGAGTATATGGAAGTACGTAATTTCTGAAGATAGGCGGTTTTGTACAACAGCGATTTTCCATTAAGTAGTTACATAAGATCTCCAGACAACAGGTCTTCCCCTGAGCAAATTAGTCGACAACTTCCGGATACGAAAGTACAGGCTCATGATATTCTTGGAGTTCGATCTTATCCCTGACTCGGCAAACAACCAGGGAAATAGAATGATGAAAAGCATAGCAGAACTTTTAAGAATATCATGTTGCCCTGGAAACATGATGAGATGTTGGTTTTACCTTTACCTATTCGTCTCAACATCACCTTTTTTCAGCATATTTGATTTAAGAAACCTCTCTCTCTCTCTCTCTCTCTCTCTCTCTCTCTCTCTCTCTCTCTCTCTCTCTCTCTGTGTGTGTGTATATATATGTATATATATATATATATATATATATATATATATATATATATATATATATATATATATATATATATATGTGTGTGTGTGTGTGTGTGTGTGTGTGTGTGTGTGTGTGTATAGATAGATAGACAGATAGATAGTGTGTATATTATATAAAGGAAATGCCTCCAGTAAATAGGCTGATAACAAATGTCTCTTTATGAAAATGAGACCAATTAGAATAGATAAATAAGACAAAGAAAATGGAATGTTATTATCAGCATTTGAAATTTTGAGGTAAATTTGGCTTTACCAGTACAATAGCATTTACAAGAAAAGCTACTGTTTGTTTTAATACCCATGTAATGAGAGATAAAATGCGATAAATATGGCAATGAGATGTAAATTCATTACCATACTCCCAGCTTTAAAGAGGAATGAATGCAATATAAACATCTGGTAAGGATGCTTCTGTCTGTAAGTCGACTGGTGGAAGATGAGTCAGCAGCAGAACACTATTCGGGTTCAGAACAAGTGTCCGATCTTATATTATCTTTATGGCATTACGACAGTCAACAGCTTCATATGCCAACGGATACGTTGTGTATGTATATGCGTTTATTGTTCCACTTGATACGCTTTGCCTTTAGCCTAACTAGGGTGTAAAATGTACTAAAACTGAATTTAAGCAGACTGTTTGTCTTGAAGGTATATATATATATGTTACAGTAAGATTGTGAAACCAGGATTTCAGTAAATCCCTGAAATCATCAGGTAATTCGTGAAATCACTAATTCACTTAGGAACATTTGATCCCGAGGGGCTAGCTCTAAAACGAGACGAAACGGTGATTCATCTGCACTGTTTCGCCGTATTTAGTATTAGCCCCTCGGGAATCAAATGTCCTTAAGTGCATTTGATCCCCAAGTGTCTAGTACTAAACACGGCGAAACAGTATAGATGAATCACTGTTTCGCCGTGTTAAGTACTAGCCCCTCGGGGATCAAGTATTCCCAAGTGAATTGGTGATTTCACGAATTCCCGGAAAAGTTCAGGGATTTCACGAATTCCCGGAAAATTTCAGGGATTTCACGAATTCCCTGGTTTCACAGTCTTACTGTAACATATTTACCACTGTAACTTATGAATCCTGTTTCTTAATAAACCATGAAGCAATAGCATAATTTGTATGATGAGTTGCGTCAAGTGAACAAGTCTTATCAGAGTGAATATGTACATGACACCTGGATATCAGGATGAATTTTCTACTTGCTGTTCTAAAGCTCA
>JANJGK010000005.1:17495970-17533470 GCA_039081455.1 Macrobrachium rosenbergii | reverse complement strand
TCTCGTACTCAACTTAATATGAATAAAAAAAACCTTCCTTTTGAGGTCCACTGTGAAGTAGCAACATTTTACTGAGTGAATTTGCGTTATCTGGAATATATATATATATATATATATATATATATATATATATATATATATATATATATATATATATATATATATATATATATATATATATATATATTCAGACTGGATGGTATCTAACGATTGTACGGATACTTGATAATGTGGACTGTTTGTCCAAGAAAACTTGTAACTTTTTCTGAATAAAAAACTCCGTTAGATACCATCCAGTTTGAATGAGGTCCTTTTAGTAATTCTACTAATGCACAGAACAATTGTGTATGTGATAAAGTTAATATATATATATATATATATATATATATATATATATATATATATATATATATATACATATAATATATATATATATATATATATATATATATATATATATATATACATACATACATATTTATGCGTGCAGGTATGTAGGTATGTATGTATTTCATCGAGGTGAAGGAAGGAACAGAAAAAGAACTGATCAATTGCTTTCATGCTCTTACACTTTCTCAGTGGTGGAGATTACAAAAGGACTTGGTCATATCCTAATTTTCTTTTGCTTTTTTTACCAATCCCTCCGCTGGTTCAGTGACTACTTTTTACGTGGAGTGGCTCATCGATACATATCAGTAAATATGCATGAATCTATAATGAACACCGTCGTGGAATTGGTAGCATCCTCACATACCGAGCTTACGCACCCATTAACCAACCACGTCGTTTCCATATGAATGGTATTATGCAAAGTGAGGCGAGTTTCGAATGGCCCAATTTGGCGAACCTATCACACATTCAGGCACATGCATACATACGCACACAGTCTAATAAAGGAGTATTATCGAAGGCATATTCTCGTTCCGCCTACTAGCTGAACTCGAGAAGTGCTCATCACTCATCTGGGATGATATAAGGAGCTTTCATTTTGTAACAAATTTACACACAAATGCTTATGCAAACATACAGGTGTGTATGATACTACGCGTCCTTGGGCGTAACAATCCCTGAGAGCTGTTTATTCGCACGAATTAACTGTACAGATTTTGGCCAAATATTTGCATACTTGGTCAGCTATGCCCTTAAAAAAAAGAGTAGATTTACACATATTGTAATAAAAGCACCAAACTTGGTGTAGTTCAATCCAAAAGTATTCCAGAAATATATATATGGATACGTAGGTATTGTGAATTTTCTATATACAGTTATTGTTAAATCAGCTGGCAAAGAAACTATTCTAAAAAGAATATTAGTATCCGTTTTCGATACACTTCATATTAAGGATATAATCGATAGAGTTTATTTACCAAAACCACGAGAAAATCACGGTGGCTGCCATTTTGCATAAGGTTATACAGACCAATAAGTTTTGGGTTATCTCTGTGTAAAATATATTTTCTATGATACAGAATTTTCATTAAGGAAGTTTAGAATTGATGAAGACTTTTTTATCTCTCGATAACTCGGAGAAGAGGAAAGATAACGTACTGTGGCATAAGAGAGAGAGAGAGAGAGAGAGAGAGAGAGAGAGAGAGAGAGAGAGAGAGAGATAATTTTCCTAGTTAAAGCATTAGAGAGTGACTTAGCGAAACAAAACTCCAGGGAAGCAATTCCATCCATGGGTAAGACCTTGTTGTAAACATTTTCGGAACCCATTGAGGAGAGTACCGAGGGACGTGCCTGAACGCAACTGTCAATCGCCATTTCCCGCGTTAATGTGCATGGGATGGCACTTGAATGGCAGGTAGACGTGGGCTTTCACAATTCATAATCTGTCCATCGAGTCCCTATTATTTTTACCATCACCTCATTTTAAACAGTAAATGCTTGATCAGATTAATAATAATGACGATGAAACTGATGAATTAACAAGAACGTCATTGACAATCAAATTAAAACCCTGTTGCATAAATACTGCTGACCAACAAGAAATATTTAAAAGCAACAGTAATTCAAGAAATCAGCTCATCCTGTATAAAACATGCAGGAATACACATTAGATCAGAAAAATGCAAATAGACACGAATGAAAACCAAATAAAAATTACGATAAAAATAAATAAACGTCTCAGTTTACAACAGAATATTACACCTAGAGCATAAACTGATAAAATAATATCTAGTACAAAACAGAGTAATTTCGTATGTTCTACAGCACTTACACGAACACGTTTTTATTTTTAGAGGAAAACACAAAATCTTAAGTTTATGTAGTCGTAAAACTTGGAGTTTTTTTTTTTTTTTTTTAAATACAGCCCGTGCAAGATCCTCCTTTCCCAAGAAGAGCATTGACTCTGGTATCATTGGAGTTCGTAGAAAAGAGAAAATGAAAAAGAAAGATTTGTGGAGAAAGTTAGATGATTTTTTATATGAGTTTCTTCTTAACTGGTTGTCATTATTAGAGATTGTGAAAAAAAAGAGAATCATCGTCTTCCGATATTTACTCTCAGATAACTGTTGTTTCTTTATTTGGAAACTCTTGGCTCTTTGTGTTTGCGCAAGCGATTGCGCGCAAGTATGAATGCATGCTCGTCCATGTTAGATTGTTACGTATGTGTTATTCGTGCATTACTTTCTAGCTCTGGAAAACCTCCTCCGTTACTCAGATGAAATATCATTGCATTTATCTGCCATTCTGTCTCACATTTTGCACACCACACACATTTACTTATTGCAGACTAACAGTAAACTTTTTTTTTTTTTTGCATCATTATTAAAAGTAGAAATCTTTGCTCAAAATCTTGTTTATTTTTCGACCAGATCAAAAGGTATTGAACTTTACTGAATAATGTCAGTTACTTTGCGCCTATAGGGTTTTTATATATAAATAAGGGTATATCTTCTTAATATATATATATATATATATATATATATATATATATATATATATATATATATATATATATACATACATATATATATATATATATATATATATATATATATATATATATATATATATATATATATATATATACATACATATATATATATATATATATATATATATATATATATATATATATATATATATATATATATATATATATATATATGTATATACATATATATATATATATATATATATATATATATATATATATATATATATATATATATATATATATATATATATATATGTATATACATATATATATATATATATATATATATATATATATATATATATATATATATATATATATATATATGTATATACATATATATATATATATATATATATATATATATATATATATATATATTTATCTTTTTTTTAATATTAGTCAAATACCTGAGCGATTAAACTTTTAAGCCTAAAATGTCCACATAGCTTGGAACTCTAAAAAGCCTTGTGGTAATACAGAGAAACCATTCTTAATGTACTGTGAATTTTCCATGGCCGAGAATAACGCTCTTGAAACGACAAACGTGCCTAAAACAAACGATACCAATATTTCTTCCAGGTCATTTATACTGGAGTAAAAATCAAGGAACAATTTCCCAACACTTTACCAATGCTTCCGCTGCCTCATCGTCATTATTATGAGAAGCATCCGTCATCATTGCTTAATGATGAGGCCAAGTTAAAAATGACTGACGGAAACGCGGGATGGATTATCATCCGTGTAATCACACTTCAGTCTGTCAGTCAAGTGCCATTCAATGCTCATTAGCACGAAAAAATCGAAGCTGACAATTTCATCCAGTCACGTTCCTGGGTATTGTACTCCGGGAATCCGACAGTTTTTACTAATTACATCGTACTTATTGAGGGCATAGCTTATCTGGCGTTTAATGTAACGAAACATTAGCGAAATTTGCTCTCTCTCTCTCTCTCTCTCTCTCTCTCTCTCTCTCTCTCTCTCTCTCTCTCTCTCTCTCTCTCTCTCACTTTTATGTCACCGCTGGCTATACCTCATTTTATAGTTTTGTATAAATGACTAAACTCAAAAACAATAGTTCCGGGGGTTAGACATTTTATAGGTGCCTTATGGCATGATCTGAAAAAAAAATACAGTTTATTTGTACTAAAGGATATTGCAAGAATGTACCGTAAACAGGGATATTTTACCTGAAAGGTCACTAGAATTCATAAAGTAATTGTCATTTTAACTTTACAAATACTGCTGAGGAACAAAAGAAACGATAAATACATGTTATTAAATATCTGGGCAAATACGAAACTTTATATAAATAAAACAAAAATAATAAATGAAAACGGAAACAAGTTATTCCTAGAACATTTGGCTGAATTTGTAGAACACGTTCTCAATAACTTGTATCGGGTATTTTAAAGATGCTGATTGTTTACGAACCAATTTAGGTTCTTTATTTAAATATTCTGAACAACAAATCCTAAAGGTTGGTCAGCCGTTCAGAGCAAAACAGCCTAATTAAAAAAACAAGCGAATCACTGCTCTAAATATCGTTTGACGATAATCGTTAATCCATGAACGATGATTGTTGGACGATAATCGCACCGAGCAAAACCTACCTTAAGGCCTCGCAAAAAAATTTACAAGCTAAGCCTATTTTAACTGAGATATCAAGGTACCTGAGAAAAGTGAATGTCGGATATTACAGAAGCGATTTTTACAAAGGTAGTAAATTTATATCCACCGGTGCCTGTTATGACTAAAACGTATAAGGAAGGATTTTTATTTTTTATTATTATTTTTACTTTTTTTGTATTTTGAACTCCAGAAAAAGTAATTAAAATCGTCCCCAACAAGGATTTCAGAAAGGTAAAACATCCTCTACATATCCATCCAAATCATGTCCTTGTCCTTTATTTTAACCGTTTCAAAATACTGAATATATAAATTAACACGCACTGGGCTTGGGGGTTGCCCTTTACTACAGTCAAACGTCTGTTTAAAGAAAGTTTCTCCGAAGAAAATACGTTATTGGACCCAAATATTCTACCAACTTTGGTTTTTTTGTCTTCTTTTTTGTTCCGAATAAGGCACTTGTTTACCTAAAAAAAACTTTTATGTTACTTGTCTGAAAAGGGAGTCGAATTCTAGACTTAATAGTTGAACGTTCTTTCAACTGACAGAAAAGTCTTTTGAGTGTCTTTTGTGAGAGGGAGAAAATGTGCCTAAGAATGGAGAGTGGATGCCCACCAACCTCCTTGAAATTTGATAATTGAACTTTCCTGCACCTAAAGACTCACATACGCCGGTAAAATAATGGTAAAACACCCACCCACACACACACACACACACACACACACAAACACACACACAAACACTATATATATATATATATATATATATATATATATATATATATAATGTGTGTGTTTTACCATAAAGGAGGTTGGTTCCGGGATACGTAAGTCTTTTAAGGGCTCAGTAAATACATTGAGATTGGGTTGATAACAGCACCTTGTAAAATCATGATCTTATCAATAATGTTTAAAACTAAAAGAAAAATATATAGCTTCATAAGTTAAGCAACTACAGTTATAAGCCTACATTAAAAATTTCATCTTGGCACTAATGAAGAGGGCTGATGCATAAATCTGCAATGCGGAAGTAAGAGAGGAGGAAGAAACGAGACTGATGGAGATAAGAGAACACTTGACCCTCTGCCTGTTTTCCTATTCCCCTCAAGTCCTTTTTGTGCTCCTCGAACCATGTCCTGATCGTACCCTGATGTAACAGAGGCCCTTTTGACGAGGAATTTTCAACTCCGTATCGGAATGGAATAGAATGGAATATAGAGTTTAGGCCAAAGGCCAGCTGCTGGGATCTATAAGGTCATCCAGCGCTGGAAAGGAAATTGTGAATGGTTACGGGTGAATGGTGTAACAGGAAGAAAACCTCAAAGCAGCTGCACTATGAAATAATAGTTAGGAGAGGGTGGATAGAAAGATGGAAAGAGATAATATGAATGGAGGCACAATAAAAGGAATGAAAGGGGTTGCAGCTAGGGGCCGAAGGGATGCTGCAAAAACACTTTAATGGTGCTTACAGTGCACCCCGTGAGGTGCACTGACGGCACTATCTTAAGGGTTCAACTCCGTATCCTTTCTCTTGCAGAATCTTATTAAAGTTTCATAACGCTTTATACCTCAAAGGATATTCCTGTGTTCAATGTGGGTGGCAAAAAGGAAAATTTAAATAGTTTGGCATTACTTTTTTGTTGTCTTTTTTTTTTTTTTTACTAAATTGTAATATCGCCTGCTAAATATTTACTTAAAAGACGCATCCATTCTGTACGTCAAGTTGTACAAATATTTCGTATTCTTATCTTCTTATTTCTCTCTCATTCTGAATTAATGTAATCAGTCTTGTTTTTCCATGCTGGCGGATATACTTGGTAAGAGTCCAGTTTATTTTCTGTACGGTTCAGTTTTATGTTCTTACATATAAATCTTTCCTTGCCTTTATTTTTTTTACATTCTCCTATTCAAAATGATACATCTAACCATCTACTGCCACTTTCTCAAACCGTTTCCAGTTTGCTATATCCTACAGTAACTTGACTCTTCCAAATCTTTTCAGTTTTCCTCTGGCTAGATTTCTGTTGCAATGAAAGGACCCCAGCCGTTTCACTAAAAAAAAAAAGAAAGAAAAAAAACTAACCGTATGAAAACTCACATTACTAGGTCGTTCTCAACCCGACCCCCCAACCCTCCCACTTTTTTTTTTTCTTTGAATATTCCGGAGCACGATATGAAATACGTAAACGATTCTCTAACGTTAAAGCGAAGATTTCAGTCATTTTCTCGTTTTCATTTTAAAGTTCAAGCAGTGTTTATATTTGCGACCTTTCCTTTTAACTTTCTTTCATTCAAATGAAGGGATATTTAATAATACTTTCTATTCCTTCCAAGATTTTAACGTTTCCCTTCCATTACTTTACATCTCATTTATTTTCATAAATTTTCTCTTCTTTTTATTTGTCATTTTTCATATTGTACATAGATGAAAATTTTTAGTTATATTATTCTTTAATCAATAAGCATCGTTACATCCACAGATATACAATTAGATGAGCCTATAAATTCTCTCTCTCTCTCTCTCTCTCTCTCTCTCTCTCTCTCTCTCTCTCTCTCTCTCTCTCTCTCTCTCTCTCTCTCTCTCTCTGAAACAATGTACTGTTGGAATGAATTTCAATAAATATTTAATGATGCTTCTTAACTTCCTAACACCTGTTCATTATATTCTTCGTGTTTTCTCTGATCTCTGGAAATTTTACGAACATTCATAAAAATCGAAATTTTATTCTAACCCATCTCAGAAGTTTCAGCCTCTTACTTGTATTTACTGCCTCCCATTTTTCAGTCCTTCGGTTAATTTATGCTCTCAGTTATGGTCTTTCTCTTTACTATTCCGTTCTCAATAGAAGTTAAGATATATGACTATTTGTTATCCTTAATTGCTTTCTTTATGGAGCACAGATTGGGTACTTGAATTCTGTGATACTGGATAGTAATAAAAACTCTCTTTATATTTATTTCCGGAGTAGAATTCAAATGTTATATTCTTGAACAACTTTCAGTGACGCTATTACACGTTTGTCCTTCATTACTGTTAAATATCTGTTAATTCCTTGTGGTTTACATTCTAAAATGATTTATTCCAAGGCCAGTTTACGCCATGATCTACTCTCTTGCTCATAATCTTAGTTTATATTGTCTATATACAGTATATCTGTTTTATTTATAAGCAATAACTTCTTGCACTTTTCTTTACATACTGAACGCATATATTGTTTCTTTACTTTTTACTTAATTTAATTAATTTTCTTATTCATAACAATAGTAAATTTTTCTTTCTTTTCTTCTCTTGAAAACCCAAACAATATCTTATGGTACTGCCGCGATTTCTGGTGAAACTTTTATCAGATTCCCCTTGTCTCTGTTGCACAAAATGAAAACATTGTGTCGCTTTTTTTTTCTTCATCTTTTAATCTATGGCGCATTCATAGACATTATCAAAACCGATTTTCCTTCTTTAATAGCTTATTCAATCGTTCTGTAATGATATGACTACATTTATATGCTTTTCCTCGTTCACAGTATCTTCTATTTTATTATCTATAGATTGGGATAACTCTCCTGTTGATGGCTCTAATTGCCTTTCACCCTAAATTAATGATTTACCGATGGCCTCAGCTTTTGTACCCACCCTCCGGTACGATTTCCATTTTGAAGAAAGATTAATGAACCCATTACTCCAATCTTTGTCCTCCCCTCCTCTTCATGAGAAAAAAATCAAGACGTGAAGAGCATAGCGATAGTTTCTATTCTGTAAATCTGCTGTTTCTTCGCTCAATAAGCAACGTGCAATATACCAGCACTGTTGATTCTTATTCATTGTTTTTGCATGTCTGCAGTGAGAAATTTATCGTATATTCATCACTAGTTTTTCAAATGACCACTACTATTCATTTTCCATTTATTTGCTTATATCAATGCGTTTTTATTATATTCAGTCTATCGACCTACCCACAAGATTTTCCAAAACGTTATTAAACGATTTTTAAACATTTCTCGAGCTAGCTCATGAATCAACGAATAGATTCAGTAATCAGGCTAATAAGTACCTCCACCAATGAAGTCTTTTATAGGTAAAATATTTGTTTTTAACCTGTATGATTTGAAGCACACTCGCTTCACGATCTGGGTCTGGTGGATGAAAATAGTTTTCCACAGTAGGTAGGTTGACTATAATTACATTCTAGTTCTTTATACATTTATTTTAATACAAAGTTTGAGTAATCGACATTCTTTATCCGTTCCTTTAATAAAAGATGAACTAACAACCTTACACACATTCAGTGTGCATTTGAATCGTCTACACAACGAGATCTATCTATCCACTCTTTTCATCATTCTCTCATTCTCAGTTTTAAGGCTTCCATTAAGATGGCAGGACATCAAAGCTTCTCATGTGTATAATATGCAGGCTTTTGACTTTCGTCTCCATACAACTGCATCTCATCTGTCCATTCAACGGGACAACAATAATTGAAATTGCCGCCCATTCACTATTATAATAGCGTCAGACCTTAGGAGATAGGGTCACGTCTTAATCTCTGTTCTACAAAGCAACCTTGAAGACAAAAAGATTTAGAGCATATGACTTGAAGAATAAGTTTTGCAATAGTGTATGGAGACAATTTTCAAGATCTTTGGTTTATGAAATAAAACTAGGAATGAAATGCACTCTTACAAGTCATTATGCTATATTATAATTAGTCGTTTGACAAATAGCTGCTGAACATTGAATATCAGATGCTGAACTCGTCCATATAGTATTGACCCACAATGAACGTGGTAAGCATTATATCATAACTGAGAATGCCAAAAATCGAATCAAATCTGAAATGTTCCCAAATATGAGTCTCAAATAAAAAGAAAAGAATATACAAGGCAGTAACTGCATTTACCTTACACCCACAAAATTGTCCTTCTGTCTGCTTGCCTAAGTTTATCACCGTATTTCAGCTCAAGTTAAACTTGAAAATTATAGAAAAAGTCCCTTGATTTAGTTCATGCATCAGCGAAGCTCCGACAACCGATTAAAAATTTCTTCACTTTACACCAGTAATCTCCACATTTCTAATCTTAACGTTCATGAAATATTCTAACCCAAGATAACCACAAGTTGAATTATCAGTTTTTCGTATAATCATCTATTTGTAATTATTTCCAACCACTCTCATCCCCCTCCATTCATTCAGGTCTTCACTGCCAATATTTTGTCTCACTCAGAGTATTTTTCAGGTTTCATAATGCGTATCATAACTTGAACCACGTCGTAATTATACGAAGGGGGGAAAGTTACTGCAACGAGAGTTATTTGCGGAATTGCAAAATATATCATGCAAACTTAACCAGCTACCATTTATTGCATCCAGAAATGGAGACAGGTTGGCCGTCAAACATTTTCCAGTCATATTAACAACATGAATATCTCGCTGTGAAGGAAAATGCAATTACCTTTCATTATGAAGTCAATACATCAAGCCTTTCAGATACTCGCGAGGTAAAAGTAAATTTTTACATGACAGTCTCTCTTGACAGTGTGTTAAAAGAGGTAAATGTATTTCCTACAGAGTTTTTAATCGATTAACTGTTAAGGAACATACATACATACATACATACATACTTACATACACACACGCACACACGCATATATATAATATATATATATATATATATATATATATATATATATATATATATATATATATATATATATATATATATATATATATATATATATATATATATATATATATATATATATATATATATATATATATATATATATATATATATATATATATATATGTGTGTGTGTGTGTGTGTGTGTGTGTGTGTTTGCGTGTGTGCGCGTGTATGTGTGTATACAGTCACCTAATAACCTTGTGAAAGCACCACTTGTAACCCATGAAAATCATAAATTCATCAATGAAAGGGAAATAATACAAGTTATAAAAGAGTTAAAAGGGAGTTTTGTGATTGTTAAAGTAACATAGCAAACAACTGCATCAAAGGACAAATGTTTGATACAAAAAATAAGGACACATAATCATTTCTATGAAGGGCAGTTATACAGATAAACTTAGTTATCGTGCTTTTAAAAGGTAATATTTTAGGATGGAATATATCACCGAAACAAATAAGTCTGCCTCATTCCTTCTTATTCTTTGTACATTTTTCTTCTCTAATGTAACTCTATAACCTCTGCGCTATTTTGAGTCATCGGCGAATGTTTTGCGTTCAGGCTATTTTTTACCGAAGTTTTGTTAGTCCTTTTCTGACGTCCACAGTTTTAGAATGGTTCTCAATATATCTTCGTCACAGACATATATATAAGATTTTCAGATAGTGACCAAATGATGCAAGACCCATTAGGAACTATTGCTTTCAGGGAGGTAATTCCGACGCAGTATTTCATAGAGCCCTGATGGGGTGATTTCAGAGTTGCAGGTTGTGAACTGTGACCACAGATTGGCAGGCTCAAACTGGCTCTAGGACCACACAAAACGCTGGGCTTTCTCTCCCTTAGCTTGTGCGTTGTGTTAGTATTTTGTTGCATATTATTTGGAATGTACCTTTTGAGGTAGAAAATTTTGGAAACGGGGGATGGGGGAATGACATTCTGACATATGGTGAAAGGGTGCATAGGCCAAGAAAGGTTGATAACCACTGGAATAACAGAACCTTGGAAAATGACCTAATCCTTCAAATCTGAAATATTAAGTTAAACCTTTTGATTAAAGAAGTTCCTGGGGTGTCACAGGAAACAGGGAGCCTAATATCTCCCACAGGATTCTTACTTCTTTCCAAAAGCGACTTGGCACTGAGTCATTAAGTCGGTCCTCAGGAAAGCACTTGAGACCTCACCTCGGTTCCAGTTCACATCTTCAAAGCTTTCTTCTCCCTCCCTTTGTTTCATGCAAGGAGTGTCCGGGAGGTCCTCCTCGTCTGACGGTTGTTTATAGTCTTCAAAGAATGCAGTATTCACAAATGACCCTTTTCCTAGAATACCTCTCTCTCTCTCTCTCTCTCTCTCTCTCTCTCTCTCTCTCTCTCTCTCTCTCTCTCTCTCTCTGATGTACGTTCTAGCTACTGTGATTGATTTAACTAATTCTTAATGTTTATGCTTACACAAATACATACACATACACGTACACACACATATATATGTATATATATATACACATATATACATATATTATTTATTTATATATATATATATATATATATATATATATATATATATATATATATATATATATATATATATATATATATATATATAAATACCCAAATCAACGATAGTGACAGAAACAGACATACAGACAAGCAAAGCATTTAAGGAATGATATATTTAGAAGACTAGAAGCACAAAGGAATGCTGCACGCATGGATACACTCCATACATGTACAGTAAATGTTACATGCACCTTATGAACATTTATCTAAAAAATTTCGTAAGATCGAATATAATGCACATCAAAATCACGAAGACAAAAAAAAATCACTCTCCAAGCAGATAACATTTCGTAACAATGAGCAAAGTTTAACACCAGCAAAAGATCCCTTATCACTGGCGCTTTCACATAAACAGTCTGGAAAGTATTTCAAAGGAATCTGAAAATGCGAGGAGAAACCCTTACCTCTGAACCAACACGTATCGATTTTCAACCCATTACAACAGTGCGGCTGTGAATTGTCTGCATTCCACATCAGCTCGCTTTATCTCCCGTGAAATGATTTGCTCTGCCAACATACTCTCTCCCAGCCTTAAAATAAGGGGGCCTGGGAAGGTAGGTGGGGTGGAATTGGGTAGGGGTGGGGCGATGACCTACTAAATGACGATACGATCTATGAATGGAAATTCGACGCGAGAAATAAAGATGATTGATTTGTATTATTACTACTGTTGTTATTGTCTTGGTAGTTAATATTGTTAATGATCTGCATTCATAGTGCTAATATTATTATCAAAATCATTTCCATAATGAGAGAGATGATGTTGATGATTGTTACCATACTGATATATCACCGATACCGTAAAAAGCGATGAAAAGGTTTAACTTCTAATTTATTGAAAATTTCGCATACATTACATCAATTGTCTGCTCTAGCTTATTGCTTTGTAAATTTTAATAATTATAGGCAAGAACATTAGCTGAAGGTGAAATTTTTCTCTGTCTTGACCCGTTGCTATAAATAAAAACAATTACCCGGTTAATAAATGAAACATATTTTTGTGTAATATGGTTGGCTAATTAATGGCTTGCAAGACAATGATAAGCAGTTCATTGCTGGATGCGCAGTTTATTGAAGTTTTGTATGTCAATGATGTATATGTTACTTTATTTTTAGTAACTTCCGCTAGTCATCTGGAATGACACCAGGATGAATATCCTAATATAAGAAACTAATCTCATACAAACCAATCAAAGAAATATGATAACATTCTTGTTCACTTATATATATATATATATATATATATATATATGTATGTATGTATATACAGGATATGTATATATATATATATATATATATATATATATATATATATATATATATATATATATATATATATATGTATGTATGTATGTATATACAGGATATGTATATATATATATATATATATATATATATATATATATATATATATATATATATATATATATATATATATATATATATAGTGTGTGAGTGTGTGTGTGAATAAATGGGCAATGGAATATTTTAATTAAGGAAAGGATTGCAGTGACCACTCCATTACATTCTGCCATCTCTTATTTAATAGTTTATAGGTACAGTATTTATATTATCTCTACACATAAAAAAAATAAAAAACATTGTGTTCCATTCTGCGTCTCACTGAACCTCTTAGATTAATATGTTGAAGAATACACCTCCACAAAAACAAAAAACCTAAATTTTTTAACGATTTGATGAATTTGTGGAGTAAAGGACAACAGTATACACAGCTTTATCTAAGCCAAACTCCGAAGGCGGAGGTCCAAAATTGGCGTGTTTTTGGATTGAGTTGATTCACAAGTTTTCTGTGATTTTTTGCTCTTTTTCTACTTCTCTCTCTCTCTCTCTCTCTCTCTCTCTCTCTCTCTCTCTCTCTCTCTCTCTCTCTCTCTCTCTCTCCTTTTACTATGTCTTAACTTCATCTCGAACAGTTAATGATCGATTGTATGTATTTACTGCTTGTTGATTTGAACTGATACACATAAAGATGATTTTGAATTTTGAAAAGTTAGTTTCGTAAGAAATACATTCATATAAGATGGCGCTATTACAAAGAAACAATCACACGCAGAGGAAAAGCAATGTGCCATTTTCATAAAAAGAAACGTGATGGAATAATTGTAAAGATCTAAAAAACAATTAAAATAGTTCGGAATTAATCTTACAAGATTATTCTCTTTTTTTTTCTAAATATATAAAAGCCTGTTAAAACTAATAAACCAGGAACCCCCCAAAAATATAGTAATAATAAACTTTAAAATTTCAATTTTTTTTCCCAAAGGTAAACAAAACAGCAATATTTGCTGAAGGTAAATTGAAGACTTAGTTGAAACTCTGAATATTGGATTGGGGGCTCAGACAGTAATGAAGATTAATATGAACTCAAAAATTAGTCAAACAACATGAAATTTTAAACATATCTGTTCTAGAGGCTACTTATAATACGCCCGAAAAATGTTCGATACAGGATTTCATTTTTCCATTTATCAGTTAAATACAAATGGAGTCATCACTATCTAATTTGCGGAGTCATATTGATTGCAGTCGAAATGAATAATAATAATCTAAATATAATTCTAATTATTGCAACAAAACTTTTCGTCTTAGAATCTTCAGCTACTTCTGCTAACACTGAGGAAACGTCAGTTTAAAAGATACGTCCACAAAACCAAACTGAGTTCAAAACTCATGGGAAAAGTACACCTGAAGTTTTAAGCGAGTCGTATTTAGAAGTGCCATCCGATATGCTAATGAAAACGTGAATATGTTTGTTCCGTTTTTCTCACGGTAGTTATCGAGGTATGGTACTACCAATGTCAAGAAAGAAAACTACATTAGGTACTACTTTTAGAGTCGGTTAGCTGATGATATGGCAGTGCATTTTGTTTGAAAAGCATGCAAGCCTTTGGGAACAACCAATTTCTCATTTCCAACAACATGAATTGCAATGATGTCCGTTATCAATACAAAATTCGTGTGCTGTGTCGTCTGAGGTGTCTCTGCGAGCTCTGAAGATCTTTTATTAAAACCATTTTCATTTTTCATTTCGAATCCATCAGTCGTATTATATGTTCATCGACCATTCACCTTCTAATCCTGATCCATCCTATTCCCCAGCTTCATCCTCCCTGAGGCGTTCCATTCTCAGGAAGAATAAGAAGAAGAGGAAGAAGAGGAAGAACAGAATACGGAGGTCTTTACCGAAGGCCGCAATAAGACACGCTTAGCCGACTTAGAAATTGCCCTTCAGCCTTATACTTTTATACTCATCCCATTTATGTTGATTCGACTCAGCCTGTTCAAAAGATGCTCGATAGAATCTATGAATTTGACATCGGTTGTTTGCATAATTTGCGTTATCGGGCCTTATGTGACGAAGGAGAGAGAGAGAGAGAGAGAGAGAGAGAGAGAGAGAGAGAGAGAGAGAGAGAGAGAGAGAGAGAGAGAGGAGATCAGCCTTCATATCTTAGAAGGCCGATCAAATCTAGTCTTGAAGCACCCGGAGTGAGTTTTACTAACGAATAAGAGTTATGATTTCTAGATATCATTAACAATGAACTACTTTTCTAATTGGTAATATATATAAAAAATATGTAGTAACTAGACCAGTTTTATACAGAAAATATTGATATCTCCATCAAAGTTATCACTTTGTACCGAAAAAATGTCTCTTAAAAGCTCTACAATAACGCATACAATAATATTGGCAATGCTACGCTTTTGTAGTCTCGAGAAGCCAGTATTTGGTCATTTTTATTCGTGAAACGTAATTATAAACGCCCCCCCCCTTTTTTTTACCTTGTTGTGCCTTACTGGAGTGCATCAAAAGGAACTTTGTGTTTTCATTACTTACAGTACATCATATTTTTAAAGTATTTTGTATTTTTCATTTATTTAACCAGGTGAAATTCTGTTTCACAGTCTTATCAAAATGAAGCTACTAGCTTGTGTTAGTAGAGAGATATTGTTATTGTACTGATGCCTTGAAGAAACAGTAATTTACATATTATGTACGTTAATAGCAAACCGCCTTATCGGCATGTAACAACCTGCTTGACCAAAATCATCATGGTCAGTCGTCATCTATGGAATCAAAACTGCGAACTGCTCTAAATAATACGGAGAGAAGGCTACACTACATGCAATTTTTTTCAATTACTTGTAACAATACAGGTAAAGAGGATACAAGTTACTAGTATGAATTTCAGTCCGCGTGAACAATTGCCAAAATCATACAAATCGAGACAACAACATTGCAAGCCAGGAACAGGTTGCCATTCGCCCAAGCGTAGTGACAACGGATAACTGTAGTTGACGGAAATGAACAATAAAGCCTGAACGTAAACAGTACTTCGAATAGAGAATTTGAATTGAATATAGAACTTAGGCCAAAGGCCAAGCACTGGGACCTATGAGGTCATTCAGAGCTGAAACGGAAATTGACAGTAAAATTTTGAAAGGTGTAACAGGAGGAAAACCTCGCAGTTGCACTATGAATCAATTCTTAGGAGAGGGTGGAAAGTAAGATGGAAAAAAGAGAATATGAAAAGAGGTACGCTGACTCCCTACGGGTAAGAAGCACTTTGAGTAAAAGACGCTACAACTACACAACTGATTTTGTGGGAAACATAAAAATAGTTCTGACGAAAAAGATTAAAATAGTCTAGCTGAGCAATATAAAGAATTACAGATGTTGTATAAGTAATATCATTACCTACAGTTTCAGTGTATCCCGACTAAATTTCTTTAATCATATAAACTCCAAAAATATTTTCATGGAACAAAGTATAATGCCACTTAATTCATTAAGGTTTGCCAAATTCCAGATTAAACAACGAAAACATGTGATCCTCTTTAATAATAGTCATTTAACTTCCCGATCGTTAAAAAATTATGCTGAACATGTAAAAAGAAGAATTTTAAAAAAGTAAGCTGGATTTACCAAGTATTTCAAAGATTTAGTTACTAAGTTTTCTCCAAATGAAAGTACAAAAATACTAGGTGATATTGTATTAATCTGAAGAGATTAACAGGGGAATTTTTTTTTTTGAGACTCCATAAGAGTTTAATTGTTTCGGATCACAGAATTTCTTGTTTGGGACTGTTTTTTAAGCAGATAAATTGGTTTTGGATAAAATGTACTATGAAGACACTTTGTCAACAATTGTCAATTAATCGAGATTCACTTGAATATAAAGACGTGAATTGCATTTGTAAGTGATATTAAAGGACGTTTGTAGCTTTCTGATTGTATATGAATCACGGTGATGTGATAAATAGTCATAATATGGCTACGTGCGACAAACGCACTACACGGTCAACATGGCAGAGGTGGGTGGATATCGTCTCCAAACGCAAAACACCTGAGTTCGACGGGTGAGTTGACGGGAGATGTTATTCACTTATACCTCTCTTGTGGCCGATTTCGTTAGTGCGTCACTGTAGTCCTGATTCCTCGTCCGTCGCTGGTTCGATCCCACGGGATGGTGGACTTATTATCAACTTAAAAATTCCCCTTCGGTAACATATATGAAAATATATTATTTCCGAGGTAGAGTGAATTGGATATTAAAGGACGTTTGTAGCTTTCTGATTGTATATGAATCACGGTGATGTGATAAATAGTCATAATATGGCTATGTGCGACAAACGCACTACACGGTCAACATGGCAGAGGTGGGTGGATATCGTCTCCATACGCAAAACACCTGAGTTCGATGGGTGAGTTGACGGGAGATGTTATTCACTTATACCTCTCTTGTGGCCGATTTCGTTAGTGCGTCACTGTAGTCCTGATTCCTCGTCCGTCGCTGGTTCGATCCCACGGGACGGTGGACTTATTATCAACTTAAAAATTCCCTTCGGTAACATATATGAAAATATATTATTTCCGAGGTAGAGTGAATTGGATATTAAAGGACGTTTGTAGCTTTCTGATTGTATATGAATCACGGTGATGTGATAAATAGTCATAATATGGCTACGTGCGACAAACGCACTACACGGTCAACATGGCAGAGGTGGGTGGATATCGTCTCCAAACGCAAAACACCTGAGTTCGACGGGTGAGTTGACGGGAGATGTTATTCACTTATACCTCTCTTGTGGCCGACTTCGTTAGTGCGTCACTGTAGTCCTGATTCCTCGTCCGTCGCTGGTTCGATCCCACGGGACGGTGGACTTATTATCAACTTAAAAATTCCCCTTCGGTAACATAATGAAAATATATTATTTCCGAGGTAGAGTGAATTGGATATTAAAGGACGTTTGTAGCTTTCTGATTGTATATGAATCACGGTGATGTGATAAATAGTCATAATATGGCTACGTGCGACAAACGCACTACACGGTCAACATGACAGAGGTGGGTGGATATCGTCTCCAAACGCAAAACACCTGAGTTCGACGGGTGAGTTGACGGGAGATGTTATTCACTTATACCTCTCTTGTGGCCGATTTCGTTAGTGCGTCACTGTAGTCCTGATTCCTCGTCCGTCGCTGGTTCGATCCCACGGGACGGTGGACTTATTATCAACTTAAAAATTCCCCTTCGGTAACATATATGAAAATATATTATTTCCGAGGTAGAGTGAATTGGATATTAAAGGACGTTTGTAGCTTTCTGATTGTATATGAATCACGGTGATGTGATAAATAGTCATATATATATATATATATATATATATATATATATATATATATATATATATATATATATATATATATATATAACTCGCTTTTAAAATATATATATATATATATATATATATATATATATATATATATATATAACTCGCTTTTAAAATATATATATATATATATATATATATATATATATATATATATATATATATATATATATATATATATATATATATATATATATATATATATATATATATATATATATATATATATATATATATATATATATATATATATATATATATATATATAACTCGCTTTTAAAATATATATATATATATATATATATATATATATATATATATATATATATATATATATATATATATATATATATATATATATATATATTAAAAGCGACTTATCAAAAGATGCTAGAATAGTAGAAATGAGCATTAATGTTTCCAAAAATAAAATCGTATGAAGTCAATAACTTAAGTTGTATCAGATGCATTGATAGATTTATTGTCACCAAAAGAAAGCCTTTCTGTTGTTGTTGCTGGATTTTTTTTTCTTGAGACTAGATCATCCAACCAGTTGAAAGAAAGCTTTAGTAAACATTATAAATAAACCATAAATAAAAAAAAACACTTACTCTTCGTTAATGTGTTCAGAATAAATATCTGTTTAAGTCATTGATTTTCACTGAAACTTGAAGGAAAAACCAACAGGCAAATGGAAAGTGTTTTACTCAGAAAGAGGAAAAGGGTCTACCTGAGTTTTGAGACCCACCGTTTTTTTTTCCTCTCTCTCTTTTTTTTTTATCAACACCAATCAGACGTAACTACCTTCTCTTACCTTTTCACTCTAAAATTCTGTTATCTCTTTTTCTGTTTATTTTTTCCTTTAACGTCATTTGGCCTTTAGCCTATTTGCTTTTTATCTATCTTGAGAATTTACGTTTGAAAGTAATTGAGCCTATATGTAATCAAATGTTACAACTTTTTAGGTGTCACAGTTTTTTTATTGTCAACTTTTGCCAAATTCCTGTCTCAAACCCTTTATAAACTACGATAGAATTATTTCTAAAATCTTTGTCACCAGAACTTCAAACGCCCCCCCCCCCCCTCAACCCTTTCTTAAAAAAAAAATCATTAAACAGTATAACTAGCACCATAAAGAAAATGATATAAGGTATGAATCCCTATTCAAAGTTCTCGTGAAAACTTGTACACAGGGTAAAACTTTGCATCACATGCGCTAGGGTGACAGCACACCTGAACACATGGCCAATTATTGGACACTGTCAGCAGCAGGAAAGAAAGGTTCTTACTTACGACCAAAGATGCGAACACAGGTACTTGTGTCTATACCTAACTTATTTGTTATTAGAAATTGCAAATTACGTTAGTCTGTTGTCTTTAGAGCGAGAATAAGTACACTTCCTAAAAGCTATGCGTATCACGTATTTCTTTTCGATTAAACGAATGACGGATTTTATATCTAAACAGATACTTACATTCTTAACAAAATATTCTTTTATAAAACTTGATTATGTTGTATTCCCTTCTTACATATCAAAACAAACCAATATTTTAGTGACTGTCCAGCTGATTGCATAACTGTTTTCTGTACCCATGTGAAAAATGCAGAAATTGTCTCATGGCAAACTTGGTGAAAGACACAACGCAAAGTATTCTGGAAATCTCTTTAACGAAACAATGTAACGTAAAATTACTTAATCTTCTGTATATTGCTTTGTATTTTTCATAAACTTCTTCAGGCTTGTCATATCATTTTAATTTCGTCAACCGTCAGTTTTGTCTGGAACCTGTTTTATCCCACAAAATTCAATTCAAGATTCTTGTCCTTTCAATACCTAGTTCGTTCATCATCGCCATTACTCCTTCTCTCCCCTTTCTATTCCTCATTCCTTTTGGTCTCTATTGCAGATATTTTTCTTCATATTCAGTCGTAATTTAGGGGACAGGATGAAAGAATGGAGCTTGTCGGTCTGAGAAGAGAAATACTAGGCGCGTTTTATGAAAACAAGAATGTAAGGAAAAAGATGAAAAGATATTCTCGAGTATCATGCAGCTGTAAATGTGTCGTGGTCTCTCTCTCTCTCTCTCTCTCTCTCTCTCTCTCTCTCTCTCTCTCTCTCTCTCTCTCTCTCTCTCTCTCTCTTTCACCAGAGTGAATGAAAATGATCAAGAACAAGCTAGGTTTTTGCTGTTGGAAACAGTCTTCAACCTTATTATTCAGACGCTCTTCTTCAATATAGAGAGAGTTGAAGGCTGATTGGCAAATAAGGTAGGGAAGGAGGAATTATCCATAATTCTTAGTATATGGAAATATTTAAAAGTCCCGGAATAAAACATTCTCTACACTGTTAAATATTTAATACCTGATAGCAGAATAGCGGGCAGTTTTAAACATTTCAGTGCTGAAGTGAATTTTCTGTATACGTCATGTTATCAACGAACTCCACGTATCTCTTTGGCAAGACAATTTGTGTACGGAGAACCTGAAAATTGGAGCATCGGTGTAAAGAATATGCAGTTCCCCTTTCAAAGTATTGATCATTGGCTTTTCCATGATTTTCTGATTCCTATAAAGATGACGCACATGGTTCGGTAAGTTCTGGTGAGAAAGGTGTAAAAATTGAAGTGATTTTTTTCAGAAAAGTTAGGGAAGAATTCTTATTGTAATATTAGCAGTCTTCGAGTGAAATACTGAAAACCAAATTCTAAATTGGACAGCATTGGCTATATTCAGTCATTTGATGACTACCAGTTTGCTTCAAATCCGGGTAAATGATCCCATTTCACTCAGACATGAGATTTTATACACAGCTTAAATCCTCATTAGCTCTTGATATGTAAATGTGCACAAAATAGAAGTCATGCGAAAGTTGAATTGTGTGGGATGGTATGTAGATGCCGTGTAATGACGTGGATTATATGGAGAGAGAGAGAGAGAGAGAGAGAGAGAGAGAGAGAGAGAGAGAGAGAGAGAGAGAGAGAGAGATCACAGGATGACGGCAATTAAGCACAAACTTAACAATGACAGCAGTAAATAACAAAAAAGTTTTTTTTGGAATGGCCAGGAAGTTTTTCGCAGCTTTGATTTGGGAAATGACGAAAGTTAGGATATGTTGCATTTCATTAAACGATACTGTTTATTGCTTCAGCTGATTTATTAGCTGCTGTAAAAGAACAACTATATGAAAAATGTCAACACACAAACACACACACATACACACACGATTTTTCCATGTAAAACTTGCTGCTAGTTGGTGGTACAGAAATTTAGTTTTTTTCATGGCATTTTTCATGGCTTTTTCATTCTGTGAAACTCCAAATACTTAATTTTTGTGTTTTTACCCAACATGGGTTAGATTTTGCATTTCTTTGGATAGCAGAAAAAAAACCTTGTAAAATATTCTTGAAAATGAGAGGAGGAATAGAAAAATATACATTACTCGTCAGCTGGCAAATGTAAAAAAGTAATACAGGTAAGCCAGAAGATATTCTGCAATACAACATACGGAACTATGCTTGCATTAAAATAAGAAAAAACCCTTGCTTGAAATCTTTACCAAGGCTTTAAAAAAGATGCTGACATACGTCTTATTTAGGAATATTGAGGATAAGACACATGGTAGGAATGTGCACATTTCACAACGGTTCTTTGAAATACATGGGTATCTCTCTCTCTCTCTCTCTCTCTCTCTCTCTCTCTCTCTCTCTCTCTCTCTCTTTCTCTCTCTCTCTCTCTTACAGCTTCCTCGATAAGTAACGTTATTGGATATAATTTATTCATACATTTATGTCTATGGGAAACCAACTATGTTTGAGATGATTTCCGGAACATTTTCTAAATTCGACACAAGTCTCTCATGGAAACAATATTTTTCATGTTGATTTTCATAAGGAAATGTCTGGGAAAAAACGAGCCAGCGCATTTTCTACTTCAGTTATAACGAATATTTTTTCCCCAAAACTCTGCATTAGTTGGTGATTTTTCATTTATGTGCGTTTAGACTCAGAAGACGATGTTATACCTACAAACGATACTGAATTTTTCACGTCGTATTTATTTTGTAGTATTTACGTCTCCTAATTAACTTGTAATCGTTTTCTAACTAATTCAAACTAAAAAAAAAAAACTATAATGTACTCAGAGGTGTTTGTTTTACACGAAGGTACTACAATTAGACTATAAACAGCCTAATTTGAAGAGAGAGCAGAAACTTCTTGAAAGAATCTTGCCGATTTCTTGAAAAGTAAATGTGAAATTGTTTTTCGATATTTACACAGGAGGAAAAAATCTATACAGTCCAGAATGAGAAAGCTAATGAGATAACGCATTTCTTCGTATGAAATATAAGCACAGGGTTGTTTCAACCAGGTCTGAATAAACTATATTTCATATGGAAATTGGCCGTGTACCCTGCAGAAAAAAAAAATTATGTAGTATGGACATGGTTTGCTGAAGACTTAAGTATGTATCTATGATTTATAGAATTAGATTTTTAACAAATTGTGCGCCGTGAATCGCGTCCTGTAGATAGAGGAAACATAATGCTCTGCTACAAATCAGAAAAAGGAATTATTACAAATCATTGATAGTGCAGCTGCTATCAAAAATTATATGAGCATCCCAGTTAAGAATTTTAGTTAGTTTACGATTAGGGTAATATTTTTGTTTAGTAATGTATTAAACATAAAGGAAAACATTAAGGAAAACTAGTAGAACACTACAAGAAAAATAAAACTTTACAATTAAAAGAAGTCAGCGAAAGATTAAGTTGTGTCATGTATACATTCGTTCGGGTATTCATTTAGGTGCATTATATAGATTCTAAGAAACCGTCGCTTTCTCCGCAATAAAAGTAATAGAAAATGAGTTTAAGATATGAAAAAAGTATAACCTATAGAGAAGCTCCACATTCTGAAGCTAAAATCAGGATCGAGGAAAGGAGAAGGAAGAGCGGTACAACTATCGATGACTTTTCCACAAGGGATACCTACTGTAAGAATCGAGGCTTTTATCTCGCAGTTCTTAAAGACGCAGCAACTCGCATAAAAACCATAACCTCATTTTACATCGATCTTTCTTACTCTCTCATCCTTGGTTGATAAACTTCCTGGGGCAAGAACCTTCATTATGATGGACGATGTTAGACATGGATTCGAAATCACCCTCTCTCTCTCTCTCTCTCTCTCTCTCTCTCTCTCTCTCTCTCTCTCTCTTAGTTTTCTGTAAAAAAACTATTGAGATGGCTTTGTCTGTCAATCCGCACTTTTCCTGTCGCCCTCAGATCTTAAAAACTACTAAGGCTAGAGGGCTGCAAATTAGTATGTTAATCATCCACCCTCCAATCATCAAATATACAAAATTGCAGCCCTCTGGCCTTAGTAGTTTTTATTTTATTTACAGTTAAAGTTAGGCATGATAATGCGTCTGGCACCGCTATAAGTTCCAACAGCACACGCCACCACCGAGCCGTGGCTAAAAGTTTCATGGGCCGCGGCTGAGAGTTTCATGGGCCGTGGCTGAAAGTTTCATACAACATTATACGCTGCACAGAAAATTCGATTGCGCCGGAGAACCTTCGGCGCATTTGTTACTTTTTTTTTTTTTATTGAAACAGAAATAATTTCTGAATGGGAGAAGCACCTATTGCAGTTTCTCTGAATGGATGAAGGCCTGATTAAAATTGTCCCATCCTTTGCTGGAAGAAAATAGTGTCTTGGCGTTCAGAAGGCTATGTTTAGAAAATGCAGCTTTGCTTCAGTTTCTTTCCAGGTTTCCCAATACCTATATTTGTTTTCACCATTCAGGTTCCAATATCTTTCACAAGGATCTGAGTCGAGATTTCACAATGCGTTTCCTTTCCATCTCTCCCTTTCGTTTTTAGATATTACATAATTTTATAAGTTCTTGTGGAACATCCTTTTGCTTTTCTTTCTTTGCGTATTCATTAAAATACAAAATTCTAATGAATATTTTCTGTCCCGGTCACAAATCGGAGATAATATTTAGAAAAACCCGTAATGTGCTGTAAAGAGCTCTTATAATCTTTGCAGTCCATTTAAATAGAAAAAAAAACTGGAATTGACCTCAGTATTTTCTGGACATAAATATTAAAGCTTCTTTTTACAGCTTCATCCGTCATGATTACCTATGTTATACTATGTAAGGGCATTGCATAGGCAAAATATTTCAACCCAAGAAAAGCGTCAGATTCAACCATATTGTATGCTAAGAATTTAATTCTTGGTTTTTATATGAAATTGAACTCCTTTCTCTCTTCTCTCTCTCTCTCTCTCTCTCTCTCTCTCTCTCTCTCTCTCTCTCTCTCTCTCTCTCTCTCTCTCTCTCTCTCTCTCTTCTTTACATTTAAGAACATTTTAGACGATAACAGTCATTTAAAGCACTGGTTTAGCCATAACCCTCAGTCTGGTATACACTGAACATTATTTAAGAGTTAACGTGCCTATTCGTAATAAAACCAAGGTAACGAATAATAAAGATAAGTAGATAAATCAGACACGTGCATCCAAGGCGAATTATCGTGATTCCTTTCACAAGGCGAATTATCGTGATTCCTTTCACAAAATCTGAATTTCTGCATAGCCAGCAAAAACAGTTACGTAATGCATAATTGATAGTTACTGGTATGGTTGTGTGAAAAGACAATTTTTTCCATTCTGCTTTACATGGAGAATAATTCAAAGCAAAGACTTCATCAAGATGTTGCTGAATTAATGAGGAAGACTGGATAACAGAGAACAGAGAATATCTTAAGTTATTCGCTATAGAACCAAAATATCATACAGAAAAGAAACACATTCTATTAAAAGAACATATGCTAAAATACAAAAATTCATTTATTATTAGTCTCGACTCTCTGTGTGGTAAGACTTTTAGTGGTGAATAAAAAAAACTGTTCAGGGAGGCCAAACATTTCCCATAATAAAAAAAGTTGACATTTATAGCTGGACTTGCAAAAGACTTAAAATCAAAGTTTTTTTATGACAATAACTTCAGTGCTTTGCGAATTCCAAGTTCGTTAAGGGCAGGGAGAGAAATTCGTTCCGATAGGTAACTTGTGAAAGAAAACAACTTGAGTGAGGGAAGTATAATCCAAGGAACTTGGATACTGAAAGTTTAATGACGGCATAAAACCAGTTCAAGCCGTCAGATTTTACAAGAGTTTCAGATTAAGGAAACTTGAAAAGTAGGTAATGATTAAATATTTTGCTGCGTAGACCGTCTATGTGGCAGCATTTGTAATTATTGAAGTAATATTAGAAAAAATCCTCTAAGTATGTCAGCATAAGTCAAAAGCTTAATTGCTGTTGGGTCATATCTGGATAGTAAAAAAAAAAAAAAAAGCTTGATTCTAAGGACGTACCTTGCTACTGTAATATAAATTAATTTTCCTCTTATCCCTAAGACATTTTGTTCAGCAAAAGACTGACGAGAATGAGAATGAGAAACTCTTATACACATTAGTATTTCGTAGGTTTTTCGGCATTGTCTGGATATATGGTTTCACCGTGAAAAGACAGGTAAGTCATTATATTATTTTGAGTAAATAAAATAGTATATTTCTTTCATCTTAGAAATGAAACCCTCCAATATTGAAATATATCACCAGTAAAATAAATTTAGTTTCTAACTTATGTTTTTTATGTTTATGTGGAGTCAATATGAGATTTTACTTTAGTTTTCTTTTTATAGAAAAAACAGACCCACAATAAGTTAATGAAATTATTTTATGTGGCAACCGATTCACAAGCAATAGAGAATAAAGTTAAGCTAAACATAAAACAGTTCCTTAAGAAATTCAGGACACGATTAATAATAAATTAAGTTAATTTATTCTCAGAAAAATATATTTTTTGGCGGAGAATTTTACATCTTGTCTAAGGTGATGAATGAACCAAATACAGTAATTTAAAGGATATCTTTAACGCATGCTGCTGACACGGCGCGTTTGTACTGCATCAACTATTCATACGAGAGGTGCTTGACAAGACTGAGTTTCTTCATGTAAATAAGTATTTAAACGCTATGCCATTTTGCGTTGCGTTGAATGTCATACAAAGGATTTGTAAATATGTCTTTCAACTTACGTCTGTATTCAGGTGTTTACACTCACACTCAGGAATAACGATTAAGGGCTCTAAGGATAAACGCGCAGAAAGGATTTTTGAGTTTATGATTAGAAGGGCTTTCAAAACAAAAGCATAAAAGCGGCTTCTGAATAAACGCTTAGAAGAGGTAGATTTTGAACTACAAATACAGACTGTTTTACCGATATTGCTTATGATATTATCAATTTTAATTTATATATGCGAGAATTGGATTAGAAACTGGTAAGGTAGAAACAGATGGTAGTAACTAAAATGAAAACTAGTCTGGGAGCACAAAACTTACGGTGGAAAAAACCTAATTCATCTTCATGAAGATATTTTTATGTGACGAAGTAGTTTCTCTCCTTCGTATTAAGATTATAACTGTGGTATTTGTTGTACACATGAAAAAAACCTTCTGTCATCAATGGAGTCGAAATCCAGATGAAAAAGTGTCAAGAAATACTGAATTAGGTCAACAGGTTCAAATAACAAAATTTTTCGCTAACATTTGCAAGAGACAAAAGGGTCACTTTAAAAAAAAAACGGAAGAAGAGAAGTTGAAAAGTAAAGCTCTGAAAGTTGTTGTTATTAGCTGTGAAAATCCGGAGAACATCATCTTGGAAGGTAAAATCATCTTTGAAGATAAAATCATCTTGGAAGATATAATACTAAAGTTACCTTCAGTTGGAGTTTACGTATCATTTTTCAACAAAATAGATGATATTTTTGGTTTTCATCACGATCGCATAATTTCGAAATTCTCAGTAAGAAATTACGTTAACTATTGACAGTCTTGGCAGAAATTTCGTTCTATTGCACAAGTAACTGTATTGCATTATAACCACTTACATTTTTTCCTTTGTACTGTCATGGTTGGAATTCAGTTGGTTCATGAACCAAATGTTTCTCTGGAAAATGATTTTCATATCCTGACCCTTAGATTCACATTCAGAATGCGTATTTTCTAAAGGAACAGACTAATTCTGATTGAGATGATGCCGACCCTATGAACGGAAATTACAGTCGTGGGGTTTTAAATTATACAAGAACACTACCAGGTTTTGACATTTTCATTTTTCACTATTGCATCCAAGGAACGTTGTGATCTTTGTTTTATGAAGAAGTTCCTACTAATTTAGTGCTATAATATGAAATCCTTAGCCCTTTCATTTCTTTTCTTTGTTTTCTGGTGCAGAAGGCATCTGGGTTATCTATGATAATGTCTCTTTTATGCAAAAAAATTACAGAAAAAATTATTTCAGAATAACACCGACAAAGACATGAGTGTCACGCTGCTCAGTCCCCACCCCCCCGCCCCCCATCTACCCAATCCTACCTATCCCACGCCAATGAGCCATCCGCAACTCCACCTACCTTTTAAAAAAAGGAAAAATACGCTTCTCATGGGCGTATGCCAACCAAGAGGTGAACAAAATCAGCTGAATCCTTGGCAGCCTTTCAACTATTATGCATCGTAACTTATGGCAATCACGTTTGACGTTGCTCAAGGCATTATAACGCATATCCTCTTGGAGATTCTGGTTTCGTCTTTGATTTTCTTCACAAATAAATATTCGCATGTTTGATTTAGGGGAGTCAACAGCACTGGTTTATAAATTGTGTAGTTTTTTTAATAATTCTGATCCACTTAACACAATTGTCCCATTGGCAATTGTATTCTCAGGTTACCTGTCATCAAATTTACTCTTGTGGCTGCAAAAGCAAACGTTAATGGAAAAACTAAAAGAACAAAAAATGCAGCGGCTGATATTGCAGTTACGTGAAACCATTAAAGTATCATCATTGTGGCCAAGTACGACTGGATGGCTCTCTAACAATTATTTACATAGGAAAAAGTTAAAATTGGAAGAATGACGAAGTCAAAGTATGTGATACAAGAATCTGGTATCGAGTAATAATGATAATAAAAACATACAACGAAAAGAGTTTAGATTTTTGCTCGAACTGTCGTGACCGCACTTGGGGATGGACAGCAGAAAAAAAAAATTATAATCGATAGAGGACAAAATATGGACGACATTGCGTGGAGTTCAGCAAGCTTATTTAAATGATCTTGCACAGAAGATTTAGCTCTACCTTAATCTAATCCGCTTTAGGATTGCGTTTTAGTTTTCTGTAAATGAAAACTATTGAGCCGGCTTTGCCAGTCTGTCCGCACTTTTTTCTGTCGACACTTTTTCTGTCCGCCCTCAGATCTTAAAAACTACTGAGGCTAGAAGGCTACAGATTGGTATGTTGATCATCCACCCCTCCAATCATTAAGCATGCCAAATTGCAGCCCTCTAGCCTCGGTAGTTTTTATTTTATTTAAGGTTAAAGTTAGCCATAATCGTGCTTCTGGCAACAATATAGGATAGGCCACCACCGGGCCGTGGTTAAAGTTTCATGGGTCGCGGCTCATACAGCATTATGCCGAGACCAACAAAAGATAGATCTATTTTCAGTGGTCTTGAATACACGCTGAAGCGGCTGTACAGAAAACTCGATTGCGCCGAAGAAACTTTGGCGCATTTTTTACTTGTTTATAATTGTTAGGAAGAACATTAGTATGTTCTGTGTTAGCCAACCTCTCATAATCCCTTTAATTGCAGGATCGAATCTCCTGCCTTTTTATTGTCTGCTCCTTGTGGTGTTCATCCCTAATGGATACTAATATATCTTTACCAAAGATCGAAGATCGACTTTGAAATACTCATAAAGTATGTACATAATTTTATTCGAAATCGAGAAAATAACAAAATACATTTTCTTTATGAAGAACAGGAAATAAGTTAACCCCGATAATAACTTGTTCCAATCAAAGTCGAAAGCAACTAAGAAACCTAGGTTTTCTGCCAATAAAGTTTTGTATCAGCGCTGTGATTTCTGTATTGCTAACAACACGGTCTATCATTGTTTAATACTTTCATCTCTCTTCTTTCTATGTTTTCTATGAATAATGATAACAATCATAATCATGATAATTTCATCATCAGCAAAATACTAACATCGTCAGAGCGTCGAGATGAAAAATGAACTCCTCGAATAGACTTTCGACAATTCATTAAAAAATATTAACGAGCTCATTTTGTGACATGGCTCATGATTGATTGATCATAAGAACCAAGGGATTGCTGCAGGAGTGGACTGTGGGATGAACCATGCATTCTTTGATTTTTAGTTTTTACAGTTCTCTATTGCCATATATTACAAGTGTCCTTCGGAGGACACTTTGAGAGTTTGTTCGAGAGCCAAGCGTTTTCCATGCTGTTGTCAGTAATGCTATCCCCTACAGGCAGTCTCAGTCTATATATATATATATATATATATATATATATATATATATATATATATATATATATATATATATATATATATATATATATATATATATATCAAAAAATGCTTTTTCAGTCACCACAGTAATACCTGGATAAAATATACATACATATATATATATATATATATATATATATATATATATATATATATATATATATATATATATATATATATATATATATATATATATATATATATATATATATATATATATAAATATAAATATAAATATATATATATATATATATATATATATATATATATTGTATGTATGTATATTTTATCCAGGTATTACTGTGGTGACTGAAAAAGCATTTTTTGATATATATATATATATATATATATATATATCTATATATATATATATATATATATATGATAGTTCATTGGTACGTTTGGAACACGCAGCTCTTTTTATGACATTTTTTTATCACACCGTGATTTATATACGATCATGAAGCTACAAATATCGCTTAATATCAAATCCACGCTACCTCGGGAATTATCCCCGATGGGGAATTATCACCGAAGGGGGAATTTATAAGTGATAAATGGACGGGCACTGCCGAGTCTCGATCCCACGACACACAGACGCGCATCCAGCGAATCCAGTCGACGCTAACCACTGAGCTATCAAGAGAGGTATAAGTTAACACCGAGTCTGGTGTACTATATTTACCCGTCGAGAGCGAGGAAATTGTACTTAGCCTCGGCATTAACCCACCTCGACCATGATAGTTCATTGGTACGTTTGGAACACGCAGCTCTTTTTATGATATTTTTTTATCACACCGTGATTTATATACGATCATGAAGCTACAAATATCGCTTAATATCAAATCCACGCTACCTCGGGAATATCCCCGATGGGGAATTATCACCGAAGGGGAATTTATAAGTGATAAATGGACGGGCACTGCCGAGTCTCGATCCCACGACACAGACGCGCATCCAGCGAATCAAGTCGACGCTAACCACTGAGCTATCAAGAGAGGTATAAGTTAACACCGAGTCTGGTGTACTATATTTACCCGTTGAGAGCGGGGAAATTGTACTTAGCCTCGGCATTAACCCACCTCGACCATGATACTTCATTGGTACATTTGGAACACGTAGCACTTTTTATGACATTTTTTTTATCACACCGTGATTTATATACGATCATGAAGCTACAAATATCGCTTAATATCAAATCCACGCTACCTCGGGAATATCCCCGATGGGGAATTATCACCGAAGGGGAATTTATAAGTGATAAATGGACGGGCACTCCCGAGTCTCGATCCCACGACACACAGACGCGCATCCAGCGAATCCAGTCGACGCTAACCACTGAGCTATCAAGAGAGGTATAAGTTAACGCCGAGTCTGGTGTACTATATTTACCCGTCGAGAGCGGGGAAATTGTACTTAGCCTCGGCATTAACCCACCTCGACCATGATAGTTCATTGGCACGTTTGGAACACGCAGCTCTTTTAATGACATTTTTTTATCACACCGTGATTTATATACGATCATGAAGCTACAAATATCGCTTAATATCAAATCCACGCTACCTCGGGAATATCCCCGATGGGGAATTATCACCGAAGGGGAATTTATAAGTGATAAATGGACGGGCACTGCCGAGTCTCGATCCCACGACACACAGACGCGCATCCAGCGAATCCAGTCGACGCTAACCACTGAGCTATCAAGAGAGGTATAAGTTAACGCCGAGTCTGGTGTACTATATTTGCCGTCGAGAGCGGGGAAATTGTACTTAGCCTCGGCATTAACCCACCTCGACCATGATAGTTCATTGGTACGTTTGGAACACGCAGCTCTTTTTATGACATCTTTTTATCACACCGTGATTTATATACGATCATGAAGCTACAAATATCGCTTAATACCAAATCCACGCTACCTCGGGAATATCCCCGATGGGGAATTATCACCGAAGGGGAATTTATAAGTGATAAATGGACGGGCACTCCCGAGTCTCGATCCCACGACACACAGACGCGCATCCAGCGAATCCAGTCGACGCTAACTACTGAGCTATGAAGAGAGGTATAAGTTAACGCCGAGTCTGGTGTACTATATTTACCCGTCGAGAGCGGGGAAATTGTACTTAGCCTCGGCATTAACCCACCTCGACCATGATAGTTCATTGGTACGTTTGGAACACGCAGCTCTTTTTATGACATTTTTTTATCACACCGTGATTTATATACGATCATGAAGCTACAAATATCGCTTAATATCAAATCCACGCTACCTCGGGAATATCCCCGATGGGGGAATTATCACCGAAGGGGAATTTATAAGTGATAGATGGACGGGCACTGCCGAGTCTCGATCCCACGACACAGACGCGCATCCAGCGAATCCAGTCGACGCTAACCACTGAGCCGGCGATCATTTGGCTACGAGACATTCCTCCCCCAGCCCCCACGCCCCTGCCCCAACCACGACCACAACCACAACCACCTCGGATCGCACTCACGCAAGCTCAGGGAAGAGAGAGAGAGAGAGAGAGAGAGAGAGAGAGAGAGAGAGAGAGAGAGAGAGAGAGAGAGAGAGAGAGCTGTTAAATTTCTTTGCCTGGGAGTATGCAACAGGCCTTCAAAAGCAAACTGACAAGTCAATCCATTTCTTGTCCTGCTTCCTGTTGTTCCACCCTTTTTTTTAAGGGGATTAGTAAATCCCCGTCCTCTATGATATTTCAGTTTTTTTTTTTATACTTCATATCTTAACCATTTTCTCTCGTATTCCTTTCAATTTTCTTTCCAGCCGATATATTAATATTGTAAACCTGAATATCGTATATTTTTTATTAATCATTATAAAGGGTTTATCAGTGTCATCATCATAGAATAAGAAAAAAAAACAGACCATGGGTTCTCTCCTTTCAGCACCATCCAAATCCTTTCATATTGCGTGCCACCCAAGGAGCTCAAGAACTTCTCCAGTAATAGGATGAGAAGGAATTAGCTTCCCTCCTTTCCAGTCAGAGAGAAAAGATGGGGTCCTTAAACCTGCCTTTCCGCCTCTCACCTCCAAGAAACGTGAAGGTGTATCAGCTTGCGAGATTTTCTTTTGACAAGATACTCATTCCATAATTCAGAGCCAAGATCGCGGAATTTGTGTATTTATCTTTATGCATGATAATGCGACTAATGTTCAGTTTGAATATAAATTAATCTTCGCGTTTAACTCCCGTAACACAAATTATTACAGATGTAAACTGGATACTAGGAATTAACTTTATGTATGGTAGGCAGGAAAAAAAAGACGAAAAAATTATGTAAGAAATATATATACATGTATATATATACATATAATATATATATATATATATATATATATATATATATATATATATATATATATATATATATATATGTGTGTGTGTCAGACCAATTATTGAAAAGAAAATGGATATGTCGAAAGGATTAATCTAAAACAGTCTTGCCGTTAATTAACTGACAAACAAAACAAATATGATAACAACTAGCGTGTTTTGATTTCCGTATGCAATAGAGAATTAAGTGACGAACAAAATAGACTTTGAAAGACTGACAAATTCAGGAAAACTGTGGAGACCCAAAATTTCCTTTCTCTCTCCCCACCCTTCATCTTCTCTCTCTCTCTCTCTCTCTCTCTCTCTCTCTCTCTCTCTCTCTCTCCTCTCTCTCTCTCTCTCTCTCTCTCTCTCTCTTCCCCTTGATGTCCAATTTATTTAGTACCGAATAGCAAAAACGTTGTTTTCTATTGGCACAATTATTCGCTGAGCGCTCCATTTCAGTTTTTGTTTGATTTCCTTTTGAGTGTATTTTTGTTCTTTGTTTTCTGTGAATCATCATTTAAAATCCCAGATATGTAAATATACGCTTCTTCATTCCGCCAATAATTCAGAAGATAAACATTACATTATAATGTTTATCTTCTGAATTGAAAAAAAAACTGGTAATGACATGCATCTTACAATGTTTAATAAATAAGGAAGAAAAATTCGAATATTTGTGATATTAACTGATCTTTCAATGCTGCCGAGTAATTGAGTTCCATGTACACTTGATCCTTGGTTCTCGGTCTGATACTTTTTGCTATTTTGATATATCCCCATCTCGTGCCAGCTTACTGGTTCATCAAACGAAAATTAATGTTAAATCCCGCTTTTTGTTCCAAATGCAAAATTTAGGGTACATATGTACCGTCTTTCACAAATAGTATAGTCTCTACACATACTATTTGTGAAAGACGGTATATATGTACCCTAAATTTTGCATTTGGAACAAAAAGCAGGATTTAACATTAATTTTCGTTTGATGAACCAGTAAGCTGGCACGAGATGGGGATAAATCAAAATAGCAAAAAGATGCTATGTAACTACCGTCTCGCTAACTCCAAGCTATCCATTCAGAAAAATAGAATGGATGTTCACTTATACCTTTATCAGTACAGTATATAATAGTAACCTTCTGTTGTCAAATAATTCCTCATCAATAAAAATGTCTTTTCTTTGGATAAATTGTGCACAAACTTAATTTCAACAAGTTTTACATTTACTGTTCTTTGCTTTCAATATTCAGACTACTTTTCCACAAAGGATAGTTGACACAGGCCTGCATTTGTTATCTTAAATAATATTCGCTTCCGTTTTTTTTTGCAAAGACCTCTGACCTCCTTGATTGATCTATACAATGATTCACCTTTCCTCGTCTCCTACCATCAGAAATTTACAAATTTCCACGTGGGTCATTCACTTACGTTCTCTTATTTGTCTCTTCCAGGAAACGTTCTCAAAAGATTTCACTAGCAACCATAGTGTCTATCCACTATCACCAATCGAAACTGTGTCGTCATCTGCCATTACCTACTGCTAATTCCATTTTTTGTTCTTTATCGTCCAAAATCGCACCTTCTCTTGTCTTCTCTCCAACATCTCTCATATTTACTGGGTAAATATATTCATTAGATAAGGAGACATAGCAATCCCCTGACTGTCTTCGAATCTCTTGGAGCACAAACCAGTCACCCCTTTGTATGCAAATCAGAACACAACCTTCGTTTTAATCATAAATATTTATGCCATTAGCACAGCATTTCTTCAAAACCACTTACATTGCATTTTATAATTTATAGCTTACACATTTATTGTATAACATCTTGCTTGACTGTTTCATGGTGAATACACGACTGACAAAAAATTTCCGATACAAAATTATGTTTTTTACCATAAAAATCTCAAGAAAAATAACACAAGTCAACGATCTTTAGAACAAAGCATCCACGGTATAAGAGACTCAAATAGAATTATTAAAGAAGGAAGCGTATAAGGGTTCCAAAAAAAAGTATTGCTGCAGTTAAACACTGTTCATGATAAAATCCCTGCCACCGAATAGTTTGAGTAACCTCTAATACTAGATTTCGGATATAAAAACAGAGCAAGGCCATGCGATGTCTATCATCAATTGCAATCGTCTTGGATATATCGTGTCACACCGAACTCCGTCAAAACGCTTCTTTTTTTTTCAGTTGGTTTTAATTTTTTTTCTAGTCTTCAAAAGGCTGTTGATTTTATCATTTTCTTTTATATTCTCAAAGTCACCATAATTACCCCCATGTGACCAGAAGTTATTTACCTCTGCTCTTTTCTGCTGCTGTCACATTTTAACCGGCTGTATGAGTTTGCAGTTTCCCTGTAGCACGTGTGAGTCAAATTTCTGCTCTCTCCTTACTTTTGAAACCGGACGTTTTCAAAACTTCAGAATCTTTTGCTGACTCACATTCAGGTATACTCACATTATATTTACATCTCTCTCTCTCTCTCTCTCTCTCTCTCTCTCTCTCTCTCTCTCTCTCTCTCTCTCTATATATATATATATATATATATATATATATATATATATATATATATATATATATATATATATATATATATATATGTGTGTGTGTGTGTGTGTGTGTGTGTGTGTGTGTGTGTGTATTGCTATAACAATTCTATACATGACGGATAATCTATCTTTATAAATTAATTTTTTTATCACTTACTCACTTATTTCACTGACACGATGTTTATATCGTAAAATTAATCAAAATTTACAATAAAAACATTGAAAAGTAGGCAAATGAAAAAAGTTTAACCTATCCACCCAGACCTATTCACACAAAAATAAATGGTTTCACCAAAAGCCATAATAGAAGTGTTCGGTGCGTAATGCGAGAAAATTTTCGTTAGAAATCATAATGGCATTACTCGTAATTCAGTGAGCGCATTTTCCACGTGCGGTAAAGACCTTGCAGTTATAATCACTAAAAGCCTAATGGGCCTCGTCAATCTTTTCGTTATGTTATCATGATTTCCAAAAAGCTGCTCAAATAAGCGGACGAATAACCTGTGCACATATTTAGTGAGAAAGAAAACGAAGAATAGAGGGAAGAGATAATAATCATGCATTATAACCAGCGGACAGACTTCCGTTTTTTACACGAAACAGACACTTCAATGTCCTTATCAAATTAGGTTTTAGCCTCTTCGTATTTGTGAGCTGAAGTGTAAACTGCACGAAGCGTATTACTATAAATCAACTGCAGTTGTGGAGTACAATAATATTTTCCTCTCACAAAGAACGAATATTGCTGTTAATGGATGTTAATTATGGATAACCATGGCTGATGTGGACATGGTTAAATTTCAATGTCCTTTATTTCCACGACGCCTGTTTTTTCATAGCTTTATTTACACGAGCTTGATTTTATAAGTACTGTGCTTCCGAGGACTTGGCGAATATTAGTAGTTTTAAAAAGACAGTTTATACTGTTGTGATATTATCCAAACAAAACCCAAATGCTACACTTCCCTAATGTTCAATAAAGGTATACTGAACACAAGGAATACTAAATAATATTCAGTTGAAAAGAGGAATGATACAAAACTATAAATATCATCAAAACTATCTTTTACATGAGTCTTTCAAGAATGAAAGAATCTATCAAAATATTCTACCACATTTTTTAAACATTTAAATGAAGCATACAGTCAGTAAAATTTCAAGTGTTCTCTTGGAAATCGAATTTATGATCGGCAGCAACATATATATATATATATATATATATATATATATATATATATATATATATATATATATATATATATATATATATATATATATATCGGAAATATAAGGAGTCCATAAAACCGCCAAATTGTGGAAAATTTGGCGTTTTTATGGGCTCCTTATATTTGATGGATTTCTGTCTTAACAGAAAATATTTCACAGTCATTTTTACTACACACATACACACACAGGCATATATATATAAATATATATATATATATATATATATATATATATATATATATATATATATATATATATATATATATATATATATATATATATATATATATATATATATATATATACTTATTCAGTTATTTGTGTGTCAATATGTACAAATGAAAAGTAGTTAAACGAACAACACAGCTTTTCTGATTAACATTTCTTAACTCGCATTTCCATGTCTCCGATTTATTTCCCCAGACGTACAGGTTTTATC
>JANJGK010000005.1:17479001-17495870 GCA_039081455.1 Macrobrachium rosenbergii | reverse complement strand
CAATCTTTTTTTCAGATGATCTGAATTTCCTTCCCGATTCCTTGCCATATCTAAGTTCTACTTTACAACGTATTTTCCAATATCCAGTTAAATTGTAAATTGCCTATTTCAAAATAATTGTTTCAATACGTTATCACGTTAAACATCTACCGTCGATTTTCTTTTGCAAAGGTCTTTTAGTTGCAAGGCTATCCTATCTCGAGGGATTAGACAACAAATAGTTTTAATGTCTTCCCTGCATAGTACAACATATATTACCGAAAGTTTCGATTACACCCAGTGTTTCGAATTACTCCGATATTACTGCTCTACTTGATATACAGTGAATGTTGTATTTATAGCTCTCTCTCTCTCTCTCTCTCTCTCTCTCTCTCTCATCTTCTTTTCTGTTCAGAGGCCTGCAATTATTTTTCCCCATTTATTTCAGGACTTCCCTCAAATAATAATAATAATAATAATAATAATAATAATAATAATAATAATAATAATAATAATAATAATAATATAGTAGTAATATATTCAATTCCAGCTCACACTATCATAAAATTGCTGTTTTCATCACTGGCGTAGTTTATCAACATAGCAGGTGAGTGATTTTCGTAATATCAATGGAATTATTTCACCGTTATATCTACGTTATTCCTGTCTCATAAACTTGACTGTGGAAGAACACCAGCTTTCGACCTCAGTGACAGGGTAAAGAAATAAAAGTGAATTCAACACAACTTCATAAACTCAGAGAATGTTTCCTTTTGCATAAAAATGTATTAGAAGCAATCATCCTGAGTCCTACTGAGATTGCCGCGACCCATTTCATCTAACATGGAAGTGCAGCAGCTCAGAAGAGGTCGCATGATAATACTAGCGAGACGCATCCATCTGGATGTTGACTAAGGGGTTATTTCGGATGACCCTCCAAGAAGCGTTAGATCTTCCTGAAGCTGACAGGGTTATTTGCACTGTCTCTTCAGACATCCCTTGGGACGTCCTTCAGCGGCATATCCTACTGGTCCTTCTCAAGTCCCCCACCTCCTTAGGATTACCCATTCATTGCAGTTTTCTCACAGAACGACTTTTCCTCCAACTCCTTTGGATCTTTTTAACGTCCTAGTCATCTTTCTTCCCTATCCTAGTCATCATCACATTTCACCTTCATCTCCTCAGATGCATTTTTTCTCCCATGTTCACTTCCGACAGAGAAAGCTTTCCTTATAAGCATTAACGTTGCTCCTGTCTCTAATGTTTACCAAAATCCTTACTACGATTAACTGAAGCAGTTACCTGGTGCTCTCACCTCCTTTTCAGCGTATCCTAACACCCAGCCCTCTAAATCTTTTCTGTTTCTACTCTTGGTAAAAATTCACATTTATCCATCTCCGTAGGAGAGAGAGAGAGAGAGAGAGAGAGAGAGAGAGGCTCAGCCCGGATCCTTAAAAATTTACCCTCATAAACAATTTTCTCTCACTCCTTGTTCCCTTCTCTTCCATCGGCGTGCATATGCGTGCCCGCGTTCATGAGAGAGAGAGAGAGAGAGAGAGAGAGAGAGATGGTCCCGGAATAGAATACAGAATCTATCGCCTAGCAACACTTCCATTAAAAAAAATAGAAATGATTTCTTTTCTCATCTTATTTTGTCCGATCTCTTCTCACAAAGGTTTCTGTTGGCATTCCCCGTCTTATTCTATTTTCGCCCTTTCGGTTGTTCTTCATGGTTCTGCTCAGCTTGGACGTCAAGAAGGAGAAGGGTATCATCATGATACCCTAACTGTGGAGCTTCAAGATCAATATTCTCCAAATGTCCTGCCTATGGCTTCCAGGTGATTCTGTTTCCACCCGCTAAAAGGTGACTTCTAAATGACGGTAATGTGTGGGTAGGGTGCTTACTTGAAATTTTCAATAATTGCTTTAATTCAAGAGGGACATCAGAGTTAGTTACTGTATAATATAGGATCAGCAGAGGCGTTTAATATGCTATTCAGATCGCATTCGGTAAAAATATTTCTTATTCACCTTGTATTTACCCAAAGTAATATTTTCTTTAATTTTTTTTTTTTTTTTTTTTTTTTAGAAGAAGTTTTGTCGAATTATTCTCGGTCTGGCTTCAGTTTTTCTTCCTTTCCCTATCTTTTAGTTCTTTTCTTTTGACCAGGACTGAATAAATCATGCTTCGTCTCCCTCATCAGCTTTTCATAGTAAAAGAAGGATCTGGCTTTAAAGTCCATCAAAGTTCATTATCGTATTGCAGACATTAGATTCAGCATTAAGTTGCCAATTAATGATTGGTATTAATCTTCTGTAACTAAGCGGAGTACTCAGATGCACCTGCAGATGATGAAGTACAGTTGTGAGGTGGCCTGGAAGTTGAAACAAGACAGAACACACGTGAGAATAATCGGTTTCATAAGTTACCATCATCTACAGGGAGTTGAAGCTATTTGGCCTAATGTTAGTTAAACTGTAGTTTGTGTTTAATGATCTTCACAGCAATTCATTAACGGACTACGATCTAGACTGGTGGAAGTGTTTACCTTTGTAGACAAATCAGGTTAAAGTTTAAGCTGATAATTATACAGCTAAAAAATGAACAAATGCAGCAATATTTTACGATATTCTTTAAGATCATATAAAAAAATTTTCTTTACGCTGATGTTTAACCGACTGACTGAGGAAAAAGCTATAGCACCCAAAATGAAGCAGCTTTTCATTTTTGAATTTCGGTAAATATTTCATAAGATGAATTAATGAAATACTTCAGTCCCATTCCATTCAACTTCTGTAGGAAATTTCACAAAGAACAATTTGCACAGTTCTGCAAAAGTCCTTTGAAAATTAGTTTTGTGCAGCTCCAAAGGATTCAAAAAGTAATACTCTTTTGCAATAAAATAAATGTTAGAATTTCTGTTTGGTGGAAAATTGATTGTTAAAAGGCAATCAGAATAACTGTGTATATCTTCGTATTGTTTCGATCTTGAAGAAGGAATAGGAATCAAATAATGCTTGTAAGATGTTGGAGGCCCATTTTTAAAGTACATGTAAAATTATTCATCAGTTCTTCGATTAACCATGAAAGTTTCATTCTCTCTCTCTCTCTCTCTCTCTCTCTCTCTCTCTCTATGAGTGTGACCTGAATGTGTAATCTGTGTGCTATGAAAATAAAAGATGTTATGGAGCAGAGGGATTTCATAACTTTCAAGCTTTGTTGTGCGATATATGATGTTGAAAATACTCAGAAATTTAAATATTCATTTGAATTTGCTTTCAGTTGTCAGCATAAACCTTTTTTTATTCTGAGTATGAATATCATTGTAAATGTATGAGTAGGAGAAATGCTCTCTCTCTCTCTCTCTCTCTCTCTCTCTCTCTCTCTGTTCTGATGCCATTGACTATTAGAGATATCCATTTAAGTCCCTATTCCATCTAAACTATTGAAGATATTGGCGACACATATAAAAGTATTAAGAGAAACAAAAAATTCCAAATCCGACAAACACCAATACTTCTAGCTCTCCGACATCCACATCCTCAGAAGAGGAAATGAAAGAAATATGAATAATCAGAAACTGACAATAAAAGAACCAAAAGAAAATGTGTGACGTTCCTCTAACATAGAGACAAAACGTCATATAAAATCATATGAAAAAGTTCGTCTCGCGAAACCCGAAATGAAATAGTGAAACCAAATCCGACAAGCTGGCAAAGAAAAAAGTCAAATATGGATTCGGAGATTTGCACCGTCAAGATTTTATCTCATGTTTTCTTGGCCTTCTTTCCAAAAGCCTCAACTCATCCGTTACCTGATATAAAGACTTTTTCTACCGTTCATTCGGTTTTACGTGGAAGGCTTGTACGTCCTTATATTTATCACCTCAGCCTTTTGATGTGAGAGGCGGAGCGTGAAATAGTTCGATGCAGTTCAAGTCTGTGAAGAGAGAGAGAGAGAGAGAGAGAGAGAGAGAGAGAGAGAGAATTATGAAAAATGGAGTCACCTTTGGTCATTAAGTATTTGGCAACACATTTTCCTTACGAAGAATAATCGTCGGTGACGGAATATGAACCTTTATTTAGAGCTTGATTCTCCCTCTTTCTATACAGAGTGAATCGTCTTTTAATTGAATGAATGACATATATTGCAGTGCTTTAAGATTACGTGTATCAAAATAGAATGACGCACAGTTGCAAGTAATACACAAGATACCTAATGGGGTAAGACGGAAGTCACCCTGTAAGTGAGCGCAGCTGAGGCTCATCAGGGCCGGATAATCGAACCTTGTGAAGCTTCATGAAGAACCTTCCTAGTCTATGAAGGTTTGTTAACCTTCACATTTTCTGATATCTGAAATTCATATGTTAACTTTTATGTTTTGGATTCCTGTCTCTGTTTATTTATCTTTTTTACTGATTTAATATAGCATTGATGATATCTGTAAGTTAATAGGTGAAACAGTCGTCAGAAAAATATTAGATGATATTAGGAGCATAGTAGCTCAAATTTTGAAAGCATTACCCAAAGATAGAGGATGCCACATATGCATTAGTAGATATATATATATATATATATATATAGCATTGCCCAAAAATAGAGGATGCCACATATGCATTAGTAGATATATATATATATATATATATATATGTGTGTGTGTGTGTGTGTGTGTGTGTGGTGGGTGCGTGAGTGTGCTATTATCTAGCTGTGCAACTATTACCAGAGCAGCAATGATAAAACAAGTATTTTTCTTATTAATATTAATACCACTCCAGCTTCCAATACCGAAACTACTACTACTAAGAATAATCAACGATTACACAAAAAAAGACGAAATTAAATCCTATATAGTGATATGTTTTCTTTATACGAGAGAATGAGTGCAAGCGTCCTGTACATATATAACATGGACTACCTATGTACCCAGTCTTTCAATAACATCGAGTCAAAGGAAAGTCGCCATTGTATTAGAATGAATCATTCACATGAAAACACTAATTTGAGCTAAATTACTTTCACATGAATAGCAGATGCTGTACAAGCATGCGGTGTTGAGTTGACAGTGTTAAAAATTTCTTTAAGAATAAATAAAAAAAAAAACAATTTTTTTGCCAGAAACTGAAAGAATTCTCCATATGTAATTCAGGATGTTAACTTTATTTCATTACTGAATTTGATTTATAGTCCCCCATAATTTAACCATGTAAGATCTAGATTTACGTCTTACAGAGTTCAATTATTGAGCTAAACGAACGTTTATCCTTGTGTTTAAAACGTCTACATGTTTATATCCTTTGGAATCAACAGCTCGTTGACAGCCGGTAGAAACAAATGAAGTAATTTTTAAATTTTATCATATAAAAATAAAAAGGTAATTCAATACAAAATGTATTGGGAATTTCTCTGCACGCACGAAAGAGAAACTTATTTGGAAAACTAAAAAATGCAATACCTTATTTCCGGCCTTTTACCTCTTTTCACCAAGCCCAGTGAAAATATAATTTTTAATGTAATATTTGGGAAGGTTTCGTCTGAATATAAAATGACTTGGAATACAAAAATGGAGTAAAATAAAGGAGAGCACAAGCATCACAGCCGTCAAAAGACCTGCCAGATTCCATAATTCTGTGCGTGGTTTTAATATTGGCATCAGATTCCATATCTTATGACCGTAGCAGACTTGAGTCGTCTTTTAAAGAGGACGTAATCCTTTATCCTATTCCTCCTGCCTTCCTAGCTTTCTGAATAGCAAAATTATAAACCTATTAAATATTAAAAGCAATTTTCCTTTTTATAAAACAATCAAGTATATTTAAAAGAAATATACCCAAGATCCATTAACGAGATACACTGAGAAAGCTCCAAACGAGAACGAGAGGAAAGAAGAAGATTTCTTATCTGAGCAGAGCAAAGAGCAGGTGTAAAACTATGCGCATTCATAACACGCGCCATAACCACAAATCGCCATAATAAGACGTTTGTTTTTGGAAGGCGTTGCGATAGCGCGGGATCTTTACATTCAATGCAATATTAACTCGGCTGGTTTAATCTCATAAGCACCTCGGCAGCTGTATGCGTTTTGCAGCAACGCTTCTGTGTGTGTGTGTCCTTGATATTATTGCTGCTCTTAAGGGTAAGACTCTATGCTTGCACAAGGCCAGCTCAATCTAACAACAGCAATTGGTCTTAGGCACCAATGGTTCATGTAGTATAGCTGCAAAAAAATAAAAAAAATAAACTGCTTTTGTGAAACGTTAATCTAGGCAAATATCATCCGTGCCATATTCAATGGCCCGATCTCAAAGGGTTTCATTAGAAAATTCTGCTATTCATTTGGGTGGATTACGTTTCCAGGTAAACTCTGAAAATAGCGAGCAAAATTATAAATAACATTTATCGTTTTAATTCAGATTACAACGGAAAAGGAAGTAGTTTTTATTACCAATTCTGGTTTGCTGGTGTACTTCGTAAATTGATCTTACAAATCCGTTAGGCATAAATGTTGGGACAAGTTTGCAGTTTTTCTTAGAGTTTCAAGGCCATATGCTTGCATTATATTAATGTAAAAATTAAACACATTCAAGTCCACAAATAGCATAAGCCAGAGGTTTTGCTTCCCAGTGGATAATTTCCCTCTAGAAATTCTTGAAGAGTTTAATTCAACGGTAATGATAACTACTCGACTCAAACCTCCCTCAGAATGAGCAGTAGCTAAGAGAGAGAAAAAAACCAAAGATAGGCAAAATCATTTACCTCAACCCGGATGTTTAAACCAAGAAAAAACAATTTGCAACACTTGAAAAAAAAAAAATGTCATTTGAGAGTACATCTTCTTACTATACCTGCGAGATCGGCGTTTGTGCTTCACCTTAAATAGCAGCTTCGAAGCATAACGGGTTTTTTAGTTTTCTGTAAAAGAAAACTATTTTGACGCCTTTGTCTGTCCGTCCGCACTTTTTCTGTCTGCCCTCAGATCTTAAAAACTACTGAGGCTAGAGAGCTGCAAATTGGTATGTTGATCATGCAACCTCCAATCATCAAACTTACCAAATTGCAGCCTTCAAGCCTCAGTAGTTTTTTTTTTTTTTTTTTTTATTTAAAGGTTAAAGTTATCCGTAATCGTGCGTCTAGGAACGCTATACGACAGGCCACCACCGGACCGTGGGTGAAATCTTCATGGGCCACGCTCTTACAGCATTATAGACAGTACAGAAAACTCGATTGCGCAGAAGACATTTCGGCGCATTTTTTACCTGTTTACATTTGATCTATGCTTCCCACGCGTCTTCCACCTTTGAGCTCCTGTCAACTGTTTCCACATCATGGAAACCGTGTTTTCCCAGCCTCTTGCCGTAGAAGGTACATGGGTTAGAGGCCTAGGTCTTAGAAACCCACAGATAACATAAATCTGGATAAACGCGCTAAGTTTATGGAGAATGTTGCCGTTTAATAATGACAGCATCGTTTAATCCCTACATTTTTAAGCAGCCTATCTTTCATTAAGTGACAGGCTTCGAGGTTAAAACATAAGTCTATTGGTCATCGCCCTTCAGTTATTTGAAGTCTAAGTTAGAATGATAACCTTTGGCCATTCTTTCAAAAAAGAAAGAAAAAAAAATCGCAGAATTCTTAATGAAAGAGCAGCCCATTGGAAATGCGATTCGGTGGAACATCCATTCATCGCCACTTTTTCTCACAGTAAGGTTTTCTTGTTGCATACCATTTTCCTCAAATACTGCATCCCTGTGGGAGGTAGTGCCACCAGCGCACCTTCGGTCATGCACTGTAAGCATTACTTTAGTTCTTTGCAGCGTCCCTTCGGCCATAGCTGCAACCCCTTTCTTTCCCTTGACTCTACCTCCGTTCATAGTCTTTTTCTTCCAGCTTACTTTCCATCCTCTCCTAAAAACTGTTTCATAGTGCAACTGTGAGGTTTTCCTCCTGTTACACTTTTCAAACCTCCTTTACTCTCAATTTCCCTTTCAGTGCTGAATGACCTCATAGGTCCCAGTCCTGTGCCTTTGGCCTAAGTTTTATATTTCATCTATTCCAAAATACTGCATGACTTTCTTTGGCGTATTACTTTGATACAATCTTTTCCCTTCTTAGTGCGTTATTTACTTGACAGTTTTCTCCAGTTGTTGACATTAAAATCTACGATACCCTCATCACTGGGATTTTCTGTGAAATAATACCGTTTTTAGATTGATTGAATTTATTAATGGGTTTTGGTCAGTCTTTTTTGGTAGTGTACATGTAAATTACAGAATTTGTTTGTTTGAATTACTTTAATATCTTTAATTCTGTGTAGCATAACCCTTTAATCAGAGAAAATATGCGTACCATATCTCCATTCGCTTTTGATCTTATCAATATTAATCCATGTTTATCATTTAAAAAAAATTTATCTTCATCAGTTTTTAAAACCAAACTTTTCGTCATTTTTGCCCTTTCAAAATTTGTTTTACTTGTCTATTAACACTAATACACAAAGGCTTTCGAAAGACTTCTGATGATGCTTCTTACAAGTTGTCCTTGGCGTTCGTTGGTAGCCCAGGACATAAGGGTTGCTATCTATTGCTAACTACTGAGCCCCCTCGTCACCCGTTTTTGTCTATACATCCGCAATAGAGTTTCCTTTCATTTCAGATTTCAGATAAACTTTCCTTTTAAAGATAGAAGAAAATTGGGAAACTAAGAACTCTACCACTGGGATGGTGTCAGCTCCAATGAAGAACTAACGAGAGGATACATTCTGAATGGCAATCAAGCTCGTGAACTATTTAAACAAGCAAAAAATGCGCCAAAACTCTCAGCCGCGATTACTAAATTAAAACGACTAATTGAAATGAAGTAGAAAGAAAAAAATACTTAAAGCATTTTTCCTGTGTATTTTTTTTAAGAATTACAAAATCCAATCCAATAAAGGGAAAACCTCGTCAAAGCTCGTTCTCACTAAAAGCGTATCCTAGAAAAGAGAGAGAGAGAGAGAGAGAGAGAGAGAGAGAGAGATTAACTGAACTCATTCGTCTCAGACGGTCATAACGTCAACAAGAGCAGTGCCAACAAGACAATGGTACCAGTTTTCCATAACGACCTCTCTCTCTCTCTCTCTCTCTCTCTCTCTCTCTTGCAAGGAAGTTATGACGGTTGTATCCTCAGTGATATCTAAGGTTGTTATCGGCCCCCATATTCCCTCTAGCCAACTAGCAAACGTAAAAGCAGAATCATTGCATATAAACATAATCTAATGAAGGTTCTTTAACGCTATATGATGTAAGAAATTAGTAAAAGATTAACAACAAATGGAGAAAAAAATATCTATTTTCACTTGCTGTTAAAATTATAAAAATAAAACTTTTTTTCGCCACGGAACCTTTTCCGTTTCTCTTCTGGAAATGAAGAGTGTTGAGAATAAACAGTTTAACTTTATTAATTTTTATGTCTGCATAATATATACAAAACATCATGACATAAAAAGAAACACTGTCACCAAAATATTAATCGAATATTTTAACGTGAACACTCATTTTTCATCACATACATCTAATGACTTAGTAATATTTTGATTTTCTGATTTTTGCAATAAAAAATCACTTGAAATTCCTAAAGAAGCCAGTTACTTCCAAATTAATAACTCGCATTACTCTAGATTGAGATAACAATGCCACCCAATAAAACAAGGAGAGTGGGTTCATTTATAACTTGAAATATAAATGAAAGTTTTCGTAAACTAAGTACGTTTTGTAATAAAATCAAATTATTACGTAGAAAAATGTACGTTATTTTTGTTGGCAGACTGTACAGAAACTAAACAGATATGGTCAAACCAATAACTGATTAAAAACAGTCATGAAAATCACGAAAAAATTTGACGATAGACGAAATACAAGACATAATTACAAGTACGTTCATTTGAATAAATTTCATGAATATAATCCAAACAGCAAACAACAGGAGAATACCGAATAAAGAGGGAACAACAGGAAAACTATTGGAAAGAGATTAGAATTGGAGATAAGGCCTTGTTGCAGAGACTGAGAGGCACTTCATCTGAGAGAATTGGTTTTAATCTGATACTTTGAATCGAGATTAAAAGGCAACTTTTCGATTCAAGTTAAACTCTGTAATGGTTATGGACTGGAATCGCGAGAAGATGCGGTTGGAGTAGGAAGTTGAAAGAAATAATAATAATAATAATAATAATAATAATAATAATTAATAATAATAATAATAATAATAATGATTATTATTATTATTATTATTATATTATTATTATTATTATTATTATTATTATTATTATTATTATTATTTTTATTATCATTATTATTGAAGGGTAACATACACAACTATTTTCTGGCTCACAATTCTCAAATATTTATATAACGCGAAAAAATTTCAAGATTCAGCTAATAATTCACTACAAGTACTACCAGGGTTACATAATGCACTTCTTTCTAGGTTATAAATACAACCTCTCACGAGATTAGTCGTACAACCAAGGGGAAGACAATAACTAACCCTTAACTGAATTACTGTGTTGTTAGGCAACTTAATATTCCATACATATCGGATTATTTCAGTTCATAGCAACCAAACAATTAAGTTAATAATATATTTATTAGGCTACCTATATTTGTACTACGTATTATAGTGGTTAGTGTCGTGGTAAACAACTCAGATGTCGCGGGTTCGCATCTCCTCCTGGGTGATGAAAAATCACTAGCTCTGTATCATGATCAGTTCATGCTGCAGTTTGGGGTCTGCAGTGGGAGGCAGAAACCAGCATTCTTTGGAAGCTGGAATTTCAAGTCAGTGGCCCCCTGTGTGCCTGTTCTATGTGAATAGGTTTCATCTACTGAAATAATAATAATAATAATAATAATAATAATAATAATAATAATAATAATAATAATAATAATAATAATAATAATGATAATAATAGGTTTTGTTAAACAAAATGGCAGTTTCAACAGCATTTATTTTATATAGTAAACGCTCAATTCGTCTTATTAGTTGTTTTTCTTGCGCTGGAATGGTCGCAAGCAATTGACCAATATTCATATCCGGTGGTTTAGTGATGTGTAGGAGGTAGTCGACATTCAACGAGAACTACCCTCTTCGCATGATTAAACCACCGGATATGAATATTGGTCAATTGCTTGCGACCATTCCAGCGCAAGAAAAACAATTAATAAGACGAATTGAGCGTTTACTATATAAAATAAATGCTGTTGAAACTGCCATTTTGTTTAACAAAACTTGTATTAAAGAAGGTCTTTTTCCTAATAATAATAATAATAATAATAATAATAATAATAATAATAATAATAATAATAATAATAATAATAATAATAATAATAATAATCCTGGCATTGCCTACATTTACTTCTTTTGGGGACTTCGTTAAATGAATTCTCATGACAGGATCATCATGATGCCACGCAGCTTCTTGTAGTCTTACAGCGTTCAGTCTTCGGAAGCATTCCCGAACTCTGCAGAAAGTTCGCATAGCTGCTTTCCATTTGCTTGCTTGCTCTGACACTTGGTTTATTGTTTTTGTTACTTTACTGTTTTTGTTATATTTTCTTTTATCCCTCAATTTACAACCGCCTGCTTCTTAAACCCTGCGTCCGTCTGCCTTATAAGCCACTGTAACTTGTGCATCTTAACTGCGATACTTCCTCTTCTTGCAAGTGGGGTAAAATTGTTGAAAGCTTGGCGGCCATTAAATTGTAGAAGCACGACATACTGCATGGCGTGGTTTTTTCTATAAAGAAAATAGCTTCTTAAATAATAATATGTATTTACATATTTTTGGATCTATATTGATTTGAATAGCATTTCGGTAATGCTCTTGTTGCACCTGTTTGAACTAACATAATTAGCAATTGCATTACAAGGAATGGCGAACTTAATGATATGATTTAGAAAATAACCTTCAATTAGGTTCAGCAAAATAATGATTTCATATTGATCCATAAATTGTCCTTGAAACAGATAATGGGTCAAAAAAAGAAACGCAGAAAAACCGATATGCAGAGACATGCACACACGTTCTTTATATCCTTTAACTCTCCATCTCTGTCGGATAATGGTACTAATGTCATGAAAAGAAATAATCTAGCAAGCTCCTGAAACTCAATAAAATTGTGATAAAATTAAGTCACGGATATTAAACAAATACGCATAGAAATATTAATTTTCATGCAAGTTGCTTTCAACGAATCTCTTCAATCTTTAAAAATATCCTTATCAGGATTCTGAAGAGGTAGAATATAGAATCATATCATTGTAAACTTCACCAGTCACATCATATTCCTCATTATCATGATCTAATTATTATTATTATTATTATTATTATTATTATTATTATTATTATTATTATTATTAAGCATTTCTGGCTCACAGGCTTATTAGGACATGAAAACATTGTACCCGGACAACAGTTCTGTGACAAATAATAATTGAAATACGTAATAGGAAGTAATTCTTGCATACTGAAACCTTTTAAACGTGGTAATGCTAAAAGTATCTTCAGTAGTGTTGAAATTATGAAGAGAAACCAATAACCTAACAAAACTATACAGAATTGCCATTAAAAAACATTTTACCATAGTAAAAGTTCGATAATTTTGTAAAATCGAAAAAAATTCTGGTTTGAATAAACCACAACACAAAGAGGAACATACTTTAATAGAAACGGAAAAAAAAACACCACGAGGATGAAATTTGAAAGAACTGGGTGCCAGAATTATCAGAGTACAGAAGACTGACACAACCGATGCATACAAAGGAAGTGTCGTTACAAAGGCTAGACTCTCCCTCTATAACAATTCCAACAGTACATCAGCTCAACATAGCCAAAGAGAAAAATGGTTTATACTCCATGTTTACAAAGAAAAGTTTCTTCTTTTCATGTTGAAAGAAAAACTTCAACTTTTACTTGTGGCCCGTCGTTCTCCACAGAAAAAGCAAAATTAGTCTAAAACTTTTGTCGGAATTTTTTTCTTGCATCAGTAGTGTTTTTCATACGGAAATACGTGAAATGCGCATATACACACACACACATACACATACATACATACATACATACATACATACATACATACATACATACATACATACATACATACATACATACATATATATATATATATATACATATATATATATATATATATATATGTGTGTGTGTGTGTGTGTGTGTGTGTATGTGTTTGTGTGCGCGTATGTCTGTAACCTTGTTATCCTTCCTGTTTCCCTAAATGAAAATCATTCTTCGTTTGTGTGCGCGTATGTCTGTAACCTTGTTATCCTTCCTGTTTCCCTAAATGAAAATCATTCTTCGTTCCGTAGATTGAACAATAAATTAACAAACTTCATTTCTAGCCACTGCATTTATATACAGGCGTACAACGTTTCAACCCAAATAAAGCAATTTTCCAGTACTATATGTAATATATAGTTCTGACGTCGAAGTCAACTGGAAATGGGAAACAAGGCTAAAAATAAATGTTAGTAAAAATGTTAAAACAACTCCCACCAAAAGGCACAAACAAGTTACACTATTACATGGTTAGGTTGTTGAACTCTTAACATTCTATATTCGAAATATACATTGTCGAGTAGTAACTAAGAGGCAATTATATAAATAGCTTTGATATTTCAGGTGCATAAATCATCAAGGCAGAATAAAAAATTTACGTCTGTTTAATATTTGCTTTAGAGTATTGTAGCTTTGTGATGGATGTACTACCAACATGAATATTAATCATAGGATATCTTTCGGAAATAGATAAAGCTTCTTTTATTTCACGACTTTCTTTCTCGGTACTGGCAAAATCCAAAATTACAAAATCCAAAATAGCAAAATTTTTGATGAGTGACTCGCGTGTGGTTTTTCGGGGGTCCTGATTATCGATGGGGGTATCGCAAACATGATATAGATACGTGCGTATTAATATACAGTATGATGACACCGTCCTTCTCAAGATACTTGTTTTCTCAATTAAGTTTATTTTCGATGCTTAGGTTAAATAGTTTCAAAATAATGACAGTTTCTTTTAAACATAATAACTCTTTGTAAAAAAGAAACATGTATACCCATTTTAACATACAACATACAACTTCCGTTTCTCACGTGAAGTACGACACTCCGCAAAATATTTTGTATTACTCGGATTCTGATATAACGTAAATAGAAATTAATGTTCAAAAATCCTTCGCTTCAACAGTTAATGCATACTTAATACAACATTAGCACGTAATATAGAAAAAAAGGATTTCTTTTGGTCTATGTATAGTGTGAAAATTGAACGAAACCGAAAAAGAATAGTTATGGGAAAGAGCAAATTATTTAAAAATACAAATGCAAATAAAGATTTCACCAAGTACTGTAGGATGAAAGGCAAAAAATATACAAGTAAAAAATGCACAAGTTTCTTCGGCGCAATCGAGTTTTCTGGACACCGTATAATTCTGTATGAGCCGCGGCCCATGAAACTTTCAGCCACGGCCCGGCGGTGGTGGTATGTCCTATAGCGTTGCCAGACGCACGATCATGGCTTAGTTTAACCTTAAATAAAATAAAAACCAGTGAGGCTACAGGGCTGCAATTTGGTATGTTTGATGAGAAGAGGTTGGATGTCAACATACCATTTTGCAGCCCTCTAGCCTCAGTAGTTTTTAAGATCTGAGGGCAGACAGAAAAAGCGCGGACGGTTAGACAAAGCCATCTCAATGGTTTTCTTTTACAGAAAACTAAAAAAAAAAAGTATGAAATAAATGAAATCTGAAAGAAAAAAGACAAATCCTTTAAGTGAAAGAATAGCACACTTGTGGAGAAGAAAGCAAGCGCTGTCTTCCCGGACAAAGGGAGGGATCGAAGAGTATTGTTTCTCGATTAAACAGGCGAAGCTCAGCACAATGGCTAACGACAGAGTGCTAGAAAAAAATGTCATGTGAGGGGGAGAGATATGGAGTAGGATTTTGTTGTAATAACTCTAGAATATTCTTTGCAGAGAATGTTCCGCATGGCAAAATGACTTAGTTTCCTAAATGGGAGATTTATTTTAATTCTTTATTTAAGGGAATAAATTTTACTGCAGTGTTGCATATGTGAATCATTCAGACATGTATATATTATAGAGACGATGCAGAAGAGACTGGGATCGTTTCGTTAATAACAGTTTTTTTGAGCGCCGTCAAAGTTGTTTATAGTGATTAAAAAATATATTAGAATATGTGCAGCAGAGAAAGAATCATATCTCAGGTTGTTACGATTAAATATTAATGATGGCCGGGCATTATTGTTTTGTGCCTGATTTTACTATTTTCAATACATTTCCTTCAGGTATTGATGACTACTGTTTTAAATTCTCAAAACATGTTTAGATACATGTAGTTAAGACAGCTGATTCTTCAAAACTAATAACGATGATTGTACTCTAACTATGATCATAAATGGAAGATTTATGATGGTTACAAAGTGATTTTCTCAAACCTGTATCCCATTATTATAACAATTTAGAATATTCTTTGGGATGACTGAAAAAAAAAGCATGTAATGACGAATAGCAAATACGCGTGTTTAAGGTAAACGGATTTGGGAAGATAGTAACAGGAAACAAATAGTGAGAGACAGGCACACAGACAGACAGACAGACTATCAAGGTGATACATAAATTCAAACTTTTGGTGGCATGATTTAGAATGCATTCCACTATATACACACTATTCTGCATCCACGCTGTGCGCTTTTATTAAACTGTAATGCAGTGAATATTTTGCCTATGAGATCGATGGTCGAAATTAGTTTTTATTCCTCCCTAAAATTAATTTAATTCTTTTATATGAAATACATATACAAAATTAAAATCCGGGTACTGTGATTAAAGTTTAGGCTTCGCTTGAATTCGATTTAGGAGTAAAGAAAAATATACGAAATAGAAAACTTTGAATAAGGGACGCAGAGCGAGAAAAGGTTACGGTCGAACGGATAAGGAACGAGGTCGGTGGCCGGTTGTGGATTACAAAGAGAGGATTTTAGAGCCCGTAACTGGAAACCTCTCGACCAAAGGATGGGTCAAGTTCTTTGTGGCCTTCGACAACTAAGGGTCGTTGAAGCTTTTCATTCTGCGGCATTTTTGTCCGAATCGCCCGCCAGTAGATTTGTCTAGGTGGATGAACTAACAAGAGATAAACAGGGGAATTCACTTTTTGAGATCCAGACCTTCTTACATGCTGACGACGAATTTTTGCCATGGATAGTTTTACAGATTAAAGGAGCATGGAGTAATCAAACAAATTTGAGAGTTTTTCTACTAACAAGACTCAAAAACTATCAAAAGTACCATAGGATCTTTCCTAGATAGTGAACCCCAAGGGTTTCAACCCGGTATGTATCCACCTTACGGCGTGTTTAGTAAATTACAAGCCCGTCGGGGATGACTGTAAAAACATAAACAAAAGACTATAAATATAATAAAGATAATGACCCCAAAGAAATATTAGTCCTAGATAACGATCCCCGAACTTTGCTGGGGGTCACTATCCAGGAAAGATCCGTACCATAGGAGAATAACTAAATAAAGATGGAAATTATTTGTTTGAACAGTCAAGGATCTCTATACAATAATAGGAAAAGTAATGATGCTTTAGACCACAATTGTGATTGTAGTAGCTTTCGCTGAGAGAAATAAAAATCTTCCGTGAAATTGTAAAATTTCAGAGGCCGCTAACTCAACAACTTCGAAAACTTTATTTAGAAATGAAGCAACTGTTACGTGTCAGCGGTAGAATAAAGTTTAATATGTACTGCATACAAATACTTCTCGTGCCATGTAAAAAAAAATCATGGATCCGAATTTGCCTCAACATTCGGATTC
>JANJGK010000005.1:17469001-17471501 GCA_039081455.1 Macrobrachium rosenbergii | reverse complement strand
CAGCCTTGATGCCTGACTTACGAAATTGTTTGTTCAATGGCATTTTTTGTGATCGTAATCAAATGCTCAGATCGTCATTGCTTGTTCTGTACTTGCTATGACAGAAGTGCTCCATTTCTTTTCTGTTAATCTTTCACGACAAAAAATTCTGAGGGGTGGGCATTTAGTACAAATTTTTTTATCCATTTTAAAATCTTTTAATGTCATCGGTTTCGCTATTTAGTAAATCTCGCAAGGTTTTTAACTTCCTTTAAAGTTTGCTTCAGTATTTGGTATCTAACTTTTCATCTTCATAAAATTATTTCTTTAATGGTTTTCCTTTAAATGAAACATCTGTTTCCCTAGGCTGTAGCTTTCATCCTATACCTAATTTACACCATCCCCTTTCTGTAATTTTTCATATCATTATTCGATTTTTTTACTTTTCTGTAAAAGAAAACTATTGAGATGGCTTTGTCTGTCTGACCGCACTTTTTCTGTCCGCCCTCAGATCTTAAAAACTGCTGAGGCCAGATGGCTGCAAATTGGTATGTTGATCATCCACCCTCCAATCATCAAACATACCAAATTGCAGCCCTCTAGCCTCAGTAGTTTTTTTTTTATTTTATTTAAGTTAAAGGTCAGCATGATCGTGCGTCTGGCACCGCTATAGGTGCCAACAACACATGCCACCACCGGGACGTGGCTGAAAGTTTCATGGGCCGTGGCTAAGACTTTTGTACAGCATTATAGGCTGTACAGAAAACTCGATTTCGCCAAGGAAACTCCGGCGCGTTATTTACTTGTTTATTCGGCCTTACTGTCATGAAAGATTTAAGGGTAATCTCAAATTCCTTCTCAACTATCTTTTTATCTTAAGTGAATATGTTTTATCTTTTTTCTTTTTTTAAACGGCTGAACCCTTCTTTTTTTTATTTGGAAAGGTGTGTAAGTGCCTTGGCATTTATTCATAGACTTTTAGCTCGAATGAATATTCAACTTTTTCCAATGAAAGTACTTGTGTTGAACAGGAATTAAAACTTTTGGGTCCCCCATTTGAATGCCATTAACTCCTTGTTCCTTCGCTGAAGATTTAAAGTTGTAAGGAATTTATAACCCTTTCCCAAATTCTGGTATATCGGCTTTTACCCTTCTCTTAAGGTTTCTTTTCAAAATTGGTGATTTTACTTGAATTGTGGAAGGATTTTTTTTTGTTTAGCTTACATTCCATATATGTGTGCATTGTTCTGTATTTGGCTATATATAATACTTTTCTTTTTCAAAATACTGTAAAATGTTTCCCCTAACAGGTATTTTGCTCTCATAAAGACAAGACAATCATCATTTCCACATTCATATTCTATTTGCTGAGTCTTGGATAATGCTTGCTGCGTAGACAATTTGCTAAAAATTAGCAAAATTAGCAACTACATATACCTACACATAATGTCCACTGACAACGTATGTGTCCCTTCTACAGACACTGCGCTATTTACCTGTTTCAAGCATTCATGTGTTTCGTGGATGCGAGGTCCCTTTATGTCTAATTCATTTTTAATCCATCCCATCCAACACTTTCTATGACTTTCGCTTCCCCCTCCAAATACCTCCAAGACGTTCACTTTATACCGCTCTAGTATATTCCAATGATTCCATATGACCGAAGTATTCTAAACCACTCTGATTCAGCCCTACACCTTTATGCCACTTCTATATATCTCCACCGTTCTCACCTTTCCTTCTACTTACGTTACATTTGTTACGTTGCCATTATTCTTCTCTGCAGCTTCCAGTTTCATTTTCATACAACACTGTAATTCCATAGAGGAGACTTGGCTTAACAATACATTCATAAATTCTAACCTTGGCTTTAATAGACTCGCAAATTCTTCCTATTCATTTTCTTGTGCATCCTATGACCTCTGTTACCTCATTTGTTTTACACCATAAACATATCATTTTCCCTTTATAGGCTGATTTTCAACTTTTCACCAAATCGGTAATTTTTAAGCGTTTATTTTTAAGTCTATATATCGCTTACTTAGCACTTTTTTTCCATGTTTACAGATCTAATTCGATTAATGTTGCTCCTTTACTTGAAACAATTGTTCTAATTTTTTTATTTTATTTTATGCACCTCTTTCTTCACATAAAAATTTCTGAGTATGCTTTTAAATTTAATTCCACTCCTCTTCCATCTCACCCCCCCCTTGATCAACCCTCCAATTTTTCCTCCTTCCTCTGCTCTTCCTTCCGTTCTTTATCATCTTTCCTCACCTTCTCCCTCCCTCTGGTTCTTCTCCACCATCCCGCCATTTATCTCTGTCATTATACTCTTCTTCGTATTTAACGTGCATTTTTCCCATTATTATATGGGGTAAGCACGATGCCTTCTTTTGAAGGACTTTGATTTGGCGGTGGGGTAGGCCGTAGCCTCGATCGGCTGCCCTGCCTGACATCGCTTAGACCCCGGTAGCGAATGTGTACATGTTACCAAACCCCCAGCTCCCTTTCTCCCAGC
>JANJGK010000005.1:17448661-17468901 GCA_039081455.1 Macrobrachium rosenbergii | reverse complement strand
TGTGTGTGTGTGTTTCTGTCTGTCTGTGTGTGTGTGTTCTTAAAGAAGATCTGTAATACAAACATTTGTCAGAGGACAATGTGTTTAACCGAGCCAGGTGGGGGAAAGCTGTCAGAAACAGTGACCTCACACAGAAGAGGAAAAAGATGCAGAGAAAGAATATATATATATATATTTATATATATATATATATATATATATATATATATATATATATATATGTATATGCATATGTATATATAAATTCCATTATATATATATATATATATATATATATATATATATATATGTGTGTGTGTGTGTGTGTGTGTGTGTGTGTGTGTGTGTATAAATATATCTGTATATACATTATATATATATATATATATATATATATATTGTTACGTGTGAGGGTTCTTGGTTGATCATGTATTATTCAATTTACGTAAATTTTACGGCCCTGCAAACCAAGATTACACGTAACCTGTCACTTGAAGCCAAAAGTTAACCTCAAAGACAGACGTTAATTAGCCAAAGGTCGCCAGTTAAGGGTTATTAACCTTAACAAAGAATATTTGAGATGAATTTGATTTTAAACGCAACGGTTCTCCCAAACATTCGGACGCGAGGCATACAAAAGCATCGAGATTTAACCTGATTTTGCTTACCCTAAATCCTAGGTATTTTACTGGAATAATGGGGTTGAAGCTAACAATAAAATAATTTGACTTAATCTAGACTTCGTGAACACATATACCGTAAGTGGTGGCTGAAGGGGGAACAAAGGAAATTTGAAATACAGAAAACAAAGGATAAAAGAATGGGCGAAGTTTTGAACAAAAAGCGACTTTACCTTAGGACGAACGTTGTGCGCATCAACGACCGACGTGGAGTTCTTGCAATTGTTTCTTCACTTCACTAATAGAATAATAGACAAAGAAAGGGGGAAGAGGTCCAACTGGACGTGTTATCTCTCCGAAAGCTTGGTTCTCTCTCTGTCGTTCCCTGACCGAGCCTAGGTCAGAACAGTCCCACCAGGTGTCCACGTTCTTGTTTTCAAAACATTCGCCATGAGACAGGTAGAAAGGAAAAAGGGCCTTAGGACCACCTATTTTTAAGGCTGATATGGGAATTTTCCTATAGGGGAAAAATGGCTAAATGCTACCTATCCTTCTCCAACGGACGTTAAGATTTTGAACTGAAGACGCACCTATATAGACAATGTCTTTTCCCGGTCTCAGTCAGGCTGATATTTTTACAATCAAAAGTTACGAGGGCGAACAGCAGTAATATTTGTAAAAGCTTCCCCCCTTAAGAGGGCCTTCACTCCCTTTTCGGGCGTGAAGGTCTATACTAAGCAAGCTGTTCGCCTCTCGTAGGTTACTCTCCTTCCCCTGAGCAGATTAGTCCTGGTTAGCCTACCTAGCTACAGAACTACCTAACCCTAGATAGGATATGAGCTATAATCACTACTTAACCTAATTCTAATAGTACTAGAAGGTGCTCACGGTTATTATAGGCTACCTCCTACAATCATGATGTGTTTTAGGCCTAGCCTAGTGGTACGTTCTATGATATTCCCTAGCCTAACCTATCCTAACCCGACCGTAGCACCAACATAAGAGTTAACATTCTAACTAAATTACAACATGGTTTATGTTTAATACAATTAAAATTTACTAGTTAATTCATGAGGGTTGCCTCATATGATAAATGGGTGCCTCACTGAGGTCTTAGGCCATGCGTGTCACGAGCATCGTGGCTCGTTTCACAATAGTTAAGATTACTGAAATTAGTTAGGCTACTTACATGATTACTGCGGCTCGGTGGTAAGTGGAACGAACAAGGTTACTAAATTGATGTACCGTACTTTAAGGTGGCCTAGGCTATGCACAATGAAAGGAAGAGATCACACTGGCTACCTCCTCTGGGCAAGGGGCCAGGATCACTCTTAGATGTTAGGGCACTGTGCCGAGAGGGCACTAGTGCCTGGATAGCACGTCGGCAATTTTATTGTCTGTACCCCTTATATGCTGGATAGTCCAGTTATAGTCTTAGAGATCCAAACACCACCTCATCAGTCTCTTATTTTGGTTTCTAAAGTTGGTGAGGTATGTGAGGGGATTATGGTCCGTGAGTACTGTTAGCGGGAATTGGTGGTCCGCATGATACGCCTCGAAATGCTTGATTGCCAGGACCAGCCCCAGCAGCTCCTTCTCGATTGTGCTGTACCTCGTCTGGGCCGGGTTTAGCTTCTTGGAGTAGTAGGCAACAGGGTGGCGCATTTGGTCCTTTTCCTGGAACAGGACGGCTCCTACTCCGACATCGCTGGCATCCACGGCTAGGTAGAAGGGTTTATCATAGTCCGGTGTTCTGAGCACCGGTTTACTGATGAGTACTTCCTTGAGGCGGTCATAGGCTTTCTTGCACTCGGGCGTGCACCGGAACTCTTGGTTTCCCCGGAACAGCTGAGTGATGGGAGCGGCAGCCTCCGAGAGGTTTGGGATAAAGCGCCTGAAATACTGAACCATTCCCAGGAACCTCTGGGCCTCCCGTTTCGTGGTGGGGTATGGCATTTCTCTGATAGCCTGGATATTGGCATCCTTCGGTCTGAGATGTCCGTTCCCGACAATGTGGCCCAAATAGGTAATCTCTGCCACCCCCAAGCGGCACTTCTTCAGATTCACTACGAGGTTGGCCCTGCGTAGTGCTTCTAGGACTTCTTCCAGGACTCGCTGGTGCTCCTCCCAGGTCCGAGCAAAGATGACAATATCATCAAGATACACCACACAGTTGGGAATGCCGGCCAGGACCTCATTCATGAGCCGCTGGAAGCAACTGGGCGCATTCTTGAGTCCGAACGGCATGACCCGGCACTGGTAATGACCCGAGGGTGTGGTAAAGGCGGTGAGGGGTCTCGACTCCGGACTAAGCGGCACTTGCCAATAGCCCTTCTCCAAGTCGATTTTGCTGAGGAAAGGGGCTTGGCCGATGCTGTCCAGACACACCTCTATGAGTGGCAGGGGGTATGGTTCAGGCTTGGTGACCGCATTCAGTTTCCTGAAATCGATGCATAGCCTGTCTCCGCCCCCCTCCTTGGCTACCAGCACCACTGGCGAAGACCAGCAACTCCGGCTCTTCTCGATTAATCCCAGGTCAAGCTGGAGCTGCACCTGAGCTCTTATTCGCTCGGCCCGCTGCGGGTTTACCTTGTAATAGGCTTGCGCGATGGGCCTCGCAGAGTCCTCCAAGTGGATGGTGTGCTCGGCCATGGAGGTGCAGCCCAGCTCATCCCGGACAACTTGGGGGTACTTTCCAAGAAGAGTCCCAACGTCCTTACGCCTGGTTTCATCCAAGCCAGGGGTGATGACAGCGAGGTTAGCCAGCACTTCGGAGTTGGTCTCCGGCGGGGGGGGCCCTCTCGACCAGCCCTATGGTGAGTCCTGCGGCTGGAAGCTCCAGGGGGTTTTCCTGAGGTGCTTTTCGCTCCTTGAAGGGCTTCAGAAGATTAATGTGTAGCCACTTGGCCCTTCTCTTGCCGCAGTCGATCAGGTAATTTAGTTGTCCCCTCTTGGCTAGTACTCGGTGGGGTCCTGTGAACTGGGTCTCCAAGGGACGGGTGGCGCCTAGGCGCAGCACTAGGACCTGGTCTCCTATCTCGAAGCTCCGAGACCTGGCCTCCTTGTCCACTCGGATCTTGACCCGCTCTTGGGAGGCTGCCTCGTGCGCTTGAGCGATGGCCCAGGCGGCCTTCAAATTTCGCTGTATGCGGGGAAGATTTTCCGCCCATGCGGCTTTCTCCGGTTCTGCCCAGGCCTCATACAAGATGTCCAGGGGGCCCCTGGTGGAGTGGGCAAATAGGAGCTCAAACGGGCTATACCCCAGGGTTTCCGAAGGGGCCTGGCGGATGGCGAATAAGGCGTAAGGCAGATTCTCTTCCCAGCTCGACCCATTTTCCTCTGCTAAGAGGGAGAGAGTGGTTCCGAGCGTCTGATGGAAACGCTCTATTATCCCTTGGCTCTCAGGGTGGTATGGAGTCGAGTGGAGATGGGTGACCCCGTGGGTAGCCATGGCGTCTCGAAACTCCCTTGACATGAAATGCCGGCCTTCATCGCTCTGGACCGTGGCCGGGAACCCGAACTGGCAGAAGAACCGGATCAAAGCCTTGACCGCATTCTTGGAGCTGGTGCTGCGCACGGGTATCGCCTCGGGATACCTGGTGAACCGGTCGATGATGGAGAGGACATGGGTGTTTCCCGTCTTCGTCTTTTTCCGCCCCTCCGGGGTGTAGAAGTCTATCACCACGTCTTGGAAGGGGACACCAACAGAAGGTATGTTCTGTAGGGGGGCCTTGGGGACCACTTCGTTTGGTTTTCCAGCGATCTGGCAGGAGGGGCAGGAGGGGACATAGGTTTTCACAGACCTCCGCCATCCGGGCCAATAAAACCTCCCCTCCAGCAATTTAGCGGTGCGGTTGACTCCGAAGTGGCCTCCCAGCCCGTCATGGGCCAGTTGAAGCACGTGGGCCTGTAGTTTCCGAGGCACAACCACCACTCGATGGATAACGCCCGCGGGCTCTTCCGTCCCCCGAGAAACTCGGAATAGGACGTTATCCTCTAGGAGATAGCCGGCTTTTGTCAGGTCCCTAAACTGCTCCTCCTGGGTGAAGGCCCCTTCTCTTAATGGTAGGAGCTCCTCATCCTCATGCTGCGCCGCTATGAGTTGCGACCTCTTTAACTCCGGCACTTGGGCGGCCGCTCCCGTGATCATTAGGGTGCTCACCCCGGGGGTGGGATGGCCCTCCTCCTTTGGTATGGGGGCCTCCTGCAACCAGGGGATGCTACCCAGCTCTATGTCTTGGGTGGAGGGTCCCTCCTGGTAGCACGGCGGTGGAGAGGGTGACTTGGCGTTAGCAGGTGCGGCCATGCAGCGTAAGGGCACGGCTTGGGGGAGACGCCACATTAGGTCCCTCCCAATCAATAGATTGCAACCTTCCTTTATAGAGCTGACCACCCCTAGTCGGTGCTCCTTAGGGCCCCAGGGGGTGTTCACTTGGAGCTGTACGGTGGGAATGTCAGCCGATTTTCCCTCGACCCATCCTATGGTCCAACGCTCATCCTCCCGTATTTCTGCGCCGACTGGTACCTGGGGACGGGCAATGAGGCTGACATCTGCTCCTGTGTCTAAGAGAGAGAGCATGTCCTTCGGGGGCTGGAAACCGCTACCAGCAGAAACGGAAAATCCCTCGAAGTTGGCCCATTCCGGTGGCGGTTGGGCGTGGGCAATGAGCCCCACAGTCTTCACATGGTACTTGGGGCAGGTAGGGGCCCGGGCATTCCAGTGGCCGAGTTGGCCACAGTCCCTGCAGGAACCCCTTTGCGGTGCCGAGCTTCCCGCCGTGGGGGGAGGCTTTGCGGCGGCTTGCGAGACGGAGGGATGGCCTGTCTGGGTGCCCTTGAGTGGTACCTTGCTAGTGCCAAGCTTATATCTGCACTCCGATTGAGCATGCCCCCCCTTCTTGCAGTGGTTGCATATGGTCTTGCTAGGCAGTCCATTCTTCGGGCGAGTGGAGTTCGAGAGGTAGGCCGGAGGGATGATTCGCTTCTGAGAGGTGCTATGCGACTGATTGAAGGTTTCCCACGAATCAGCCATGCGACAAGCTTCCATAAGTGTGGAGGGCTGTTTATCGTTAAGATATACTGCAAGGGGCCCTGGCACACATTGGAAAAGGTCTTCTAGCATGGTCCGATTGAAGAGATCCTCAAACGTCGTGCAGGCCAAGGAGTCGAACCAGCGCGTACCGGACTGGGTTTTGTGACATGCCCATTCCGTCCAAGACCAGCCGACTTCCTTGGCAAGACCTCGGAACCGTTGTCTCCATTTTTTCTGGGGTTATCTCGTAGGCCTTTGTAATGACTCTACGAACTTCCGCCATGTTGCCTCTCTGGCTCTTCTCCAGTGAGCGAAGCGCTGCGAAGCGCTGCCTTGGCTTTTCCCTCCATATGCTTGGCTAGTATTAAGGCTCTCTCCGTCTCCGTGGTGCTGTAGTTATCGAAAAGAGCCTCGATCTCCTCCAGCCATGCTTCTGGCTCGTCCTCAGTCCACTTGGGGACTAGGGAATTGATGCTCGAAATTGGAGCGTTCGATGCAGCAGGTGTAGGACTGGAGGCTTGATGGCTAGCCATAGCTTCGGCATTCTCCATTTTCGCTCTCTCAAGCTCGAGCTCCTTCTCCTTTAGGGCTAACTCAGTTTCCTTGCAGGCTAACTCATGCTGTCTCCTTCTTTCTTCTCTTTCCTCTTCATATTGCCTTTGCTCGGCTTCATACTTCCTTTGCTCGGCTTCATACTTCCTCTGCTCGAGTCTTTCTTCCTTCTCCCGCTTGGCCAAGTCGTCCACTTGCTCCTTAACCCAGGTAGTAAGTTCCGAGCCGGTGAGACCTGCCGCCGTCCCCAGCCCCAGGAAAGTTTTATAATGCTCTGCTGCCATGGTTCTGGTGGGGAAGGGCGTCTAACCGGGTCGACTGGGCGTACTTGGGCAGCGAGGAAGTGTCTCTTCAATGACGTGGCACCCTTTCAAAAGGTGGCACTGTAGTTTGGGTGTGCCGTGTACAGGTCACACTGGTGGCACTCAGTATCCCTAGGCACTGGTGCAGGTTAGGTTCCAGAAGAACTTTCTCTTCTGTGTTCCCTTTTGTTTTGTTTTATTTATTTTTCTGGATTCTTGCTTGGTGGCACTTATGGTGCCAATGTGTTCCTAGGGACCCTCTACTGGAGTCCAACTAGGCTATATGGGAGGAAAGGCCCTCTACACCCCCTGCAGAGTGCAACAATCGAATGAGAGAGAAAGGGAAGGTAAAAGAGAGAGAGAGAGATAGAGAAGTAAGCTATTCCAGTGATGAGTGCTGCAAATTATTGGCACTGTGGAATAAAGTGAATTTGGGTTTTTTTTTTTTTTCTTAAAAATCCTCGTGAGTGGCTGGTCCCAGTACTGGCCCCTTCTTTTTTTTCAGAGGGTGAAAACTACTGTTGGCTTTTTGGTCTGGATAGCAGGCCTCACTCGTGACCGACAGTTTATCACTGTATTGTAATTACTCTTAACTTGTCCTCATCTATTGTGGGACAGAGGTGTTTTCTTTTAATTGGTTTAAGTATTCGAATTAATTAGCCTAGTGTCGGCCGTTCTTTCTTTGAAGAGGGTCACGTACACTTAGGTTAGGAATGCTTACTTGAATGACGAGAGAGAGAGAGAGAGAGAGAGAGAGAGAGAGAGAGAGAGAGAGAGAGAGAGAGAGAGAGAGAGAGAGAGAGAGAGAGAGATTTTCAATCAGCGAATTTCTTGCTGCTTGAGAACATGTAAACAAAGATTTTATACATGCACAATGGCATGGATCTTAATAAAATGATATAGATGCGTCGTCTTGGCTTCCTTAGGGATTACTTTATTATCTTAATTTTCCCGGGAGCCGACGTCACAAAAGTTTATCGTAAAAATTTTAAATTTTCTTTATATGATTTTATAGTAGGTATTCGTATAGGAACTTGTTATTACTCCTAACTAAGGCCTAACTTTCCCTGCCTAAATTATCTTTTGGTTTTTTCCTAGCTAAGATATTAGGAGGTGGGTTCGCTACGAAAAGCAAAAAAAAATATATGCCCCAAGAGTGGCGGGGAGCAGAGTCGAGGTCACAATAACAAGGTCGTTGAGATGGCGGCCAAGGTCCCGTTAGGCCTAAATTTCAAAACAACCTCGGCCTGCTAAGGAAACCCCAAAATGGCCGTTCTCTCACAAACAGTTCGAACAATTTCAAAACAACCGCGCGGCGGGTATTTTCTTTTTAGCACAAATTCAAACAACGAAACAAATGCAGGTATCCAGATTTTACTTTAAATATACCAATCATGCATAGCGTTTTACGTTACGGATGGAAAACTAAATTACCAAACAACTTTGTGTCTTTTTGTTATCGTTCTCTCGCGGTGAAACATCCTCGGCAAACAATGGAATAGATTTGCGTGATTTGGAACGGACCAAATTTACTTTACTGAAAATGTATTTTATGATACAATTACTACTTCCGTTCGTTCGCCACTTCACTGACACGGTTTTTGAATGATTCCCGCTATATGCAAACAATAACGATCGGAATTGCCGACGCGATTTCTAAATTACTTTGTGTACATGAAATGGGCTCCGCTTTTCTCGGCCTTAAGATACGTTACTTGAACGACTTCTCTCACGGTCCGAACACGGTAAAATGCCCTTGTCTTAACCGTTACAAATTATGACTCTCTGCTCTCGACGCACCCTTTCCTACGCTAATTCTCGCTACACTTGTTATTATAACTATCCTCTTTACTGCTTATTATTATGCCTCGTTCCTTGTTTGGAAGAATGAAATGGAGTTCGATATCTGACTTTTATTTTTTTGGAATTAATGTAATTTTAATTTCCTTTTCTCCAGATTCTTTCTCTAAAATGTACTTTAGATTCTACGCAAGATCGCCAATGTTACGTGTGAGGGTCTTGGTTGATCATGTATTATTCAATTTACGTAATTTTTACGGCCCTGCAAACCAAGATTACACGTAACCTGTCACTTGAAGCCAAAAGTTAACCTCAAAGACAGACGTTAATTAGCCAAAGGTCGCCAGTTAAGGGTTATTAACCTTAACAAAGAATATTTGAGATGAATTTGATTTTAAACGCAACGGTTCTTCCAAACTTTCGGACGCGAGGCATACAAAAGCATCGAGATTTAACCTGATTTTGCTTACCCTAAATCCTAGGTATTTTACTGGAATAATGGGGTTGAAGCTAACAATAAAATAATTAGGCTTAATCTAGACTTTGTAAACACATATACCCTAAGTGGTGGCTGAAGGAAGAAAACAAAGAAAAAAATGTGAAATACAGAAAAGAACTAGTCAATCGACGAAGCTTCAACAAGAATCGGACTTACCGTGAACGTCGAGTCGCTGCGCAAACGAGGAACCTCAGGAGTCGTATTCTGGCAGTCTTCCCAATTCACTAATTAAGATAGACGTAGGAGAGAAAGTAAATAAAGAATAAAGAATATCGTTCGGGCACGCACGCAGCGTCACCCTGGTTCCGTGACCGCTGGGATCTCTCTCTGATCTCTGACTGACCCGACCTCGCTTCGTTCTTCCAGAGGAGGACCTATACCGCCCCGGGCAATCCGACCTTGACAAAGGCATCGTCGAATGCATAGAATAAAGCTTAAGGGCCACCATAACTAGGGGTCATTGAGCGTAAACCCTCTCTGAGGCTTAGGTCCCTAATGCCCTAACATATTTTGTTTACAAACTTTCCAGCCTATGCGGCGCCATTTGTCTAAGGCGGTGATTGTTATTTTAAATTGCCTACCCTACCGGCGGGCAGAGATGTTCTCTGTCGAGGTCAATTGGCCTAATATTCCTACACCTAACTACATCGAGGGCGAACAGCAGTAATATTTATAAAAATATGTATATATATGCATGTGTATATAATATATATATATATATATATATATATATATATATATATATATATATATATATATATATATATATATATATATATATATATATATATATATATATATATATATATATATATATATATATATATATATATATATATATATGTATATACATATATATATAAATAATCATGAAGCTACAAATGTCGCTTAATATCAAATTCACGCTACCTCGGGGATATCTCCGATGGAGAATTATCACCGAAGGGGAATTTATATAAGTGATAAATGAATTGGTATCGCCGGGATGCGAACCCTTGACACGGACCTATTCAGCAACTCCAGTAGACGTTACCACCGTGCCATCAAGAGAGGTATAAGTCATTACCGAGTCTGCTGTACTGTTTTTTCCCGTCGTGAGCGGGGAAATTGTACTTAGCCTCGGCAATGACCCACCTCCGCCATGATAGTTCGTTGATACGTTTGGAACACGCAGATCTTATAATGAAATTTTTTATCACACCGTGATTTATATACAATCATGAAGCTATAAATGTCGCTTAATATCAAATTCACGCTACCTCGGGAATATCTCCAATGGAGAATTATCACTGAAGGGGAATTTATATAAGTGATAAATGATGGGTCATTGCCGAGGCTAAGTACAATTTCCCCGCTCACGACGGGAAAAAAACAGTACAGCAGACTCGGTAATGACTTATACCTCTCTTGATGGCGCGGTGGTAACATCCACTGGAGTCGCTGAATAGGTCCGTGTCAAGGGTTCGCGTCCTGGCGATACCAGTTCATTTATCATTTATATAAATTCCCCTTTGGTGATAATTCTCCATCAGAGATGTTCCCGAGGTAGCGTGAATTTGATATTAAGCGACATTTGTAGCTTCATGATTGTATATAAATCACAGTGTGATAAAAAATTTCATAATAAGAGCTGCGTGTTCCAAACGTACCAACGAACTATCAAGGCGGAGGTGGCTTATTGCCGAGGCTAAGTACAATTTCCCCGCTCACGACGGGAAAAAACAGTACAGCAGACTCGGTAATGCCTTATACCTCTCTTGATGGTGTGGTGGTAACGTCTACTGGAGTCGCTGAATAGGTCCGTGTCAAGGGTTCGCGTCCCGGCGATACCAGTTCATTTATCACTTATATAAATTCCCCTTCGGTGATAATTCTCCATCGGAGATATTCCCGAGGTAGCGTGAATTTGATATTAAGCAACATTTGTAGCTTCATGATTGTATATAAATCACGGTGTGATAAATAATTTCATATATATATATATATATATATATATATATATATATATATATATATATATATATATATATATATATATATATATATATATATAAGCGTTAAACTGAACTCTTCTAGGATCTTTATTTTCTGTTAACAACGGTTATAATAAATAAAAGCAATGGACTGTCCATTTTGCTCATGCGTGCGCATATAGGGAATAAGTATATTTCATATCACAAACGGTAGAAAAAGCAAACAAAAATATATTCAGTGAAAAGTCTCGACTTTTTCGCCAAACATTCCATTGGGAGAAGTGACTGTATGCATTTGATTATTTTTTCGTGCAGATACTGGTAATTAACTCATTTAATGCTGTTTGTTCGAAATAGCATGTGATATGAGAATACCCATAAGCATGTCATGTTATATATATATATATATATATATATATATATATATATATATATATATATATATATATATATATATATATATATATATATATATATATTATAACCGTTGTCAACAGAACATAAAGCATCCTAGAAGAGTTTAGTTTAACGATTATTATTCGAACACTGATGCGAACGTCAAAAGTATATTTGTAACTCTTTAATGGGTTCTTATAGCAACCCTAATGTAACGATACTACATTTATCAGTCTTCTGCAATGCCGGCTGGGGCGATTAACCAATAACTACTGAATGATTTGTTTAAGAGAAGTTGCCTCGCCACGGTTATGTGGACTGACTCCCCGATATTTAGTAGGTATAGATTTTGTATTGTAGAACCATCGAAACTGACCAACCCAAAGGGATTTCAAGAATCAGGAAGTAAATGTTCTTTTTAAGTTAATTCAGGCGACTGGCCGCTTCATCTATTTAGTATAAAGACTTTCTTAATCAAATAGGCTCCTAATGAAGTGTAAATAAAGCTTTTTCTAATAATCCTTTGATTTCTTTTTATTCAAGAAACATTCATCATTAACCATTTAATAATACTTTGAGGTTATATCTAAAACCTCAGAAACATAGGTCACAATCATTACCATAAGATTGTGATGTAGTTTTAGTGTTCTGTATAAGAAAACTATTGTGACGACTTTATCTGCCCGTCCTCACTTTTTCTGTCCACCCTCAGATCTTAAAAACAACTGAGACTAGAGGGCTACAAATTGGTATGTTGATCATCATCTCTGCAATCATCATACATACCAAATTGCAGCCCTCTAGCCGCTGTATTTATTTTATTTTGTTTAAGGTTAAAGTTAGCCATAATCGTGCTTCTGGCAACGATATAAGATAGGCCACCACCGGGCCGTGGTTAAAGTTTCATGGGTCGCGGCTCATACAGCATTATACCGAGACCACCGAGAGATAGATCCGTTTTCGGTGGCCTTGATTATACGGTGTGCAGAAAACTCGATTGCCCCGAAGAAACTTCGGCGCAATTTTTACTCGTTTATTTTTCAATTCTAATTTTTTTTTGTATCTTTCGTTGCAGAAATAGTTGAAACAATAGTGCTAATAGTATGAGACACAGAGTAGTAGTTTCACCTTCACTAAGCAATATAAAATATGATGTTAATGGCAACACTAGTCGCAGAATTAATAGTAGTAATAGCGTTGGGGTGGGTGGTATACCAATCGTATTAACTGGAATAAACTGAGGCTATTTATCCCCACTTATAGACATTTAAATGTAGTTTAAATCCTGGCCAAATGCCCTGGCAAGGGGGAGTGTTCATATAAATCACGGTGAATGGTTTGACGATAATCTGATGGCATTACAAAACAAAGTGCTGGAATGGCCATTATCATTTTCTCTTTTTTATTGGTCTGCGCCTGTTATGATTTTGAAATTATCATGGGAGGCTTAGGCTATTTATTCTTTATTATAATTTTCATTTTCATTCTTCTGTTTTGCACGTTTCCAGTAAGTGACTAACAATAATTATACCGGAATAATATTTGCAAATCCAATGATAGTCAAAGTAACAATGAACTAAATCGTATCTTTTACAAACATAACTGCGACAAAATGTATTTGTTCCTAATCAGTAATTTTTATTTCTCTGTTTCGTACATTCTTAGTAAGAGAAAATATAATGACAATGAAAACGATACCGTAATGATATTACAAAATCAATAGTATTTAAAATATTGTTATGAACTAAATCGTAACTGTCACGAATGTAAAGTAAATCACAACAGTAATAAGCATAATAATGGATGTGTCAATGATGATATTGTGTCAGTAAAACAACTTAAAGGAACAACCGTAAATAAATCTGTAAAAATATATAAAGCCATCTTGGCCACAAAAGCAAGGAATGTACTGGCCGTAGCTCATCCACTGAAACTCGTGGTGACTTGTGTATCTTTCTTCTTTGCAATATTTTTCCAAGGGATGAAGGGAGCTCTCAGCTCTGAGACACAATTGTATTTTCTGGGTTTCATGCATGAGAGTGAAGTAATCAAAATTTAGCCGTTGCTGATTATTTGAGAGAGAGAGAGAGAGAGAGAGAGAGAGAGAGAGAGAGAGAGAGAGAGAGAGAGAGAGACTCTGGACGTGTAAAACCCGCTGTTAGCTGTATCATCACTCAGAGAAATAAACATGAATAAAAATTGTTATGGCCAATAATAGATGAAGTCAGATACTACAATCATTCTGAAGTGAACTGCGAGAAGGACTAGTAGCATCAGTACTCTGGAGTTCAGTGTTTTTGACTTGTCCCTCAAGCCGTTTGCAGGACCACTTCTTCATAATGGTAACAGACACCACTTGGCATGTTTGTTCACACAATTGATATCTGGAGTGTCGCTTTTGGGCATTGTTGGTATAATAGTCTGGTAACTGGATGGTGCAATCCCGTGCAAATGTTATTGTACTGGTTTGAAGCTCCTAGCAGTGTGATTGATTTCATTATGTAACACACTCGTATCCTGCGAAAGTTGCAGACAATTGTTAATGACTCGGATCAGGTTGCTGCATCTCAAGCTCTTGGTTTAAACTTCGGCACTAGCAATCAGGCGAGTGAGAAGGACTGAATGAAAATGAGAATGAATGAAAGGTACACATATTCATCGACATATTTACCGTCGTTCTTTCATTGTCAGGATTTGCATTGTGCATTGAAACCTTATAACTGAGCTCCTTTTCTGTTTAGTTTTTCCTTATGCAACCCGAGAACTGCTTTTAACCCTTCATTCAGGATCCTTGAAAATACCGTGTAAATTTCGACTCATTTCAAACCACGTCCGTCAAGGAACGGGGGTGGATTAGGAATTGAGTCTAAAACCGTGTCATATTCGTTCCAGGAAATTAATAGGAACATTATGTTCGAGCGATGCCAGGAGCGGTAGAGAGATTGAGTCAGCAATCGAGCACCGTTCGTTCCACTGTTGGGACGAAACTGATCTCCCTTACTAACGACTAGCGGAGGCTTAACCAAAAGTTGCAGTTGAAGGATTGGGTGCCATAATTCTGAAGTTCATTACGGCGAGGCTAAATTATTGTCAGAGATTTTGTGTGCCACATTTTGTCCTGAGTTTCTGAGGAGTAGAAATACAGAAGACGCTTTTCATAAATGATATAATTAACGGCATCTCGAGAGAAAACTAGTGTCCTTATCTAGGTAACATAAGAGAAAAAAGGTGTGAGAAAGACAAGATTAAAAAAAAGGCCATAATCTAAAGGTGAAAAAAAGTAGTGAGCAAAAAATAATAATACGGTATCAACGATGTAGAAATCTTCCTACAGTAAGACTAAATAATGGCATAATTATAAAAAGTAATTAAAAAAGGTGGATCTCCTGAAGGTCAGTAGACATTTAATACAGCGGAAATTTCATACTTTGTCGTCGGATGACTTTACTTTTTAATAAACATTTAATACTGACCAGAAGAGGTTTTCAGTAATTAGTTAATCAGCGGCATATATTCAGTACCGTTATTCTGAAAATTACACAAAAACTCTTCTGCGGCGAAATTTAAGGCGCACCGTTAAAGTTTTGCTTTCTGTTTTATTAATCGTGCTTTTCATTTCCATTGGCTACAAACGCCTTCTTTTATTTAAAACTGTTTTATTATCTTTATGCTGTTAATCTGTAAAAATGGGGAGGAAGGAGAGACTAAGTCCTAAATTTGGCATTCACTAGTAGTTGATAAAAGAAATAATAACTAGTAGGAAACAGCACAATAGTAAAATAATGCTACCATAATAATCACGAAAGTTTGAATTAAAATTTATTCTGTTCATTATGATGTCGGTATTTAAAAATATTACGACATTAATACAGGAAACAGGCTATATGACTTATTAACGTTCAATTATTATGCACCAGAGACAGAACGTGACTGAGTGGCTCATAATTATGTCCTTTTTAGACTGACGGTGTTGCTCATTGTCACAGTTCGGTTTACTCGTGGATCAGGAAGAGAGACAGATTCAGAATATTGAAATATTTATAGATATTTTTAAATTTTGTATGTATTTTTCAAAATATATGTTTAGTTGTGCCTATGCTCTTTGTCGCACTAAATTCCACTTCAATTTTATCTATTATACCGTTAATTTATTTGTTAACTTGTCTCACAATTTATGAATGATAATGCATATGCTTATGTGTCATATCCGAGAAGAAAGCGGCATTATTACTATTGAAGTGCCAGCTTATAACATCGCTTTTCCGATATTACGATACAATTGAAAGAAAACGGTTGCAAAACTGTCTCCTCGTTTCAGAGAACTAGGCTGCTTCATGTAATGCTCATTATTTCTAGATCAATTTTGCAACCGGTTAATGGATCCTGAGGCATATTATTCCTTCTCCGATAACTCACAACGCAGCCAAGGCCTTTTCGAGTGATCGAGTGAAATATTGGAACAATATCGCCAGTTGCGAAATCATTAACCGAGAATAATGGACTTCATCAGAATTATTTGATTTAGAAAAGTTGTTATGATTTTCTGCATATATCATCGAGTGGCGCTCTGTGAGGTGGGTGGTTAGTTCATTTTCAAATAAGTATTGGGGTATGCTTTACTGACAAATAAAAGTCGTTATTTGTGAGCTTTATTCCTCATTAAATACCAGAAGTTTTATATATTAAAACTAAGGAAACGCATTTATGTAACAATCATTTTTATGAAGGTTTCTATTTTCCTTCTTAGTTTTAACAAAACGAATGGCGTTTATTAGTATTTCCTGCTTTGATTCCAAATGAGCATTGTATTTTTTTTTTCTCTACACAAAGCATACATACAAAGAGAAGAGAATCTAAAGAATTCTGACGATGATTTCCTTATGCAATCAGTAAGTGATGGTGAAACTATTTTCCCAGTGGGAACTAAGTTGTTAAAATATATTGAAATTATATTACTTTCTTTTGTTGCTGATGAGATTCTTCCTTTGTCTGCAACGAGGGAAGTTGTTGGGAGTGAATGGAAACGAGGTTTGTTCGAGAATTTGAATGTTAGCAAATTCGAGAGAGAATGAAAGCCAGTGATTACTGAGGGAGTGTTTGGTATTTCCCGTGTTTCATCCCATTAATGAAAGCTTGTCGTTAAACTAATTCAGCCTATTTTTGCCATATTTGTAGTATTTCATCATTTGATCAGTGAACAAGAGGGAGGGTTTGATCCTGAGGTTGGAAGTTGTATTAGAGCTCTGAAAAAAAGATCTGCCTCACTATTGTCAGACCAGTGATGAGGAATGGTTCAAAAACGGGCGTTAGGAAGGAAGGACATCTCTTTGTTTTCTACAGTACTATTTCGGTCGCTGTTCATTGAGATCAAGGATAGAATTCCTCCCCATATCAGGCGTCCTTGTTACACCCTCCAGGCAACATCTTCCCAGATTTGCATTGTACTTTGAGATCCTCTCCGCGCTCTCGTTTTCTTGACTCAGCACTCTTTTATTCCTTTATTGGTTTCTTCCTTGTAAACCCAACTGTTCTTCCTTTTTTTAAGTTTTGCTATTTTTTTTTTTTTTTCGTTTTGTAAAGGTTGGCCTAAAAGGGGCCATTACTGTAATCTTCTAATGATCCGCTGTAAAAAATCAATGTTGTTAGAAAAAAATATTTGAATATTCCGCATTATTAAAATCCTTAATCGCCTTGTGTTATTAATCAGTTTTATTCCCAAGGAATAGTTGAGGTGGAATACAAGATCTATAGGGCTTTTCATATTACGGTACATGTAATAAGAACGCGTTGTTGTCCGCAGTTATAGTCGCGGTGGAGATGTCTCTTGGTATCTTTTAATGAACTACGTTTGCTTTTTATTATGGTTGTTGTTACAAAGGAAGTTTAAAACTTCGGTTGAAATTACACTGCAATGAGAAAAGCAGTTTTTTTATCTTACTGCTGCAGATTTTAGCTTTATCGGGAAGAAATTGAAATGGAAACAATAATCAACCAAATTTAAACATATATCAGTCTTGTTGGTAATTGAAAACAGGATACTAATTTAAAATAGTACGCAAGTGTAAATACCCTTAATATTTTTTCTAAATAAAAAAAAAATATTTAAAAACTGTTGAAAATGTAAATCGATGTATTTTTATGCTTATTTCTTTTGCCAAATAAGAGCTTTCTCTAGTACGAATACATTTCCACTAAAGCATCCAACAGACGGTGCAAGAGTTTTCCTCGTCCGTGGTGCAGACAGCTTGTGGCAAATATAAAAAAAAAAAGAGCTATTTTGGTCCCTAATGCTTTGCTGTCACATTTGCGTTAAAGGCTCGTGAAGTGAAATCGCAGCAATTTTCTTGATTACAGTAAGAAACAGCTGTCCGACAAAAATATTTCGTGATAACTTTGAGAACCGAATCGTTATTCGTCACATTATGTATATTACTTTTACGAAAGATTCGCTTGCCCTGGGCTACTGAGATCTGATGCGTGTAATAGGTGATTTGTTTCAAAACTTTTACCTTCTTTGTGTTTTGGCTTTGCTTCAACTTGGGGATAAAAAAAAAAAAAAAAAAAAAAAAAAAAAATATATATATATATATATATATATATATATATATATATATATATATATATATATATATATATATATATATATATATATATATATATATATATATATATATATATATATATATATAAATTGCATTCATTACAAAAAGCATTTTCTTGACTGTTTGGCACGGGATTAAGATGAGGTAACATATTAAACGAAACTACCTACATACTGCCTGTCATCCTTCCTGAGAGCCGGCACCTTACGTTTAAAAAGATAAACAAATAAAAAAACAGACATGATTTTAAAGTATTAGGCCAAATTCGCATGGAACTCTTTTACGTTGGGATTAATAGCTGTCGCATTAGGGTAAAAAAAATAAAAATAAAATAAAGAAGTAAATAAATAAAAGAACAGATTCGCCACAGCCGTTTCGTTCCCGTCCTAAGAAGAGCAGCCCATATCTTATATTCGCTCTAGTTTCTGTAATGCGTCACGGAACTCGACCACCGTAACGGATTATGATAATGAGGTACTTATGATGTAGTATGGGCGCTGAGTGTCGACGAAAAGAAAGAATGGTGCGATTCCATTAGGGAAAAAATTTAATAAGGGCCTTTACACAATTGCATTCAGAATGGGGTTGAACCTAACAATTCAACTTTGGAAATTTACAAAAATATGTGCCGTTAGAACTGGTATTCTTAAGCGATGGTGAAAAGAATCATTGAAACGTTCAGTAGTTGTAGATTATGGAGTAAATTAATGAGTTTGCCGCATATATAAAGAACAAAAAAACTTCTGACAGCATTCCTCTGCAATTAATGAATAATAGCAAGGAAAAAAATATTTTGAAAGTGATACAAAATTGCATCTACTTGCAAAACTGAAGATACCTCCCCCATTTAACTGCAATGTTCATCACTCCATTTAAAATACTGAATTATTTTCCCCTATCTCCTTGGAGAGGGAGGCGTAGACAAATTGGTCTTTAGGATCCACTGTCATACCAAGATAGAATCGACATTGATGTCGATGTTTTCGCCTTTTAATGGCTCCATGATGCAAGATAAAATCAATGATTGACAATCGGGACACATTCGGAGTACGATTCTCTCTTGCTTCCTACCACCCCTAACCCCATATTTTTGATGGTAGACTGCCGGGGTGGGGGTGGGGTATGTACTGCAACATTCTCGGATACCACCCACTTTTTTGTATATCTGTGTTACCACATTTAAACTGCATTGAAAGAAAGTTATGCAATCACCTATGTCGTGTTAAGAAAGTATATTTTGAGATGAATCGTGGTGCGTGTCAGCCATCTATTTTATCCACACAAGAAATGGAAATATAATGAGTAAATGCTTACATCATGATTTCCAAAAATTCAGCCATAAGTAGGTCATAAAATCTGTACGCCTGTAAAATTTTTTACGTATCCGCACTCATAAATTCTTTTGCAAGAAATGTGCATAACAAAAGTGGAGTGGTTTTTGTTTATTTTGCGTAGTAATTAATAATTTTTAGAATTTTACGCGATCATGTGAGTCCTTTTGTCCACTTCATTTAGCCGTTTGCTGAAAGGTGTTCGTTATATGAAATGAAGTATATTAAGTATAGTTATGTTATCGACAGTTTCAATAATAACCAAAGAATAAGATGAAATTATCCATTCCGTTGGGTTATTCATTGTTTTTCATAAAAAAAGTTCTACATCTGTTATAACCTAACTTTAGTTTCATCTACATGTTAGTTTTTACTGTTGTTGGTGAAAGAGAATAATTAATAAACCGAGTAAAGCAATTCTGGGACGTAAAAGAACACAAGGGGTATGGGAGGATTTCGTAGACTGCTTGAAAGTAGTATTCATGGTTTATTAGATATATGACAACGCTTTTCCTAAGTCTCTTTATGTTCGTCGATTTCAGACTTAATTTAGCTCTCTCTCTCTCTCTCTCTCTCTCTCTCTCTCTCTCTCTCTCTCTCTCTCTCTCTCTCTCTCTCTCAAAATAGCAGAGAATGTGATGTGTTTATCATAATTAAAAGCTTTTCGTATTTTTTATGAAAGCCATCCAGGAAAGTTGCGTAAAAGTGCAGTGTAATTTCCGTCGAGTGTCATTGCGCGAGATGCAAGTGACCGAATGTAATTTGTCTCAAAAGGCGAGACTTTAGGAAAGACTTAAACCCACGGACTTCTCTTTGGGCTCAATCTCTCGCATTCGTTCGGCGCCAATAAACTTTGAGTGGCTTTTAGAGGTGCAAAAGGAAACGATCAAGTGTTGGAGAAACATTATTCGGGAAACAGCGGACCAAGTAATAGTTTCTTAAAATGCTAAAGAATTATTCACTATGATCTAAAGCAGCTTTTGCTTTAATTCAGAAGCTGTAAGAGCGAACTTCCAGATGTCTACTTTCTATCAAACTGACTCCATTTTCTTGTTCGGGACATGTGAATTTTATTCCCTGCTCTCGAAACCTGCCAAAGTAGGAAATAATTTTATTCATTTTGTTAATTATCAGAATAATATGTACATATCTGC
>JANJGK010000005.1:17398661-17443661 GCA_039081455.1 Macrobrachium rosenbergii | reverse complement strand
TGTTTCTTGTTTCATGCACTGCACCGTTTTTCTGAAAATGCTGAAATGTATGGCTGTTAGTGCCTGAATATGGAGTGGCTGCACTTCCCAAGATTTTCCCCGTTACTTTAACATTCCCAAAATGGTTTACAAAAACACGTAGTAAAGGATTACAGCGTATTCTGATGTAGCACAGTCATTCAAATATTTATGTGATGGTAACTCTGGATTCAGCGGAATTGGGGAACATCTAGTGTTAAAAGCCTATTGAAGCAAATTAATATTTTACTCGGAAAATCACAATAGCCTAGGTAATTTTAGGAAGCTGATAATTCTCTCTCTCTCTCTCTCTCTCTCTCTCTCTCTCTCTCTCTCTCTCTCTCTCTCTCTCTCTCCCCACATGTGAAATTTACATTCTCCTAAACGTCATTTAAATTTTGCAGTGCACAAATTTACCTGCAAAATCCGTTTCATTCTCATTTTCCTGTCTCCACAAAAAAAAAAAAAAAAAAAAAAATCTGGCCGTCGGTCATGATTAGAACTGTACCTGTGTGTGCTAATGCGTTTTCAGCATTTCCAAGAAGCCCATTAACAGGAAATTATGTAATGTACCAGATATACTGTACTTATAATGTAACTTTTTAAATCCGGTGACTATTTTATGAGAGGAATTTGTCAAAGGTTTAAGGTAAGATGTGAATATCACAATGATTTTCTTCCAATTTACCCTTAGAAAAATTTTAGAGGAGAGAATTTCTACTGAATCTGTTGAAGTAAGCCCTTCGTTGGCTGAGTCGGTAGAGCTTCAGACTGTCACTCGATGGGCCGGAGTTCAATTCCCCCGGCCGGCTGATGAAGAGTTAGAGGAATTTATTTTTGGTGATAGAAATTAATTTCTCGCTATAATGTGGTTCAGATTCCACAATAAGCTGTAGGTCTCGTTGCTAAGTAACCAATTGGTTCTTTGCCACCTAAAATAAGTCTAGTCCTTCGGGCCAGCCCTAGGAGAGCTGTTAATCAGCTCAGTGGTCTGGTAAAACTAAGGTATACTTGGTTCGTAAAAAACAATTTCTTAATTAACATTTATTCTCAACTTTTCTCTCAAGAATTAACTGGAGATTTTTTTTTTTTAAGAAAAGGTGCTTCACCTTCGTGGAACTTTTATGCTGAGGACAAATTAGTAAAAGCTCAAATGGGTTAAATTTCGTAGAACTTAGGTTGACGATTTTTTTTACGTGAGGGGTGGGATCCTTTTCGACTAAAACATAATAGTCTTAAAATATCTAAGTATTAATTATCACCTAAATAAATATCATCATAATGAACGTTGAGACTAAATGATTAGAATTCTTTAAATGTTCTCTAATTATATAGTCAGTATTCATGGTAACACCAAAACAATATTCGATGTAATTAGATATTTTCATTAACAATGCTTCTTTCAAAAGCAACTCTAATTAAGCTGTGAGTAAATCTCTTTCATTAAATGTTGATGAGATAATTAGGTACTTTTTCGTTTAGTTACACATTGCTATATGAATTCGGTATCACGTACATGGCATACTTTTACTTTTAACTTTTTAAACATGTTGCAAATAACAACATATTAGTTTCCTGCACCAAGAGACCATCATTAGCATTCAACTCCATGTGTAGCTCTTCGTGTACATATTTTCACATCAGGAAGCCTATGCACGGAAACACACACACACATATGTAATATATATATATATATATATATATATATATATATATATATATATATATATATATATATATATATATATATATATATATATATATATTACATATATATATCGGAATTTTTATGGAATTGGGATATTGATATCTAAAAGGGATTATTAGGCAAGCTTTCCTGTTTGGAAATGAATTATATGTATATATAATGCTTTAGTGGCATCACCTTTCAGGAATCTTCATAACGTCGGAGTTTTTTCCGATTCTCGTGTTTCCATCTTTCATTATTGGTTTTTGTCACAACAGCATTTCACTACTCTGTAGCATTTTGAAATGACTGCTGGCTTAAAGACAGTAAGATACATGCATACATACTTACATGTAGGTGTAGTCTTCAGTCTTTTACCCTCTCATAATGGGACCCATGTCGACAGTTTTGCACATGTATTCCTTAGTAAGAGGTAAAGCGTGTTTTGGGTGGGGGGAGGGTTCCAAATGTCTGGTGAATTCAGAAATATTAAATTTAATAAATTGCCTCTTATAAGCACAAAAGAATTCTTCAGACACCTATTAAATGAACAATGATAAACTTCACTTAGAGGTGTTTTTCAACTTCAACATGGCCAGGGAAATTTAAGTTACCACTGAAATTAAAACACATATTTGAAGTAGAAAATTGGAAATAACAGCGTTTCTGGAACAAAAAGAATTCAGATATGTACTACATTAAATTCTCCGTGAACAACAATAATTACCACCATTCCAAAGTATTGGGTGAATAAGATTGTGTTTTTACGGTACTAAAGCGAAATTGGTTTAACAGTGAAGGTATACTTTGATACAAATATATGCAGATATTTTTCTATTTTTTTAAGCATTCGTTTCCTGCGTAATAATTCAAAAATAGATACAGATGAATATAATTCTTTTTACTTTTGTTTGATGTACGCTATATTTTTTAGACTCACCAAAATTTTTTCATTGTTTCTTTATGGGAAAATTCCAATGTAACCATATTATTTTAAAATTAATGAGAAATTTGTATCTACTTCTTTTCCAGAAAAAGTAATTTGTATATAGAATACTAATTTAAACATACATACATACGTATGGTAACACTAATAAAAACTAATTAAACTAGCACCGTAAAAAAAAGTAAATCTCTCTCTCTCTCTCTCTCTCTCTCTCTCTCTCTCTCTCTCTCTCTCTCTCTCTCTCTCTCTCGCTCTCTCTCTCTCTCTCAAAGGAGTAATATATTTCCTAACACTTGATCCCATAAGTAAGCCCTAATTAGCTGTCGTTACTAACATCAATGTAAATAGTTAGAATAAGATTTCTCCATGAGGTGTTTAATAATACGTGTAGTCTCGAACAGATTAGATGGTTAATTATTAGGGTGTCACGTTAACTGTATCATATTCACCTTATGCCTGCTATTCATGTGTGCATTCATATGTTTGTGTGTATATAATATGCACTCATGAATAACAAGATAAAATCTTTCTGTTATTGAGATTGTTGAAAGATAAGGTTATATATGTATATATATATATATATATATATATATATATATATATATATATATATATATATATATATATATATATATATATATATATATATACCGGTATCTTTTAACACAAATCAGTGAATTGTTCAGAACCACAATGATTTCTTGACTTTTCGATTTCCCACACATTTTGGATATGATAATGGCTGTAACCCATGAATCCCAAAGCGAATTAAATGAAGAACTTCTCCCTCCTGTATTGGGATTCGAACCCATGCGCATGAGGTTAAAGAGACGCAGATACTTTTCACCACAGCTGAAAGAGACCTTTCTTTACTAGTTTATGGTGCAGTGTGACATGCTGTTTTATGGTATATATATATATATATATATATATATATATATATATATATATATATATATATATATATATATATATATATATATATATATATATATATATATATACATACAGTATATAAATGTGCTTTACAAACATGAAATTTTTATTATGAAGATGAATGAACCGTGTGCATGATAACATTGTAATTACCTGTGTTCAATATTAAGTATTTATTAGGCCTTATTTTCCCACCAGATATAAACGATAGATCTGATGTAAAATTAATCTGTATGAGAACTTGTATCTAATTGATTTTTGTATATTGTCTAATAGAACATAGCACCTATGAAATACAACCAATTTAAAATTTTGATAGCTGAACTTAAAACATAATTACCAAGGCTATAATATCTCTTTTTAATACTGCCATTAATTTGCCATAGTGTATCTTCTTTTTCACAATGTATCCACTAAACTCATTCTTCACTATTTTCAGTGAATCCTCAAAGAAGCATAAAGTGGATCATAATAATATTTCGAGAACTTATGGCATTTACCAAAGATAATAAATCAGCAGTCATATTTAGCTTCCTGCAAGCAAAGTCAAAGTTAATTTGTGAAAATTATGTTCGCGCGTAACTGAAAATTATTTTTCCAAGACATTTTTCTCAGAGCGTCGTTTATAGAGTAAAGATTGTTTTCATTTTTTGTGTCATGTATAATTTTGTTATAATAAAATTTTTCTTGTATACCCCTGCTATTTTCACTCTAAAATATAGTGAGTTCGACCTGCTTATTCAAATACGTTTGTCATAACCTCCACAACCTTTTTGTCAGTTTTTAAATTCAGGCTCATAGACCCTTCTCCTCTAGACCCTCCTCTTCTTTACCTCTTCTGCCTCTTATCACTTTCTTCTTGACTCTCTATTTTTACCTCTCATCTTCCTGCTTCCTTCACCTCCCAAAAACCCGCCATTCATCTCTCCCTGTTATCAAGTCTGACCTGTTTCGTACCTTTTCCGGTGTTTTCATAAAAGGAGGAGGAGGAGGAGGAGGAGGAGTAAGAGGAGGGGGAATCTCTTGGAATAGAGGTCCAGGGTAACAAGGGGAAGGGGGAGGGGAAGGGTGGGAGAAGGGACTTAAATCAGTCTTTCAGATGATGAAGACCTCCTGTAAATCACACGGCGCCTTCGCCTCAGTCGCCACAACCTGGTATTCCTTGTCTTCATCAATCATGGATGGCTCCAAACCAACGCTTTTATACACGCTTCAGAATTTCCCTTCCCCCCCCCCCCCCTCTCTCTCTCTCTCTCTCTCTCTCTCTCGTCTCTCTCTCTCTCTCTCTCTCTCTCTCTCTCTCTCTCTCTCTCTCTCCGTCTTTATGAAACCATTGTAAGTTTCTGAATCTTTTTCTGTTAAATATCTAACTTTTTGTCCTCATGTTTCTCCCCTTTCTTCTTCTCCGTCATTTGGAAGCCATTATAATTTTCTTGTTCCTTGCCTGTTGACTATTTTATTTCTCACCCCGTCTGTCTCTTTGTGTCACCCTTTCTCCGGCTTTTGGAAACCATCATAAATTTCTGATTCCTTGCCTGTTAAATGTTTCATATCCACGGGGTTTTAGTTAATTAATGTTCTCCTGTGATAAGAAAGACTCCATTAGATAATCTCTCAGGTGAAAGTACCATGATGGCAACCTGGACGATTTCTTATGCAGGGCAGTATTATTATAGCTTAATAAACTAGATAAAATGGAAGCATTGTGGTGAATTAACGCCAACAAAAAATTGGTTATCTGGTGGAGTTGTTGAGAGAAAAGTAAAGTTTTGGTACTGAATGTTATTAAATGAAGATGAGGAATTCGATCAAGTGTTCATCTGCAAAGTTAAAGGTGACTGAGAGTGCTTGCAAGGACTCCCCTCGGGGTTTCATGTTGAATGATTCCCTCAGCTAAATTGTTTTGCTATAAAGAACATTAGATTTGCGCCACAGTATTTTATCATTTCTCCAACATTACCATTAGGGTATCTTTAATTACTTTGTATTGCCTGTATGTTTTTCGTATTTGCTGAACTTTACAAATGAATTAACTGTATAAGGACCGTTACAAACGTACTGGTCAAGACCTGGAGGTATTGCCTTTCTTTTTCCATTGCCAACTGTCTTTTCAAGATTCCTCCCCTCGGAACACCCTATTCCTTGTTGTTCCGTCATTAATAAACTTTAGAAGCGATTATCCACTTTTAACGAGAATAACTCTGACCTTTATGTCCTCATAACATTAATCTATTCCCTCCTTACTTCCTTCAAATTATTATTTTTTGTATTGCACCCTATCTTTTGCGTTCATGCTCCATCTTCAAAATAGTTTTCTCCTATTTTCTAATAAAATGATTCCTTCACCCTACCTACTTTTCCTACTGCAGACTCGCTAAACATTTCATTTTTCAGATACATCTAACAACATTTATTAGTTCCTTTTCTGTCAGTTAATTTGACAATAGTATGAGTACGACGAAACTATCCACGTTAAATACATTTATATCTTATTGGTTAAAATTCTACCTGTGCATTTATGCGTCTAGTATCCTTGACTCCTCAGTTATATTGTTCTTTATCTCTTCTTTTAGAACAATTCAGCCTTTTACGAATATTTTTGAACGCCCTGGTTACTTTAGATCTGATTAAGCAAAAAGCTCATAATTATGTTGTTAATTCTGCGTTTAAAGATAAGGCTCATCAAAGCTTTATGCTGACGGTACTGGTCCCTGTAAATAATGTCCATCTCATATTTGGGTGTTACAATAATATTATTGTATGTCCTTCTCCTCGATAGGGTTGATTTAGGAGGAATTCGTGCGGTCAGTGACACCTTTACTTTCATCATTCGATCCTTAGTTCTATTTACCGCAGGTGGCGATCCTGTCACTACCGTCAACAAAAGGATGTTGTCACTTTACAGCTAGCCCAAAGATAGAGTTTCCTGGTCAGACGGTTTCATAACACAGGGTAGTCCCCTTCCTGTACTCTATGTACTCCAACATGTACTCCGTGAGCCAGAAATCCTCTGATGTCAAGAAACCGTGGCTGATTCGTCTTCTTTCCTCTTCACTGACTCCCGTGTTTCATCTAAATAGAACCCCTTCAGATACAACTACAAGAATTCTTAGAATAAATAATGTTGTATGTGAATCTCCTCAGCTGTACATAACGTCACTGCCCTGCACATTCCGTGCAATTACAATATGAGTATATATTTTTTTCAGTCATTTTCCCTTTACCCCTTTAGAGAGGTGGCGCCAAATGGGTACAGTCATGGTTTCTCAGCAAGGTTTTTATACATAATATATATATATATATATATATATATATATATATATATATATATATATATATATATATACATATATATATATATATATACTATATATATATATATATATATATATATATATATATATATATATATATATTATGTGTGTGTGTGTGTGTGTGTGTGTGTGTGTGTGTGTATGTGTGTGTGTGTGTATCGTGTGTGTATATATATATATATATATATATATATATATATATATATATATATATATATATATATATATAATATATATATATATATATATATATATATATATAAGTGAAGAAAGCCTGAATATTGGGTTTTAGTCCTAGTAATGCACCTGCACCATTATTCTCTGCAAACTATTGTTCTCCAGGAATTTTAAAGTTGCCCAAACTCTTGTTGTAATCTCTGACGAAATAATGTTCCTTACCTCAGGAACATAATAACATATCTTGACTCAGAATGTAACTTTGTATCTTTATAACTTGAACTGAGTGGGTTTTCTTCGAGCTAAGTTCCAGCAGTACTATCAAAAGCAACTTAGTGATATCTCTTCCTTTCTCATCTGTGTCTTGGGCTCCCTCTGAAGAGCTAACTTCCCCCAAACTTCCCTAGTAATTTAGATATCATAAACCTCAACTTCCCTTTGGACCCCTAATGGACAGCTTAAATCTTGCTTAGGTCATGAGTGGTAATTTAAGCAGATGGTACAAACTGTGTGCATGTGGAAGGAAATTCCTTGTCCTTTTCCTCCAAATGATAATGTTGTTAGTGGAAAATACGAAGACGTAATTGCTTGAGAGTTCACAGGGGTGCTATTCGCACATTATTGCAACAACAAAACTTCATTGTTACGATATGCTTATTTTTTTCCAGGTGTAAAAACGACAAATCGGCTCTTATGCCGCTTTTCACATTAGTTTTTTCTATATTTTGGCGTGATTATATATTTTATATATATATATATTTTTTTTTGCGTGATGAAATGTATGCAAACAGACCTTTTTTTTTTAATAATATCCAACTCCAATTCAAGTTCAACCAAGAGAGGAAAGACCAAAATATACTACTTTAACGGTAGAATAAAAAACTTACCCCACGTTCAGATCATAACCCTTGCATTCAAAATGTGTTATTCGAAATGATAACGGGCATTCTGGACGTTATTTCAAGGCACAAGTTTTTTTTTTTTTTTGAATCTTGTTATTCCCTCTTCTCAAGACCACAGAAAAGGAAGATTTTCTTTAAATATTTAGTTTCTTTTATTTGATAAGCTTGTACTACATGTGATAGAGCAAAGCCTCATGATTCAAACCTTCAAATTAATTGCTTTCGGTGCCCGTAATCAGTTCATCCCGGAGCTTAACACAAAGAAGGAAAATGAAATTCTAGTTTCGAGTTAGGGGAAAGTGAGTTGACGTTGTCCTTTTATTTCAAGCAAGACTGTCAGTTGAATTGAAAGGGATTGAAAATCGAAACTGAAACAAAATTATATACCAAGAATGAGATTATGTCATGCCGGAATTTACTTTGACCATGCTATATGCTTCAAAGGCAGGCTACAAAAACATATAGTAAAATTAAAGGTTTGTGAATGCGGGGATGTTCTTAAGGTATATATTTCTGTAACGCACATGTGCACATACAGATAAAGAAAATATGTAGCCGCAAATATTAACATCGAATTTGCTATACCGAGACAATAACGTAAACCAAGGAAAATTATAATTGATTAGTGTATCTGACCAAGCTGGATTCGAACATGGACCTTTGATAGACAAACCGATAATAAACAGTAGATGTTGACCATTGCCTATTAAGAATGTATATATATATATATATATATATATATATATATATATATATATATATATATATATATATATATATATATATAATATATATCATATATATATATACAGTATATATATATATATATATATATATATATATATATATATATATATATATAATTTCATGATGTTGCCTTGTAATATTTATGTCTTTCCATAGTTTTCATATATTTACTCTTCTGTTTATCATGTGTTATGTGTAATAATGATAATTATTGAAATATTGTATGTAGTGTAATGTCAGATCTCACAAGAGTTATTGATTTAGATAACTTAACAGCATAATTTAGAATTATTAATATCTTTCCTGATAATAGTGTAGTGGCAGGAGAGAGAAATTCGAGTTTTAGACCAGATGTGCCATCTGTCATCAGTTCAGATAAGAGAGCGCTTTGTTTTGGGTTACACGATGACAGGTCAGAATAACAGTTGCCGATCCATTCTGGAAACCAACTTGTCTTGTTTTCAAAACATGCCAGTCATAATTAGCCAGTTGCAGTCTGTTTTATCATGTTTAAGATTACAGTACTCTGATCACGTATTGTTCTGATCGCCTCCCATGTGATTTTTTTTTTTCAAATCACGTATGCCCTTTTCAGAGTAAGAGTACATGTCTCAGTCGATTATGTCATGTTTTGTAAGGTTGCAATTCAAAACGTTTTGCTTCCTTCTACTAGAACATTCTCTTGCATCTCGTTCCCAAAAATCCCTTAACGACGTCATCATCTTGTTTCATTTCATACTGGAATACTAACATTTGCTCATTTTGATTTCAGAGACCATTCATATTTTTCCCTCTCTCTCTCTCTCTCTCTCTCTCTCTCTCTCTTCAAAAGAGAGTAATTTTAACGTAAAATGTTTGTGGTCACTGGTATTAATCTTAGCTTTTGAGATCTCAGTTGAGTAAAATTGTATAATCATAACGGCGCCCAAATTAAAAGGTGTATAATGTGAATCTAAAGCAGCTGCACATAATTTTGCAAAGGTTTTCACAGGCTTGTGTAAGGTAAGGTGAATTTGACTTATTATTACCATGGTATAATAAGGTTTACTGAGAGAATTTTTGCCTTGGTGAAATTATTATTGATAAGTCTTTCGTGTATTTTTGTGTGTTGTTGTGTCTGCAATCTCTTGATTTTTCAAATTGAGCATGTATTAATGATAGACATCAGTGCAATTAAATGAGGATGCCCTTAGTTTTCCTTAAATAATATTGTCTTGTTTTTTACATAAATGTAAACTCGATGTTATTCTAATGATGATTTTCAAATTCAGAAATCAGGAACCATGAGACGAAAATCGATTAACCTTGAAAATGTTCCAATCATGTTTGATTAGCCTTCAAAATTTAGGCTGGACATATGAGAAAATATTAGCAAGGAATGCTTGAGGTTGACCTACGTTCTGGCATGCTGAATGCACAGAAATTCATCAGATTTTGTAAAAGCTTAAAGTTCAATGATCTGATACAAGATCTCTCTCTCTCTCTCTCTCTCTCTCTCTCTCTCTCTCTCTCTCTCTCTCTCTCTCTCTCTCTCTCTCTCTCTCTAAAAACCAACTCCATTAACACGTAAAAGTTGCACATTTGCTATGAATGAATTCTCTACAGTTTAAAATGGATACTATCAACCATTACACCCGTGAAATGTACTGTGATGCTCGGGTAATGCCTCTCATGTTATAGTTGATGATTAGGAGGGTGATGGCATAATGCTTCAAAGGATAAGATGGCAAAATACTGCTTCTCATAAACATAAAGTTTGTCTCCGAAGGAGAGATAATTTTCACATGAAGGTAGTGGAGTAATGTCTCGCTAAAAAGTAAATATATAATGTTTATCTTTCGACTAATGTTCTGTTTTTGACTGTAAGATGATGTGTGGTTAGTTAAGTGGTCAATTTGAAATAGGTCTCAGTGTAAATCTTCATCACTTAAAATTTAAATTTAGTTTTATTGAAAACCATTCACCATTGGAGATATAGAATATATCTAAATTTCTCAAGTATATGAAGTTTATTTGGCAAGATATAACTGCCTTTGCTAATGGTCTCTGTGTAATGCATTCCTCGGGGTGCTTCCGTTATGAATAATCAAACAGAAAGCACTCAATGCAAGGCATGCGCTCGGGTCATGACATACGTAATGAGGAATTGAAAGACAATTCTGTTCCTCTGCTGCTGGTGTTATGGCATTTAATAGATATAAAATCCCCTGAATAACATACTGAAATCAAGATAAAAGCAAAACCATAACCACAGGTATATTCATAAAACCATGTGAACATTAGGAAAAAGGATGTGAATAAATATTGTTCCTGTAAAAGCTGTAAAACTATAAAAGAAAAAAATTACAAATGACCTGAAATACAATTGTGATAGCTATCAGATGTGAACAGCAAGAACTAAATTAGATATGAAGAGAATAAAGTTTATTATGGCACGAAATTAAAAGACATTAAAATCGAAATAAAAGAAGTCATGAAACCTGAAATTTTAACAGAAAAAAAGGCAAAAGGAATAAAATCTGGATGTCAGGGAGAAGACAAAACTGATGAAGAATATCCAGGAAGAGGAATTCGTAATGGACCCCTGACGCATGTGCCTCTCGGAGAGAAGGAGAGTTCAGGTTAGATCCTTTCTTTTAGACTGGATGTGCCGCCAGGACAAATAGGAAAGGAACTGAGGTCCATAGGCTCATACCATGGCACTTGCTGGCTGTGTAGGTGTAAAAGTGTGAGGATTTTTGTGAGTTTAGTAAAACACACACACACACACACACACACACACACACGAAACATCTGAGTTTGGGCATTTGCGCATGCTACTGATCACGTACATGTCTATAGGCAATTTACTCCATCAAAAATAAAAATCATGCGTTATGTATTTCATTATTTTCTTGAATTTAGTAGTTTAATATTTCAGATTGTCAGGAAGATCGATGCAAAAGGCTAATGTTCGTATTCATAGTCTTTGCCATTGCTATTTGTATCTTTCAGCAAAACTTTCTAAGCAGATATTCAAGTCTCTCTCTCTCTCTCTCTCTCTCTCTCTCTCTCTCTCTCTCTCTCTCTCCTCTCTCTCTCTACACAGGCAGTAGATTATAGTTTAATACGACCTTATGGTACACAACCGTATTCCAAGACTTTTTCGTCCCCTTTTGCCTTTAATATTTTACTGTCTAAAAGGCTGGCACTTAGTTACTCAGTTCTGTTGTGCATGAAACGACTACGGGTCTTATGCATTTAATTCGCACGCATAACGGAAAAAAGTAAGTATATCTTAGTTTAACCAGACCACTGAGCTGATTAATAGCTCTCCTAGGGCTGGCCCGAAGGATTAGATTTATTTTACGTGGATAGCAACCAACTGGTTACCTAGCAACGGGACCTACAGCTTGTTGTGGAATCCGAACCAGATTATGACGAGAAATGAATTTCTATCACCAGAAATAAATTCCTCTAATTCATCATTGGCCGGTCGGAGAGTCGAACGCTGGAACAACAGCGTGCTAGCCGAGAGCTGTAGCCACCCCTCCAATGAAGAACTTACGCATAACGGAACTTACACAGTAGAGTAAACGCTTGCTTTACATCACAACAGGTTATTCTGATAGTCAAATAAGCCTTTAACAAAGCTTGCTAGATATAACATGTCAACAGCTGCTGAAATATTAGAGAACATTCTGCAAAAGAGAAACGTGATTACTACGCTTTAAGGCTAATCCATGGGTTTTCAAATACTATTAAGGTTTTGCAGGAATAACCTTTTCCTGTTATTTATATGTTAGAATAATAATATATTTTTATTCTGGTTCATGTCAGAGGATATTTCTGTGCATATGCGCGGCACTGGTGGCATATCTGTATTTTTTCGTTATGGAGATGCCGAATGGTATTCTGTGCAATATTTCACTTTGAATGCGGCCGTACGAATATACCTGTGCGTGCCACTGTATTTAGATACTTGATCCTTTGTGTCTGTTTTCTCTGAATATATACTGTAGCTAGTTGCCCTGAACATATGCCCAGGTGATACGTGTTAAAGACCGGCAGAATGCCAGCATTATTTTACACTATAATTGTCCCTGAACTTAACAGCACTTTCGTTACGTAAGGTTTCTGCTCGTGATTCGTTCTTTATGTTTAAACCCCCTGACGATTTTGCCTCACTGACGCGTTACTGGTCTTTAATTCGTGAATATCAACTCAGTCTCTCTCTCTCTCTCTCTCTCTCTCTCTCTCTCTCTCTCTCTCTCTCTCTCTCTCTCTCTGTTGTTTTTTTTGCGAATAGTAATTGCGATCAATAAAGCTTGATGAAATACACATCTACATTTTGCAGATTCATAAATTCATAAATGCAACCGCATACACAAAAACACAAAGCCAGCAATGCTCTGTTAAAGAGTTTATTACGGTTCATAACCTACTGAAATATCCATTCGCACCTTGTATTAACCTCTCAGTAATTACGTGTGCTACATCCTAATTACGGGCTAAATATCGCAAACCAATTACAAATATTCTCTGGAAATATCTTCTAAACGTGACGAGAATTAATGAGAATGATCAGAGGTTACTCATTGTATTTTCACCTGTGATTCTGAACGTATTCATGTTTCCTTTATTTAGTTTTTTCTTCTTTATCTTGTCCGTGTTCTTCGTTTTTTTTTTTTTGTTACTGTTCAGTTAGTTTTTTTTAATGGTTTGTATTTATGTGAGTTTTTTTATTAATATTACATTTATCTCAAGCTATTTGTATTTGACAAGTACATGATATCAGATTTTTATGTTTTCCTCTATCGTTTATCCGATTATTTTTCTATCTTCATATTTCATCTTCTGTTAAGGATTTTGCTTCAATTGTTATTTAGTTTGCCTCGCCCAAAGTATAAAAACTTTTTGCTATTTTTATTTTTCAAATTTTTGTGTTTAGGATCACTATCATTTCTTTATTTCTCATTTTAGTGTTTCCCCCTTTCATATGGCTTGGTGTTTATTTTAAATAGCAATATTCCTATTACTCTTTAGTTAGTTTTTGCTGTTTTCATTATCTGTATCTCAGTATATAACATATGATCTGACCTCTTTATGTTACCTAGTGCTGCCACTTTAGAGAGAGTTCTGACTTACAAAAAAAATTATAAAAATATAAACGGTTTGTTTTAACATCCCCCCTTAATCCTGCTAATTACATCATCAACCGGATAATTGTTCGACCAGGCTTAATCCCACAGGCAATTTATGTATTTAAGGATATAAGTTTATTGATTACCGGCGGTTTCTCTGTGTTGTTGAGGAGTGAAAAACGAAATATACTTTAACAAACGATTCTTTATTTCTCGATGACTTCAGAATGGGGTAGGCCTGAAAAAAAGAATAATAGAAACAGAGAAATCTCATTTTTTTTAAAAGAGAAAGGTTCAATTCGAGTCTAGTTGGTCGAGTGGAAATGGCTCATAATATTGAAAGGAGACGAGATGTCGTCATCTTCGGGAACGTCGACCTTATCAGCAAGAAGGCTTCTCGGAGGCACTAATCCCGAATTTAGGAAGGCGTTTTCCTCCCTCTGCCGCATACCAAGTATCACTAAAAGATTCTACCGGAGGATGCGGAGGTGAAATGGGCTTTATGAAGGAAAGGACTTTAATGCGGGTCGATATTTCCTGAGGAGGATGTGAAGATGAAAGTTTTCGGAATGACTGCTGACGGTCATTAAATTGAAGGGAGGGTTGTGGCGGTTGGAAGGCGAATAGATGGAATAAGATGGGAGCTTTGTTCGTGACAGAATTTTGATAAGTTGATAAATTAAGGAGGTATATGGTGTGGTGAGATGTCAACGGAGAGGGCGAACTTGACTTCAGATGGAAGGTTCAGGAAAGATCACTGAGTCGGTTTTGAATACTTTGTTAACGTCTGTTATTTACCTCTGAGTAAAATTTATTATTTACATAATTACATGATACTAAATTCCCTATGTCTATGTGTATTTGCAAGTGCGTGTTTAACTGATTTTTCTTTGATGGCTTTCTCAAAATAAATAAATAAATAAAATGCACTGGTTCGTACACTCTTCCGTAACAATCATTTTTTTATTACAGTCACTACATTTGTGTAAGAATATCTATATCACGTTTTATATATTTCCTTAGTGTAGATCCAATAACAAGACGCGCCTAGCATCGTGGATGTGACCAGCATCCCTCATCACATATTGCTGGCATTTCAAACCCCCCTTTTTACGTTACCTTATAGAGCACATTACAGTTATAAAGGACTTTTCAATTTCCTCGCCTGAAATGTGTGTTCCATTAGCATAAGGAACTTTCTGTTGCTCTGCCTGTCTTTCTAGGAGCGAAACGTCATTGTCGGTGGATCCATTTTCTCATTAACCTCTCCTTATTTCTGAAATGATTCCTCCCACTCCGGTTGGTTTTCCTCTCCTAAAGTTCTTGCTCACACTAATCCTGAGATGTTTCAGTAATTCCTACGTTTTTCTTTAATTTTTCCTTGATTCCATGCTCTGACTTTTGCATGGATCATACAGTTCCTTTTTATGCTTTTCAATTGCATTTTGAGCATTTTCATTGCTCCTTCATTTCAACTACCATGCCATTTTCTCACAATACACATCTTTTCTTCTTTTTTGTCAATTCTCACGCAACCCCAACGGCTCCCTCCTTTAACAGTGGTCCCTTTAATGAATCATGCAAACCCTTTATCTCCGCCGACTGATAGATCTTACAACGCAGCGATTCTCTTCAGCATTCTCCCGTAAACTACTGTCAAGTATTCAACATCAAACTTAGTTATCTTAACTGCATTCATTCTATAGCCACAATTTGAGTCGTTCCTCTTCAGTCAAAATTACCTTCAGTTTTGATTTTTGGTTCAACCTCCTCCTTTGCTTTCAACCTCCTCCTTTACTTTCATAAACTTTCTCACTTACCTTGTATGTCACAACGTGTAACATTTTTAGTTTTATATATTCTCTTTCCCAGGTATTATTAGGAAACAATTTACAATGTATTTACAGCAATCAATCCGCTGCTGGACTCATTTCGACCAAATTCATTCCTTTCTTCTTTCTGGACACTTAATTTATTGACTTTGACATATTGTTTGCCTGCAATCAGTCGAGAACATCAACCCATTCTCCTACTGTAGATCTTCCCAGGCACAGTTTAAGACAACCAAAAATGTTGTTGATGGTTCTCTTTATTTTTGCTTTTTTTGGGATCAGAATTACGCAAACACAACGTTTCTCCCAATATACTCAATTTTTCCTTGGACTCGAAGTTTTCCGCATTTTCTAAGAGCATCGCAGAGGTTTTAGTCAGTATAACCATCGTTATTGTCCTGATTCAAACCCAGTTGCTGTAGTAAGTTCCTTTCGGTGCTCCCCTTTATAGAGATATAACCTCTGAGATTTACTCGTGTTACAACACACGTTCCTCTTTCTCAGTTCGAAAAATGCGTTTATTTAACTAGGGGTGGGGTCCTATCAGAAAAACTCGAGCAAAGGATGAAAAATATTATATTCAAGTACAAAACGCAATAGTATATATATATATATATATATATATATATATATATATATATATATATATATATATATATATATATATATATGTGTGTGTGTGTATATATATATATATATATATATATATATATATATATATATATATATATATATATATATATATATATATATATATATATATATATATATATATATATATATATATATATATATATATATATATATATATATATATATATATATATATATATATATATATATATATATATATATATATATATATATATATATATATATATATATATATATATATATATATATATATATATATATATATATATATATATACTTATTCCTATTCGGTAGATTTATAGAGCTAAGACGATTTTTCTTTTAGGTACTTTCAGTTTCTTATATGTCTGACCATAACTTTTTCCCCTTGTCTTTCAATATTCAGACCTACCATCTCCTTGGTTATAAAGCCTATTTCTTTTCTTGAATGCATACATTTTTCCAGTTCATCGGACACAGCTTTGTATTTTATTATGATGTAGATTTTAGCTTTTTTTTTTGAGATTTCCATGAAACTTCTCTAAAAAGCCGGGTCCGTACAATAAATCCTTTTTAAAATGCGTTTTCTCAATTTTCCTTCACGCATATCATTTTGTAATTTTTTTTACAGACGATACATTAAAATTATATTAATTGTGCAAGAATGTTTTATAATTCTATTTTATATTTTTATTCAAAACAAGTTATTATTCAAATTGTACGATATATATTAAATATAACCTTCAATTTTAAACCTTCAATTTTAATGTGAGAAAGAAACGCACCTATAGGAGTTCGAAAAATTCTCGTCAATATATCTGTAGATGGTCAAGAAGCTTGGACAATGTACTATTAATCTGGTTTATATTGTTATTATATTATTGCTATTCAGAATAATCGTACATTTATATTAAACAAGATTAGAATACCTTTATTACTTCCAAAGCACGGTTCTGCAGAATTGAGTTCATATGTGTGGAAATGGATAAACAGGAGACTGAAGGTAGAAATGATTGAGTTCCAGTTGAATTAGCTCAACAATCAAGTAAGTGAATGCAGTCCTAGTCGGAATAACTTGAGCAATGATGCAAGAGCTTTAAAGTAGTACTGCAGCAATTTAAAAGTCGCATTTATCGGGAAATCTTTCCTCAGTTCAGCAGTAAAAGGGATAAAAGATATTCTGGCACTAGCTGGCGTGACAACGTGACACCTAAAACAAAACTGGCATTTGATGCTCTGCAAAGCGACTGCGGGTACTAGTTCATGGGATATTAGAACTAGCTTGGTATAGAAGATCTCCGAACAGGATATATTTCAGGAACGGTCTGAATCGTAATTACCTGTTGGGAAAAAGGAAGCCATTACTTCTAGCAATATTGACAGAAAGACGGATTCAGGATGCGGCTAACAGCCAATCAAGAGCACAGTTTTCATATAATGGCAAACCGAGAGTTAATACAAATGGCATAATCTCTGTAGAATCTAGGAAGCTTTACGAAAAAACTACATAGTTTTCCCTGTGAATTAATGGGAGAGGCCTTAAAATCAAACTTAGAAAGCAGATTAACACGTCGAAATTTAGTTGCTGACAGAATATATAAATCCTTGGGACATCGATTGAATAGTGCGAAAGTAATGAGAAATCAGGTATGAAATCTTAATGGACTCAGGGGAACCCGGAGGACCGTATTCCTTGCCGGCAATGCAGCCTTAATTACTGAAGTTTGATGGTTTCCTCGGAATCCGGAGTGATATATGTTTTTTTTTTCGTTCTCAATTTGTATGAAAAACCACAACTTCTTGGTTATTTATATGTAGTAGATGCTAATGCACAGTGCATGTATATATATATATATATATATATATATATATATATATATATATATATATATATATATATATATATATATATATATACACATACATACATACATATATATATATATATATATATATATATATATATATATATATATATATATATATATATATATATATATATATATATCTGAGGGATTGTATCTCAGACTTTTAATTATACAAGTAACTAAATAATCTTATTTTTTTTTATCTATATTTAACAAGACAAAAATCAGAATCGTTTTAAAGAGCATTATTACTGTTCCATCATAATGGGGTATAATAGCTTCTTTCATGACGTTGTATATTTTAGCATTATTTATATATTTCTTTTAAAAGAAAAGCCGTGGATTCCGAAACTTAAGTAGAGGGAAAGAAAAAGGGGAAGAAAAACCAATGTAGCCTCTGGAACCATTTTATTAAGATTGAAAACACAAGTGATGCGGCTTTCGCTGGTAAATCTGTTCATGTACCAGCTTGACAAAGCTTTCCGTTCGAAAAAAAGAATGTTAGTCCTTAAATTCTATATATATTCAAATCAAGAGTTATGAAAGAAATATCACGTGAATGTCGACATAATTTAATTGTATATTCTGATGAGAAACGAATTTCTGTTTTTTTTTCATGAGAGAGAGAGAGAGAGAGAGAGACAGAGAGAGAGAGAGAGAGAGAGAGAGAGAGAGAGAGAGAGAGAGAGAGAGAGAGAGAGAGAGAGAGATTGGATGAAAATGTGTCAGTATAAAATTAAGGAAGGAATAATATAAAAAAAAAATGAAGTAACATCTCAATAACAATTTGAACGAAAAACATGGAGAGCATTATTTAGATTGGAACTGATTCGATATTTTACACTTTCTTGCACCTTCGGCATATCCAGTTCATCTTCAATTGGAACTGCTTCCTTGAAAGCATAAATCAAACCTTCGAAATAGCTGCACTAACATTGTAATTTAGTGGGAGTAATAAATTACATCTCAGTGTCACAAATTATGGTTCTTTTAGACCGGATTTACACATTTGTGAGGTCTCAGGGTTGGAAGGTTATGCACTGGGCTATTCCAAGTACGCAATTTTACTCAACGACACTATGTCAAATAGGTGCAGCGAAATACCTTTTTTACACACAAGAGGGCGTGGGAGAGAGGAATTTCCTTATTAATTCATTTAATTATGGTACTGATGTGGTAACATACGAAATGTTTGCATTTCTAATGTTCCCTTTCATTGTTTCTTTTACTTCTTTATTCGGCGGCACGAAGATCTCTCTCTCTCTCTCTCTCTCTCTCTCTCTCTCTCTCTCTCAGTTTCTTGCATCTGACATTCTCCATTGAGTATAAAAGATAACTTAATTTGAGTGTCGTGCTATTTAAATCAGCAGTCGAAATTATGTTGAAAGATTAGATAATAAATAAAAGATCTTCGATTTGATCTTATATCCTTTACACGAGTTCACGGTGCCACGGACGGTCGTAACAAACGCGATGACATCCATTCTATGAAAAATATTTTTTCTATCCTTTTTTTTTATTCAGACTTTTAAGGAGCAGCTCTTGGCCATGATTTCTGGAAAGTCCCTTTGTTGCCCAACTGCATGATAACTATTCTTTTCATCTCTTCTCTGCTATTCTTTGTTTGAATAATAGGAGCCCCAGGTTCGGCTTTAAGGTCTCCTGCACCCTTTCTCTCTCTCACTCTCTCTCTTTCCCATTGTTCCTCTACAGACCCTCCCCACAACGCCACCCGACTCCTCGGACAGTAATTACCTCTCACCTCTCGACAAAGAGTCCTTAAACATCAATGGTGTTCTTGCCCTCCTATAACTGCTTTGCAATAGACTGTACAGATATTATCTGCTTCCACATAATTAAGGCATCAGATTTAAGCATAATAGAAAGGCATCAGGGAATTATTGGAAATGTAAGCAATAATGTGCTTTACGTATCTGTGCAATGGGTATATATATATATATATAATATATATATATACATATATATATATATATATATATATATATATATATATATATATATATATATATATATATATATATATATATATATATATATATATATATATATATATATATATATATACATATATATATACATATATATATATGTATATATATATATATATATATATATATATATATATATATATATATATATATATATATATATATATATATATATATATATATATATATATATATATATCACAACCTCTTTCCACTTGACAGAGAGCAGCGCAAGATGATGATACCCTTTCGGTTACCAACTACTATTAGTATTTTGGTATGATGTTCGTAGTCCTGTGGAATTCTCTACCTTTTTTACAACTGACTTCAGCTGCATGAAACCATCCTAATTCACTGCTTATTTTCGTTGATGCACAGTGGATTTTAATGAAAGTAATTGTTAGATGACTGCCTTGCCGGTCTCATCTCTCGAACTGTCTACCTGTCCTAGTGATGATTTCCCTTCTAATAAAGATCGATGAATCCGAATTACTGGAATAGAATTAACTCAAGACTAAATTTATTGGCAGTGGGAGACGATGCAGTATTTATTTAATTAATTAATTAGTAACTTGGAGGATCCACGTAGTGTTGAAATGGGTGCAAGCCGAAGGTAACATGTGACGAAGATACATTATGTATTTATTAGTAATCCAGAGGATCTCCACAGTGTTGAAACGTGTGCAAGCCGAAGGTAACAGATGATCTCTTCAGTGGTGGACGAAAATACATTATGTATTTATCAGTAATCCAGAGGATCTCGATAGTGTTGAAACGTGTGCAAGCCGAAGGTAGCAGGTGATCTCCTGGGGGTATTCCATAGAGAGGGAATGCCTCGTCTGGTTCTCAGATTCTCAGATATTTGGTAGATTGAGTGAAGGATAGCTGAGAATTCTGCACTGGACAACCGTGTTCAGATTTAAAAGAAGCCCTTGTTTATCATGAGGCTTCCTCAGTTTCCATTAGGGCTACTTTATGACCACAACCTGACGAGTCGCACCTTCGTTAGTGTTCACACAAGAGCGTTGCTACTAACTTGAGTAACTTGTCATATTTATATATGTTATTTCCAAGCTAAATTTACTGATCATTTATTGATCATTCATTGCTGGTAGACAATGGAGTCTTTATAAAGAAATGCACAAAGAGAACAGCTGTCATTGTTCCTGTCTCATTAACAGTTATAAGAATGAATTAGTTAAATTTTGTATTTTAGTTTCTCCTCTTTGATGAATCATTATTTGATATTACCTAAAACGTAGAGTTAGACAGAATTTTTCGCATATTGGGTGATCATAATCCAAGTATATGTAACCAATTCTAGGGAATATATTTCAAAAGAGTATATTTAACTCTAAATACTATTTCTAATTCTAAAATTAAACAAGAATTTCTTCCACTACAAATTTTTAAGCATCGGGGTAGTAGGCAAGAACGTAACTAATCTCGGTAAAGTTCAGAATATTGCTTGTGTAAGAAGTCGTTGTTTATTGTCAGTTGGCTTTGATTCAATCTTGAGACAGCACCCGGAGGACAACTTTCTTTCTCCAAGGATTCTGATTTCTTACGATCACCTCTGGTCTGCCACCTTTTCAATAATTGTATCTGCACCCACTGGAAAGTCCATCTGAAGCCTAGAGAAATAGAGGTTAATAAAAATAAACTGCGAAAAAAATTATTATGGAAATAAATATAAAGAAAGACATTTGCAGGGACCAGTGTCCCACCAATATACAGAGTGGCGGGAAATGACAGTGGAGAGCCATTTCCGACACTGCACCCCCAAGCCCGAAATTCAGTCTGACGCGGATATTATAAAATTTATATGCTGGATCAAATCGTATCTACGGCTCTGATTTCGGGAGGCAATGGGATACATTCACCTTAATGTCCCTTTAAAAGGGGAGGAACAGAATAGAGAAAAGGCTCAGGTGAAGATCCAGACCGCATTTTTTCTAGGTAAATTATAACCCCTCGGCCGTAATACTGGGCTTTTATAACATATTACCTCATTAATTTTAGTATCGTTTCATTACTGTCTACCTACCCTCGAGCAACAATGAAATTGCGTATGATTATTCATCTCTCTCTCTCTCTCTCTCTCTCTCTCTCTCTCTCTCTCTCTCTCTCTCTCTCTCTCTCTATGGATAGCAACGTTGGATCCTTGGACCGGACGAGGAGGCAGTGACTTGGGTGTGCGCCTTTCGAGAAATCAGTAATTAATTACGTTCTTGTTACTATCCGACCGTTTTGGGCCGTAGCTGTAGTGATGAGCGACAGAGTGAGAGGAAGAAAAAACTGCCATGAGTGAACAGTATCTAGTTAAAGTATATAGCGTCATGTAACTCCAAACCGGATACCATCGATGAGCAATTTTTTTTTTTTATCAGTGCAACTAATAACAACAGTATACAGAATAATAGCAGAAAGTCTCTCTCTCTCTCTCTCTCTCTCTCTCTCTCTCTCTCTCTCTCTCTCTCTCTCTGGTCCTAAATCAAACAGTGTAACTCATTTACTATCTTTTTTATCAGTGCACTAAAAACAACTACTGACGATGACACAGCTGGTATCTCTCTTTCATCAACACAGATTAATGACGGACAAAACGATGTCAAATTACATTCAGAGCACTACTGGCTTTAAAAAACTATCAGGACTTGAGCTACTAAAGATCCTTTGTTATCTTTGAACAAAGGATGCGTGCAGAAAAAAATATAAAGGTTTTAATTAAGTTCATTAAAGGCAAATGGATGGCTTCTGGTATTATGAATGAAGTACAGTAACTCGCTTGAAGAGAAAAAATTTCAATAGATAAAAAGAAAATGTAATTGAGTAACGAAGAGAAATGCATGGTATAGGAGAACAGAAGAGAGCATTACACTTTCGAATATATTTATATGTATGTATACATATATGTATATATATATATATATATATATATATATATATATATATATATATATATATATATATATATATATATATATATATATATATATATATATATATATATATATATTTGTAGTATCTCCGGGAGAAGAGTAACTCAAATGGCGATAAATGTGGACTGTCATTGAAGAAACAGTATAGGATAGCGTAGGTGTAAAGATGTATTAGAGAAAACTGAGATTTTTGGCGTATAGAAAGAGTGGACGATATTAGTGTTTTTGAAAGGATATGAATTGTTAGGGCGAAGGAGAGGACGGCCTAGGAACAGTTGATAAGAGAGAGATGACAGGTTTTGGAAAGGGAAGACCGCAGAGTCCATGAAGCACGAGAATGTGTTCAAGATTGACCTGAATGCCGTAGTATTCGTAAGGAGATTCGTTGCTGTACTGATAAGCCTTCTGTGAAGGTGTAGAAAAGCAGGTAACGTTGTGGAAGTTTTGCAACAGAAGGTTTTCCTCCATGTTTCATCATTCATCATTTAATATAGGAAAGTGGAAGTGACAGATGTGTTTTGTTTTCGGCACCCACCTCCTGTTAGTGGCTTAATGCTTTACACACGTTCATTCACACACAATCGTATATATATATATATATATATATATATATATATATATATATATATATATATATATATATATATATATATATATATATATATATATATATATATATATATATATATATATAAATATACACAAACGCACACACACACACACACACACACACACACACACACACACACACACATATATATATATATATATATATATATATATATATATAATATATATATATATATATATATATATATATATATATATATATATATATATATATATATATATATATATATATATATATATATATATATATATATATGCGTGTGTGTGTATGTATATGTATAGTGTATCTATGAATGGTAAAATAAATGGTACATGAAAACTGGGCAATAAGAAAGATCCAAGAGAAAGAAATAAGAATTTCAATATTCGTTCCCAAAGAATTTGCACCAACGTGAGTAATGAGACGGCGTTTGGGACGATGCATTCCTCTTCGGTCTTGTGAAGCAATCAAGACCCATCTGACGTAAATTCTAAAGGAGCAGTGTAATACGATTATATTTTCTCGGCGGCTCCAAATAAATAGGGCGAAGGCATCAATTTTCGGGACTCCTGCCATCTCTTATCTACGCGACTCTTCAGAAATAATGAGCGCCAACGTCGATTGCGTTTCCTTTATATTATGGAGGTTCGGGGCATGAGAATCTCATTATAAATAAAGGAAAAAGTGATAAGGGCGAAGAATAAGACGAAAACATTTTCTGTTTTACGTGCGTTCGATAACTCACTCCTAGATGTTCCTCTTGTTAATGCCATATTTTCGTCAACATTTAACAAAGTGAATGAAACGGTATACGAGTATGTCACCTTGGATAAGTGTCAAGTTTCTTGTGCGGCTTAATTCTTTCTTTTTTCTGTTTTAAGTAGCCCATTTTTGCCTGATATTCTACTTTATATGTGTGCTTCTGGTTGCCGAAAATGCATAATTAATTTTGAATAATTAATGAAAAGGCTACCTATAATGAATTTGTATAAGGCTGAAGCTAAACTCACAAAATATTCCCTACACGTTAACTATTGACAAAAGTTCCCTGCCTTGTCGAAATCCCGAATTTTGAGAATGTGTGGTCACGTCTGTTTGTTAGTAAGATCATTTAGGAGTTTTGTTGGCGTGAGATTTCGTGGATGTAAGGTGCCAGACTTCAATTAGCTTATAAATCTGAACTTCGCTTCGGCACTAATTAAACTTTTCCTTTTGGAAAAAGCGCCTCCCTGAGAGAGAGAGAGAGAGAGAGAGAGAGAGAGAGAGAGAGAGAGAGAGAGAGAGAGAGAACTTCATTTGGCATGATTCAACTTTTTTTTTGAATGAGAATCGTTAGGGCTGAATGACTGAATTTATAATACAATCATCTAGGTAAACACTGAAGCTTAATTACATTAGCTCTTGATACTGTTAAACCAGTATTAAACAGTGTTTACATTTATAACATCAAATATTCTCGTGGATCCTATTTTTGGAGTAATCGTCCTATCCTGGGCCTCCTTTCAATTTTGTTCCCTCTTTAGGGTTAAGACCACCCAAACAATGGCGCTTCCAACAACTCATTCATTTATTCCCCCTTCCCACACCTCTTCTTGTCTCCTTCTACTACATCCCCACCTCTCTCTAATTAAAATGGTAAATCCAAGGGAACGACTCAGTATAATTCGAATGGTGACGTCCTGGATGAGGTTGGTATTTATCTAAACAAATTAACCCTATTTTTAGATCATAAAATCTCCGGTAATGTCTGAAATTACCTGGAGGTGTTGCATCTAAATTTAAGGGATAAGAAGGATGAATTGAAATAAGCCTGGAAAGGAGAATGGAGTTGGTACAAAAGCAAGAAATTACGGCGGTTAGAGCCTTCTAATAACTGTTAACTGCAGAAGCAGAACCATAAAGATAAAGACGCATTTGCTGACAGCCAGGGAAAACGATAGGAATAGGAATAAAGAAAAAAAAGGCAGGAAACATGCGTGGCATGACATAGATGTCTCATCAGATAATGAGGTCAGTGAAGACACGAAGTAAGGAATGTTATGAAAACTAAAGCTAAAATACTTCTTGATACGGAATAAAGATATTAAAGAAACACGACTATATGACATGTTCCAGAAAAGGAGACGGAGTACAAACGCTCTCCATCTAAACAACTGAAATGATTCATCCTGAAATTGTTCATAACGTCACTACCTTAGGGCTCTTTGAAAAAAATGAGGCCATTTTTGCTTCCATAATTAATTATCTTAATTTACATAAGTCTCCTCTTTGCGACTGAAATTTCATATCATCAGTGCATGATCTGGTATATTCCTTAATTGAACTGATACATAAGTATACTGAGTATGTTTATGCGAACACATCATATTCGGGACTATTCTTAATTATTGTCTTGGTAGCAGAAAACTGCAAACCACTTTGGAATATTTATAATGACTTCATGTTTTACGATAATCTCCTTAAACCTCATAATCGTATCGGTCGTGTTCAATTTTAAATCTGTTTAATGCAAGGCAATCAGACCTGATATGAATTTTTCTGGAGGTACAATCCAGTCATTTTAAAGAAGTATCCTAATTGATATGTTAAGCTTCTAATATTGAAATGGTCCTCTTACTGCTTTTACCGTTTAGTTCCTCATTGGGCTGGTCGCTATCGTACCACTCTGCTGAGCCCGCGTTCGATTCTCCAGCCGGCCAATGAAGAATTAGAGGAATTTATTTCTGGTGATAGAAATTCATTTCTTGCTATAATGTGGTTCGGATTCCACAATAAGCCGTAGGTCCCGTTGCTAAGTAACCAGTTAGTTCTTAGCCACGTAAAATAAGTCTAATCCTTCGGGACAGCCCTAGGAGAGCTGTTAATCAATTCAGTGGCCTGGTTAAACTAAAGTATACTTTACTTTTACTGCTTTTACCAGTCCAATTTATTAAACAGATTATCGGCAACTGCTCCTGACAAGCTATTAAGGAAAATATTATTACCGCCTAACAATTTTACGATGTTGTAATTTTTCATGATTGCTTTTGAACGCAGTTTATATACCACATGATGTGAACGGAAAGCTCTTAAATTCCTTGAACATTCTTTCTACCCAGTGGAGGCTGTGACCTACACCCACATTAAATTAAAATAATCATACGGGTGCTAAACATCTGAACTCTGAATGATTTAGAAATAGCAAAAGAAGGTAAGGTAAATTGGTCAAATGGAAATTAAGCGATTTTGCAAAAAGAACTTGCCCATCACCAGTCCACTCAGATTTGCAACGTCCAGTAAACTTAGGGAGTCATAAATTAATTAGACCGTGAGTCAGATATTATACATATATGTTTAGATTTGTACTTACTTCCATTAACTCCTAATAAAAAATACAATCTTTTGTCGCATTCATAAACCGACAGGAGCATCATACATCAAAAGTTCTTAGGAATACAGAATTCTGAACCATCTTTTTCACAAAACCTTTAAACCCGAGCCAAGCCTCTTATATAATGTAACAGTACAGGTAGAGGTGTAAATTTAAGGATATGTTTAGGCTCCACTTAGACCCGATTCCAAAAAACTCTCTGTGTATTCTGTATGGAAACTGATGTCATCATTTTTTATTTTGACATTGGATCTGTAGCCGCAAGCACGATTCAACTGTAATTTCGTGAGACATTACTATATAAATCTCTTACGAGTCTTTTAAAATAATTTAGTGAGTATTCAGCAATAGCACGAGCGCTAGGTTTTATTCATTATTTTCTTCATACCATTTTTATTTCAGTAGGTAAACGAACTCAAAGACTGATTGAAAGTAGAGGGAATACACCCAAACTGCGTTTCAGTTTAACATGCATGTTTACCATTCATTTGAAGATTATGAAAAAATACATTATATCCAGTTAAACATATTCTGAAAATTTTATCTGAGAGACATTATAAAATTAACTACTATCGCAAAACCTCCAGTAAAATACATTCCTCTTCTGCAGAGCAACCTTCCTATAAAAAAAGCTTACTTTGCAGAAGCGGAATGTTTTGGCTAATTAATTATTCATCATTATCATTAAAATAGAGCCTAATAACCATGTCGACAATGCCTCCGAGTAATTGGAGCCCCTCTGTTCCCTCTCACCTAAGAGGCGTTCCACGCGGCACAACTCGTTTAGCAGGAAGAGATATTTGCATGCATATATTAGAAAGGCCTTCAATGCCATAATCGTTATCATATATTTCGCGGCGTGGATGGTATAACCCCCCAAAACATTTAACACAAGGACAGCTGAAGTAGTATTTTACCCTAAATTGAACCAAAGAAATTTGCAAAAACACCTTATTTTGGGACCAATTCTAGCTGTCGAAAATAATTTTGTTGGGTCTCACACAATACCAGGGATCTAACGGTTAAATCTCGCGGATTTCGCAACGCAGTCTCGTATTAGAATGCTGTTAAGGTCTCTTGCAGGGAGTAAACATAAAAATTTGCCAGCTGAAGGATAATAGTCGAGCACGTGCGGAAATACAAATTGAACTCAAATGGTGAGGAGAATGGCGGCGGCTTTCTGGATAGCAAATACATGACGGCCATTATGAAAACTGCTCATTAATTCTTGAAAATCACGGGGACGCGGTCAGATTTTTATTAACGACCCGATTTCGGTTTCATACCCCATTATTTCTCGGAAAGAGTTTATGTACTTATTTACAACTTCGCGATAAGAGACAATTTTACATTGCTCCATGACTTGTAAAAAGTTATGTGACTGAAAATATTCTGATTAATTATTTTATGTACATTGCATTCATTCTGTTTAATATCATTCATTTCTCTTAGACAAATAATGGCAGGTCAGCTCGTTCATACTATTTGTGTACTTATTGGAAAATTTAGAATAAATTTTTTTCAATACTGTAAGAAAATTGATTTGTGAAAACTATGAGAAATAGTATGTAAGCTAACTAACGTATACAAATAAAAATGAGTGAAAAGGGTACCTAAAATAACGAATGGAAGGTAGATTTAAATATATGGTACTATTTTGCGAAATGTTTTAAACATAATTTTAAATATTCTTTAAAAAGTTTGATTAACACCGATATTAAATGGACTAGCCGGTAACACCAAGATTTATTAAACATTCGGAATCTGTGTTACATATGCAAAGGCCTTCGTGGAATGCTGGCCAATGAACAAGGTTTATGCACAACTGAAAAAGATTTATAACAAATTCTACACTTTACTTTCATATGGCTTAACACATTTTTGTTACATGGAATTTCCAATGTATTCTTTTGTAGAATGTTTAATAATTGTATTTTTTAAAGTTTGGAAGAAGGTCACTCTAGGTTTTGCCATTCGATTTTTAACATACATAAGCAAATGAGGATCATCTGTCAAGAGTCCCAACCAACTTACGTAGGACTACCGCACTCCTACTAACAAAACAAAAATAATAATAATAATAATAAAATCATCGCCGTGTTTCCATCTTGTTTTATCACTGTTTCGAAGTTTGTTTAATTGTTCTTAGTCAACTGTTAATTCTGATCTTACAACACTTTCTGAAAAGCGAATCGAACGAAAACGACATACCCTTAAACGTGGGTCAAATATCAAATGTTGGTTCGAAAGATAATGAGGACTACGTCCAATTAAAATAAGTACAGGACTGCTGTCCTTAAGTACTTGACTTACAGGATACAAACAAGAGTGTCCCCGTAGCTCAGGCACATGTTCGATTTTTTGAGATTATATATACATTTTTCTTTTTTATTTTCTTTTGTAGTGCCATGTTCACTTCTCACACTCTATATAGATTTTTATACATCCTCATTGTTTTATTGCAAACCAGTGTCCATTGTAATATCACATTTGACAAAGTTCTTCTTACCAATTCTTTTGTACAAACGTCATTCGGATTAGTAAGAAAATTCTCTTTATTAGGCCAAGTCTGACGGAAATAAATACATGTTGAGGAAGACAATGAATTTCCTAATGGCGAAAAGAGGCAACGGTGGCAACACTTGAAAAGAGCATAGTGACAGTTTTTATGAATATTAACCAAGTCAGTCAGAGAAAACTGATTTCTGAACGATTCGATCTACCACGAGGAAGTCCGAGTCATCTTTCACAGCATCTTCACGAACGTAGGTCTCTGAAAGTGAGGAAGCGCGCGTACAGGATAACCATTACGATGATCACGCTTTCAAATAATCATGAGAATTATGACAGCTGAGATGCCCTCTGCAATGACAGATAAATCACATTTCAAAACTACTCATCATCCATTGCATGATTAACTAACATATTGCTATTGTTGCATATACGTGGATTAAACGCGAAAAAAATATATCCGTTGGCTTTTTTTTACACTCGGTCATCTTTGCGGTCATCTCTATGTTCTTCGTTCATCATTATTATAAAGGTCCCAGCCCTTAAAGGGGAAGTTGAGAATAACTCTTATTACCCTCCATAAAAGAACTGTAAGACTGTAAGTTCCACGATATTCATTTTCCATTCTAACAGAAGTGGAGGGTCTTGATTCTTTTTTTTTTTTTTTTTTTTTTTTTTTTTTTGTCGTTATGGTGCATTTTATGCTGGAAGTATCGTTCGGTCATTAACATTACCCTCGCTAAAGCTGTGTTAGCTTTCCGAATACAGTGGCAGTTTTTTCTAACTTCGCCCCTGCTGAAAATTGTCGGTCGTAAGTGTAAGTATCGGGAGGATGAAGCTTCGGTGCACGGCGAGTGACACAGTGATAACATGGTATTATATGTGATGGTGCATTTGCTTTTGTGGACTGTTTCATCCAGTGCCAAGTCTCTTTTAAAACACCGAGAAGCAAGAGAGTCAAGCCAGGCTGTTATAATGTAAGTACCGTGAAATTACAACTGCTATCGGTTTTGGTCTATCGGTTTAAATGGGTTTTGCTGCTGTCTCCTTACTGGGTACTCGATATTAATGAATGATGTCACGATTGTAAGATTCCAGTTTTCGTCCGTCACAGTAGGCCCACTTCGCCTTAATTTTGTTTTTCCTTGATGACCATCAGCTTTTGTATTTTGAATGTCAGCTATTCTTTCAATTTATTGAATTAGTAGGCCATTAGACGCCATTTTAACCAAAATGAATACAGTGAAAGTGTTAATATATTCAAATTTTTTTCCGAATTTTGAAAACATTAAATAATTGAGATTATAAGTTCCATACTTGTCAACAACAAGAATGGTTCCTAGTATGTAACGATTTTATGGCGTTGTTTTGAAAGACGACTCTTATTGTTGAATTCTCAGTTTTAATCTGTATTTAGTATGTTGAAGGATGTAAACGCCGTTGTATGCTACGTAATTTATGACAAAAACTGAAAAGTATTAGAAATGAACATTTTCTCTGTGCTCTTTACATACGTAATTGACCATATTCGTGAGGCTTTATCATTCTCTTACTGTATCATTTTAGTTATTATACTAGTTTGATTTTTTCTAGCCATTTGTTTTAAGAAACCACTGATAAAGGCCCTCATACAAGTTGTACAACTGCATTCGAGTTTTAAGTAAAGATTTAATTTGTAATGCATATTATGACCTGGCTTTTACAGAAGATAGATAGATTGATAGATATATAGATAGATAAGATACGATAAGATAAACTAACCGTATTCGACTCGCAAGCCCTTAAATCACAAAAAAATCCGAAAGGCTTTTCATCACTCGTGGTTTTTCATGTTCCATTTCCTTCTGTTGATAGTTACGTAGATGGCTTGTTACAAGGAAAACCAATCTGCGATACCTTATGAACATCACTCCAAAGGACACTGGTGACGCTGCTTAGCTACAGAGTCTGACCTCTCCCATTTGCCACAATATAATATGATCAGGCAGTGACACTGACTTCCGATTTCTACATGGCGTTTCTTCTTTTCGCATTTGAATTACTACACGATTGAAAAAGGAGAAAATTATTCTTACGAATTTTAGAGAAGGACGTGTCAAACGGGGTTCCTTTAAAAAGTTTCGTTGTTACTAGGTTGACTGCAATCAGAATGTGACGGTTGTCGTTTCTTTGGCTGTTGGAGAATTTTTATTTTACGGATGTTGCCATAAGGACAATGTTTTGACAAGAAAGTTTGGTGAATGACCAGATGCACAACATTCGTTGAAGTGATTTGTCTGCTTTTTGGTTCGTTTTCTGCAGAAACTCCAAAGAGTATATGCAAGTGCAGCAGAGTTAGTTCGACTCTTTATTTGTTTTATGTCCTTGTGTTTGTCCGGATGAGGGATCGATTTGGAATAATGATTCTATTCGCATACATACATCTAACATGCATCACTCGAGATCCGGGGAAATCCACCTACCTCGGTCACCTAACGATAAAGATACTGTGTAGTGTTGTAAAATGGTGTTTGTAATGTCGTTTAAATATGTTGACTGATAAAAGGAGGTTGGCTTATTTATGTTCATGCTTTCATTGTTGGAAGCAAGAGAAAATTTGCTTTGGCTCTTTCCTAGTACCATCATTTAATTTCTAATAGATCTGTTGTATTATCTGATTTGTCTTTAATTTCTTACATTTATTGACTTCAGAAACATAAATTATGTATGTATACACGAATTTTTCTTTACATGGAGGTGATATTCAAATCAGTTTAAGGCAACGGTTAATATACTTACATAGGCTAAGTATGTACTAAAAGACAAATGATATAGCTCTATGGTTTTATTTTAAAAACTAGTAAACTGCCACGAGATGACACCATAGAAGGGAAACCAAGTATTTTTTCTAGGAATATGGAAATAATGATCAAGTATATCTGAAAATAAGTTTCGTAGCTTCTGTTGTGTGAGCGCTAATGAATATATACGAGTGCATACTGCATAACGATGTTGAGAGGTCAAGTAAATGTGCAATTACTCAAGTCTTCCCTCTAAATTTACAGTAACATTGTAACGCGTCAGTTTATTACTGTCTAAGATATATGATATATTAGATTCTGAAAATAGATGATGTATTAGTTTCTAAAAGTTCGAAGAACGAAGTATTGGCATTTCTTAGAGCGATTGAAAATTGACAAAGAAGGACACTTAATAAAATGTCACCGGAATGAAAATAAACGAAAACTTAAATTGAACGCACGGTGAATAATAGTTGCAATTGAAGGAGAATTTATGCTGCCCGTTACTAAATAAATTGAACATGAGGGAAGAGAGAGAGAGAGAGAGAGAGAGAGAGAGAGAGAGAGAGAGAGAGAGAGAGAGAGAGAGAGAGAGAGAGATGGGTGTATTGTGGATAGAGAGAGCGGGAAATCAGTGGCTTAAAAGCTTTACTAAATTTGTTCGACCATCAAGACAGTTGCTTTCTTCATTGTTCCGTTTTTCATATCCTGCTTTCCATTTATAATTATGTTGTTTACTTGTGAAAATGGAGAAAGTTCATATAGGGAAAAAATACACATAAATTCTTGCCTTTGTAGATATTTAGAAAGAGTTATGTTGCTGTCTGGCAACCTTAACATTCCCCAAGTCTGTTATGTGGGTATTATCATGTGGGGGGAAGGCTTATTGAAATCTGTTTTGCTTATATATATATATATATATATATATATATACTATATATATATATATATATATATATATATATATATATATATATATATATATATATATATATTTTATAATTTGGTTAATATACATTGGAAAGAAAATTGTATCTTTTTTTTGGTTGACTTTTAATCTAATTGTTAAAAGTGTTATTCCCGTTTCACAGCTTCCATTTTCATACTTTCCGCAATTAATCTCTATCGTTGTGGGCTTACGCTTAAATCAGGGTATCGTGTTGGCCCTTGTACACAAACCAAGCAAACAGTTGGGATAAAATTAGATCGCTTGAATTGGGTCGATATAGAACTAATGATTTTCAGGTTATTATTTTACCCAAAAATCATATAACAAGATAACCCTCTACAGGTGGAGATGAAACTCAGTAGTGGTTTGAATATTAGTCTATCATCTGTACATCATTATTTATAATGTATATATTTGTATGTATATATATATATATATATATATATATATATATATATATATATATATATATATATATATATATATATAATATATATTATATATATATATATATATATATATATATATATATATATATATATATATATATATATATATATATATATATATATATATATATATATATATATATATATATATATATATAATATATATATAAAAGAGAGAGAGAGAGAGAGAGAGAGAGAGAGAGAGAGAGAGAGAGAGAGAGAGAGAGAGATAAGCATAACAAAATCAACAGCATCACATACATACGCTTCCACAAAGTCGTTCCATCATCATCCCCTATCACGCCTACTGTGGGCCACTTCCCAGCCAATCTGTCCCAAATAAAGCTGTTGAGTTGCCGTCCTTTGTTCAATCAGGACAGGAGAAAACTCAATTTTCAGAAGAAGCTTTCCATTCGCTAGAGTCATTCGGCTCTTCTCTGAAATTCTTTAGACATTACTATACCTGAAGTTATCTTTAGGGAATAGCATATTGTTATGGAAAGAATATTTTATTTTATGGAGAGAAACAAGTACTCTTTATAGTATAAGTAGAATATCGAATAAGAAAAGGCAGGAAGAAAGGCGATGGTCACTGTATTCCTTAACTGTTAAAAATGTTGCGATGGTCAGTCAGTAATCTTGCACCAGGTCGTCTGATGTATCTGGTACATCTGGTTATATGCATTATAATACACGATTAGAAGAATATATTTCATGTTACAGATAAAGTAGCAATGGGACCACCACCTCTCGGATTTGAAGCAAGTTACAATACAAATTATAAAAAAATAAATAAAAATAAAAGAAAAGCTTTAATTCTCACATATGTTGAAATGATTAAATTTAACGAAATATTATCGAGTGTACACCAAGTCCTCCTGTGTACGATCCCGAATAGTTGTTAACAGTAAATCTGATAAAAGAATTTTTTTAGTTGATGACGGTTGCCATTATAATTGTTTGCAGTAGTTGAGGTAGAAAATGGTCTGTTTTCTTATTATTGAAAGCTGTATTACGATTTTTTGAAATATTGTCTTGAAGCTACAATCCCTTTCCTCTGTACAATTAAAACTGCAGACAATCTCAGGAACCTGAAGTGAGGCAGGCTGCAGCCAGCGTTCCACGAAATGCTGCTTAATTTGACAACGAATTATTATCATTATTAGCACATGAAAACCGAGGTTCACTCAGGTGTGTTGGTTTTACCTCTAATTCAGTAATTAAAGAATAAGAGATCTCATTATTTAAAAAAAAAAAATTTTCTGTGTTCAAGATACAGTATTTTTTTTTAACAATTCTTTAGTGATGGTTATTATCTTCATCATCATCCTTCTCTCGACTTCTTCCCTTTTATCATAATAATTGTAGATGCAAGGATAGGTCATAACTGCGACAAGATATTGGAGTGGATATCATTTTATTATTAATATAAAAGCACCCTTGGCTGTTAATTTGTTATGGTTTTTAGATACTGTAAGAAATTAATTAATGCAGTTATTCTGTGTGACTCAGTAACTACTTACACTCGCAGTGGCTGTCATTATGTTAAGACCTTATGAAAATTCAGTCTGTTTATGAAAGGTTGAACACCAACTTAAAAACAGCTCAACGCTGAAGTTGAAGACATGTAAGCGGTATATTAAAAAGGCGAATCGTGTGACAAAAGGGTATGTCTATGGCACGAACATTTTACGGAAAATATGAGTTTCAAGTTAACTAACTTCTTTATGAATTGAAAATGAGTAAATTAGGACGAAAAATGTTTTAGTACTTAAATGAAGTTCGTTAAGGAACTTTCTTCGTTCATATGATTTGAGGTTTAAGTTTGTTTTTGATGATTTTCAGTGATAAAGGATGGGTGGAGAGATTATGTATTTAAAGTCTTAACGGTATTTTATGTTTGGGTAAATGAAGTCAGTGGACTGTGGTTTTTTTTTTTTTTTTTTGCTATTAGGTGCCAAGGTAAGAAATTAAATAACTTCATATTTTTTTTAAGATGTTGGCAGCGATTAATATTCTAACTGATATTATTCTGTAATTCAGTTTTTCCTTTGTTATATGTCGTTTCTAAGAAGTACCATTTTCCTTAGCTTAGGGCCAGCCTCTAGCCTTTAATAATGCATTCACTCATTAACTGAAAGTATTCCATTACGCCAATACGAAAACCCTCTAGGCAACGAGCATCAGAATTCTTGAAACTTAAGTTGAATAATCCTTGGACTTCTTGAAGGACACTAGCGCCATCTATGGAGAAGGGCGCTTTCCTCACTTTAGATGTTCATTAGCATTATCTATCAACTCTCGCCCTCCTGTCACTGAACGTCAGGTCCGGAGTGTCCTTGTCTTCCACAGTTCTCCTTCGTCACTCGTTAACGGTCTTATCTTCCACTTCATCTCCCTTATCTCTTACTCCATCTTGATGACCCCGTTTCTGTGAATTAAGTCTCTCTCTCTCTCTCTCTCTCTCTCTCTCTCTCTCTCTCTCTCTCTCTCTCTCTCTCTGTGCAGTACAGGTAGCATTGATAGCAGTGATACAGCCCCTGTTTTATGTTACCCCCGGACGCGGCTTCGAATCCTGTCACGGGCGAAAGAATTTAGTCATTTTCCTTCATTTGGATCTTCGACTTTGTACGTCAAACATGTACAATAATTGCGAAAAAATCAGAAGAGTTAGAAGGTCATTGTGGCTATTACAAATCGGCATTGTCAAAATGGTGTAGGTCTTTCTCATTTTCTATCTCTCTCATTTTCCCTTACCTTTTGGCATGTCTGCTAGTGCGAGTATATAAATCAGTACAATCATGATGATGGTAATAACAAGAGGGAAAAGAAGGAAAAGTAGGTTAAATGTAAGAAAGTAAAAATTTTTACTGAGAAAAATGAAAGTTCCAGCGCTTGAATGCCATTGATATGCATCTTTCTCGGACAAACTCTGTAACCTAACAAAAAACGGCATGACACTCTAGTCCCTGACAACCTGAGGGCACTTAACCATCAAGGAACAACGGGCAAGCACTTAGCTGATCACTTTAATCGTCAAACATTTTCTGGTTGTGTTCAAAAGGAATTACATTCACTGGCCTCCTTATGGGAGCGTTTGGTAATGTGTAGTGGGTTATATTAAAAAAAGTTAAGGAATCCGGTGAATGTAAACAAAATTTTCGACTAATGAGCTGACACGTATAGGTAAGGTCAGCTTAAAGATTGTTATTGACAAGAAGATTAAAATGATTCAGTAATACATCAAACTAATAACAACATTCTACAATTATGATAAAAGGATTATTGCAACACTTTTGCCCTAGAGGACGCGCATACCCTGCAGTAAATTGTTTCATATACAATATCCTCAACCCAACACTTATAAGTACACCCACAAAAATTCCATATTCGATTCTAACCCAGTGCCAACATAGCTCCATTCCAACGTCTCTCTCTCTCTCTCTCTCTCTCTCTCTCTCTCTCTCTCTCTCTCTCTCTCTCTCTCTCTCTCTCTCTCTCTCAAAATTCCATATTCGACTCTAACCCAGTGCTAACATAACTCCATTCCACCGTCTCTCTCTCTCTCTCTCTCTCTCTCTCTCTCTCTCTCTCTCTCTCTCTCTCTCTCTCTCTCTCTCTCTCTCTCTCTCTCTCTCATCATATCTAATATAGGTTCTTTTGAGTTGGAATTTAGTGTGAGATTTTTTTCAAAAGCAGATAATACAATGGGCAGGTTGGATAAGTTTAGGAAATCAAATAGACTGAAATTTTATATGCAAGCAAGATTACACACAAGTATTATCCGATGTGTATTGCTATACGGACACGAGTTACGGTATGAAAGTGAAGCTAAAAGACCTTGTCGATTTAAGAAGAAAGCTTTAGCAATATCACTGCGAGATTGATGGCGGGATAGTGTTATAGGTGATACAGTAAGGGAAATTACGGAAGTTCCGTATGTGGCTGAGATAATGATCGCAACATTATTACGAAGTTAAACGTCAAATTTAATTGACGGTGACATGTTTCTATTTGTAGACAAAAATATATATTGCATTGGTGTTTAATGCGTTTTATATTAAGATATACTGACTACTTGGTGACAAGTTTTGTTCTGGTTGGAGAAACGTGAAAGTGGTCGCGCGTTTTCTTCATCATTATTGATTCTGTTTCGGTATGTTGCACTGGTACGACTGTAAGAGACAACTGAGAGTGAAAGGAATTAAAATCCAAGGTTAAGTTCATCTTTGGAACCAAATTTCACTTTTGAAGTTTCGCTTTCGCCAACTACATCCTTTTCTCACCACTGAAGTTTTCCCTTTGATGTTCAGAAGTTATGTTAACTTCATTGACTCCTTCGAGTGTAACTTCTGGACGAAGAGTTGTTGGTTTTATTTTGGGAAGAGCTTTTATGACTAAAGCAAGTTCAGCTTGATACCTGGACCTATTAAATGCAATCTCCTATTACGTAGCACTTTGAAAAAAATAATTAATGTAAAATGCTTTTCATGATGGATATAGATCACCGGGTGAATTACACCACTTTTCCTGAGGTTTGTAGTACTTCGTTATTACTTAAAAAATCAATGCATTGCACAGTCGATATTAAAAAACACAGCACTTTTCTCTTCCACTTTTTAAAACGAAAAAGGGAAACTTTCAGCATAGAATAAATGTTTCTTTAAAAATTATGGTTGCTTCAGCGGAGTTTAATAGACTGAATTCATTCATTTTGTTCGAGAACATTCATTTCCATTCAGTTCTGTAACTACCCGGATATCTGTTAAGAGAGAGAGAAATCTTATGATTCCTTTCAAACTAGCTTATTCTGTGCTCGCAGGTGATTTATTCTGGCAAGTGCTCGCAGGTGATTTATACTTTCAGTTGCTTGCAGGTAATTCATTCTGGCAAGTGCTCGCAGGTGATTTATACTTTCAGTTGTTTGCAGGTAATTTATTCTGGCAAGTGCTCGCATGTGATTTATACTTTCAGTTGCTTGCAGGTAATTTATTCTGGCAAGTGCTCGCAGGTGATTTATACTTTCAGTTGTTTGCAGGTAATTTATTTTGGCAAGTGCTCGCAGGTGATTTATACTTTTTTGCAGGTGATTTACGCTTTCATTAGAGTTCTTAGAACTTTACATTAGTTTTCCTTCCGTTACAATTCATAAGAAACATATTTCATCAGTTGATTGGTTGACTGATTAAACACTTTATCTATTTTACAGAACGTGACACTATAATAGAGTATGGAATTTAGGCCGAAGGCCAAGCACTGGGACCTTTGAGGTCATTCAGCGCTGAAACGGAAATTGACAGTAATAAGACTTGAAAGGTCTAACAGGAGGAAAACCTGTCTGTTGCACCATGAATCAGTTGTTAGGAGAGGGTGGAAAATAAGATGGAAGAAAGAATACGAATGGAGGTACAGTAAAGGGAATGAAAGGAGTTGCAGCTAGGGGCCGAAGGGACGCTGCAAAGAACCTTAGGTAATGCCTACAGTGCACCGCATGAGGTGCACTGACGGCACTAAACGTGACGCTAGAGTTACAAACAAGAGTTACAAATTTGTTGATGTTTCTTTAAGAAATGTGTACTCAAAGTACATACCAATAGTACATACCAATAGTCCGAGGCATAAGAGAGGTACGCCCGTGCGCTGCAAACATTGTAGTTATTCGTGTGATAGCTACTGCTCCAAATAATCACATGAATAACATTTCAGTAACTGCCACCTGTAATTATTTTTCCTTTTCAATACACATGATGAGTCCTCCTAGTATGAGCTTTCTTAAAACTAGATGCCGCAATTGCAGGATATAAATGATATATCTGTTGGATATTATGGAAAAAAGTGCTATATGTGGAAAACTAAAAGTCATACATAACCACGTTTGGGTGTTTGGTGTACAAATTGGTTTTCAGAACTGGACGGGGATTTAAGCATTCAACACCTTTTTCTTAACTATTTCTTAAGAGTTTTGGTAAATAATGTGGCCACAATAAGTAGTTAACTTGAGCATCTACATCAGTTTACTCTATCTCTCTTTTTCGGTATCTTTGTCTGTCTCTCCGTTTGTCTGTCTCTCACCATACTTTCACTGTTTGTATAGAAACCATATGACTTTGGGTGTCAGTCTTTTAGTTCTGAACATGAATTTTAAGGTTTTTTAAATAGAAAAACTTAAACACGAGATCTGTCACTAATTGAGAGTAAAATAACAAAATCCAGTTATTTCTGTGAAAGTTATTGCTTTATACATTTTCCAAAGTCAATTCTCAAAATAATTACGCATCCTACCACATCTCGCTTTCACACATATAACCTATAAATCAACTTGAGTGGTTGCAAATGAAATATTGGAAGCTATAATCGCTCTATTCAAACTCAATTACTGAAAATAACGGGTTTCACCGAAATGATTTCGTTTAGCAGTACATTTTTTATTTCCTATATACATCATCGACAGGACCTGCTGTGCCGTCCAAATTGTTACTTGTATTGTCCAGTGAGTGTTGTCATTTGTAGAATATACTTTATTATTCTCCGTTGGTTTTACGGGAAACATTGTATGTGATAGTATTTCTTCACAGGTTCAACTTTTATGCCTTAATGGTAATGTTTATCATTGCCACACAAATGTTGCCATTCAAATGAGCTCCTGTTTGTTGTCTGTGATGGCTTTGGGAGAGAGCAGGTTTTACGTATTGCATTTTTCGTGATTCGTTCAGCACTTAGGTTGCACTTTTTTCCACGATATCGACAGATAACAGAATATACTTCCCTCATTTAGGTACCAGAATTTAAGAGTTATATATATCAATTCTCAGAAAACTTCTTAGTTTTGTGATAAATTCTACCTCACATTTATCATCAACTTCAAAATTTCTTTTCATCGGGCTTATTTGTAACTGTACTAAAGAAATACAGACAGACAAAGTTTTTTCAAGTAAACTTTAGGTTTTATAAGACAGAAAAATATTACTCAATTAAAATACTGGTAATTTATCGAGTATGGCTTGAGGCTAATATGTATATAATGTCACTGCTATTATTATTATTATTATTATTATTATTATTATTATTATTATTATTATTATTATTATTATTATTATTATTATTATTATTATTATTATTATTATTGCTGATAGATTCACAATTTCGTGAAAAACAATCTGAGTAATAAAAATCCACAATTGTATAGTAAATATATTACTATTTAAAAAGAACCAGAGACTTTCGAACACCTGAACGGTGTTCCTCATCAGTGTTAAAGTTAACACTGATGAGGAACACCGTTCAGGTGTTCGAAAGTCTTTGGCTCTTTTTACATAGTAATATATTTACTATACAATTGTGGATTTTTATTACTCACATTATTATTATTATTATTATTATTATTATTATTATTATTATTATTATTATTATTATTATTATTATTATTCACGGCGACTATTCATAATCACGAAGAAATGTCTCATTATTTCAAGAGACTCACCAATTAAAATACAGATCATATTAAGGCTAATGACAACTGGGATTCCTAAGACGCAGACATGGTGGTACATAATGCAACGTTCCGTTTTATGTAGCTTTTATGGTAAGTACTACTAGGTCTGACTTTTAGCTTCTGTTGGAATATTAGACAAGCGAGAAAGATGTATTTTAAAAGATACGTATGTGCTTTTTATTCAATAAAACATAGAATCTGTTAAATCCGATTAAGTTATAGAAAAGATCGTAATTGAAAACCTGTTTACTCCAAGTTTCACCTGCTGAAAAATTATTTTACGAAAGAAGACTACATCTAATCACGAGAAATAGAACTAAGTAGTGAACTTCTGAGGTAAAAGAAATGAAATAAGAGAAAAGAATTTTCGAGACCTCAGCTATCGACAGAGTATTAGCGCTCCAGTGGTCTATAATACCGTAGGTAGAAACGATTCCTTAATCTTCATAAGCCCCGAACTTGTCAGCAAGCAAGCTTTTGGGAGGTGCATTTCCCAGAATTAAGATAGATTTTATTGCCTGTGCTGCACACCAAGTATTACCACGGCATTCTGCAAGAGGAGCACCAGCCGAATTGATGGTTGTGGGTTGATGGGGATAGGGATTCGGATTGAATGGCGATTGATATTTCCTTGAGTGTGGGAAGGAGAGGAAGAACAAAGAGGAGAAACCACAATGGTTATCTTCTTTTATAGAGGGTATGGAAGGGGGGTGGGGGGAGAGTTGTACCGTTAACGCGTTGTTATTATAATGTAAAGTTTGAATAATAAAACTGTTATTGCTGTAGATCTGAAAGTTGTTCAGAATTGTTCTCATTGTCACAAGCCTGGTCCGCCACGGTATATCCGCGGATTATGCAAATAGAGCTCAGCCGCTCAAGCTATTTGTTTCTGGTTATTCCGACGGATCCACAATTATTTTTTATTTCTTTTTTACAAATTAAGTAAAATCAGCACTGTATTAACACTTTCTCATGCATTTGTTCAGTGTTCAAAATTTCTGATCACCCTTTAAACTCAGTTTTCTATTCCTCTGTTTTTTTTTTTTTTTTTACTTACACTCTCTCCACCTAGTGACAGCTGTCAATATCTTGTGTGTGTATGATTGTAATCCTTAAACTGCCTTTCTTTTACGGGATTTGATATTTCCATTTTGGGAGAGGCTTTTACTCTACTCTAATTCTCCATTCGTAAAACGCTCACCTGTTTTAGAATGATTTTGCTATACCATCTACTAATAACGTGGTATGTATACCTAAAATGATTTTGCTATACCATCTACTAATAACGTGGTATGTATACCTAAAGTAATTGATTCCTGTATCTAATGAATACCTTGTATGCCGGTAGAAGAGTGTACCTTAACCTTGAAGATTTTCCGAGTGATACAGAATAAAACTTGTGGACATAAACGAATCGAATGACTAGATTAACACATAAGAACTGAGATGATATTACTTTTTTTTAAATATAAGCTGTGTTTTATCGTATAGGTGGAAACATTCCTAGACCTCATTAATATCGTCGTCACATACTTCTATATATATATATATATATATATATATATATATATATATATATATATATATATATATATATATTAAAAGTTTACCACTCAGTGCTCCTCCCTACCATATCTCTACGGTTTAGTCAAGACACACAAAATCAGTAACCCTATTAGACCAGTCATTAGTTCAGCAGGCTCAGTTTCGTATAATTTATCTAAATGGCTTGTAAAAATTCGTACGTCTTTGGTAGAAAACAGTTCTGATACGAATATAAAAAAAATAATGTCGACTTTATAGACATATTGAATAGTTTGAATATGAAATTTGATTTTATTATGGTTAGTTTTGATGTTGTCTCTTTATTTACAAAAGTGCCAGTAGATGATTTACTGGAATTTTTAGAGGAAGAATTAGAAAGTTATGATAATCCTTTAACTGTAGCAATCCTCACAAATCTTAAGAGATTATGTATCAAAGATAGTAAATTTTGTTTCAATGGGGAAATTTTTGCACAAAAGTTCGTATGGCTATGGGTAATCCCTTATCTCCTGTCCTTAGCAATATTTTCATGGAATTTTTTGAGACAAAATTCTTACCAAGAATTTTGCCCGAAAAGTTATATGGTTTAGGTATGTGGATGACATTTTCTGTATCTGGCCAGTTCACGAAAATCTCCAGGAATTTCTCGTTAAGCTAAATAATTTAGTCCCTTCTATAAAATTTACCGTAGAGGAAGAAATAAAATTGTAATTTGAATTTTCTTGATGTAACTGTCCATAGACATGATAGAAAGTTCACCTTTTCAGTCTTTCGAAATCAACTAACATTGCCTCTTTTGTTCATAATTATTCCAATCACTATCAAAATGTTAAATTCTCTGTCCTTTCTGGAATGTTCTTAAGGGCTTTACGTGTTTGCAGCCCGCAGTTCATTGATGCTGAGATCAAAACTATTTATGATATTGCTTTGAAACTTAAATACCCAAGGACCTTTGCAGATGTAGCATGGAAAAGAGCCAGGAAAACATTTTATCTAACTAATAACAAACTTGAATTCAGCAAGCATAATATTCTCAAATTACCGTATGATGAAAGGTTTTTAAAAATTCCTAGAATTTTAAGGATTTTCAACACAAATGTTGTTTTCAGTAATTTTAATGTTAAGAGTTTAGTAAAAAAAAATTCTCCCAAAGATGTTTCTGGCTGCATCCATGAAATTCCTTGTAAAAAGTGTGGCAAAATATATTGTGGACAAACTGGAAAATCACTTTCACAACGAATCAAACAACACCAATATTCTGTGAGAACTGGCCAAATATCGAATGCATTATTCGTACGTATGAGAGATTTAGATCATCCTGTTAACTGGAGTAAAGCAAGATTTTTAGTCCCGTGCAATGACACAGTTAAAAGGAATATCATCGAATCTTGTTTTATCAAGTCAAACAATGAAAGTGTTCTAAATTTAAGTCTAGGTTTGTTTAAACTTGATGCCTTCATAATTAAAAAAGTTGTTGATAAATATATGCAAAATTAATATTTCTTTTTTTATGTGTTTCTGCAATGTGAATGGGTAGGATTCCGTCTCTCGTATGGTTGAGTATATATATGGATTTAGTTTGTGACCGGGTGATCCCGGATTTGCCGTGGATTAACCTTTTGTTTTTACCCCCTGGCAATTAACCATCTGGTATTCAAGGCTATACATGTTTTTGGATTTTGTAAGCCTAAACTTCCGTATCTCTTGTTTGGTCTATGGTTCCAGTTTGTAACAGCTCGGTCCCGGATTATCCTGAATTATCTTTCTGTTTATTACCCTTTGACAGCTGACCATCTCGTATTCTTGTTCATTTTGTTTACTTTGTAACCTTCTTTGTATATGTCTCATATGTGCCCAGACGATGCGTTAATAAACGTGAAAGCGCTTGGTACTGAACTTCTGTCTGTCATTTTCCTGTGGGATTCGCTTATACACTGAAGTCACGTGCATCTACTGTGACTTTTTAAATATAATATATATATATATATATATATATATATATATATATATATATATATATATATATATATATATATATATATATATATACATATATACACATATATATATACATACATATATATATATATATATATATATATATATATATATATATATATATATATATATATATATATATATATATATATATATATATAT
>JANJGK010000005.1:17391161-17393661 GCA_039081455.1 Macrobrachium rosenbergii | reverse complement strand
ATAGTGATTATTTCTAAATTCTCCATCGATTGCTAGCAATCTTTTGTCATTTCCCTTGGTTCAAATATGATATTTCAAAAGATAGTTGACAACCCAGCATTCGTTATCATACCTGGTAACTTCATTTTTAATTACCTGTATTGTAAATCTCTTGTAATGTAGATGTACTATTCAGCTTCGAAACATTATCCACTATCCAGTAAATTTATTCCCTTACTAGGGAATCTGCCAATAAAACAAAATTCATTTTTCGCTAGAGTCGTTTATCAAGATTTTTCAGCTCTTCTTCTAATAGGTGTGGCATTTAGATATTTTTATTTAGATTGAAATGGATTCGGAAATTATTTTTTAAATCTTATGTGAAATATTTTCCAAAATGGTTTTCCGCTTTTATACATTTGTAAATTGATGTACCACGATTTTATCCGTTTGTTTACTCGTGGTCTTCATATCTTTTTAGCTTTTAGTTTTCTGTAAAGGAAAACTATTGAGATGGCCTTGTCTGTCCGTCCACACTTTTTTCTCTCCGCACTTTTTCTGTCCGCCCTCAGATCTTAAAAAGTAACGAGGCTAGAGGGGTGCAAATTAGTATGTTGATCATCTGCCCTCCAATCCTCAAACATACCGAATTGCAGCCCTCTAGCCTCAGTAGCTTTTATTCTATTTAAGATTAAATTTAGCCATGATCGTGCGTCTGGCACCGCTATAGGTGGCAATTACACATGCCACCACCGGGCCGCGGCTGAAAGTTTCATGGGCCGTGCCTGAGAGTTTCATGGGCTGCGGCTGAGAGTTTCATGGGCCGTGGCTGAGCATTTCGTACAGCATTATACGCTGTACAGAAAACTCGATTGCGCCGAAGAAACTTCGGCCCATATTTCAATTGTTTTTTTCCTATTCAAGATAACATTTGAAATAAAAATGGAAAATTTTTATTGGTGCCTGTTCCTTTAGGATAATCACATAATCCATCTGGCAATATAAATCAGATTCTTTAGGGATTTTATACGCTTGGATATCTTCATAATTATGTTTGATGGATACACAATTGGTTTATTTATAGACAGAATTGACAAGGGAAATCATGTAATAGTTTTGAATAACAGTCATTGCCGAATCTTCTAATATTTAATGTATACTCAGTTATGAATAATTCAAAAACAAATTTCATATAATGAAATATTTATAATAACATTTTTAATTCAACTCAGTCAGAGATCCGTACAAATACAAACGGACAATAATAACGTATTTCTACTGTAAAAAAAAAGTGAACACAGGATTTTGGTACGGTGACTAACGATTCTCAAGAAATTAACGAACTTAGAGAATATGTGGATCACTTGTTACAAAGATAAATGTTTCCTTCATCTGATAAGGCAAATTTATATAAAAAAAATCGCAGCAAGTCGTAGGCTCGGAAAATTTTGCCATATCGAATAATAAATATGCTTATGTTTTGACTGAGTTGAAGTTCATATCACAGTTACAGCACCACCCAGTTAGGGCTACCAGAACACCACCAAAGAAAATGTTCGACATTACAGAACTACTGTAGGTTCAGTAAATAAATCCATCAGTCACAACTTTCCTTTACAGGCTATTAGACAAAAACAGTCGAGTAGATCCTGTACATAGTCTTCAATAAAATGACAAAAACTCGCATTATTTAGCGACGGGTGAGTTTGAACAAATCTATATAATTTTATTGTCAAGGTTGCCTCGAACGAGAATAGGTGCATCAGAAATGACATTTCATGTAGTAAAATGCTTTCTGAAAGCATACCGGCTGTTAGGACCGAAGTGCTTGGATGCCGGCTGTACGTTTTTATCGGCTTTTCAGTATGCCTTAGACTTACAGAGCAGTGGACCGGTGGTTATGGGTTAGTAATTATTTCAATTCCTTACTGATACCACTCACTGGAAGAGGAACAATGCTATATAAATTTATTTTATCTGGAAAAAAAATGCTGACTTTACTAAATTTATTTAGACTTATTTTTAATAAACATTGGATAAAATGTACTTGAATTTTCATCCCCTTGCCGAGGAAATTTTTAAGGTCCCGTTGAAAAAAATCAACATTGCCCAGGATGACAAGCATTTAGAAGGAGTTTGTCAACAGAACACTGCTTAGTTTCATAGCCTTTATTTTGTTTTGTTGTGACGGTTGTTTAATCATTTTCCATCACAAAGAAACCGGGAGGAGAGAGTAGATGAACTGTACATAAAAATCGAGGATATTTAAATTTGCCCTCCAAGAATAAAGGTGAGTTGTCTCGTAATTTAGCTTTATAAAAGCAGAATATTCATTTCTTCCACCAATTCTATATAACAATGTTGGCTAGGGTTCTGGTACGAGAATTCACCGAGAAAGATCTCTGATATATATTTTTTTATTTATTTACGATGAAAGTATTAAAATCTTATAATTCCGTAATTTGTGCCTTCTGTTCATAGCCAAGATGCGTCAAATTCAATTCCTTTAGAGGTGGATGTT
>JANJGK010000005.1:17346161-17381161 GCA_039081455.1 Macrobrachium rosenbergii | reverse complement strand
ACGTCTACCTGTCGTTCTAGAGCATCAACATGTGACCCAGAAGTGTAGTTGGTCAATTTTTCGTTAGCTGTAGTTTAAACTAGATAATAGCGTGTTAATCCCAACTTCTTTGTAATATCCAGTATTTCCTAAAGTAATACTTTTTCTCGTACGTATGATGCAAGGGAATGCATGCAACAGCAAATGTACATGCAGTATTTTATGACTGGCTTTGTTTTAAACTCGTTTCGTTAGTCTTTAAGTACAAATTCTACAGTTCAATCAGGAAAGCTATGAGTCTCCTTAAATAAATATTTCTTTGGGAAGTAAAACTGAATAATTTGCGTTTATATTTTGTTGCTATAGTTTACTAATTTCTTTGTATTCAGATCAGAACGACTGTCATAGTTTATCAGATAAAGTTATACAGCTCTTGTGTGGGTGAGTGTTCATGTGGTTGAGAACAGACTAAGGCAAGTATGATTATCTTCATTGTGTTTCTTTTTACACGGACTGGCACTTCTGAAGTTTCCTTGTACGATAAATGTCACAAAATAACTTAAATGTATGAACAGAACTGTTTATTGTGCAGTATTACTACTAAAATCACAACGAAGTAATCAAATAACACGTCTTCAACAAATGCGAATGCTCCTTATCAAATATTCTAAAGTTTGTTCTTTGATGCACGGTGCCACTATAATAGTATAGGCTAGGAGTGCACTCTTCAAAGCTACTACTTATTCTCACATTGTTCACAGATTTCTTTTGAATGATTTATGTGCGCCTATTCTTTCTTCTGCTTTCTCTTTAACTCAAGCAATTCATACCTTCCGCGGTTTAGGAGGTTTTATAAATACTCCAAGTGAATTAGCTTATTCTAGGCATTAATTCTGTCATTCATGAGACCGGAGAGATATTGTACAACATAAAAAACTGCCAATTTTTATGACTCCATTCGGTGAATATATGTTGATGAAAATGTACAAATTCTCTAACTAATGTTGTTTTTCATGATGAAGCTTTCGTAGGTTTAATATGTGAGTTAGAAACATTTCAGATACACTAAGGTGGTGATGCACCTTGTAGTTTTCTGTAAAGGAAACTGTTGTGCCGCTTTTGTCTGTCCATCCGCCCTCAGATCTTAAAAACTACTGAGGCTAGAGGGCTGCAAATTGGTATGTTGATCATCCACCCTTTCCTCAACAAACATACCAAATTGCAGCCCTCTAGCTTCAGTAGTTTTTATTTTATTTTATTTTCGGTGGCCTTGATTATACGATGTATAGATAAACTCGATTGCTCTGAAGAAACTTAGGCGCGATTTTTACTTGCATAGTTTTTGACAATGAAAGTTCTTTTTGGGGATTTTCTTTTATCCCCTCAAGCCTTCTCTCTCGACGCCTTTCGTTCCCGTATCCTTTGTTTCTGATGCTCTAGTAGTGTAAGTCTCGTGAGGGAAAGATTTTCTGTTCCTCAAAAGCTCTGTCTTCTCTGCCTTGCTTCGTCCTTTCTCATTTTCACCTACCTCTGTCTTTTCTACAGTAAAACCTTCTTTGATCGATCTGACGTCGTACTTATGTTGTACCCTTGTTTGCTTCCTGTGATTATCATTATTTAATTCTGAGTTTTTCCTTCCTTAACTTTCAGTATTTTATAGATAGTTCAAACACAAATTTAATTCCGTTCCCTCTTCTCTCTCTCTCTCTCTCTCTCTCTCTACAGTGCACAAAACTAATCCAAAGTTTCAGCCTAAACTTCGACCACCCTGAAGGGGAAAATGTCTTTCGTGTTACTGATACAGCGTCGAGTTTCCACAGGAATCGATGACGCATTCCTTATATTGGAAATAAACCAGTCATATTGCCTAGTCCCTTATTTTTATGTTTGGAAATATGGGTTAAATGAGCAATTATACTGCAAGACTGACTTTTTTCAGGTTCGATTTACAAGAAACAAAAACAAAAGAAATGTAATGAAACAAGAGCTTATGGTAATTTCAGTAAGCTGTATGAATACTTTCAAGATCTTAGAGGGGAAAGTAGAAATAACAAACAGATAAGCAAGTGATAAGAAAGGGAAGCACATAATAATAGGATTTATTATTGGAAATAATTATCTTTCTTATGTATATCACACGGTCAAAGAGGTCCAAATTTCCAGTTTTAAAATCAGAATTATAATTAATTAGAAATATATCACCCCTTCCTTTTTTTGTTGATTTTCCAATTCTGATACTTCAAGAGAATTTGATTGTATAGTATAACGGCTGGCGATATAAGGGTCGATTTTTATTGCAACTGTAGCTACACCACACTGGAAGGCACTTCGCTTATGGAAGAGGACATGATCACCCTCATTAATCGTAATTCTGATAGAATGCAGTTACTTGCAGTTTATCTATTTTCCTCGTTCCTCGGTGCAATTTATCAACACACATTAATAAAGCTCTTTAATTCTAAATACTGCATTTTTCCTGTCTTTATAAATCAGATAACATTGATCCAGTTCCTCTTTCATATTTACCAGGCTCTTTTTCTGTTCCTATGCTTAACTCGGATATTTTCAGTTACTAATTCGTTATAAACTTCGATTGATTACAGTCTTATTACTTCCTTACTGTAACAACATTTTCATAAAACTGGCTTTTATTTTCTGAAAGCACCTTTCTCTTTTTTTTCTTGTGCACTACTGTACTGTGATTTCCTTTGAGCTGTGGTATTATTGACAACGAATTATTGTAAGCCCTCCTGTAGCTTTATCTGTTTCATTAATCCATGCTTCTTATTATCATACTTCCCTTAAGCTCTTTGACCACTGGATCTAATATCTCTTCAGTCGAAAATCCAGTGCTCATTATATCGTTCCCCCACCCTCCAGATATCTGATATCAGTTTCTTTCCTCTGACTTCCTAACTTTATACGCTCTTCGAACTTTTTCTTATCTTGATCATATTTCCGACAGTCAACTCCAAGTTGTCTCTCTCGAAAGCAGAGTTATCATAAGATACGTATAAACACTTCGCATATTGTTTGATTTCTTTCTACTCATTATTATAGACAGCTGCATTGTGGAACTCGTCTTCTCTCAGAATGGAACTATAAAACCGGGCAAAATTCCCTGTTTCCTAATATAGTGGAGCGGGATAATGGGAAAAAAGTGCAAATGGTGATACAAGCAACAGATTTGGCATGAGAACTCATATTATCCCCATAAATCAAAATCGACCTCCGGCCACCTCAATATTTGGCTGTTTCCAAGATGGCTGACACTTTTCCAAAATGGCGGTAAATTTGCTGTATATTTCAAATAGTTTCATTTCATAAGCCTATAAAAGTTGCATACTGTCCATATAATGATTGAGAATTTGTATTTTGGCATTTTTACTGTCATGAAGAGATAATGTGAACCCATCTTTCCAGTATGGCCACCATATGAACACCATATTTCCAAAATGGCTGCCAAAGATAAAAAAGTATCTATCTCCTGAGAGAAAGCATTATGTTTTGTGTATCAATTAGTTTTAGCAAGTGCAGCTGCAGAGAGCTGTGCAGCTAAGTCCAGATTTGTAGCACTTGCACCTGCCATATCATTCCTTTTTGCAGCCACACTTATTCTGTTCTTGGCAAGATTTTGCTACTATTGGCAAATCTGTCCAATACGGAAACTAGGTGCCACAATCTGTTGCCGTCCCCAGTGTCTTGGACTGGGCAAAACTGGATGACATACTAAAGACTTGCACCAAATGTGCCCTGCTTGAAAGGCAGCTCTCTTGCAATACTCTCTAAGAGCAGCCCCTGTCGGGGGAATGCAATCATAATCTCTTTGCTTTCTTGCAAAGAGATCAAGTCTAGCCTCATTTACCTTTTTATACGAACTGCTTCTGTCGTCCATTAGCACCACAAACTCTTCAATAATTTGCAGGTCTTCATCTTCTACAGATTTTTATTTTGTAGCAAATAATTTATATATACATACATACATACATGCATACATACATACATACATACATACATACATATGTTTTTGATCCAGTAATAATAATAATAATAATAATAATAATAATAATAATAATAATAATAATAATAATAATAATAATAAGAAGAAGAAGAAGAAGAAGAAGAAGAAGAAGAAGAAGAAGAAGAAGAAGAAGAAGAAGAAGATAAAAAATATTATTATTATTATTATTATTATTATTATTATTATTATTATTATTATTATTATTATTATTATTCCTGGATCATAAACATATTTATGCATACATGGATACATAGATGCATACATATTTATACATTCATAATAATAATAATAATAATAATAATAATAATAATAATAATAATAATAAAATACTTTCTTCTTCTTCTTCTTCTTCTTCTTCTTCTTCTTCTTCTTCTTCTTCTTCTTCTTCTTCTTCTTCTTCTTATTATTATTATTATTATTATTATTATTATTATTATTATTATTATTATTATTATTATTATTATTATTATTATTATTATTTGAGTGATAAAAATCCACAATTATATAGTAAGTATATTACTATGTAGTAATATACTTACTATATAATTGTGGATTTTTATTACTCAGATTGTTTTTCACGAAATTGTGAATCTATTATTATTATTATTATTATTATTATTATTATTATTATTATTATTATTCACAAAAAATCTCATAATAAAATGAGTCACTAAATGGTGAAGAAATCCACAATGGTGTAAATGTAAATATGTAAATGTGTATATTTCTAATGTATATTTACATTTACACTATTGTGGATGTCTTCATTATTATTATTATTATTATTATTATTATTATTATTATTATTATTATTATTATTATTATTTTCCTTTTATGTTGGGAAGCCTGAGGATAAACGGAGTATTTTAAAAACGAGAAGTTTTGATGCGTATCAAGTTAATTAAAGATTGAGTTAAAGAATAAGTTAAGTTAATTAAAGAATAAGTTAAATAATAAGTTAATTTAACTAAAGAATAAGTTATGTTTTAAATATATCTTTCTTTAAGTTTTACGTCATCCAGTGCTGTCTTTCTTGCGATGCCCAGCGGCTATTTCCGCTCAAAAATTACATTTTTATATATAGGAAAAAAAGGAAAAAATGCGGTAAATTGTTTTAATCGAAATAAAATTAAGACTGACCTCACAGAGAAAATCTGGAATGTTAATAAATTTCATTTACTGAAGGTAATTATTACAGTTAACCTCATTAGCTTCTGAAATTTATAGCCGTCATCTTTGCAAAAACTAATTAAGCCTGCTCTCAGTTTTTTTTTTGTCCCTTTTAACTAAGTTAACCAAGATTATCGGCGTAGTCACCATCTCTCAATTTCACCATTTCATTAATTAAAAATTTCTTTAGATTTTTCTTATTTTTTTGGAAAAGGAAATTATTGTGCTGGCTTTGTCTGTCCGTCCGTACTTTTCTCTGTCCGCCCTCAGATCTTAAAAACAACTGAAGCTAGAGGGCTGCAAGTTGGTATGTTGATCAATCACCCTTCAATCATCAGACATATCAAATTGCAGCCGTGTAACCTCAGTAGTTTTTATTTTACGTAAAGTTAAAGTTAGCCATAATCGTGTTTCTGGCAACGATATAGGCCAGGCCACCACAGGGTCGTGGTTAAAGTTTCATGGGCCGCGGCTCATACAGCATTATACCGAGACCACCGAAAGATAGATCTACTTTCGGTGGCCTTGATTGCACGCTGTAGCGGCTGTACAGAAAACTCAATTGCACCGAAGAAACTTCGGCGCATTTTGTACCTGTTTGGATACGTATCTCAAGCATTCGTGTCTTTCCCATTTTCCAGCGCATTTCGGCGTTTAATTTATTTATCATTAACGTTCCTATCAGCTTCCAGTGAATTTCACTCGGGTCTAATTGATGCTTGAGTCCCTCGAATTCAAGCATTGCTTTCAACCGCTCTTTTATGCTTTGGTGTGCTTTAGCACCTCGTCTTTTCTCGCTGGATTTGAAAATTTATTCTTTTTTTTTTTTTTTTTTTTTTTTGCTCGTTTCGTCCGTCGACAGAGATGAGATTTGTATCTCTCGTTTTTCCTGCTAATAATAATATGATATATTAATTCTCGGCATTTTGTGATGCTGCAACTTTGGCGCTCTTTCTCTCTCATTTCATTTTCATAAAACAGAGTTTTCCCTCTCTCTCTCTCTCTCTCTCTCTCTCTCTCTCTCTCTCTCTCTCTCTCTCTCATTGTATGTTCATACAAGACAGTTCTGCTCTTACAACAAAGTCTCTCTCTCTCTCTCTCCTCTCTCTCTCTCTCTCTCTCTCTCTCTCTCTCTCTCTCTCTCTCTCTCTCTCTCTACCAAGTCGGTCCTGCTTTTGGGTTCTGGCCTGTCAATCCTATTTCACGGTACTGTATGGGGTGAAGCCTAATTCCCAAAATATTTGACAGTCTCGTTCTCTTAACAAAGACCATAGGCTACTGCCCAATGCCGATATCTCATTGTAACAGGGAAAACCCACTTAACAACCCTTCTGATATGCTGCCGCTCTTTACACCGAGTCATACTGCCTTGCAGTACTGATTATGCAACATTATTACCATACGAGTATTTTAGCTCCGTATTAACTTTTTTCATAGTTTGGTAATAGATTTGCACTGAAAATTTCAGTAAGAAAGTATTAGTAGTTTCTAAAAAAAAAAGTCACGCACCTTTGCAAACTTATCCCACAATATTTTACTGTATTTATTTTCGAAGCTACAGTCACAAAAATATTTAGTATATGGAATTCTTAATACTGACGTATTTCTTTTGATTCTGGACAGATGAATTTAATGTATGGATGGGAATAATGCGTGATATACAACGCATTAAATGCGTGTATGGGAATAATGCTTGATATACAGAGCATTATACTTGATATCTTATTTCTTTATGCAAAGTTCAGATCAGCAAATGGACCTCGAGTGAAATTAAACATTTCTTTTCGGCCTTAACTCATTTCATAGAAAAATTATACCAGAATGTACAAGCTTTAATTCATTATCAACTGTAAAATAACCGTTTATACAGTATGCAGTGTATAGTTTGCGTCACGTTTATAAACAGATGGGCGTTTGAAAATAAACTAATATGCGACAAACTTAAAGTTATTGCGAGTGCATAGACCAAAAATGCTTCGCGTCAGTATTCAGCAACAGGTATGAATCAAACAAAGAACAAATGACAAATGACCAGTTAACGGGATTCATCTTAACATCACCTCCCCTAACTTAAGTTTAATTACCGTATTTGGCGCTGAAGTTAATTGGAAGAAAACTGAATCTCAGCGCTGCTGGTAAAATTCAAGAATCAAGGTCTCTTTATCGATATGTACTCTATTATTTGGCATGGAAAATGGTTTGATATCATTTATTATGAAATTAGAAAGTTCGGCGATGTAGAAAGTGTCATTAAATGCAATGAGCCTGTTACGTAGTGTCTTAGGACTCTACAATATTACTGACAGACTTTCAAGTTTAACACAGCAAACAGTTTTTTCAGGTAACAAACGTTAAAGAAAGTAGTAAAACGCACATAGCTGTGACAAAGAAACTTTAAGTAATTGCGTTGATTATAAAATTTGATGGACTATATGGGAATAAATAATAGAATTTAGAGTATACGAAAAAACCTATTCAGTATTCACAGGGTCAAGTATGTAACATTGTACATGCGTGGTGAGCATGAATAAAAAGCTAACAATAAAATGGGCCAGATTTATTATTTAACTGTTTTTATAAATTTTCATAATTGCTTATCCACGACATTCAGCAAATGCCAGAAACTGCAAGGTTAGGAGTAAAAAAAAAAAGTATTCTCCTTGAAGGATAATATTAAACTGGAGGCTTTTTTCGGTTCGGTCTCCTATTCACTGAAATGAGATGGTTCTGTCCTCTTGGAACCTCTTTAGCCATGGAGAAACTGACACCGGTATTTTGGGTCCTTTCTCTCCAAGGAATAGTTAGTTCCTGGAAGTTGTGTACAGTAGTAATGGAAAATATGAATGACTCTACAATATGTTGTAAGAAAGCGAGCAGAAGAGAAAAAAATGAAATGGTAGGACTCACCTTTCTGGGAGAAGATAAGGAAAGTTCAGCCTTCTAGGGTACAACAGTCTTGCCTCTTAATAAGAACAGTTTAGAAGAACTCTGAGGACAATGAGTATGTGAGAATTCTACAGATTTTTTTGTAGGGGCTATAAGAGGAATTAAGCTTTAAAAACAATAATTTCCGGAAACTAATATTTGATAATTGCAAGCGATGTATGGATTTCGCATAATATCCAAGAGTTTCATCAGTTTATGAGATATTTCCTTAATTTCTTCGGTCCCTTCACATATTAAGTCGGAATCTGGTGAAATTCTTCTCGCATCTAGAAACGAATCCTGGATCAGACCAAGCCGGTAAATTTCACAGGATATTTCTTTTGCTTCTCTCAGTTGTTCTTTGCTCTTCGATTTTCGAAAGAGCGAATGTATTGCAGTGATGGTGTCCAGGTTTCATGCGGAGGCAATTAGTATGAAGGAATTGATATGGGAAAAGTTGTCAAGTCTCCTTATAATCCAGTATTAAGCTCAGTAGAGAGAGAGAGAGAGAGAGAGAGAGAGAGAGAGAGAGAGAGAGAGAGAGAGAGAGAGAGAGTGTTGAGAAGGGGTTCTTGACCCCTTCCCAGCACTAGTGAATATATCGTCCACCTATTAAAGGCCCACCCACCCCCCACCCGCCCACCCGCGGAGACAGTTGACTAGACTTCATGTGGCTAGATGCCGAAGTTAGCTTAAGCTATCTAAGCACAAGTAGTCCTAAGAATGATCATGACAGTAATCCCGTGTTATAGTTCTATGAAGATCTGCAAACGCACCAGTAGAAAAATGTTATTTACAAAAGTAATCGCAGAAAACGAAAGGTGAACTATTCATTAAAGTACTCTACAAAAAATTAATCTGTAGAGAATAACTTAATTATTTCTGATTAGAACGGTATACTTATTAGATACGCAACAGTGTCAAGCGGAGCAAATGATGTTGCATTACAGGTAACAAATTGTAATACCCAGAGAGCGATAGCAAATATTGTATATCGTGAACAGACGGATTAACTTTACAAAGTAGGCTCAGGTCCGCTTGGAAGTTCAGGCGTTAAATACCTTTTTGATTCAGGTAAGCATTAATTGTACAGTGCATAGGTATACAAATTCTTAGGATTTATACACACACACATACATATATACAATATGTGTGTGTGCGTTTGTCTATCTGTGTTTGTTCGTGTGTGGGGTGCGTTTGTGTGGTTCCTTTTGAAGGGGTGGTGCCAGAAGTGTCCAGCATTTCGATTTCTCTGTGATTTTTTAAGGCTGAAGTTGCTATCCCTAGGCTCTTGCTCTTGACCTGAGCAGAAGCTTGGTACCAATTAACAGTTGGGTGGATTAATCCACCCAACTGTTAATTGGTCCTCCATAAACGGTCAAGGGACAAAGTCGACTTGAGCTGAGCGCTGCACCGGTCAGCTAGGGTGCCCACTTTGGCTGATCTGTCCAATTTTTTTTTTTTTTTTTTTTTTTTTTGGCTTATTGTACGTTATTCGTAGTTTCCAACTTTTATTTGTATTTCTTCTTCGTACAATCGATGAAAAATCATGAGGCAATATACGGTCAATAGAAGTGGCTGAAACTATGTCCAATCACCAAACATCTAGAACATTAATCTGTTGCTGTTGAATGTCGGGAATTATCACTTCATGTTTGTGGCTGTTCATATACTGATTTTTAGTTTCACTTCCGATTTTTATTTATGCATTTATTTTTATATTTATTTATTTATTTGTTTATCAAAATGCCCCCAGCAAGGGAAATACCGTCTTAACATGAAGCCAAGCCGAGATAATAAAGAAACTTTTCTCTTGTACACATACATTTTATCAGTATAGATACATTTGCATATGAGAGAGAGAGAGAGAGAGAGAGAGAGAGAGAGAGAGAGAGAGAGAGAGAGAGAGAGAGAGACAGAGAGAGAGAGAGATCCCTAAACTTCTCTTTTCTAATGTCAAAGGATAAAAAAGGTTAAAACCTCCATAACGTTCCGCGACAGCATCGGCCTTCGCAGCAAACGAGAATTCGCATCCGCCACGCTCGCGGAGCAAGAGCGTTGCAACAGTAACATTATCGCTCTACCTGAAAGAAGCTCTTTTGACAGTTGCAAAGAAGGGATGCTCATCAACGAAGAGAGCACTCAAAATAATGGGTAACTATGCAGAAAATTTTTTTTCAGAATAACTTCAGGACGATCTGGGAACCGGAGGAGCATCCAGAAATTAAAAATGTGAAACGTTAGTGCTATGTTCATCCGTCCTGCAAACCATGTTTTTTTTCTACACTTTGACTCAAGAACCAAATGAGAGGGAATACGAGGAGGGGTATTTACCTTTAGTGATATAAACGCAGGAAAAGATTAACAATTATCTTGGAATGTCATTATGAACTCCATAGCTCTCCGAAGAGATTCTACAAACTTGGCAACTTGGCTTAGAAATGACATAGCGGGGACTTTGATATACATTGAAACAAAGATGAAATGAAGCTGTAAAAAAAAGAAAAATAACATCAATATTCACCTTCCAAAGCCCACGTCTTTCCATCCCCAAAATAATAATCCAATCATTGATGGTGTAAACATATATCGTATAAACTCATATTTGGGGTTGTTCTTGCTAACTTACATTTTTCATTTCTCCATCTCTCTTTTGTTAAGTTTTTGCTGCAGTGTTCCTCTTTTACCACTGCCTATAATCTCTTAGTTTCGTTTCTCAGTACAGTCTCAACTCTATCCAACCATCAACATTACGCAATTACAGATTAGACACTGAGCGAAAGACGAAACTTCACATGCTCACACAAATACCCGACATTTGAACGCTGCAACAGCTAACAATACTACGAGAGCGAGACAACGCAGTAATGGCAAAACAGTAATGTCTAGAATTGACAGTTCCATTACAACTGGTTAATTTAGTTTTGCCGTTTCCGTCATAGGAATTGGCTGCAGAGAAAACAATAATACAGTCACTCCCACATTCAAAATCATTTTGAATGCAAAGAAATAATACCAAGTGACTGTCAATAAAACGGAATATGAAATTATCAGCTAATAGATAATAGATTAATAAAATGTCCCAGAGGTACCCCTTAAGGAAGGGAACTCGGCGCAAAATGGGAAGGTCACAGTACAAAGGCTATAACACAGCCATTGTCCAGAGAACATTGACTACTTTAATCATAGGTCTTACACGGCCACTGATAGTGTCAGAGATAGTAATAACATTCGTTTAATAACATTCGTTTATTCGTTGTTTTGGTTAAAACGTTATTAGCGGATGCATAGTTAATTTGGCTTTCTTGATATATGAGCGATTAATATAGTCTTCATTATTAAACTGTATGATATTCTAATTATCCGTCTGTAGTGCTTATTATCTACCATTTAATACCAGTAAAGTAAAAAAATTACGAGAGAGAGAGAGAGAGAGAGTAGCAAATGTTTATATTAATGTCCCGATCGATCATTTCTTGTGTAGAATTCTTTGCTGGCAAATAAACGAGCTAACATATTTGCAAAACTCTCTCTCTCTCGCTCTCTCTCTCTCTCTCTCTCTCTCTCTCTCTCTCTCTCTCTCTCTTCTTCTTCTCCTTCTTCTTCTTCTTCTTCTTCTTCTTCTTCTTCTTCTTCTTCTTCTTCTTCTTCTTCTCTGACACAAAATGCATCAAAATATTTCATACTCCGCCTTGAACATTAAACGGCGTTGTTGATAAATATGACGACGTTGCAACCTTTCTTCCTAAAATCGGAAGGAAAAGAAAACAAATGTCTTTATATCTCGTGCTTGATGGCTTAAAGCTTTTGGAAAGAACACCAAGAAAACACGAGATCAATTTTGGCGGCAGGAATCCCAGATAACTTTTTATTTACTTTCAGCTTTTCTGGTTTATTTTCGCCGTTTCATTTTGGGCTTCCTTCCACTTCGAAAGGCGATATTTTTTTATTTTTATTTTCGTCTCCTGAGTTGAACTTTATTTGTCTTTTTTTTTTTTTTTTGTTCGGCCTTTCGTTACAGTGGAAGAGAGCTAAACTGGATATCGTCCATTTATCTTTCTTGGGTGTTAGCAAGAGGATCCATCTGTATTTGTTCCACATTTACGCATTTTTCTTGGTCGTTAGCAATCTTTATTTTACATGGTCTCTGTTCTTCTTCACTATCTCTTAAAATTTTCGTGGCTAAGTCCGATGCATTTAATTCATTTAGGAGTAACCTTCGCCCCAGGCAAATGGGCCGTCCAGTGTTTGCTGAAAGACTTTCAAAGAGAGGTCTTCACCCATGGAAAGTTTAGTCAGACTGAAGAGTACCAAAAATCTCTGGCGGGGTCCTCCCTGCACTCCAGCAGCCTTTTGATACAAAAGCGGAGTGAAAGCAAAAGTAAACGAGTTATGCTTTGCAATTTTAGCAGCTGAAAGTATTTCCTGAAGGGAAGCAACTCAGGCAATGCAATTTTCCTTGAAGAGCAAGCGCCTCTTTGTGCACGGGCAGTTTCTTTTTAAACTAGAATGGAAGTTAAGAACCATATTGGCTGTCGGAAATGAGTGGACGATATCTGGTATGTGAACAAATATAATGCGTAAATGTGTAACTGTTGTATTTTACATGTTTTTTATGTAACTACAGTAAACTACGCTAGAGATAATTCATCCGTATCCCACCCGATGACCGAAAAATATAGCAAACCAGGAAGGTCTCTAAAAACCTATACAGCAAAACAATAAAATGTACTCTCTTTATGTACAGTAAAAATACATCAATCACTTGTACTAGTACAAGTCGGTACTCATATATGAATTGGGAAAAGAGGGTTAAGAGCAAAAATAGCATCCTTTTCAAGACAGTGAGTACAATCAATCTCAATTAATATACAACCGTAGCTTAACACATTTGAATAAGCGATGAGAGTTAGCAAAGTAGAAAGAAAGGAGAAAAATCTTTTTGAGTTAAGAAGAGAGAGAGAGAGAGAGAGAGAGAGAGAGAGAGAGAGAGAGAGAGAGAGAGAGAGAGAGAGAGAGAGAGAGAGAGAAACTGAATAAATTTTACATGTGATTAAAAACTCCCAAACTCATGAAAATATATCATCAGTATCTCTTGATAAAAGAGAACTCATCGTAATTATGGTCAATAACGTTAGAATGCAAGTGCTTAGGAAAGAAAATGACTAAAGACAATATGAAAGATAGAGAGAATAAAGTTTTTCCGCTTGCTTAAAACATGACATGTATCTTAAGGAGATCTGTAGCGCGCATATACAGTAAGTATGTGCAGCACATACTTATGTGCACGCTACAACATTTTAAGTAATAAAACTCTTACTACTTGAGTTCATTTTATTTTCCCGTGATCGGTAATGAGGGATGGGGACCACAACGTGAGAGTGAATCAGTGGGAACGACTCCTAAGGAAGAGGGCTCAGTCATACCATCAAGGGTCAGGATCAGTTTCGATGGGAATGTCCCACCATAAGGGAAATGTAATAGTTGCAATATTCTTCCAATGTAGGGGCAGTTGTATTTAATGGGTGAGTCTCAAAGGAGGATAAGGGCGGAGGTAGAGTCAGAAGCCAGAAAAACTTATTCGGTGTCGGCGACCAGAACCCCGATGTTGCTGCTTGGTCGTCTGTAATTCTAATGAACTGTCTTCCTCCTGTTCAGTTGTTACTGACTGTAATCTTTTCCTCCGTCATCTGATACCTTTGATTTCGTTCAACCTTTTAAGGCCACTTCACAAGTTCTTCCTCGGAGAACCTGTCCTTTCACCATCTAGAACAGGTGTTTTCAACCTGGGCTACGCGTACCCCAGGGGGTACGCCAAGGGTCAGTTAGGGGGTACGCTCTCCCCACGGGTCGTTAGGGTTAGGGGCCTGGCCGCTCACTGACTGCGTAGCCACAGGTAAATAATTATCAACAATTTTCTTTATTTTTATGGCATTCTTTGTGTTTACAATATTGTTGGTTATGTCAGGAGAGTTGTGTACTCACTTCCCTTCAGTACAGTACTAGCAAATATATATACATAATGGAATGTTTTTTCTGCGTTTGTTTTGTTTTCTACTTTATACAAAGTGAGGGGGCTACATTATTGACATTAAAAATACCCAAAATGGTACGTGGGGAGGAAAAGGTTGAAAACCCCTGATCTAGAACGTGACGCAGTTACCGGTGTTGTTGTCGTTCAGCAACTTACTGTAGCTGTTAGCCATCACTTTGAACTATATCTCCTTCCAAGCTTGAGCCAAGCAATGATGGTAGCGAGAAAAAAACTTCCAGCATGGTAAGCATCCTTACTCTACAAATAACTTTTCCATCATTCTCATTGATTATCATAGTTTATTCAAGAAGCTTCTTGACATACTTCTTTTACGAGCTGAGTTGGTTTCCTCGGTCCACTAGCCGGATGATTTGGTGTTCTGTGGTGAAAAGTGTTTTCGTGCAACAACATAACTCGAACTGTCATGTTCAGTTCCAGGTATCGTCGTCTGATTATAAATGACTCCAGGATTAAGTTTGCAAACACGAAAATATGAATATCTGTGCTGTAAACCCTGCGGTGGTATTGAAGTTGTATACTACCGGCTGATTGCCCATGACAAACCAAAGGTAGTGATGGTGGCGGGTCTTGCCAAATAACCATAAGTTTAAAACAACAAATAATGAATGTAAACGTCTAGCTGGAGCTATGTCTTGGGTGTTGTACTTCATATTACCCGTCACGGTATTGGCAAGAATGCACTAATAAAATTAGCCTGCCTCATATGTTCTGCAGACCAATGAAACCAAAAGCCCTTGATTGTCGATGGTTTTAAAGGGGTAAACAATAATTTCATCGGTAGTATATTGTCAGCACCGGCAGCTGATGATATGTAATGTTCATGGCGGCTTGATGCGGGGAATCCATGATGAAGGCCGAACTTCTTGGCACTTGCTTTCAATTTTCTACTTCATACCGTGTCCCTGGCTAACCTCTGTTGTACAGACTAACTGTGAACACTATCTTTAAGAGGTTTAATTTCATCTTCTTTCGTCGTTTTTCTTATAGTTGCCTTAACGCTATCTCCATATTGTAAATCATGATCGTTATTCTTAAATGCAACTGACATTTCCTTGCTTTCATTATGTTAATGTTGTTTCTTGCTAAATTTTATATTTGGCAGCTTCGTTTATTTCCATTCCACTGCAGCTTTTCCAAGTAATCTCTTTTTTTTTTTTTTTTTTTTTTTTGCGCATTTCTTTGAACGTGCCTCACTGATAAGTGCAAGTGGGCCCACCAACACAAAACGGAATAAAGAGTAACAAAGTCAAAAAGATAACACTTCATTTACGAAATCCTTTGTTCAGAGGAACTAATGGAACAAAAAGTAGCGCGGTGGGTTGAGGGCCTACTAAGGTCTTTGTGATTGTTAACAGGTTTTTCTGCCAACTAGTTTATTTGTCACCTAGTTTATCTCTTGTAGATATCACTCACTTTTCTAACTATTATTATCATTATTATTTTTTTTTTGTTCCTCGGTGCCTCTTTGATAATACGCCCTCACCTTCAAGTCACTCACGAATAACTGAGCATTTACAACACGATTGACTGTTACTTATTTTGTACGTTATCTATGTATGCATGTATGTGTGTATGTATGTATGATCTACCGTACAGCAAGTAAAACAATTCTATAATTCAATGCTTCCGAAACGCTGGATAGGAGATGATGAACATGCATTGCAAAGAGTGTGTCTATGGAAGAAGTGAGTGGTCCAGTTGGACGGTGCTGATAGGCTGTATGTGTAGGTGTTTGAAGTGGCTAAAATGTTGTCAAAATATACCTTTGTTCCTCTATATTATTCTCATTAACTAAAGGGGAATGTTAGAGAGATAAACAAGGCTGGTGAATCGTAATTGGACTCCTGATGCAGGATACATCGACAATATTAGCCACTTCAAACACTTAGCCACGTCAAACCCCTCTACTAAGTGGATCATTCACTTGTGACATACACGCACTCTTGCAATACCTCTTATTTTTCTGTTAACTCATATCTCTACATGTTCAACACCCTATTTTTTTTATGCAGTATGTTTCCACTTGTAAGTTTACTTCATTCATATAAATTTCTATGCTTTAACGTTAAAAGCGTTTTTATAATTCGTGCCATTTTCTACGTATCTTAAGGTTTTTTACTTCCCAAACCTAGCGTATTACAGAAAAACAACCTTTTGATGGTCCCTCTACAATAAAGACATATATAGTTTGGTAGCACGGTCATAATAAAAGTAAAAGTCAGAGGAACTAATTAGAGGACATGAAATCTTATACAGAGGTTTCAGAAGGAAAAGAGAGACCGTCGGTGGCTATAGAGTCAGCACTAATGGAAAAGTTTCCTAATGACTCCAGAGGCCTCCATAGCGCAACTTAAATTTCCAGTCACATCCGCAGTACTGGGTTCTCTTTTGAAGAGCTTTTCCCTTTTCTTTTAGCTAGAATTTTGTTTGAAATAGTTCCATTCATTGATCTAGTTAAATTTGCTTCTCTTTCTTGATCGCTTAGTTATTCACAACTTTTAATTTGACGGTAAGTTTTAATCTTATAATAATGTTGATTCTCATTAACAAAGTTCTCTTGTTACTTGGGTTATATGTTAAATGACGGAATTATCAAAAATAATTAAGAATGATCATATATTAAAATAAAACAATTGGCATATTTTTCATTTCATATTTATTTCGTCTCCCCTTTCCTCTTTTCACTTTCAAGCAAAATTTTTTCGCGAACCAATTTTCGTGTGGCCCATATCTCAGCCCAAATGAGGTAGGGACTGAATCACTTTGTCATTGTCGGTTGGGGAAGTAAGTAGATTCCTAAAAGTTTTTTAATCATGAAGAGGAAAAATATCATCCCACCCCACCTCTCATTCTCTTCCTCTCTCCCTTACCTTGTATGTCTGTCTGTCTCTTTATTTTACACATACATAGAACCCCGATAATTCTATGAACACAATGAAAAATCTGCGCAAAATGCAAAATAATTAAACGAAAAACTACTAAATTGGAAAAAAATATTCTCGCAAGGTAAAATATAAGAAAACAAAATCTACTAAATAGAATTTTACCTCTCTCTCTCTCTCTCTCTCTCTCTCTCTCTCTCTCTCTCTCTCTCTCTCTCTCTCTCTCTCTCTCACACACACACACACACACATGAAAACAGACTCTTACACAAAGAAAAACCTAGCACCAAGTGCTAAAATAAAAAAACAGGAACTTCTTGATTGCAAAACTCTTGTCTTTCTCTTTTTTTCCTTGCGAAATAAATTTAGCATCTGATAAAAAATAACGCACATCTCTATATAAAAACGATAAAATCAGTAAGGGTCATAATTGAGAGACAAAGACAAGATAATATAATATCTTCTTCGTATTTAGATCAGTTATGATAGAAATATACCGATTAATTATATAAAAACGAACACATTAAGTTGGGCACCAACGACGTAGAACATCGACAGCAAAACGAAATATTTTGATTTTTTTATGGCATATCTTTTTCGTGACTGACGTTTAGTTCACCATGTATTCAATTCCGCCTGCCTGATGAGCTTCTTTATGTGGTGAGGAACTCTAAGAAAAATTACTGACTTTGATTTGCTCTCAGGCACTTGATGAATGTTGTTCATCACCACGAATCGTAACAGGTCATGATAGCTTACGGGATATTGCATCTTCTTACATGAATTGGATTCCAAGCTGTTGCCTTTTTGTGATTTACTTATTGCTAATGTCCCTCTGATGGCCTGATTTATTCAGCTGTTAAGCTGTCACTTTGCCTACTGCTGTCATAGCTTGTGTTCAAGTAACTTTGTAGAATTCATGCAAATACGGGGTCAACCGACTTGAGGTGTATTCTTTCGTACTTCATAAGGTATAATTCCTCTACCAAACTGCTTCTGCTACAGGGTTTTTTTTTTTTTTTTTTTTTTTGCCTTAAATAATTTGTTCAACTTACTGTTGCGGTTATTCAGTTCCTTCTAAAGAAAACTGGCTGCAATAACTCTTCCCACCGCGTTGTTACTACCATAAAATGAATAAAATAATTAAGGGTTAACTCAAGGCATTATTTTTCGCACATGTTAAAATTATTAATCTTTTCTCGGCTTATCGTCATAACTTCGGCAAGAAAAAAACCCTGAGATCCATGTTTACTATAATCATGATTTTTAGTCACCCGTAGTAGGTCTTCACACTGAGAGTCATTAAGCACTATCAGCCAAATCTTTGGCTGCCCTGCGTTAATCACTTTTTTTCCCTTTACACATGCATTTGCCGTCAACCGCCAACTTATCTCTCTTGTTCTTACAGAATCTCGAACTGTTATTGATTCATTTCTTAAATATGACAGGCATCTGTATCGGAAAAATCGATTCCTAAATTACCTACTATAGAACTTTTACTTGAAATTATTTAAATTTATGTACTAGTTTCTGGGTGCTCTCTTGTTCGTATTTCTTAAATGTAGTATTGTCGACTATAAAGCAGAGCTGATTTAAAAAAAAAAAAGTTAGTTTTTGACCTCGAAGTACATATATTACGGAAACGGTCTTCAGGGCAATGTTACGCAACCAGGTCTATGATATCCCGTTTCCTTTCGCTAAATTTTCTGTCAAATGACGTAAGTACAAGTCTCTTAATTGACTTCGTTCCCTCTTTCCTGTTGTCCCTGTCCTCAAAATTCACTGAAATATCCAAAAGTATTTCAGCAGATATTTCTGTACATCGTATTAACGAGTAAAATATCGTTTCATAGACGTTTTATAATACCATCTCATTAAAATCTTTCTATAGCCGAGATTTAGTTATATTCATGGTACGTTGAGAAACCCGATCGAGGTGAGTAAAGTTCTAACAGACTTTAAATTTCGTGTTCACAAAGCGTCTGAAACTATATATATATATATATATATATATATATATATATATATATATATATATATATATATATATATATATATATATATATATATATATATACACATACATACATAAACACACACACACACACACACACACACACACACACACACACTATATATATATATATATATATATATATATATATATATATATATATATATATATATATATATATAAAATGTACGTTGGCAGCCCAAACCATTGTTCTCAGTGGAGAAATGACTTAAAACTAAAAGGAAAAGCAACGCTAAAGAAGGACGGGGAAGAGTAGCAGTAAGAAAAGCGTCAAAGGTGTAAGGAAGCGACATTAGAATCTATCTACAGGAAGAAAGTATGTTTGTATTAATATCAGGTATTGGGAAGATAAAATATAGTTTGTACTGAAGGGCAGAATGTTGGGTCGTAGCAAAATGGAAAACCCTATAAAATTTTTTTTTTTTAATTTTTATTTACAATGGATCATGCGGACAGAAAGGAAAACTATTATTGCCATGTCAAATAAAAAAAAAAAAAACAGCAACGAAGGAATTGTTACCTGTAGAATTCCAAGAAAATAAAAATATATATTTGTAAAAGAATGGCAAAATACAGATTTGATTTTCAAATGAAAACTGAACCAAATATATCAAATGCGAGCTGCAGCGCCTCCCAAACCAGACGTCGTAAAAAGGGAAATGGAATTTCCAGGATTAATTATTCTGGGGAGATTTTTCCATCCTGTCCTCAGATTCTGCCCCATTGTACAGGTCCGGTTGATATTTTCTGTCCGGAATCGATTTTTCTTTCTTCGTATGTATGTATGTGTATGTATGTATGTATATATATATATATATATATATATATATATATATATATATATATATATATATATATATATATATATATATATATATATATATATATACATACATACATAGATAGATATAAATATTAAATACATTGAAGATTGGTAAAACTGGTTCAAGCGCTTATTGTAACCTTTCAATAAATATTTTGAACCTGCGTGTACAAACGTTCAGTGGAATCCTTTTCTTTCTTATAAACAATGAAAATAACTCACCTATAAAGTAACGGTATGTTTTTATTAAGGAGACAGGCCAATTCCATGAACTTCAAATCGGCTCTAGATAAAAAAAAAAACAGCATCCTTTCGCTCTTTCAAAAGAGAGAGAGAGAGAGAGAGAGGCACCAGTATTCGTCTTGTGAGGAAAGTTGTGTTGGAAAGACTTTCGAGTCATACATCTTTTCCTTTGATGTTAACGGGTCAGGCATTTCTTCTTCATCTTGGAAAGGTGGTTAGAGGGCCGTTAACACCAATGATGAGATATTTTTGAGCAGAAGAAGAGGAAGAGGCAAAGTGTCTGAGGAACAGAAAGAGAAAGACGGAACCATTTTTGATGGAGAGTTATGGGTGGGGGATAATTTGATGGAGTAAGAGAAGGGTGAAGAGTGGGCGACGAGTCTGATGTAAGGAGAATGGAAGTGGATGAGGAGAAGCTGAAGAGGACGGATGAGAGAAGTTCTTTCAGTGTGGAATTATTCACCATCAAGTAAATTATTATAGAGAATAGCGTTCAAAAAATGCAAGTCAACATATGCACAGTTACTAATTAGGAGGAAAATAGAAAGCAAGGAATGCTTACATGCATTTATTTTACACATTTCATTTAAAAATACTGTGAAATAGGAGAACTGAATCGAGTGAAAATTAATAATTTATTGAACATTCAAAACAAGACTTGAGTGAGCCTAATCAAAATGAGATGCAAACGAACATGTAAGAAATATTCATATCTGTGCAACGTTAATTATGTGTACTATGAAAATAGCTTCTGCACTGTGTATAGAAATTAATCCTGAAATTTGCATGACGTCTTCAACCGAACAATACTTACATAATGCTATGCCAGTGCTGCAGATGAAGTATACAAAGCGATGAAATAAATGCCGAATGAAATACAATACTGCAGCAATAAGGGAAGTAGTTCAGGGCGAGTAAAGGGGTTAATGTGCCGCGGATTAGCCTTTTGTGGTGCCGTCAGGAGTGGCTAATGCAATCGAAGTTTCCTGTGAAGCAATCAGATGATGAAAGTGGCAGTGAATGTGATGTTGCCCTACTGCCTATGAAATGGGGATTGAGAACTGAAACATTATTTATTTATGAATAATATTAAATTTAAATAAGTTCGTTTGACTTTATAGTAGAGAAGGGGCATGTCCTCTTGGTTAGGCTAGTGGACTTGACAGCATTGCTGGTTTTCTTTCACATTCCTCACAGCGTATTCAAGTGGAGAGTGTATGATAAATAACTTCCTGTTTCTAACTTGAAAAGGTAATACTTAGAGTTACAGGGAAACTTCTAATGTCTCCTCAGCTTTGTGGGAAATTAAATTTTTTCTTGTTTTGTCACTAGTGTTAATATCGCAATGAAAAGTTGGTAACGAAAACTGTTTTGGCTAATTCACAATCTCTCTCTCTCTCTCTCTCTCTCTCTCTCTCTCTCTCTCTCTCTCTCTCTCTCTCTCTCTCTCTCTCTCTCCCCCTTGAATTTTGTCATGGCCGACCTTCTCTCTCTCTCTCTCTCTCTCTCTCTCTCTCTCTCTCTCTCTCTCTCTCTCTCTCTCTCTCTCTCTGGCGGCTTTTGGAAAACGTAGTTACAATGCAAATGATTTCAAAGTCCAGATTTTAATCAAGTCATAAATGGGTTTCCGCGCATAGTTATCTACATAATGTATTTATTCCAATATCGTGCCTGAAATGTTAACTTTATATGAACGCTTTTTATCATGACATTAAACAATGTCACTGCGTCATTTAATTACTTAGCTTTTAAACACATTAAATGCTGCGATTTCCCAACCATTGTGAAATCTAATGGCTATGATTAAGCTATTTCAGATGGTCAGGTTGTTGGTATACTTATAATAACAGTAAAAGTTATTTCTATAATTATTATTAAGAATGAATAATATTCCCATATTAGGAAACTTATAAAATAACAGTGATGAAAATATAAAATTGCCACAATTTCCGAGCTAGACATATTGCAGAAATCAAAGTTCTGGAGCAGAGGAAAACATTCTAAGACTAACGTAATAAATTAGAGCAAGGGGTTTTTTCATGGTTAAGTGCTTCTTTCTTTCTTTCTTTCATAACAACTGATTTATGCTTAAGTTTGTGCATTTCTTTTTAATAAACTGTATTCCTTTTGGGTGGTATTTGACCGTACGCCAGTGCAGTAACGTTTGCATTAAAACGAAATTTGAACTAATGAAATACAAAACTTTCCAAAGTTTTAAGGTAGCGATAACGTTGATTTTCCTTTGACGGTGCAACGAATATTTGTGAAAGTCTGTTTCTATACACTGCTCTGAAAGTAGTGACTTTAAAAAACAAACGGTTTATAATTATAACTCTTAACCTTAAAAAGAAGTGCCTGATCCAGAAAGACCTAACCTAACATTACTTATATTTTTAGATTACATCCAGTGCACAATAGCAGTCTTAAATACTAAAAAAAATGCTTGCTTGCTCTGTGTCTTTGCACTTCACAGCTAACCTGAAGATGAACTGTCACAGCATATATTCCACAAATAATATTAAACAGAGGTTTTAAGAAACCTGAACACTCACACACACACTATCTATCTATCTATCTATATATATATATATATATATATATATATATATATATATATATATATATATATATATATATATATATATATATATATATATATATATATATATATATATAAATAAATACTCCGTCACGGGTACGTGGATGTAGACCGCTAACAAGTTCACTCTTCCTGTAAAGGGAATAGCTTCACAGAAGACAAAATAAATCTCATTGACATTAAGAACAAACGCGTGCACAGAATGCTTCTTCATCTTCAAGAAATTCCGAAAGTTTGCTCCTATGTCAATGATCAGAATTTCTTTTTCACTTTGCAAACACAGCATAAGCAAATTAACTCATGAATTTCTACCATTTAACTTCCATATTCAACAGCCACACTTCCGTTCTATGCAGAAAACTTGGCATAAGATTCTCTCCATACAACATTCCAAAACTTGCAGTATGAAGATTCTCTACTTGTGTTGCATGGTGTCGTGGAAAAGGTAGTAAGATAGTATATATGAGTTAGTATAAGATAAGTCGTTATGCTAGTACGATGAAAAGTGGGAAAACGAAATACTGAAGTCGTTAGACTGTGTTGATGAAAGACGGAAAAAGAGAAGAAACGAAATATTGAGGTCGTTACGCTGGTTTCAGTGGCAAAAAGTAAAAGAAAATGTTATGGTCGTTGTACTTGTTTATAATATAACAGTAATAATTAAAATAATAATTACTGACCAGTTGAACTAATGAAATCTCCCGTTCAGGTGCAATATTATTCAGCTTGAAGTGCCCTACGTTGACGATAAATTTGACAGAAATACTTTCAGTGCTTTTGCTACAGCGAGCTCACGTCAGTTTCTACGGAGATTCCATTCCCATAAACCGGCTTATCAAATCAGTTTATGCGTCCTTACTATTTCATGTCCTGTAGTGTGTGTGTGTGTGTGTGTGTGTTGTTGTTGTTGTTGTTGTTGTGTAACTTGTAATCCTGTAAACTACATGATATGGAACCGATATGGTACTGTATAGATTATGCAGCCGTTTCACAGGGCTCTTTCCGTGTCTGATTTTTATTCTTTAAACTTACAGTAAATTTTACTACTCTTAGCTAGCTTAGTTCGTTGTTCGTCAGTTTCTCGTTGGTCAACTCTTTCTAGCATTAGGAAAATGTGAATTAATTTTTCCATGCCCGGTTATATGCGTGAAGCTGAGAATAAGGCAGCCATTAATTATACAATAAAAGTACATGTTCGAGAATTAGAGTGTAAATCACAAACAGTCTCGAGACATCTCGCCTCCTCTTCAGAATGAGTTATCACCCACACTGAAAATAAGCGATAATATTTAGAAATTTTATATGAACTACACTCTAGTCATCGAACCTGCAATTTTATTGTATTCAGTGTAGTTAGATATTGGGCTTATGAAATACTATTAAGCTGCTGATCAGTCTTAATATTTGACGAGTAAGTAATCAACTTAAAAAATAAATAATGCATAAAGAATTATGCTATATTAACCGTGCCTCTAGAGCAGTACTAATTATAAAAGTAATATATGAAAATAATGATTTCTGATTTCTAAATTAATCCTTACACACCCTACAAATATGTGATTTGGTTTTCATGGTTCCAGTTTTATTCCTCTCTACTGTATATCCCCTTTCACTAGTAATTCCTAGGAGAAACGGGATCGTCTGTGTTTCTTTAAACCATATCTCTGTCTTTTCTCGTAGTTTCCAGTTATACCTATTAATAACACCATCACTATCTTGTATTTTATTTTTCACCTCCGCACAACGACCTACCCGTTTCCGAGGTTAGACTCAAAACTTTCTTAAACCTCTTTTGTGTCCATCTTTCTCTAGTAACTGCGCCTTGCGTCTTTTCTTACTTTGTGTCATTTCTAATTTTACTGTGTTTCCATTGTTTCACAAAAGACTGCGGAGATTCATTGAAGAAGGGGATAGTGCGTGAAGGAAGGTGCAGAGAAGGAAGTGAGAAAGTTAGAAATCTGGGAAGCTGTTCCGTGTCTAAACATACCGTGTATGTTTTTTCCAGTATTCTTTTCACCCATCATCAAGAGTTTTCCTTTCTTTCCGTTTTGTCTTTTCCCTCCTTCCGTTTTTCCTTTCCTTCCCATTGCTCTCTCTAACTTTCGCAAGAGCTAGAACTTCAAGGCACAACCGAGTGCTAAAGGTAACTTCTGCTTCAGAGGAGAAACTTGATGGCGAAGTTTTCTTTTTCATTCTTCTTCTAATGATGCCCACAATGGGTCTCTTAACTCTGGGTATTTGCGTCAGGGGAGGGAGAAACAACGAGAGAGAGAGAGAGAGATGAGAGAGAGAGAGAGAGAGAGAGAGAGAGAGACTGGTACACACAAACATACAGGGAAATGTAAAGCACTCGTGAGAAGGTGAGAGCACGGCTTTCATTCGGAATAAAACATAACTAAACGGGAGGTGGGATAGGCAGGTAGTGTACATTGATTCAGTCTGTAGATTGCGGTTCTAGCCACCTATCATCAGAGCAAAATAATATTTGTTGTTGGCAGATTCTCTACGAAAAGATTACTTAATGTGCCATCATTGATAAAAAAACATTAATCAGTTTTTTGCTGGTCATCAAAGCAAGAGAATATTTGTTGTTAGCACAATTTGAAATGAAAAAGAAGATTCCTGAATCTCCCAAGGTTAATAAAACAAATATGAACCAGCCTTTTGAAGATTGGAAGCCTGATATTATTGATATCAACAATTCTGTCGTCCACACAACCCAGTTACACCCCAGGTTCTCAAATAACGCTTTAGATGCCTCATTATTTAAACAATCCTGGGTACCTAAAAGCTTATTTGCTTTGTAATGTATTTTTAAATCAAACCAACAATATTTGTTTTCAGTATTATGCATAATTTGCCGAGGAATCAATACTTTAATAAATCGTTCCAGGGATATTCAACTTTGCTTCTTTTTAAATTTTATGACATTATTAAACTATCACCCAAAATTTGTTGAAAATAAGAATCAAGTTGCGCATTACTCAGGATATGTAATATTTCCAGTTATCACAGACAACAATTTAATCAAATTTAAATTCATAAAGCACTAATGGTTACTAAAATCTTAAAAAATCTCTCACTAAATACCCGGAATATTCAGAACTAAGTAAACAAGCTTTAATTCTCAACACAAGTAAGAGTGTGTATTTTGTTAAAATAAACTGATTTCTTATTTTATATCCAGTTCACTGGCTATAGATTCCAGTCGAATGTTCGCTTTTGTTTATCATCTCTGACTGCCGGTTTAAGTAAGGCACGTATCTCAAGTCTGTGGTACTCAGAAAGGAACTACTTTTCAATTCTTATTCAAATAGAGAGTATTTGGCGTTCGCGTTTTTACTAAACATAAACAAAATGTTTTTGGTCATTCATTTTTTCGGTGATGCTGTACATATTCCTGTCAAATTCACGTTTTCTACTTATAATCTACAGTATATCACGCCATCTCATCTCCATCGTGACCTTCTGCTGCTTGACTCATATGAATACCTAGAAGTAAGATTCTAAGTCACTGAAATATGAATAACCAAACAATTATGGGGAAGTAAAGAATCTAGATCGAAACTAATAAATATTAATCTAAAATTTATTACCTATTTATTGTCGGCTGTCATATAAAAAAAAATTAAATTGAATTAGTTTTTGCTTGACCATTAACACACGTCTTTCATGGAAGATGTTAGGAGCAAAAATCAGGCTATAATACGAGGTGTCCTTGCCAGCTCTTAACGAATACTTTCAAACGGAAATTCTACCACTCACTAAACCTCACAATATGATCCAGTCTTAATATATTCTTGATATCTTTGCGTCCTAGGATAATATCTTCGGGGATCTTAATGTGTTAATCCAATTCAATAAAAACTATATTGGAAAAACACAGGAAATTACGCGTTTTGAATATTTTGATCACAATTCAAAATATGCGGTTACGTCAGCAGTTGGAATCCAACAGACCTAGTCTTTACTTTCATTTCCACGCTTGTCCTGATGCTTAAGTGATAAGTTTTTGGTGGCCTGAAATCTTCATTTCACGCAGGAGCCTGAAAAAAAATATTCATTAATATCTGGACAAATTACTATTTCATGTATATGTTATTGAATATGCAGTAAAAAAAAATAGTGTTGTTACCTGTTGCCTTCGAATGTTTTCGATGAGGAGAACTTCAGCCAAGTTATCGAGGATGAGTTGGTGGCTCAACCTAAGTCGCCAGAGGAGAGGTGGCATTCCTCTGAGATAGCAGTGTGGCTGTTGCATCGGCTCCGTCGTGACCATCTGTGTTTTGTGGAGATATTTCTGTTCGCCGCCGCACGCTGGCTTCGATGATTTCACGGCAGTAGTTTGATGGTCGTCCTCGGTGACCTTTGATGCTGGTCATGACATCTCTGGGTAGATGGTCAGTTTTGCACTGTACGAGGATTGTGATTTATTATTAACGATATTTATGAATTGATTGTTATTATGAGTGAATTGGTATTATTTATGATACTTCGGATTATTGTTATTTATGCTGCTTTATTGATTTCTCAGATATTTGTGTATTTTTGGTTATAACATGGTTTATGTTAATAATTGATGCTACTTGTAATCATTATGCTGTCTGTAATGTTTGTGCTTTCTTGATGTAGCTTGAGTGTTGTTTACTTTGATTTGCTGTTTTGATAATTTTGTTATTTATGATTGACTCTTTGGTTGTTCGATGCGGTTTATTTATTTATTGATTTACGCCAGACTGGACTCAATTGTAAATATGTATATTACGCAATGTAAACAAACTAGGTTTAAGGTCATTTTTGCTGTTTTTGTTTGTCCCCTTTCTCCGTTGTTGTCTCGGCTTCTGCCAGGCTTTCCAGCCCATTCCTTTATTTGATTATTGAACCTGATGAACCGAGTTTGGCTCATGACAGTGTACAAGAGTAAATAGACTTTAAAAACAAAATAAACCTCCAATAACGTTATTGATTATTGCAATACAGAGACCGTGTTAAGTTTTCCCTACCCAAACACAAATGGGAGTTTGCATAATTTTTAATATTTAAGCTAAAACTCGCTGATTCATGGTTTCAACGTACCATGGTAAAACTGAATCGAAATTCATGTCAGGGAAACAGGTTGGTTTATATAGCAAGTACCAGCTGAACACAAGTAGTAGATTACGGATCAAAGAGGTTGGGGATTTTAGCATTTATGAAATATCCACGTCACCGGTTATTGAAATGTGGTCCCATTAACATCGAATCGAATCGACAAGAATGTTCTTACTCCACTCAAGTCTTAGTATATAGCAACAGTTCGTTCCACACAAACTGAAACTTGTCCCTCTAACTTATCAGTACAGCAGAGTAAAGTGTAGTCTTTAACTACAAAACAATTTATTCCTCAGAATTAAATTTTTGAACACGCCAGAGGAAATGGAACGATTAAAGGCACTCCCATAGTAAAAGATATTGTCCAGCGGCTTCGGCGATTGTATCGATCAAAATACAATCACAGTCAGCTGGATACATATGTTCCCTGGCGACCGGCGAACTGGTGTCTTCGCTTACTTGATATTGTTCGAGATCCATAAATGTTTCGATTTCAACGCTTCCCTAAGATTCGAAAACTGCCGCTCGACTCTCGCTGACAAAGGCAGTAAATCCCTCCTCCTCCCCCTCCCCCGTGGGTACGACTTATCCGAGGACGACGTCATTTTTGACCCTGGGCTTTTTCCCATCGGCATCGCTCTGCTGATTACTGCGGATTGAGGTACGTTTTTGAAGCTGCTTGTGTTTTGTTTGTCTAGTCGGGAAAGGGATTTGGGGATTACAGTGGGGAAAGAGCGTCTTATAGCTGTAATTGTTTCCCTTTATAACGTGGACCAATACAGTGATATGTTTTACCTCTACGTAATTAATTAATTATATTGATTTCACTTGGGCCATTATGTACTGTATGTGACGCACATAACGTTTGATTATCATTAATACAATACGATTGGAGGTTTATCTAAATTTTACAGTTATTTGCCACGGCAGGGGCATCCTGCACTTGTACCATTATAATGCCTAACCAAATATCTTAAAGTGTTCCATAACAGTCGTTTCTTTAGTCAAAACCACACTCTATGGTTTACGTTACCCTTCCACATCTCTACGTTTCATTTTCTTTCTTGCAATAAGGATTATTTCTCGAATCGGGATAAGGACTCGCTTCCTATCACGGCGACGGTCGATCCTCAAAACCTTGTCAGTCATAAGTGCCTGAATGGATTATCGTAACTGAGATAATGGGAAGAGTGACATGATTCCCCGATATGTGAAATTAAATGTATAATGTTCATGTTTGCAAAGAATGACAGTCTCTCACATTTTAAAACATTATTGATAAAACAAGAAAAAAAAAAGAAGCAGGAGACGTTCAGATTAGCCCTGGATTTATTCTTGGATAATCCGTGCACCTGCCTCAGAACACTGTTTCCAGTCTACACTGGAACAAACTGCAAGATCAATTAGCCGAAGAGATAGCGAACAGATAATATGTATTCAAGAGTTCTCTTCAAAATCCACGGGGGGGAGGGGGGTGGGTGGGCCGGGTAAAGTCTCATCTTACTTTCTTCACTTCCCAGTTACTCACTAGGATTGGGGTGAAATATAAGAGTATATCGTGTGTACCCGAGAAAGTAAGAGATGCTATACACCGAAAAGGGAACTTAATTGGTTGTTTGTATAGTTACATTGTACACACTGTACTTCGTAACTTTCCTGCTTGGATGCTGTGGGATGCTCCATGCTTGAAGTGTTCGGGAAATGAGGAATTCACTTTTTTTAGTTTTCTGTAAAAGAAAACTATTGAGATTGCTATTTGTCTGTCCGTCCGCACTTTTTCTGTCCTCCCTCAGATCTTAAAAACTACCGAGGCTAGAGGGCTGCAAATTGGCAGGTTGATCGTCCACCCTCCAATCATCAAACATAACAAATTGCAGCCCTCTAGCCTCAGTAGTTTTTATTTTATTCAAGGTTAAGTTTATCCATGGATCGTTTGTCTGGTACTGCCAAGTTCAGTTCTGGATGCTTGCTGACGCACCTTTACTTGACCGCATCTGGGCAGCAAGTGAGCGTTGCCCGGTCGTAGCTGAGAGTTTCATACTGCATTATACGCTGTACAGAAAACTCGATTGCGCCGAATAAACTTCGGTGCACTTTTTACTTGTTTTTATTTCTTTCCAGTTTAGACATAAACCTATCGTATTCTGCAGACGAATACTTTTCCTTGCCAGTCATCGTGCCGGAACACCCCTCTCTCTTGCCCTCTTTCTGACAATATTGTATTGAATATTTCGCTCAGCAGGAAGCTTCCTCTGGTTTGGCAAAAGCGTGCAACAAAGTATTCAGAAAACCGATGTTTTTCGGTAGACTGCACAAAGTTAACGAAGTTTCACAATTGTAGGACAAGTTTTTATGGAGGACTTGTAAGTTCATAAAGATATTTTTTTAACTTTATTTCATTCTACCTGTTCTCATGACAGTTCTTTCGTCGGTGAGGAATAATTTGTCTGGGTTGTTTCTCATGGTGCAAATATGACCGTGAATTTTTCCTCCTTCAAGTTGCTGTGATGGATGGTATACAAGACACTTCAGCAACAAACAAAATTCATCTTAAATCTTTCCTTATTACCGCCCCCATCTGTGTCAGTCTCTCTCTCTCTCTCTCTCTCTCTCTCTCTCTCTCTCTCTCTCTCTCTCTCTCTCTCTCTCTCTCTCTCTCTCACACGGATTTTTGTCTCCGGCATGATTTGTATGTCTGCATAACAGTCTGCTGCTCCTCCGTATCTCTTGGTCTACCACCATTGTTTTCCTGCTTTCATCCTACTTTGTCGGGTCCATTATCACGTTCACAATGACGTTATAAATTGAAACATGGCATTGCCTTGGGTGAAAAGTATATATATATATATATATATATATATATATATATATATATATATATATATATATATATATATATATATATATATATATATATATATATATATACGTTTGTGTGTGTGTGCAGTTCATCTAAAATTTTCATTTACTTATTCATTTGCCAATATTCAAATTTTGTTTTACTTACTTTTAGTTTTCATAAAACTTATATATTCCAGTCGGATTGCTATTTCAAATGAATGTCTGTTATTCAATGATGCCTTTATCTACACATGGCATTCTAATCTATGGAGGCTTGTTAGGTAAGCTCAGCTCATTTCATATCGGCGCTAGGATAATTCGATACCGGACGATTCGGTGCCGGACAATTCAATTCTCTACTAGAACAGTTTGGTACCAGACAGTTCGGTACCATTACTATTATTAAAAAGATAAAACAAACACACAATGTATGTATATATTGTTTAATTATCAGCGTTAAAAAAGATGAGAATTTTCTCTTCGTTGGACCATAATTCTGTACCAGATGTCCTTGTACTTTTTCTTTTGAAATACTTTCTGTCCTTGTTTCAACGTGTGTCATTTTGTTTTTGCCAATATCTCTTCTTTTTCTTAGGATATCAATGACAGTCCAAATATTTGGATGGTTACTGGAGACTGCTTTGATTAACGTACTGTGAAATGCTTCCAAACTATTGATAGTACGTGGCGCTTCTCTTATGCACTGTTCATGCACGTTCCTTCTTCTCTCACCTCTTCCCCTAACTGGTCCTGTAGGCGTATTTGCAAAGTATGACACAAGTGGCTGAGGAATATCGTCGTCAACCACCAAATCCTCGAACCCGTCAGCAACTTCATCCGGAGGCAGGAAAGCAAGTGATACAAAACTTCTTATTTTAATACTAAATGTGTCATCTTCGTGGTATCGTACTTGAAACCCTTCCTTAAAATATGTTTATATATATTTCCCCCTACATGGAACAAACAGCACGACAAATTTGTTTTCGGGAAAGTATCTAAAAACGTAATGTGCGCAGCTTTTTCACAAATCCATGATTATATTTGCAGGTCCTTCATTATTCACCACGTATTTCCTTTTTCTGAATAATCTGCCATATGTGGTTTGGGATTTATCAGGCAGTAAAACATATAATCTCGGGGCACTGAAGTTGTTAATTTGAATATATTACCGGTTGCAAAAATTAAAGTTCGTTTACGGTCATCTAAGCCACTGTCGAATTGTAAAAACATACCTGTAGATCCAACATCAAGACAGGAATACTGTTGTGGTATAGAGAAGCCAACATTCGTCTGAGGAATCGGTTGATGATTGGCTTCAGTAGATCTCCAACGTCTAACATTCCTATTGATATGTGAAACTCATGACACTTCAGTCAATGCAACTCATTTAATTTTCCAAGTTCTTCAATTATAATTGAACGAGGGAGAGTTAGAGTTGAAATTGACTTCTGGTTTATATTTAAGATAACAACCTTAGCAATAACTTCTGCAGCCGCTGTGCGATCATGATTTCCAATCGTCTTCGCTATTTCAAAATGTTCATCTGTATGAAGTCAAGCTTTGTATGAGAGATTTTCCCAACGCCAGTATATTTTTGAACCTTCAGCATTATTTTTTTACGTCTATGGTAAACGTAGTTTTCGTTATCGACTAAATTCTTTCTTCCCTTTTCCGAATTTTGAAACTTGCAAGTGGCCATGGGCTGATAACTAATACTAAAATTCTCTGTTAAAAAATAAAAGAAATAAAAAAAAAACTGACCGCAGTAACATTGATATACTTTAAAATAAGCTGAAAATATACAAATGAATGGGTCATCACCACTTGACTTGGAATAATCGTTTCATATCTCAAATGAGTAGTTTAGTTAAAAGCCTTCCGTTACTGAATTGTCTGGTACCGAATTGCCCAGTACCAAACTGTCCTAGAACCTAATTAGCCAGCACCAAATTGTCCGGTAATGAATTGTCCGGTACGGAATTGTTCAGTACCGAATTGTCCGGACGCCTTTCCAGATATGTTTACTTATTATCAATACTCGCAATACTCCCATTTCTTTTCTATTTAATATTCCTGTGTCTTTTAGAACAAACAGGTCGATGAAGTAGTTTCACAGATTTTTTTCTGCAGTAATGTTTTATGAAAGCACACACTACTGCACAAGGTTGTTCACTAATTTTATATCCTCTCTCTTGTATTTTCGTCTTAAAGTTACTGTTAATTTTTCGACATCCCAAACATTTCATTTGGCCTTTATATAATTTCAAGATATATGAATTAAAAAAAAATGTATCGTTCACAACTGAATATGGCTTTCATTGTTCCCATTGTCTGGCCATTTAATTTAGCCAAGATATATATCCATTAGACTGTAGCAGGATATATATATATATATATATATATATATATATATATATATATATATATATATATATATATATATATATATTTGTGTGTGTGTATACTGATATACGAGTATATATATATATATATATATATATATATATATATATATATATATATATATATATATTATATATATATATATATATATATATATATATATATATATATATATATATATGTATGTGTATGTATATATATATATATATATATATATATATATATATATATATATATATATATATATAATATATATATATATATATATATATATATATATATATATATAATCTGCAACAGTCTAATGGATGTATATCTTGTCTTAGTTACTGCTCCTGAACCGTTTAAACGTATGAAATTATTCAATTTCCTCACACTATTCGTTCAGCTTTCGTGTACGTACGTCTATACATTTATTTTTCTTCATATGAGAGAGAACTGGTTCACCTTTTAGATGCAAAATAAGACCAAAAAGATCTGGAAACAAAGTATGAGGTAGAGATTTCCATTCTCAAGGACGAGGAAAATTATCAAAATGTTTGGCTCAGAAATGTTTGAGTAAACTTGAAATTAGAACATTATTCATTCTAAGATTTCTCGATGCTTACCAACACATGTAATTAAAGGTTGTTATTCATAATAAAAACAAAAAGGAAAATATTTTTTAAGTATCAGTTCGTTATTTGTTAAAAAATATGTGGAAGAGAAACACTTTTTTTCTCATTAACATTGGACACCGTCCAACGAACGAATTAGTCAGGGAAAGTTTCCTCTGACGGGAGGGAGCCGAAACTTTTCTGATTTAACTTTGCCTCAAGATTAAAAAGAAGAAGAAAAACTTCAATAAATTCCGACCATGAGCCTAAAAACGGCCGGTCTTATATATACGAGAAAACAACCAAGTGCCGATGGTTCTCACAAAAGTTATACTGTATTTTTTAAATTTATTGGTGTTCAAATGAGGTGATTAGTGTTTTTTTTATAGGTAGGGTTTTATAAGCTGCGTATGTAAATGGAATACCAATTTTAAATGAACAGGGGGCACGTTATTGCTAAATATGCTACAGTAATCCAGCAATATAGATACTGGAAAGAGTTCGTTACTTTTGCTCATCTTGTCCATGTTGACCTATTTGCTCCTTTCTAGGTAATGCGATCTTCTCCTTAAGGTTTTTGACTTGAAAGTTTAAGTCAGTCATAAATGTGAAAAGCATCAAAGAAGTTTTATGATTAAAGCATATAAAACTAATACAGTTACTGATTAGTTATGAAAATGTAACAATAAAAAATTATGCGGTTTTCCCAAGTGAAACCAAATAAAAACAGAGGTTCTCTGTAAAAGCACTGTGTACTTGCATTTGATTTGATATCTAGGAAAGAATACTTGAAAATTAATGTGTTTATAACACACACACACACACACACACACACACACACACACACACACACACATATATATATATATATATATATATATATATATATATATATATATATATATATATATATATATATATATATATATATATATTCATCCAATACCACAATGGTCCCGTGTCATATAAATATAAGAAGCGCTCGCAGGAAAAGGTGTAAGGAAAGATCGTAGGTCCTCAGGTTTCGTCTTTATTTCAAGACCTGATCACAGTAAGAAAGAAAAATCTGTTACTATGATCAGGTCTTGAAATAAAGACGAATGCTCAGGATCTGCGGTCTATCCTTTCACCTTTTCCTGCGAGCGCTTCTTATATATATATATAATATAATATATATATATATATATATATATATATATATATATATATATATATATATATATATATATATATATATATATATATATAGAAATCATCAACACACAATCACGTGTGGAACAGAAATAAATTTCTGACTCACGTCGGGATCGAACCCAGGTCTCTCAGGTGGAAAGCAA
>JANJGK010000005.1:17331009-17343509 GCA_039081455.1 Macrobrachium rosenbergii | reverse complement strand
GTCAACCCATCTAGAGAATGTTACTTTTATGTTGAGAGTTCCAAGATATTTCAGTGAGGAGAGAGAGAGAGAGAGAGAGAGAGAGAAATCTGAAGTTTGGGACTAATATCATCCATCATAATCAAGAAAAATGCATTAGAAAATAAGAGCAGAGAGAGAGAGAGAGAGAGAGAGAGAGAGAGATGAGAGAGAGAGAGAGAGAGAGAGAGAGAGAGAGTAATTGATTGACTGATTAATTATAGCTACGAGTACTAAAACTGCCGTCACACGAGAGAGAGAGAGAGAGAGAGAGAGAGAGAGAGAGAGAGAGAGAGAGAGAGAGAGAGAGAGAGAGAAATAAGATGATTTATTTTTTTATACGTAAGGTGCAGCAGCACTGGAGAGGAAATATGAATTAGTTTCGGGCTCCTTAGGCATCCCTTGGTGAGAAAACTCTCCCCTTTAATTTGTTCGCTCTTTCCATCCATAACCTGCTCTCGGAAGCGTGTACGGAGGCGAAACCTTACGGGCGTTAACTTTTTATACCTTCAAGTTTTCTCACAAACGAGCATATAGAAATATGCTTTGAAGTTGATCCTCATCCTGTTACCTTGAATTACAACCCTCTACTTTTGTGTTAAATGAGATGTGTAATATGTTTTTAATTACAAAAATATTGCGTCTTTGTAGAAGGGAGGGTTTGCATCCATCTTGGGTTCCTACTTGCATTATCAATACGTCATGTCCTTATTTCTGACTAGAAAACTTGTAGTATTTATTACCGGGAAATCTATTATATGGTTTAGCAGTTGAATCTGGTTTTCCTCAGTAAGTTGGATCTGGTTCCTTATTCGCACTTTTACTCAAGTCTTTCTTCTAATTACTGGAGCCACCATTGGCCCAAACTAGGCTTTCCTTCATTAGTTAAATTCTAGAAGAATATAATACATAACTTCTTCTCATCAAAGACCAAAAGGTAAAATATAATTTCGTTCCCGTAGGGAGGAAGTGACATCAGTGCACCTCAATCGGTGCACTGTAGGCATTACTTAAGGTTCTTTGCACCGTCCCTTCGACCTGTTTTGCTATACCTCCGTTCATATTGTCATTCTTCCATCTTACTCCTCCCTCTTCTCCTTACAATTGCTTCATAGTGCAACTTTGAGGTTTTCCTCCTGTTGCACCTTTCAAACATTTTCACTCTCAATTTTCCTTCAGCGCTCATTGACCACATAGGTCTCAGCGCTTGGCCTTTGACCTAAAATTTTATATTACTTATAGGTCATTTCGTAAATTTTACATCTATAAAAATATTTTAACACAAATAGAACACAAAAGATGCTTCTTATATGCAAACAGTGAGAAAATATATTATTTATTTCTTCAACGAATGGGAAATTGCTCATGAAGTCCTCCTTATCTCCACTTCTTATTGACTTATTTAATTCAATATACAGTCAGCCATGGGAGAAACGAGAAGCATTTCTGTGTTATCTTTAACTAGGGGTTTCCTTGGGAGGTAAACTAATTTAGACAGATGAGAAAATGAGATGAAGACGCTAGAGAAAAAAAAAACTGAATTTTTTCTGTTTTAAAATATACAACAAACACAAAATACGTCACAGTGATAACAGTAACAGATTTAATGCTGATTTTAAAGACTAGATATCGCTATGAAAAGTAAGGAAATATATTGGATCCTTTTCGCAAAACAGAAGACTGTTAGCTGTTTCCTCCTAACTCAGAATCAGCCGAAACCAGATGGTCGTCAAAGTAGAGTTAACACAAATTCGTTTTTACAAAAGATTAAACATAAGCATATGTAAAAGAAGCGTAGCCAGATTAAAGTTATGAAATGCAAGAAGGAAACCACAAATGAGCATAAAAAGGAAATAAGAAGCCGCCTTCATGTGCCAGAGGAGCAAAGAGCCGGTGTAAAAAATATGCGTATTCATAAGGCGCGCCCCCGACCTCAAGGTCCGTAATAAGACGTTTGTTTGGTGGAAGACGTTGCGATATTGAGGATCTTTACATTCAAACGCAACATTGATTCGGCGGGTTTAATCTCATAAGCACTTTAGCAGCTGGGTTCGCTGTGCGCAACTCTCTCTCTCTCTCTCTCTCTCTCTCTCTCTCTCTCTCGTCTCTCTCTCTCTCTCTCTCTCTCTCTCTCTCTCTCTTGGTTGATCATATATTCCATCAGCAAAACAAAAATGCACCTGCTTTCGTGAAGCGTTAAAGGTAGGCAATCCCATTCGTTGTATAATTAACTAGCTTTGATGACATATTGATTTATTTAGGGACCTCTATTTGGCAATGCATTCGGATGCATTGTTGTCATTATCCAAGTCTGTCCCTATGGGCCGAATTCTAGGTGATACTTTTCGATCTTTTTTTTAATTTATTTTTCTCGGTATTTCCTAAATTGCATCAGGAAATTTAGAAGAAAGTATTTTTGGTCTTCAGTAGAATTTTTTCTAAACTTAGTAGGTTTAAGTAATCGAAAGAAAAGTATGTTCTATGTATTAGGAAATTTCGAAGAAATTAATTTCAGTCCTCGGTATAATATTTATTTATTTTTTTAACTTAGTAGGTTTAATTAATCGAAAGGAAACAGTAATACACATTAACATTTTTTATAAAACCTCTTTCTCTCTCGAGATAAAAGGTTCTTTAATTTGTAATTTCGTATGCTAACTTAAAGACAAATATTTTTATTTGACTGCTAAATATTTCTTAACGGGTGATTGATTTGTTGCTGAGCTGAAAATAGACAAAGGCCAGTTAAGAATAGCAATCTGGTGTAGTGGCTGGAGAGTGCAGTGGACAAGTAAATAAAAGCTTAAAGCAAATAAGAACAGCTCTATTGTAGTGTTTACGAAATTTCCTTAGTTTTGTAATGACGTCATCTAGTCCGGAGTGGTTTTTTGTAGTCAAAAGCATTTGTTGCCTGCGGATTATACTTGAAATGAACAATTGTTACAGGTTTATTTTTCCAAGATATAGGAAATGGAGATGGCCGCTGCCATGATGAGAATAAACAGCTATCAGCCCAGTATCATAAAAAAAAAAAAAAAAAACAGAGGTTTTACCGAGTTTCCATTACAGGAAGAGATCGGACGACATTATTTAATGCTGCCTGACTATCTCTGTTTGTCTTACTTTTCCTCTCGTCATGTTCATGGTAATATGTATGTTCTTAGGCGGACAATCCAAACAAGGCATGAATATCTTACATGAAACAAGTTTTTATCATTTTATAATTTGCGAAAGAAGGGGAATATTTCTAAGCACTTAGAAAATAACGCAAAAACTTTTGTATCCTACCACAAAAATAATCTGTTCTTAAGAGATTTATCAGAAATATAGTCTAAAACCCACCATCTTTACCCACTGAAACACTGACTCTTCCAGCTGTGTTAATTAACGTCGCATAAAAAAACACTCTCGAACTTATTTTTTTTTAAGATTTGAAAGCGAGATGCCGAACTCTTGCGCCTTACCGGAGCCACAAATTATCTAACAGTATGGAATGTCTTGTAAGGGAATGAAACTGCAACAATAAAGGGTTAATAAAGAAGCAAATAAAAAAAAAAACAGAAGGGTCTCAATAGAATTCAGAAAAGACGACTTAAGGCTTCAGTCAGTCGAAAAACACAGTTATATTCGCGAATCCTCCATAAGCGTTATTTTCGTGTGATCATGTAAGCTGTCGAAAATATTGCAATATACTCTGATATTGTGAAATACTATCTGCCTGGTTATATGCCGAAGATTTTTTAAAAGACTTTCTACAACAGTGATGACAAAAGACTGCTAAATATTTCTTAAGGGGTGACTGATTTGTTGCTGAGCTGAAATAGACGAAGGCCGTTAAGAATAGCAAACTGGTGTAGTGGCTGGAAAGTGCAGTGGGCAAGTAAATAAAAGCTTACCGAAATAACAACAGCTCTAGTGTTTACGAAATTTATGATTTTAGTCAGGAAACTTTATCAAATCATTTAATTTTCTGATGCTTTAATACGCTCAGTATAAAGCAATTACGTGATTAATAAAAAAAAATATCAACCACAGCTGGCAGTTATGTTATATTTTTCGAAACCATGATTAGAAACGTGATAACTGGATGACACAACTTGCTCCAGGAAGTTTCTTTGATGAATCAGGACATGTTATTCTCACAATCGGCACAAAGGGTCAAGAGGAAAGTTAGGCACAGATAACAAGTAGGCGAAAATTAGTCAACCTAAAAATAGACAGAATATATGAAACCTGCCATACTTTGTCAGATAACTTAGATACATGTATATAAAAGCCACGTTAAACTGCTGCATAATTTCACCCATCTCAAGAATAATCATGAAATATAACTTTTCCATCAAAGCCAAATTCCGGGTTATGTGTGAAAATGTTGAATTAAAAAGAACAAATGACAACAAAACTACGGATAAAGCCAAAGCATAGTGCTACGAGTATTTAAGGGTGCAATTCATTTGACTTTCCCAGCAAGGTCTCGATGCTACGGTAACCATACATATATCAGCCTCCCTTGTTTTAACTTGGGTTTTGCAACCTAACCCAACGTCTAATGCCAGGATGCAGATCTTGTATTTCCTTTGTCAGATCATAAGGGACGTTATGCTGACCCAAGTTCGACATATTATTCACCAACACAATTTTCATCAAGAAGAAGGTATCGACCATAGTATTGAATATTACTACTGACTGATAAACGAAGAGCTCGGAATAGATACTGAGGACATTGTTTAGTAAATCAATGGATTACATACCATAAAAGTCAACTAACTTCTCAAATAGAAAATCTAGCTAGCATCCAGTACATTTCACGTTTCGAAATGAAAGCATAAAGGTACTGGATCATCGCCTCTGGATTGTACGAAAACATTGTTTTTGAAAGAGGAGTCAAGTCAATACCTAATGGAATGCGTTTCACCGAAAGAAACATTTCACTAGTCTTATCTCTTGCTCTCTGTCCCCCATTAAGGCTTCCTTATCATCTGCCGTATTTTCCTTTATTTATTCACAGTAAAGACTGATATTTTCTTTGTTCGTTTTTACTACCAAACCTTTATTCTTATCGGGCAGCACTTTTTTTTTCTTTACAATTGGTAGATTTTTTTATGACATCGGGAGGTTTTATGCTTACACTGTTTATAGAAGTTTTTCAAAAAATTTCCAGTACTATAGATATGGATAACGTGTTTGGCGGGTGAGATGAGTTTAATTTATTTATATTTGTGAAGTGCAGATAATTTAGTTAGAGAAAATGAAATATGTTTCCTCTTTTTTTTCAGTCACCGTAGTTATCTTTTGGCAGAATAGTACCAATATTTATCAGTAAAATAATTTAGTAATATAAATTTTCGTAAGTAATTTGCTTTTGTATTCATTTGTCCTGTTATAAGAGCGTTTTCTCTCCATTAAAAAGGGTTATCGCACAAACTTCTGGACGAGTTTTCAAACAGTCTCTAGAGTTGGCCTTGGATTCCGTAGGTGGTGCTGATTTTAATTCAGCTTGGGTAGAAAAGCAATGTTAGGGATGGGCAAGTTTCATGACTACTGAGCGGCCCATTTCGTTTTCACTGCTCGTGCACTTTTATTAGGGTTTCCTTGCATTCATTCTTCAAGAAGTTCTCTGCTTTATTCAAAGTTAACTATTTAGTGTATAGTATCATAATTATTTTGTGATTTCCTGCCTTTTACAGCTCTGGCCTCCTTCGCTTTCCCCGACTGTCCTATCGCTTCCTCTTTAAGAGCGACCCAACACCAATCGTCGTCTATATATTAGCGAACTACGTTTGAAAGAGGAGTCCTTTGGCTTTATATCATGATTCATCACCCGAGAGAGTTGTCTATCCACCGAATATAAGTAGGTGTCTGCTTTGAAATGGAGAGAGAGAGAGAGAGAGAGAGAGAGAGAGAGAGAGAGAGAAGAGAGAGAGAGAGAAGAGAGATGAGAGAGTACTCTAATATAGAGAATTCAGTGCTTGATGTCGGATAAACGCTGGCCTTTGGTGTAATGATAAAAAGATGTTACACAGACCTTGTCTCCAACAAGACTAGGAAAGCATTATTCATCACAGCTTTTTAAAGTCTGTTAAATTAAAAAACACGTACGTATATTGCAGTATGCTTAAGTAGCCTATTTTTAGAATAGATCATACGCATGTGGGTTTTTCTTCATTTCCAAAATACATGGTTATATATGTATTCGCTCATGCCTGGAAATTAATATATCTGGAAGTTGACCCAGTACGCCAAACTAACCACATAATATGAAAAAATGAATCCTTGTCATTTATCCGTCATACTGAATAAAAGACATGATAGAGATCTTACAAAACTCAAAAGGCATAAAATTAGAAGGGACGATGATGAATGAAAAGAAAAATAAAAGACAACCGCTCTTACTGAGAATAAGTAATAAGTACCAGAACATTAAATCTTAAAAAAACTAGAATTCAATCAAGAATACAAGTAAATATCACAAGTATATCGAGATAAAACGGAAGTATGATAAAACAAATAATGAATAAACAAATATCCAAGCATCAGAAGTGAGAGTGGATGGGAGAACGAGGGAATAATGGCTAAAAAATTATACTGAATTCTCTCATTATTATTTCATGCCAAAGACATGAGACTAGAGAAAGAATAAAGCAGGGTACAAGAAGACGTAACATAAGGAAGAAAAACTCTCCTCTGAATTTTCCTGGATATCTATGAAGTTTTATCTCCTGAGGCTTGTTTTTGAACTTTGACGCAGAATGTGAAAAAAAACAAGCAATACAACTGCCCTCTGTATATTCCTTCAAGGCAGCAAATCTTTTATCAAGACCAGGTTTCCAAATAAGTGATACAAGCATACAAGAAACAAACACCTTTCATCTGACAACGCCTTTAACTGCGTTCCAACATTGCATTGCTGAAAGCAATTCTCAAGCGCTTGTATATCTCGTTGATTTTCCCTTTCCTGCACCAGAATAGGAGATTGCTGCAAAACCGACTGCTAAGAGATTGTCTGCATATATTTCCTTAGCGTGAAGATAATACCCAGACGGGACATTTTTTATGCGTTCACGGTACAGGCGGTCTTTACAGCATGACTTGGATGCAAGAGTGTTTTTACTTCTTTCACTGAATCAGCTAATACGGAGACAGTATGGAAGATGAAATTAAGCCCCAGTATCACAGTATCAAACTGAATTTAGGTATAAGGTTAAGAAGGGCACTTTGGTTGTTGGTAATGTAATACATTAATCAGAATTCTTATTTTGCTTATTTTTTTTCTGATTTTTTCATCGTAAGAACTTTCGAGTATTATGGTTATTTCATGTTTCAACACGTATATAAAAACTTCGTGAGGAAAGGACGTGAACGTTTTATTTCCCCAAGAGAAGGCTAAAGAGTTGGTCACCCAGAGTTCTTTAATATTAAAGGTAGAGCTTTTACGCATAGCTTAAAAAGTAGGAAATGTTGTAAAGGTTCAACCTATTCGCCTGTGTAGCTTTCACAAGCTGAGATTTCATAGGCGAACACGGTCACGTAAAGCCATTATTACACACGACACACACACACACACATTTATCACAAGAGCTGTAACATACGGTTACATGTGGCGTTTAAAGACCTTTTAATCCGTGCAGTTTTACGTTTCTGAAAGTAATTTATCAGTCTGGACAACATGAGCCGCAGCCGCCCCCCCCCCCCCTTTTTTCGCCTATTGCCCAGCTTTTCTGTTCCTTATTACCTCTTTTGTCTTACTGTTGTGCGAGAGACCGGAAAGAAGTGTTGGATGCACTTTACTGTACTTGTTACTGTAAACTTCTTTATGATTGTTATAACCATGAATTCTCTCCCCCCCCCCCGCTCTTAATCACGACGCCGGGACAAGATCCAGTTTCTCTCTCTCCTCTCTCTCTCTCTCTCTCTCTCTCTCTCTCTCTCTCTCTCTCTCTCTCTCTCACCTTTTCAAGTAAGTGATGCCACATTTCTGATTACTGCTGTATCTAATGCTGTATCTAAGCCGAGAGATGTATCCATTCCGGTGATACATTGCGAGAATGTTGTTGTTGTCGTTGTTATTTTTCACGTATTCTTCTTACTGAACTCTTTCTTTTTCTAGGAATTCATACGTCTGCCACACGGTCTTGGTATAAAGTTTATGGATGTTATCTAATTCCCACCGACTGTACTCAAAATGCAGCAGTACGTAAAGGTTGGAAGGACATACCGAGAAAGAACTTTTGCATAAAATCATATTCCAACATGTGTGTGCTTAGCGTAAATAGAAATACGGAACTAAGGACTGCTTATTTTCGCTAGAACTTAAATACGAGACAGTGGTTCCTGCTGATTCATAATGTTAATAAAAATAACTATCTGTTGGCATAAGTGATGCTTGGTATGTTCGGAAAATATACATATTAGCTAATAGCTCAAGCAAGGAAGAACCTAAAGCTACCCCATCTGCCTATGGGACCGAAATAGCACCTCAGAAGTGTAGCCGTCGAGGAATTTTCGTAGCCCGTTTGTGGAAAAAGTCAAGGGCAAAGTATCGGCATTTTATAACTCGTAACAAATCTTAAACAAACATTTATAGCCATAGGTGCTATGTCTATTTGGAACACGTTCGCTTTAAGTTGTTTTAAGTTGTTCAATAAATTCCTTTGGTGAATTTAAAAGGCAACTTTAAGAAACGTATAAGAAACTTCGTCTTTCCGTCCGCCTCTTGCAGCGGTCTAACCTCATGAAGCAACTCTTGTTTTCATTAGTGTTGAAATATATAATTAGTCCTTATCATTTTACCTCTCTCCAGTTCCATTTCTGTAACAGGTTCAGGTGACGAGGTTTTCCATACCGAAAGCCGTTTTAGGAGCTCACGATTCTTACATTTCTATTTCTACCGAAACCACTTTTTATTTTTCACTGTATTATGCTTCCTCATGGAGATTTTCATTTATTATACTGGAATTTCCACTTCCCTAAAAGTAGTTTGTTCACCCTTTGCCATCACAATGCAACCCAATCCTTCCCGTCGCATTCCTTATTTACTTTGTGCAGAAGAGCAAACACTCATGGTCTCGGGAGGCTCCAAGGTGTCATAATATCAGGGACGTACCAGAGGTTATTTCCTTCGCTGTAAAAGCTTTGGAACGCGATTTTCATGATGCGTTGTGGATTTTGATGCTCAACAGTTGAAGGGAGGTCATAATGCAGCTTCAGAGCACCGAACACTATTCCAGTTTTTCCGACAGAAATGTTTAACAGATGTATTTATTCTTGTATTATATATATATATATATATATATATATATATATATATATATATATAATATATATAATATATATATATATATATATAATCAGAAAGCTTACAAACGTCCTTTAATATCCAATTCGCTCTACCTCGGAAATAATATATTTTCATATATGTTACCGAAGGGGAATTTTTTAGTTGATAATAAGTTCACCGTCCCGTGGGGTCGAACCAGCGAAGGACGAGATATATATATATATATATATATATATATATATATATATATATATATATATATATATATATATATATATATATATATATATATATATATATATATATATATACATATAAATTGTCACCGGTACATTTAATTTTGTTTTGCTTATCTTCTTTCGCACGTGGAAATTGTCATCTTTGGAAGCTTACTTAGCGAGAAAATGGCATTTATTAATTATTCAATATAAGTTTTGTTGAAATTTTTTTTTTTCAAATCTGCCTAAATTCCCCCAGTGAAGTACCAGATCTATCTTTTGATCTTTATGTTTGTTTGTCTCTGTCTCGCTTTTCTTTTTCTTCAACGAGCCTGCAAAATTTTCAGTTTAAGTTGAGAGGTTCATTTTGATTTCTGCCTAGCTTAAAAGCTGCTAAGTCTGCTAGAGTTTTTCTCAAAAAGAACGAGAAGAAAACATGTCTCAGCTTTTTTTTTTTTTTTTTTTGCATGTCATGTAACAATCTGATGTTAATATTCGTTCATCTGTGATAACAAATAATGTTTTATGTTTTAACGATGACAATAACAGCATCATGGGATAAAAATCACAGTTCCGATAACAAGGTAATCATAATATTAATAAGAATAAGGAGGAGCGTGGAGAGATACCCCACGGTAATACTATCTTAAATTATATATGAGTTGATGGTTATTAGTTAGATAATATTTATTCCTTCTTGGGTGTCTGGGTCGCCTTTCGTTCCAGTTCTTGGATTGTCCTTCATCTACGCTTTTACTCTTGCTCTTTACGGTACTCTGGTGTCAGTCATTATATCATTATATTTCCCTTTCATTTCAGAACATTATTTTATATCAATATCATTCAGACTATTTAACTGTGGTATTTTAATGATTCATTTCAATAATTATATTCATCAGTAAATACCTCCACCTCTCTTTACACAAGTACACAGATGCATACTGAACACTCATAATATTTATTATAGTAATATTTCTAATTCTTCTTCCATCTAAAATCTCTCTATATTTTCTCCTTTGCATCTCTTACTTTTTGTTTTCTATTCTTTACAAAAATACAACTTTTTCCTGTGATATATTTCTTTCCGGAGAATGCTGTTAACTTCTCTTGAATTTTAAAATTTGTTCTGTAAATAATGTTACTTAAATCTGCATATTTTCTTCTGTAAGTTCGAGCGTAAATGGATTAATTCAACACATAAAGTGTATATTTTAATTCTTAAAATTTCCCCTACTATTGCCCATTGTAGAAAGTAATAGCTAGGATGAAGGCTTTTATTTTGATATCTAGATTTTTGCTTATCATTTCTTATTATAGACGTAATATCTACTGTGATGGGATGTTTTATTTTGATATTGCAGTTTTAAATTATCTTATCTAGCACATAATAACTATATGAGGTGAGTTTAAATGTTTGCAAATTATCGATCTCAGTTATTCGTAAACTATCTTACCAAAATCTTCATTCACTCGAAGGTTTCTATCTCGAAATCATTAAGAGGGTTACTGATCTGGGATAAAAGTGGGTCTGAAACAAGTATGTCGTTTCTCCTTGTTTATATGAAACTTTTTATGGTCGGAGTGATGTGAAAATTCAGATCAAAGCTAATAGACATAGGTTCAAAGTTGTAGATAAGAAAATAGTTCGTGATCGGAGTATGGAATTACTCATATTGGCAGATAATCATTTTTGGATAGTGAAGAAAAAATGCAAGAGAGGTACTAACTGAGTTTGAAATTGTTTGTACGAGCAAAAGGTTAAAGTACTTATGAGGAAAGGTTTGAGAGTGAATGGACACCAGGAAGATGGAGCCATCGGTTATAAGAAAATGTAAAAATGAGAGAATGCTTGTATGAAGTCAGTCGATTTTAGTTATTTTTTCTCCCTAATATGATCATTGCAACAAATTTTATTTACAAAACAACTTTACCCTCCTTAGTTACAAGGGTATTCTCTTTCTGATAGAACATTTGTCAATCCTTGCGTCGTATTTCTTCATGTATTTTTTAAGCCCTCTTCAGGATTTTTTGTTTATTTCTGATACATTTAGCAAAGGCTTTCCCTATCAGTAATTTTACCTTGATAACTTATGCATTGTTTAATACATAAAAGATTAATGCATATTTACTTCCCTGTATGTTCTTAACATCAGATGACAGTACCAAAGCGCACTTAAATACTTGATATGTCCTGTTCATTGCTTTCATAGAGATGTAACACGCTCTATGACGTTTCAACTGGATCCGTTTAAAGCCCACATATTTACAATGAACCAGACAGTATCACAAGCAGCGTAATCTGTGCTTTAACAGAAATATCATTCCAGTATGTACTAAGGCTTTGGCATAAAGAAGCACTGAACTTTTGCGAATGAAAAAATCAACCGTGATTACATTATGTAGAGATCAACTTTGGCTAAAATCCAAATATACCAGTATATATATCACAACGAATCAAGAGGGATAAAGAAAGTATCGGAAAACTGCTTATTTGAGAGAGAGAGAGAGAGAGAGAGAGAGAGAGAGAGAGAGAGAGAGAGAGAGAGAGAGAGAGAGAGAGAGGTGGGGGGAATCGTAATGAAAACAAGTTTACAACTACTCCTACTGCTTACGATTATGGGCATAAAGAGAAAATAGAAGAAAACTGCAATGATAACATGTCATAATTCCGCAACCCTAATCATTTTTGAGTAATACTATTTACTCTTCAAGATTCGACGCTTATCTATCTCCACTGCCCTGTTTATAGGCTCTAAATTCCTTTTGTTTTTAGGAACGAGCTTAAAAGAGGACAATGATCTCGGTTGAAAGCTGAGGAAACTACTGATCAAACTGCGCGAGTGAGGACATTAACGAAGGTTGATGGGTTAACGGACGTTAGGAATGATCATAGAGAATAGCTGAGTGGCCGTGAAGAAAAGATAAATGGCTTTAGTGCCAGTATTCAGATTCCGAGGAACGCTGTCTTCCCGCTAGCTGGTCTGTAA
>JANJGK010000005.1:17323509-17326009 GCA_039081455.1 Macrobrachium rosenbergii | reverse complement strand
ATAAATTAATGACTTGAACAGAATGCTGCTAAAGACTCATTTTGAAGGTAGTGAGGTCTATCTTTCTCATTATAATCCTCGGTCATTCTTTCTGATGAACATGAGGGTTATTGATAGTATGCTACGGAAAAGGTTTACGTTAATTACCGTAAAAAAAGGAAAATGGCACATACTTATAAACATATCCATTTAAATTATTCTAAATAAGAGGAACTGAATTACGAACGTCCGTTTTCGTAGGTCAGTGTAGGTGCATGTTAAATTTAATCAGTTAACTCTAGTTAAGAGAAAAATTTTGTTTAATACATTCATTGAAGGATCTGAATTGAAATAGTTTCCTTACCATATCGACTCTAATTTCCAGATAAGGATCCTCTTACGGTAGTCTTTCCTTACCTTCTGCATTGGTAACGACAACTTTCAGCCATTAGCACGAGATGTTTGCTCGCATACGTGGTGCTGAGTGTCGGACCATTTTAGCTTGTTCTGTCTCGGTATGTTTGGTTAGATTATCAGAGGCAAAACACGTTCAGAAGTCCTAGTTATTTTGTGAATAAGGTCATAATGAACATTGTTTGTTAGTTTTTACTTCTATATATTTTTATATTCTTAAAAGGAGAAAATCAATATCAAGAAACTAAGTACCAGGATAATGACATCATAACTGTCGGAGAAATATTAAATAAAGTTTTGGTGAAGGTTCATCATTTTCAGTGACCTAAAACTCAAAAACCGAACTTTTCGAATCGTTATTAACTGCAGTCTGAGTATATTGTTGCTGAAGTTACTGTCATACTTTCAAAGCATTTTCGATCACTTAAAAATCAAACTGTACCTCGTACTTTGTAAATTTTCCAGACGAAATGAATGAAGCTTTTCCTATGGCGTTTCATGTATAAACAGACAGGCAGACACACACATACACAGGACACACACACACACACACACACACACACACACCACACACACACATATATTAATATATATATATATATATATATATATATATATATATATATATATATATATATATATATATATATATATCTTTAGTAAATTATGTCATGCCACTGATTATAAAGCAGAACAAGCAGTTCAAATCAGTCATTCTACATTTCCTATCATTAATTATGGAGGAAAATTTTGATATTCACTCGACTGCACGTGTCTTTAACAATGGAGGCATAAGATCATTCTCTATATAACTTTTCTTTTTTTTAATATTCAAAGGATCTCTTCTTCTTGCATATAGCAAAATATTATTCCGTTTGAACCCTGTCAATTAAGATTGCAATGGTGTTTTTGCCATGCATACAACACAGCTGTTCCCTCCAATAAATATCGCCATAACGTAATAAAAGCAGTTACATGGAACCAGCATGGTATGAAGTAGATTAAAGGAAACGAAGGAATAAAGTATTTTTTGGATACTGAGACTTCCAAAAGCCATATCAGTAAATAACACTCTCTTTCCATCAACGCAGCTTCATATACAATGATGTTGCGTTTTCTTTTTATCCCCTGCCTCCCACCCCCAACTCACGCACACTTCTCATTACTCGGAAGACAGTGGGGTGCATAATTAACTTCTTCCTTTTATTAAAGGTGACTTATGTATGATGTTCCACCACATGTCTTTACAGAAAAATAGCCCTCTGTACAGTATACATTATAAACAACAATAACTCGGATACAGAAAATATTGGGTCAATAAATGATAGAAGTTTTTGTATATGCTGGTAAGATACCAGCTAGATTTAAAATCTAATATTTTGTTAGCTGTGCTGATGAGACCATCATTTATTTTTCTCTGGGAACAGCAAAGACGAGTATTTTTGATTTTCATGGTTCTATAAATTGCGATATTATTATAAATTCTTATCGACATCGTCATTTTATTTTAGTCATATTGTGATACCGATAACAAATACTATTGTATTGTATATAATAAATATATGGAAGAAGTTGAACTCATATACTACAATCTGTTTTAACCAGACTCAGGCTAAATCTAACTGTAAAGAATGTTTTTAAATATGAATTTATTTCTGAAACTTCTAACTTGAATTCGTCAGCGAAAAATCAGATATGAACGTTCAGTATAAAAGGATCAGGTTGAATTTCTCTTACCAGGAATAATACGATTCGCTTTTTGTGTATTTCATTAAAATATATTACATTATTGACTGCAATCAATATTATTATAATAGAACAGCAAGAACATACCTGTATAAGAGCTTGAACTAACTTTCTGACTTATTTAAAGGGTTAAAATTGAATGTTTCAAATGGAGAGAAATTCATTCTAAACGATGTCGTCTGATATGGTGAATGGAGTTGGCAATTGAAAAAAATTCAGCAACAACACAAATTAACTTAGGCCAGGACCTCATATCACTGCGCAGTATTTTCACTCCATGAGAAATTGTTGGAGTTAAGTGTAGCGATGACTTTCGCCCTCGCGGATGTCTTCTGGGGATAGACAAAATTAAGTGGGGCTA
>JANJGK010000005.1:17320558-17323409 GCA_039081455.1 Macrobrachium rosenbergii | reverse complement strand
TTTCACTCCATGAGAAATTGTTGGAGTTAAGTGTAGCGATGACTTTCGCCCTCGCGGATGTCTTCTGGGATAGACAAAATTAAGTGGGGCTAGCAACCTTATCCCTGGGGACTTGCAAAGAAGTTTGAGACTATTTTTTTAGTTAATTAATGAAAATGAGAATTTATACGGAAACACGAGAAAACAGTAAAAAAAAAAAAAATAGTGCTGACACACTGATATAGCTATCCTCGTGAAAAGTCATGTTCTCTAAGATTTAATATATATACTTGCAGGTAGAGCAGAGTTTCAGAACTATGAATGTTCATATCAGCGTACAACATTAAATATAAAGAAAATTAATAAATGAGACACACACACACACACACACAGAGCAGCTCTGAGTCTGAATCTTTTTGTAAACCTGATTATGTAGTAGTATCTTTATTTAATGCGCAAACGTGATCGTGTCTTCGTGTGAGTGTCCGATAGGAATTGAATTATACCTCTCATGAACTAACAACTTTGTGCAAGTCTAGTAACCTCTTCATAAACAATCACGGAGTACTCATTAATTTCGAAAGTGGTTTGCCAAGAATAAGTAGGGGAAGACTTTTAATAAAGTCAAAACTGAAACAGGGAAATAAAGTTTCATTCTACTTTCTGATACAAAATAAAATTACATGAACTGAAACAAGTTCTGATATTATTTGAGACACACGTAGTAAAGCAATACCCCACAGCTTTCCAGATTTTTTTTATTAAAATCATTCTTGCCACCTCACTGTGCGGAGAGAGAATTATGAGTAACTTTAAATAGAAAAAAATATATTTTTAATATTAAGCAAAGAATAGATGCGAAAAAAGCTGTGAAATCTATCGGGAAAACCTAAAAAAAAATCAAGACACAACAAAAGAGAAAAAAAAATGTCTCGAGGGTAGAACGTTCAACGTGATTGGTGTGTTGTGAGATTGGTCAAGAATAGAAAAATGTATTCGAAGAAAAAAGTACTTTTTCGTCCTAACAACTCTGTACATTTTCCAGGGAAGTTTAAAAATGAGGGTCGGATACAAACAGATCTCTTCAAGATTTTCCCAACAGGGGAGACTGGCTTCTTGTGAAATACGTTTTTCATAAGTCGTTGAAAGGATGACTGGACGACAGGTAAAGAAACAGAACGAAAGGGATAAATAAAGAAAATGAATAGCACAAAGTCCAAAGATATTTTCGCTGAATGCAGTACCTCATTCACATTCTAAAAGACCGTGCGGATACATTTAATCATATATCTATTTGCGTCCGTGTGTAAAATAGGAAAAGAATAAACTCGCAAGAATGAATAATGCTCTAGTTCCTAAATCATGCAGTGAAAGGGCCCTCCCAATAGCAGAAGGACGTTTTCAGTGCATATTCAACCCGGAACAGAATATAGGATTGAGGGTGACATGAAGGCAGTTGTAACCCTTTTAAAACTGAAGTCCACCAGACAACCCTCAGGGAGCGAATGTTTGTTCTCGCTATATTTCCAGAAAAGGGAGACAGGCGGAGAGGAATGCCGGATAACACAAAGAGCTGAAAGTAAAGTCGTATATAGAGTTTATGTACATTAAAGAGAAACAACATTTTAACACCTTAAACATTTTTTAAAAAATGTAAATGCGTTTGAAGATTTTGCTGCCACTAAAAAAGATTTTATCTGAAGTTTTCTGGTGTTATTTGTTTTATTAAGCAGGGAAAGTTTGTATGTGATCTGTCAAAAGGTCATGGTGTATTGAGAACATAAACCTTTTCATTTATATCAGCAGAGTATTTACTAAAGTAATACAATATATGCAAACATATTTTTTGAGGATATCCGTTGGGATAATTACCTAAAAATTTATTGTACGTTGTCAAATGCGGAGGGCAATGAAACATACTTAGGTATCCTTATCTAGGCCAGGGCGATGAATAACAAAAAAAGTATGGATAAGGATACTGATAAAAAACTTATATTAACCACAAACGAAAATAAGAGATCTACGCCATAAAGCCTGCAACATTGTAGGAATCAGAAAATATAATTATTCTACTAATTCTCAAGCTTAGCAAAGGATATTAGAAACAGTCACAGATGGTGCAACCGGAGGCTAACGAGATAGAATTTTTGGAAGAAATTCTATATCTAAGCTCAGCGCAATAGTGTGCGACATTGTGCCAATTGAAGAGAATAAGGCATGCCAGCATTCTGTGCTGAAAAAAAGTTATTAGTAAGAGTTCAGAACGACGTCATTAATCATATGATTAACCTTTGATATAGCCCTGTAATGAAAGTATGAGGTCAAAATAAATTAGCAGTATTCAAATCTGGCATGAATAAGGCTTGCAAAGATACAATAAACATTTTTTGGAAAGATACGCTGAACTTGGACCTGCTCCCACCAGGAAGCATAAGGGCATGGCTTATCAATTAGATGAAAGAGATAGAGAAGAAAAGAAGCTGATGTGTATATAAATTTCATAAGCATCCATGCAGAATACAATGCAGAACAAAAGCTTTGCTGGACTTAAAACAAGCACTGGAATTCTGAAAGAATGGTTACAATGGAACTGATTTCTCATAGAGTAGTATTTATCATTAGGAGAGCAAGCTATTAATTTTTTTGTGGAATATTTTCAGCAATGCACAAGATCAGGATTTCCGAATTTTCTACTGTTGAAAAGCTTTCATTTCAAGAAAATAAGCATAGCAATTCCTAGGAAATTTAAGAGATATAAATAGCAACAGAGGGAGGGACCAAAATGTAATGCGCCACAAGCTCGGGTAAAGTAGTACAGAGAGTAAGTGTACAAACGAAATTGTTTTTAAGAGGAGAATATGAAAGATCTAAA
>JANJGK010000005.1:17268058-17315558 GCA_039081455.1 Macrobrachium rosenbergii | reverse complement strand
ATATATATATATATATATATATATATATATATATATATATATATATATATATATTTACTCAATACTTATCTATAACCACACATAACCGTCATCTTGAGCAATCGACGAATAACATAGAAATTAAAATCACAACCAGATAACTAAGTATTTGGTACTCTTCATTAGAACAACCGCCATTAGCAAGCAGGGAAAAATGACCCTCTAATGCCCAGTGACAACAATAAGGCCATCTGTCTCCACCAGCTTTAGACAGTCAGTGGATGCAGATCTTCATGGATTCTCTCTTGACGCTCCCATTGAGAGATAAGCTTCATCGAAGCTCTTTTATGCCTGAGACTTTTTCATGTGGCTCTTGTGCAAGATCTCGAATACACATGAGTGACGTTTCCGATTTCTCTCTGAATGCATCTGAATTTTTTCAACGGAACGTCTCACTGCCTCTTCAGTCCTTACCTCCCCCGTCTCCTACCTCACCTTCTTATCTCCCGCTTTTATTTCCTCTTTCTGGCACAGCGGCTACTCAGCCTTATTGATTGAAATTGGCAGTTCCTTCTTTGTCGAAATGCATGGCGAAGAAAGATATGTCTGGCAAACTCTTGGAGTGTAAGTATATATTTGTTATTACTGTTGCTGTTGTTGTTGTTTTTAAAAGTGTAATTGTTGTTGTGGTTATTTTATGAAATTCTCATATTCTTTGCCATAATTAAGGCTCTTTGAAAACCAGTGATTTAGTAAGTCGGCTTTAGTTCATGTGTATCCATAAAGGTGTGTAAAACTCAAAAAGATTTATTGTAACATTTAGCCATAATTTAGACACTTAATTGATAAACTTTTCAGGGCGTCTTTAAATACAAGAAATGTATTATTAAGACTAAAATATAGCTCTGAGCTGGCAAAAACAGAGGATTTTGATGAATTGTTCCATCATAAGTTTCAAAATTCCAAATTCAGTTACGGAGGTCAGGCGACGCATTACTAATTAGAAAGAGAAGGCATTCATGCAAGCAAATCTAGAGAGTTTTAAAGAAAGCACATTTCCCACATAAGGTAAAGAGGAATTGCATTTTTTAAGTGAACTATCATTGATAGGTAGTGCTTATAGGATGATGAAAGAGGGGACATGAAACAATCAGTTTATAATTTCCACTATTAAAGAGAATACGGAATGTAGGTCTGCTAATTGTTGCCAATCAATCCGTGTCATGGTGCTCAATGTTGTGTATTTTGTTTAACAGTAAATATATATGTGGTTAGAATCGTAGCATTCATATCCAGCTGTTCAAAATACACCATGGTTTGTTTTGGAATGGAAATATGTCTATTTTAGCGATGGGGTTATCGCTTGTTCTTTTAACGCTTATCATCAATATTATATTTCCGGGTATCCCATGACTTCGTCTGTTCACTTCACAGTTATTATCGTTTCCTTCTTTGTCAAGGTCAGCACATCCTGGAATTTAAGTCACTTAGCAAATACACATTTTGGGACAATGCAAAGCTGTTTATTCAGTTTCACCAGAAAACACCAGTCATTGACGTTGGAAACTGTTCTAAAGAGAAATTGTTCATTTTCTGTTAGTGCTGTTTCGGTAATATCCCGGTAATACGTATAATGTCCGTTACACAAAAATCAGGTAGGTAATTACGTATTCTGGATTTGATCGGTTTCATTAACTCAGCTCAGCTCTCTTCTGTTATGTTTGCATAGGCTACATCAGATCCATTCTGACTTTTAAGAAACTGTATAGGTTTGTCACCGCCAGCCATTGTTTGAGCCAATACCTGATTAGATATCAAAGTTTTGTCACTTGTTGAGATTCCATTGATTTTTGGGAAAAATAGCTGAAAGAGTCACTGGAAAATAAATACAAACAAATAAAAAATGCGCTGAAGTATCTTCGGCGCAATCGAGTTTTCTGCACAGCGTATAATGCTGTATGAAACTCTCAGCCGCGGCCCATGAAACTTTCAGCCACGGCTCGGTGGTGGCTGTGTTGGCACCTATAGCGGTGCCAGACGCACGATCATGGATAAATTTAACCTTAAATAAAATAAAAACTACTGAGGCAAGAGGGCTGCAATTTGGTAGGTTCTGAGGGCGGACAGAAAAAGTGCGGCCGGACAGACAAATAGTCATCTCAATAGTTTTATTTTACAGCAAACTAAAACTAAGGAATTCACAACGTAAAGGGAAATTTAGAGCCATCGCAGTTCTAACATTTCGTGGAAGGTGCACCCAAAATCCGAAGAGTAACCTGCAAGAAGCACTGCTGAGTGAGTGTGTGTTTTCGGTTCTCTCGTTGTCTGTCTGCGTTTGCATCACTCATAAATATACGTCTCAGCAGTTAATTCAGTGCAATAACAGTGATTCTTAAAGTAATGCGGTGTTCCGTCAGTCTGTGAAGGAAATACGATGAGAGGATATTGTGCAACAATCCTGAATATTAAGGTAAGATGCAGTTAGGCAATTTCCTCAATGTTGTAGTCTTTGCCCACAGAATTAGTGGGTTTATAAGCGAATGCACATCTTACTGCGTTTTCGTTTTTTCTTTAATATATTACAATATTACAATTGAAAAGCACGAGCACCTTGCAAAAGTTATTTCTTGTTTTAGGAAAGTATTATGAATAGTAGGTTCACGTTATATCTTTGCTTATAGACATGTTAAGTAGAGTTAAGCATGCATACTTTGAATATCAACTTTGTATTCTAATTCAGTAATTTTAGTAGCATACCAATAATGACAACTGTCTAGAATCATGCTTAGTCATACATCAGTGATTATCTTTTATAGTGATGTTTCGATTCTCTCCCACATAATGCATGCACACACATGCATATATATATATATATATATATATATATATATATATATATATATATATATATATATATATATATATAAATGTGTGTGTGTGTGTGTGTATATATATATATATATATATATATATATATATATATATATATATATATATATATATATATATATATATATATATATATGTATGTATATACATGTGTGTGTGCGTGTGCGCTTCATCATATACATCCAAGCACCCTAACCTGATCAACATTCCGTGTTCAGCTTTGAGCACTTAACGTGTTTAAGCTGCTTTTGGTGACAACTTGACTATTTTAGATACCACATTGAATTGCTATGAGTAGGTAAGGCCATAGTATATGTTGCAGGATCATAATATAATAATAATAAAGTACCGAAAGAAAACTGAGGAAATATGGGCGTGGCTGACTTTATATTAAATCTACGGTTGACATAATTATTCACATACGGGTAGCTTATGTTCATCTTAATATAGGAAGGAATCACTCCCTTAGCGTACTTACTTTATAATTTTGTAATATCCTGAACCGTAAATTACGTTGTGAATGCAATAATGTTACCCATGCATTACCTTAATTCATGATCATAGTTTAAAGTCCCAATATGATAATCTGAGTCTGTTGACGTGAATTCGTTACATTTTATTAAGGATAAATGCCAATTGTTAATTCTGTAAGTAAGTATTCCTTACGTTGAGTGTATGAGATCAGCTTGTAATTAGTTGTTTCAAGAGGCATTCGCTACTTAAATACTTAACTGTTATTCATTTGGGTCTCATTCTTAGAACAGTATTTTCTTTTATTTTCGTATAATGAAGGATTTCCAATTAAACAGTTTTAAGTTACTATTTTCTGCATATGTAAGAGATGTTCTGTTATTGTCTTTCAGTTAACAAGTGCCTCTAAAGGGACTTGAAGACATAGTTATTGGTAGTTGTTTAGGTTTATGCTTCCTTTTCGAGCTTCCTTGAAGAAGTAACAGGACTTGGAGGCTTACCGCTTCTACATATTTTGTAATACTACCTCTTACTCATCTTTGTTTCTGACACGTTGGAGTTTTCCAGTATCATGATTTTATTATAGATCTTTAAGTGCATCTAATTTGTAAGCAGTTATTTGTTGCGATTAATTTCAGCAATTCCATTTTCATTTCATGACATTTTTATGTAGTATGTTTCCGTATGATTGAAAATATAAACTGCTTGTCGGCAGTTTCTCTCCAAACGACTTAAATGCATCGAATTGGTTATTTTCAGTATAGAGAAGTTTTATGTTGCCCCTGCTGGTGATTTGTTACCTTACAGTTAAAAGAAAAAATCTAGCATTTTTTGTCCATAACGGAACCAATCTGCAATCAGATTTTCAAAAACTTCACAGAGGCAATTACTATTCGCAAAAATGTCAGAGGAAAAACCCCCTCTTTGCCATAAACCACTATCTTATTCAACTTGAAGCGAAAGGCAATTTACGAATGAAATGTGCTTTCCTCTGAACGAAAGCAAATAGAAAAACTTATCTTCACGCTGATTGAATAACTGCGTTTTTTTTCGTTTATACTTAAACATAATTTTTTAATTTTTTAAGTTTTTTTTTTATATCGTCTTTTTATCTTTCCTACTCTTTATAGCCTTGTTCACGTTTCCTTTAATTTTTTAGTCTTTGTATCCGAAATATGTTTGACTCTAAAAAGATATATTTTTTTAATATATATGGTAATATTCTTGTGTTGCTAATGAATTCATAAATTTTGAAAATTCTGTTCAGATACTTCAGCTGCACGTTAATACCATTTGTTCATGTGGTTAATATCCTACTTTATAAATGTAAATGCTTCCAAAAAGTCTTGTCTTTTCGTTTCGATAAAATTGGTATTTTATGGGCAACAAGAGAAACATATGAATGATTTGAAGTGAACAGACGTAGCACAAATTAATGCACCTGTTAACTTAATGACTTACAGATAAAGGCCAAAATTGTATTAAAAATGTTTTCTCAATAATTCGCCACCAAAAATCTTGCTTCTGTATATCAAATAAATAACGAAAACTTTTGATGTTCATTTTTTATTTATGTTGATGAAGTTCCGAGGGACAAAGCAGCGCCAGTGTACTGTAAGAAAAATGATGGTGATCGGGAATATACATATATATTGTTCATGAAATTCCATAATCGTTATCAACAGTGTCCCTTTTTTTTAGTCCCGAAAGGACTGGTCCGAGCTGTTCTCGCCAACATCCACCTTGTTACGTTTAAATCGCTCTCACTGTCTTCGAAGAATTATGCAATGTCAGCGTTTTCCATAGGCATCGCCTGAAACTGCTCCTCAGGCCGACAACAATATCCTCTAGAGATAAATTCAAGCTGTAGGCAAATAATGATTTCCTTTCATCCGATATCTTCTTTTTGTCATCTGTAGCATGATACAGGATATGTCCTGCTCATTAAATTTGCTGATGAAAATTAGAGAAAAATGTTGGGAAGAAATTAAATAATTTTGTTCCTATTCCCTCACTAAGAAAGAGAGATAAAAATGATAAATACTTACTATACATTGCTTTGCCTTTGTGTCATACTTTCCTAAAACCCTGATTGCCGAAAAGGCAACACAAGCAAAATTGGCTGAACGATTACACACACACACAAATATATATATATATATATATATATATATATATATATATATATATATATATATATATATATATATATATATATATATATATATATATATATATACAGTTGCACTGGTTTTGGAGATGCGTTCAATTATGTATAATGTCTTTAAATTTTATCCTCTCTATCTCTGTGCTCAACGTATTGTTAAGTTCATTGAAATATAGTTTTATCTAATTCACGAAATGTATTATGCTTCCTTATAAGGAATTTTTTTTTATTAATAATAACAAGCATATTTTCTTTTTATGCTGTGGACCGCTTATTGTTTTCTAACTTTTACATGTTTTTCTTTACTAGTATTTTAATTTTTTTTTATCTTCCGCCTTTATTATATATATATATATATATATATATATATATATATATATATATATATATATATATATATATATATATATATATATATATATATATATATATATATATATTAGCGTTGTCTTAGACCCCTAAACCATCTGAAGTAATATCTACGATTAAAAATTTATGTAGAATAGCTAACCATGTTAAAAGGTTGTCGTTTTCTTTAAACATTCGTAGAGAAAACATAGATGTATTCGGGAAACTTTCTCTTCAGTTCTGTAGTTGAGATACTGTCTGTGATTATATAAATTTACAATATTTTTTTTTTTTTTAACTGACACTGGATTTCGAACCTAGAAGACTTTTCCTTTAATGAAGATGTCAAAACTCCCGCAAGTAAACGAAAATTTTCACCCAGGTAGTTAGAAATATGTCTTTAAAAACCTGTCAGACATTAAAATGAATGTTCTGTCATGCCAAAATCTTTTGCGTAATTGATATTGTATTCGATCTGCCTTGTGTCCAGTCTGGTGACAGGCGTGATCTAAGGAAGGATAACATGTTTCCGTTAATGTTTAAACCTTGCATGTGATAACTAATCTTTCAGTTAATTCGACAGTATGATCAAGATTAGCCATTCAAGTTACGAGATTCAGTCACAAGAAAGCAAAATTTTATGATGTAATCCTCTTGAAAAATATATCTTTTTATTGTTTATTTTCCATCTGATTTTATTATCCCCATTTCTAACAAGTTTCGATTTTTTGTTAAGTATCACGAATCATTTTTGAAGAATAGGAATGCAATAAGAGTGAGAAAAAATCTTAATTTAATAATTAATTTTGTTTAAAACCATGTTCTGACAATCACTTTCTGTTTAAATACCTACTGTACATTCCCTGTATCTCAATAAGAACATTTGCTCCTGTTCTCCTCCTCTTTATTCAACTTCCTCTCTCTCTCTCTCTCTCTCTCTCTCTCTCTCTCTCTCTCTCTCTCTCTCTCTCTCTCTCTCTCTCTCTCTCTCTCTCTCTCTCTCTCTCTGTTGTGATAGAAGCGTTACCTTTTAAGATCAAATGCATCATTCATAGCCTTTACCAAGACAAGTACTAACTTATTCTGACTAAAAGGGGACCAAACAATGAAGTACTTTGGTCAAAGGTACAACCGTCTCTTTTCGTCGTAAATGAATTATGGGATGTTTGGGAGGGACTTTGAAGAGTTGATGTTTATTTTGCATTTTCTTTGTGGTTTTAATTATTTAACAGGACTTTTCACCACGAAGGGGAAAGCGAGGTATTTCCAGCTTTCCAGATTAAAGTGATATTACGTTTTGATTTGATTTGTTGAAACGCTAAAGAGAATATAAGGCATGATACTGTTTTCCCAATGTGTGCAGTAGCAAAGCGTGACTAGATAAAGGAACTTACTTCATTTAAAGTGGCAGTAGGTTTTGAGCATATGACCCTGTTCACAGGATAATAAGGAGGGCAGATAAGAGTATTTATAGAAAGTAATTCTGCAGATAAGGTCCGCACGAAGATATCGATGACGAATATTTTTTTTGCGTAAAACAATTGTAGTGGAAGGAAATAATGCAACAGAAATGAAGTAATTTCCTGTGGTTTAACAATTACCATAAAAGGCGATAAAAACTCGAGTTAACGCTTGGCACCCCGCTGGGTTGAGAGAAATTTTACCTTTTTTTTTTTTTTTACCCTCTAGGATGTAGTTTCAGCATATGACGTCCTGTACTTTGGTTTATGTTTTACATAATTTGACAAAAAGTTCTTCGTCATAGGTGAAAAGCCGAGAAATATATATATATATATATATGTTTTTTTATAGTTTAAAAGGTGACGGGTATTTGTTCACCAGTTAGTTGTTTTAGCCAAGGTTAGTATGGAACTCTACAAATGAATTGTGATAACCCGTATAACTCTGTCCCGGAACTACGAGTTTGTGAAAACTGTCTCGTGTGTTTCATCGAATGGAAAATTAAACCAATTTGTTTTATTTGGTGAAATGGCACTGCAATTTAAGAGGTTAAATGACCCACTTCTAACAGGAGGTAAATGATTTTGAACATGAAAGAGGCAACGGAATTTCAGATAATTTGGATACGTTTGGGTTTTGGAATTAGCATTTACTGCAGAAGTCGATGATCTTAAAAGTGCAGTGAGCTTCTTTTTTAATGTCTCTATATAGAAAGTGGGGTTTGACCCCAGGAGAGGCAAGGACCTAGTGCCCACTGCCCAGGTAAAGTTAGTTAGGGAAGGGTAAGGTTAGGAATGGTTAGGTTAGGATGATTCCAGCCCCTACCCTTGCTATATTTTCATGCTTTATAAATTTTTGGATATTTGTTAGTGTTGGCATGAATTAGTCATGTATTTTTTAGCAACTATGTTGTATTTATGCCTTAACGTTCCTACTTGTGTATCGCTTTTTTAGCCCCTCCCCCACCCACCCAAAAATCCTGTTTCCCACTGGAGTGGAGTCTCCCATTATTGCTGGACGTTGGGGGATTGTGATGCCTCGTGGTTTTCCGAATGTCCTCATTCTGTTTATGTACAGTCCATAGCCATACCAAGGTTTTTTTTTCTCAAACTTTCATACAAAATTGTGCAGGGACCCGGTCTCCTGAATTACTGTACCAGATAATTATGTAAAGGATATTACTGCAGTCGTTTATATGATATCTTTTTCTTGTTTAGTGTTTGCCTACTGGAATCACTTAATTTTAAAGATTTTCAGGATTACATGAACAAATACAAAGAACTATAGTAAGGTAAAGAAATACTGGAAGATTCGAGAGAAGTACAATCAACTTCAAAGCCTTAATCGTTGGTATAGTAAAATCTCTCCAAATATTAGGAAATTGCTTAGTTTAAAGAGGTGATACCTAAATTCTCTCAATGCAGAGGGAAATAAGTGAGTTTGCCTCTTCTTCGTATCAACAGTGCCATTCCACAAACCTTATGAACTTACACCTGACATAACTATACAGAGGCAAAACCCTTGCAACTACGAGACTTGATAACTCGTCACTAAAATGAAAGCTTGCGTAGCCTAATTGTGAGTGCATAACTAACTATTTTTTCCCGTCCACGTTCTTAAAACTCTCGGAAGACTGATACTGGGCTGTTGGGTGCTACGTTATCTGAAGAGAGTAAAAGGTATTAGTTTGTCACACTTTTTCTATGAACGCTTTCTTTTTGTGTAGTTTTTTTTTTTTTTTTTTTTTTTTTTTGTGGAAAGGATATCGTCATGTGTTGACTCTAACATAACGATTTTCCTTTCTGAATGCTCTTACAGTTCCATGAGGGAGGCTTTGTTTTGGGAATTTTTCTGCCGTGTTTTCCCTTTATGCCTCTCGATTCTGTAGCATTGTTCATTTTTCAAAGCCAAATGTACAACTATTCTTTCTTATTTATTGCATTGTTTAAGGTTCTGCTAAGAATATATATATATATATATATATATATATATATATATATATATATATATATATATATATATATATATATATATATATATATATATATTAAATATGGCTTCCATCGTAAAAAGTTTCATGTAGCTATCAAAACAACGTAAACACCTTCAAGTGTTGATGCATGTTACGATTTGTTTGTTTCTCTCTCAGCCAATCAGAAGTCGTTTCCACCTTCTCAGTTTGAAGGGAGTCGTGTGGACTCTCCAGATTGGCTGAAAGCTGCTCAGAAGGTTTTCAGTCAGACTGTCGAAAGGACTTAGTTCGACCACGCATTTTTGACCTTGTCCTTATAATGTTGTGATTGCAAATAATCGAAACAGCTGGTGCTATGAAACAGACTTTTGTGGTCACCAAGTAGTTATTACAAGTTGTTGCTTTTCTGAGGGCTCGGTGCTAAGGAGATTTGTCAGCCAGTGAGACGGTGTGTTTATACAGTTCCGCTGAAGCTATTGCATTCCAATACGTTTTATTCTGCTGCCTGATTTAGGTAGGGGGAAACTGGAAGGAGATATCCGGCCACCAAGACCTTATAAGGTAAGGGGTGATCACAGCATAGACTCCGTAGAATAGTAGGCATTCAATAACTGAATCATATTGCAAAACCACTTTTCTTAGTTGGAATGTTTTAAGCGTTGTCATTTTGTTTTGTTTCTTGATACACAGGCAGCTTAAGGCTTTTGCCGAAAGCTCAGAATACTCGGTGTATGCTGTTCGGGTGCCTCGTTAAAGTTACTTTGTTGCTGTTGTTACTGGTTCTTGCTCATATGAGAAGCCCGCGAGTGTCTTTTTACCTGTGGATGAGAAAAGTGGTCTATGTTAATAAAGCAGAAATACGGATAGGGTAGGATGCCGAATCCTTTGAAACCTGTTGGTGTCTGTCAGAGAGTTGGTGTGAGTACATACTGTAGAGGCATGTTGTGGATGTAAACATTCCAGGAAGCAAAATGTCTGCTGCTATTCGGTAGAAATGTTCTTCTTTAATGAGCACTTTTAATCATGCTCAAGGAGGTAGCCCGAGATGGATAAGGTAACTTAGCCAAGAGCAACTAGAAACAAGTAAAAAATGGGCCGTGGTTTCCTCGGCGCAATCGAGTTTTCTGTACAGCGTATAATCAAGGCCACCGAAAATCGATCTTGTCTTTCGGTGGTCTTGATATAATGTTGTATGAGCTGCAGCCAATGAAACTTAACCACGACCTGTTGGTGACCTGTTCTATATCGTTGCCAGATGCACGATTATTGCTAACTTTAACTTAAATAAGATTAAAAAAAAATAAAACTACTGAGCCTAGAGGGGTGTAATTTGGTATGTTTGATGATTGGAGGGTGGAGATCAACATACCAATTTGCAGGCCTCTAGCCTGAGTAGTTTTTAAGAGTCTGAGGGCGGACAGAAAAAGAGCGAGGCTAGTGTATTTCACTGACCAAAATAATCGTAAGGGGTTTGAATATTGTTGACGTTTTGAGGATATTCAGTTTGTTGTAGTTTTCAGGTTCACTGATGTCAGTGATGTAAATATGTTTACATCAGTGTGGGTATTCTCGGACAGTGCCCCCAGGATTTTTGCACGGGGATCCCAAACGGTCCATCAAGAAGGAGCGAAGTAAACCCGTTCAGTAGGAGTTCCAGGTGCCACTGGCATTGATTAACCTTTTACCTGGGAGGAACGAGTAAAAAATCGTAAATTAGTCCAATGCGGGATTTTGTTTGCAATATTAAAGGAAAAGTTCAGTTACCATTTATTTTTGTTTCTAGGGAGGAGTAAAACGCCCGTAAATCAATACAAATTTGGATTCTGTTGGAATATTAAAGGATAAGCTCAGTTACTATTTATTTTGAATGATTTCTCGAAGTATGTAATGTACACTTAACATGAGAAATGGAAACTATGGGCATTCTGTTCAGCGCAGCAAATTATCACAGAAATAATACTTGGGAAAGCATCCATTAATTTTAAGAACAATGGAAATTTTGAATGAAATAAAATCTAACATAATTTTCTTGGACTGCCGATAATTATCGAGTAAAATATGACCCAGTAAAGTGTGATAGTCGAAATTTAACTAGTAATAAGTTCAAAGTATCATGACTCACGTAAACCAGATCAACCCAACCACTCACTCACTCACTCATATTGTATAAAACATGCACCAGCTGAACTTAATCGAAATTCCCGACTGAAGGTCATTCTTCCTGAGATAAATCACCCGCTTAGGTTCCTACCTGAATACTAACCTATGTTGCTTTCATTGTAAAATAAAGTATGATTAATTATAATTTATATTGACAAACTTGCAATAGGATACCCAATATTAAACGTCTTAATTAGTACGCAGATGGAAGCTATACAAAGAACAATACAGAAAAAAGAAAGCATCGTCTCTATCGCTGGAAACATTGTATAAATGGATACTTCTGATTATAGTCGACTATATAGTTCATTATAAATTGTACGCTACTCGTGGTTCAAGTGAATGTATGCTGTACTACGAACGAAATTTTTTCAACTTTCAAAGATTTTGATAGCAGTATTATTGGTCGTAGTCGTTTACTAAGTTTTGTGACTAGGTGGTCATTCGTTCTTCTACGCGTATTATTTTTTTGTTTGGGGGGCGTGGGGAGAAGAGGGAGGTCGCACCGAATAACAGTCATAAGTGTGAAGTCTATTCTGAATTATTTTTAACGTTTGAGAAAAGTACGGATGGATGGGTGACGACTGAACTCGTCAAAGCCCACCATATTTCATCTTCTCAGTCTCCCCATCATCAGTATAGTTCGTTTCCTCCTGTAAGGCGGTTAGACGTCAAATAATTCTCTCTCTCTCTCTCTCTCTCTCTCTCTCTCTCTCTCTCTCTCTCTCTCTCTCTCTCTCTCTCTCTCTGGCTAGACGTTGAAGAGGATCAAATAAATAGATGACTGGGAGTAATTTCATGGTCTAAAAGTTGGTCAGCTATTGCAGTGTTTACAACAAAACGAAAAAGTAAAATTATTTTGGAGAAATGGAGTAAGGTATTGAGTGTGCTAAGAGATTTAAAGACTAATGGCTTTTGAGATGAGAGGTTCTGTTAAATTTGGAAAACTGCGGTAAAGTATTAGTGGGTAACAACGTACTTGGAACGTCAAAGTCTGTCTACTACCACGGAATCACGTTCAGGATGTGGCCTGTGCGACTAGCAGACCGGGCCACAGGCCCAGCTATTGACCCAGGTAACCGCTGGTACCCATTTACAGCTAGGTAGGCTGCTCGGTCTAGGTGGGACACACTGCCCCTGGTACCATTTCCAGCTGTTAGTTACATCGTAATATCCCATTTGGTGGTTTTTGCATTATAAATTTTTACGTTTTGTACAGCTGTTAGTCCGGATATTGAGATTCTCTCAATACTGGAGTTTCCGGGAGGATACAAATAGTTTTATGAAAGATAAGAGCCGTCTACCCTACTCCGCAATCCTGTAGCCTCCAACACTAATGAAGAATAATAATAATAAAAAAAATAATAATAGTCCTTCTGTCATGTCGTCATATTTGGATGTTTATATGTTGTTTAGATATTTGGAACGAAATTCAACCCCTGGTCAAATTATTAAAAGGAAAGTTGTCATGGTTTGACCTTGAGTATTTCCATGCGCCTCCCAGTGAGTAGTTGAAATGTCCAGCCTATTATTATTATTATTATTTTTTTTTTTTTTTTTTTTTTTTTCGAGGGAGTGTGTGCCAAACCGACAGCCCCTCAAGGAAAGGAAAATTCTGATTGCTTAAGTGCCTACATCTGAGGGCAGGAAATTTAGGACCGTTCAACCAGTGCAGGTGATACAGATAGGAGTAACTTTTTTTTAGTTTTTCATCCGTCGTACTTTTGACTTTCCCTCTCTACTATAGACAGCTTTCGAAACAGTTTATGTGCATTGGTAAACAACCTTAGGTTAACCCATCGCCTTTATATCTTTCCCTTTGTTAGGTGAATTAGTTCCTTGTGTGAGCGAAGGAGGCCCAGCCATATCTTGAAGCAGAGAGCCGGTATTCATCGGCCACTTATCAAAGCCCATATTGAATGCGCGATCTGATACCGTTGTACGTTTACCCATTCGATAAGTTGGTATTTAAGAGGTAATGGAAGACTTCTCGATGCAGAAACAGTAAGTTTTGGAAGTAAAGAATAATTTTTGAAGAAACTTATTGTAATAAAAAAATTGTGGTCCTAGATTGACTCATTGAAGGCAGAAAGGAGGACAACCAGAAATAAACATGAATAATGAATATACTGAAGAGAGAGAGAGAGAGAGAGAGAGAGAGAGAGAGAGAGAGAGAGAGAGAGAGAGAGAGAGAGAGAGAGAGAGAGAGAGAGTGTCTACAACTTCTTGTCATAAGTATTATGTAATTCCTGACTGAATATAGATTTCCTAGATTTTTAGAATGTTATATATAGTTGTACACTGATTTTAGTATTGATCTTTTCGTAGGGCTGCTGTATATTCTCTCGATAGTTTACAAGTTACGGTGTTACTCGTGGAAATAGAGGTGTGTTAAAGCCATCGTGGGGCTAGTTGTACTTCCCAGGCAATCAGGCGTTGGTTTCTCTTTCTCTGCTTAAAAGGGGTGAATGGACGCTTGAACTTGGTTTAGTGACATGGCACTGAAGGTTGAATCTAGTCCTTTGAGAGAAAACGGCTAGGGAAAGAACGTGACAGAGACCTGATGTTTGTCTGACAGAAGGTTCATAAGTTTTGTTTGTTTGACTATGTTTGCTGATCTAGGATAGTTTTTTTTTTTTTTTTATAACTGAGAATTGACGAAGGTGCGTGGTCGGAACGATGATCTCCACAAAATGTTTCCAGCAGAGAAATTTACAGCTGTCTTGGATGTTAGTAATTTATCTTGGAAGTAGAAGGCCAAAGGTCTGAGTGATTTAGGAAGTAATATATCTTGGCAGAGGAAAATTTGATGAGTGATAATATTTCTTGGAGGGCGAGCAGAATGATTTAGGTAGTAGGGTGAAGGCCCAAGTGTCCGTGTATATATTCCGGAGGTCCTCGAGTTGGCCGTCATTTATTCAATCCAGTGGAGCCCGTTTTGTTACTTTATTATGTACCGGACCATCAGATCTCTAATGAAGGTAACTGACTGTGTTCCCGAAGTTTAGTTCTCAGGTGATGGAATGTGTTCCTGAAGTTTAATTCTCAGGTGATGGAATGTGTTCCCGACGTTTAGTTCTTAGGTGATGAAATGTGTTCCCGAAGTTTAATTCTCAGGTGATGGAATGTGTTTCCGACGTTTAGTTCTCGGGTGATGAAATGTGTTCCCGATGTTTAATTCTCAGGTGATGGAATGTGTTCCCGACGTTTAGTTCTCAGGTGATGAAATGTTCCCGAAGTTTAATTCACAGGTGATGGAATGTGTTCCCGACGTTTAGTTCTCACGTGTTGAAATGTGTTCCCGAAGTTTCTCAGGTGATGGAATGTGTTCCCGACGTTTAGTTCTCAGGTGATGAAATGTGTTCCTGAAGTTTAATTCTCAGGTGATGGAATGTGTTCCCGACATTTAGTTCTCTGGTGATGAAATGTGTTCCCGATGTTTAATTCTCAGGTGATGGAATGTGTTCCAGACGTTTAGTTCTCAGGTGACGAAATGTGTTCCCGATGTTTAATTCTCAGGTGATGGAATGTGTCCCCGACGTTTAGTTCTCAGGTGATGAAATGTGTTCCCGAAGTTTAATTCTCAGGTGGTGGAATGTGTTCCCGACGTTTAATTCTCAGGTGATGAAATGTGTTCCCGACTTTTAATTCTCATGTGATGGAATGTGTTCCCGACGTTTAATTCTCAGGTGATGGAATGTGTCCCGACATTTAGTTCTCAGGTGATGAAATGTGTTCCCGACGTTTAATTCTCAGGTGATGGAATGTGTTCACGACTTTTAGTTCTCAGGTGATGAAATGTGTTCCCGAAGTTTCTCAGGTGATGGAATGTGTTCCCGACGTTTAGTTCTCAGGTGATGAAATGTGTTCCTGAAGTTTAATTCTCAGGTGATGGAATGTGTTCCCGACATTTAGTTTTCAGGTGATGAAATGTGTTCCCGATGTTTAATTCTCAGGTGATGGAATGTGTTCCCGACGTTTAGTTCTCAGGTGACGAAATGTGTTCCCGATGTTTAATTCTCAGGTGATGGAATGTGTTCCCGACGTTTAGTTCTCAGGTGATGAAATGTGTTCCCGAAGTTTAATTCTCAGGTGGTGGAATGTGTTCCCGACGTTTAGTTCTCAGGTGATGAAATGTGTTCCCGACGTTTAATTCTCAGGCGATGGAATGTGTTCCCGACGTTTAGTTCTCAGGTGATGGAATGTGTCCCGACGTTTAGTTCTCAGGTGATGAAATGTGTTCCCGACTTTTAATTCTCAGGTGATGGAATGTGTTCCCGACGTTTAGTTCTCGGGTGATGAAATGTGTTCCCGACGTTTAATTCTCAGGTGATGGAATGTGTTCCCGACGTTTAGTTCTCAGGTGATGGAATGTGTTCCCGACGTTTAGTTCTCAGGTGATGGAATGTGTTCCCGACGTTTAGTTCTCAGGTGATGAAATGTGTTCCCGACGTTTAATTCTCAGGTGATGGAATGTGTTCACGACGTTTAGTTCTTAGGTGATGGAATGTATTCCCGACGTTTAGTTCTCAGGTGATGGAATGGGTTCCCGATGTTTAGTTAAGTATTGGAATGTGTTCCCGACGTTTAGTTCTCAGGTGATGGAATCCGCTAGTTTTTCTGACCTTTCTTCTAGTATGAATAAAAAGCTTCACTATACAGGCGATGGTCAGGTGAATAATAATTTCATTATTTCTAATACTAAAGAACCTTGTCTGAAATGTCTCGTGAGCTGTCATATTTTTAACGCATCAAAGCTTTTCCATACCAGGTGCAAGAGTTAGCAGAACTAGTGGTTAAGTCCTTATGTCTTTATTTTTAAAAGCCATATAACTGCTTGAGGGGGTTTTCCCTGGCTTAATAGAAGTAACTGTATTGTTTATACTTGAAACTCTCGTAAGGATGGCTCAGCTTCAACGTTTTAGTGTGGACCGACAATGTATATTATTTTAAATTAAGTGATATAATCAAATGGTGGAAATTATGCAGGGTTTTCATTCGTTCTTACACACAAATACACACACACACTTTAGCTTATGGTAAAAAAACACTTGATATTTATGCCTGCATAAAAAATGAAAATGCAGTACTGGTTTTTTTTTATATTAGTTTTGGTAACACTGTCATAAAGCATCATATGTTATTGCACATATCTATCCTTTCACCATACCATTACTGTGATTTCACGATAATTTGATAATTTTTTAATGTTTATTCAGTGGAATCAGCAGGACATACATTTTAAAAGAAGTCAATCTCACCCGTTTCCATATATCCTGGGTATATAGAACTGCGCGCTCATTTTTCGACGTTAATTTTTCTTTTCGGTTGCACCAACTATTAAAAAATATCCGGTCTTTATGTTTTCTCCTAAGGATCTCCTTTATAATTGTAATAATATCCTTTCCTTTCTCCAGGAGCAAGCTCCAAGAACTCGCGCCTATGACTCACCATTTGATGGATTGAGGAGAAGCATGTGCTGAGTGTGTTTATTCTGCTTCCGTCAAGAAACGAAAAGCTCCCACAGTTTTTCCAGGTGGGGAGTTTATTTTTATGTATTGCTCTAGGATTCAGCGTAGGACTTTATGAAAAGTTACTCCGAATGGTTGTTGATGGTTTTGGCGATTGCAGCAAAAGACGTTGAAAAACTTCAAGGAATGAACACGACTGGGTACTGCAACAGTTTCCTTAGGTTTTTAAATATTTCTCTCTCCTATACAGTCAGTCATTTCTACTGTACCTCACAGGGTACAAGGGATGCCTCGGAGAATCCTCGACCCAAAATTAAAAAAAGTCTATGCCCTATGCCAGTCTCCTCAGGTTATCTCAACATTCATGTCAGGTTACCTCAACATTCATGTCAGGTTATCTCAACATCCACGTCAGGTCATCGCAACATTCAGGTCATCTCAACATTCATGTCAGTTTATCCCAACATCCACGTCGGGTCATCGCAACATTCAGGTTATCTCAACATGTATGTCAGAATCGTGGCCATAGCATATTTTCAGTTTAATGTGACCCTAAGAATGAGACAGCGGGGGTATTTGGGCACCTGTGGTAATGTGTCGTTGAGTTCAGACTAATTTTTCCCTCGGTTACTTCAATTAATGGATTTCAGCGTGTATTTTTATTGTTCTAAATAGTCCTAACCTAGGTAAGCATAGTAAGGTTGCTTTTATTTTCGATTGTTAGCCTCTTATTACTTACGACATTGTTCAACATCTAAGTTCACAAGACTAAGTACAGCCGTCTTAAAGCTGTTTGGTTTTGCTATTGATTTGAAAATTAATTTTACCACTGATTAGAAGACAACTCATTAGCAAACCCAATGAATATTCATGTTCACTTGATGGTCTGTTGCTCTTGCGTGCAATTTCATCTACTGCTGTTCAGTGTAACTTAGCTTTTCCAATCTTTTGGGACAGAATCGTAGAATCCTGAGGAAAAGAAACTATGAACTACCTTAGGAAAAGAAACTGTGAACTACGGCGGTGATATGTCCAATCTCTCTCTCTCTCTCAAGTGAGCTTCTAACACCCATCAGGTCACCCCATACAGTGGTCTTAGAATTAAATTCTTGACCAGTATTTTTACCCTTCCACTGTCACAGTTTCAGACCCGTTAATAGTTATCCGTTCATCATCAGTTATCAAAGGTTTATATCTGTAGGCCCCTTTAAAAAGTCATTTAACTGAAAGATGCAGTTTATTGTTTTTAATAGCTTAATTGTCTACAACTGTTTTTTAATCATATCTCTGGTTTTACTTGACTACGTATATATTCACGTTTAATTTTTGTGTGGATTTATTCATACTGTGAAATGTTCATAACACTAAACGTGAGCACGTGAATGTGAAGTGTTCAGTAAATGAGCTAGGCCTTGATGATCATTCAGGTTCTAAATTCGGGTAGCTCAGGCACTGAGGACCATATATGATTTCTGGCAGAGGACCTTGAACATTGCCACAAGGAATTAAGAAACAGTCTATCGCTGTATTGTGAATCTGCTTGATTTACTGGTTGTGAGTGCCTCAGGTTACCTTAGGGACAGTGGTGGCGGGAGCTGTATTTAGACAGAAATGGAAATACATTTTTCGCTTTTATTTGCGTAGGCACTTAATATCCCAGAGGGTCTGAATATTAGAAATGAACTTTTAATTTTGATAACCAATTTTCCCAGTCGATGGTAGTTTTGCATTTTAATTTTTACTGAAGGAGCCACATTTATTAAGTAGTGACATGTTTGCATAATTATGCTTACGAAATGCAAAGGGGTATTGGTATGTCAAGCAACTTGAGAGGATATGTTGACATAATTATCGTTATTAAATGTAAAGCAGTATTGGCATGTCAGTTAACGTTTTCCTTTTAAATCATACAAGAGGCATGATGTTGCGCTGTACAGGCTCTAAGGCTGTAATGTACTGACATGTTTGGAGTAGCCTACGTTTGCGTTCCGCTACTTGGTTAAGGTGGATGAAAGACCTTTTGGTAATTGGCTCAGATAATTTAGAACAGTTATAGGGAGAAAAGATTCATTTCCATAGAAAGTGAAAATTGGATGTGTATGAAGCACGGAGTTTTAGTTTGACTGAGGTATTCATAAAAAAAATTAGTCGTGGGTCTAATAGCTTTTAAAAAATGTTTAGAACAACCGTCTTGCCAATATTTCCCATCGAGAAAGTAAGCAAGTTGAATGCGGAGGCTGTTGAACATACTGGAAAACTAAACTAGGTACATCATTCATTGCTCAGGGCAACAAGGGGATGAAGATTTTCATACTGAAATATATTAATATTCAGTGCACCTTGTGAATCAAGTTTTTCGTTCGTATGTGTTTAATAGTAAATGCTAGAAATCAAATCAACAGTGAGAATGGTTACCCGTAAGAGAACTGGAGTGTGTGGGAGGAGTGTGGGGGCATTAATTTAGCTAATTACTCGAGAAAGTAGATGCTGAATTTTAAAGATTCTTTTCTCTCTGCGTGCATATCCTTTTGTATAGAAGTATGAGTTTCTCTCTCTCTCTCTCTCTCTCTCTCTCTCTCTCTCTCTCTCTCTCTCTCTCTCTCTCTCTCTCTCTCTCTCTGTGTGTGTGTGTGTGTGTGTACGTATCTTTTCTACAGGCAATATAAATCTCGCTCTTCTTCTCGGTACATAACTTTTACTACGGGTAATATAACTCTAATGATTATATGTTAAATTTACAAAATTTAGGTGTAATCATAAATTTAAGAACGTTAATTTATTTTCACATTTAAAGCTTGAGACCATCGACCGGGAACCAGACTTTCCTTTGAAGAATATGCAGTAAGAAGTTCACGTGGTTGGACAAATGTTGGCGCCTAACGTGATCATCATTATACCGAGGTAAGGTCCTCATGCATGCTTTGATTCCTAGTGATAACATTGTTGAATTTTTGTATTTAAAAAATAGCGTTATTTTTTAGCTTTCTCTTAAGACTTGTATCCTCTTAACATCCTCGCATGATGTAGTAGATTTGTGGCTTTTGGTTATTAACACTTCATGGGTATGAATTCCTCTTCAAATGCAGTGGATGGTGGTACATGCATGAAATTACAAGAGTAAAACGGCCTATTAAGTACTGACTCACTTGACTAAAAACTCGTTTGCTCCACCTCAGCATGATTTGACAAAAAAATTAGTTGGCAAAGATAAAAGGCATGTTTGCTTGGATGTTGAATATTTGTTGTTAGTGTCCTCTCGTAGCCACAACTTAAAAAAAAATTGAAAATGATACCCTTTCATGTGGACACAAATTTAGAAAGTAAAAATCATACTGTTAATGCTTTAAGGGAGAGCAGTTCCAAGAAGTGACTGGATAATCCATTGGTGTGTGACTGGCTGATTTTCAATAGTCGATAGGAACGGGCTGAAGCGTTGCGTCACAAGAGAAATATGTGTCATTCTCAAAGGAATTTTTATCATTAAATATCTTTCACACGCAACAAAATTTTCCAGTGTTGTGACGATTTTGTAATTTTATACGCTTTTATGACGTCAAAAGAACAAGAAATGGCTGTTTTATTCGCAAGGTGTTTGTGGTGTTCAGCGTTTTGACAATCTGAAGTAAATACACTGCGTAATGTTAGAGCAGTGTGCACATTCTTGGAGAGAGTTTTTCCTTTTTATCAACAATGGATAGGAGGTTCCACCACTACTGTGACATGGCTTTGAGCTTCCCAAACAGAAGTTAATAATCCTTCTCCAGCGTAAGTGGAGAACTATATTATCACCATCATTGCATCTTTTATTAACAACGTTTATACATCGGCTCTTCCCATGGTAAACTATCTAGCTAAACTCCCATCTGATCAGTGTCCCGTTTTGATGATATTCTTGTACCTTTGTACAATCGTCGCCTTCCTGTTTCCATGCCTAATGCTTTTCTGACTACCTGCTCCCCATCTCTTCTTATCACATGTCCAAATAATCTTCGACTTTTAAGATATCAACTTATTTTTCAGCCGTTGGAATTCTGATCTCTGCCTCATCGTTATTTTCATTATAATAGATCCAAGGTATTTTGACCCTGAATCTTAGCGTTGTCTAGTGACAGCTTTTTAAAAATCTCCATTCTCTTTGTCAACCCCCATTTCACCCAAGCTGTCGCTAAATCTTGCTGTTTTTTCAATGCTTGCTTCGCAGTTCAGTGTCTCCCTAAGGTCACAGAATTTTTGTACTTCCCAGACGTGTCCTTCTACCACAGCATGGTGTTCCATCTCTTCCTGTTCTCCTTTTGTACTTTTTTTGACATAAAAAATCTCTTACTCCATATACAGTTCGTAATCCTGAGCATCTCTTGTGATACAATTTGCTAAATTCGATTTCATTCCTCTCTCTGTAAGTTCAGTATCTTATTCTACTACTACTACTACTACTACTACTACTACTACTACTACTACTACTACTACTACTACTACTACTACTACTACTACTACTACCACTATCCTTAAGCTATGAGGTCGGTTGTCTTGACAAGTCTTCTCCAACTATTACTGTCAGAAGCATCTAACTCAGTTAAACCCTTAATTCTCCAAATCCTCCCTCATTTATCACGCCGTGCAATCCTGTACCTCCCTCCAGAACTTCTACCTCTAACAGGTTCCATGTAAGTCCTCTTCACTTCTTCCTCTTCCTTCATCCTTACCTCATGCCCCAACCATCTCTATCTCGACTTGTTTTTCAGTATTCTCTATTACTCCAGCACTTCTAATTTATTGTATTCATCTTCTAGCCTTTAATATAACGAGATCTCCGAAATCCACCTAGATATCACACCTAAGTTTCTCCTTCCTTCCTAATGCCCGTGTTTCTGAATTATGGTACAATAGATCTTTAGTTTATTTGGCCTTTTTTTTTTTTTTTTTTGCACACATACACACACACTCCCCCCGCCGCCACCTTCCACTCTCCCGGAGCTGCTTTTATCTATCATACAACCTCAGTTTTACACCTTATTTTCTGGCTTACAGTAGGTCCAAAATACTTGCATTTCTGTTCTAGTTTGTATGAATAACCTATCCCCTTCCTGTTTCCTGGACACCATAACCTCACTTTTACCCAATATACTTTCATACCAACCTTCTTTGCAATTCTTATGTTTCTGCCTAACATCACTAGATCACCCACAATTTATTATTCCCGTAGTTTTCATTCTTAAGCTCGCTGCTAAAAAAACATCCATAAACAGTAAAAACAGAATTGGGCCAAGTGCCAGTATGATGAAACCAAGCTCTAGCTTCACACGTTTCAGTTTGATGTTCTTTTATACATTTCGACCATCTTAACAAGCTTCTCTGGGACTTTTCTCTTTCCTTAACACCAATGCATTTTCAATGTCTAGAAAAGCAGTAGAATTTCAGATTGCCTTCCAGCCTGTTTTCTTGTACCTTGATCAAGACAGGATCAGCTGTACATCTTCTAATAAAACTGTACCATTGTTCTCCAGTCTTTATAGCTGCTCGTATCTGTCATTAAGTACTTTTTTTACAAATGCTTTGGGTCATTCCTTTATCCTTTATAGTATATATCCCATTGGTTTAAACACATTTACTATCCGATTTGTTTACCAGTCATTTGGCATCACTTCTTCCTTTAAGGTTGTCCTCAACAGTTCCAGTATCCGATCTTCCCTCGTTATAACAAGTACTCTACATTTCAACTGGCACCTGATGGACCTGGCACTTGTCCGTTCTTCATTTTACTTATACCTTCTTGACTTCTATAGGCTGTATCTCCCCCAAATCCCACCCCACCCTCTCATTTCCTTTTTAAAAGATCCTGTCTTCGCTTTATGTCATCATTCTTATACTAGATATGTCACCCCTCTATCTTTGATAACATCTGACTGACCTAGATCTTTGTCTTTGCTTTTTCCTTGAGTTTGATATTCTATAAATATTTTCTTCTGTTGTAAATGACATTCTATTCAACTCCACTGTAGCTCTTCCCATAGATATGCCCAACATGGTATTCAGTTTCTTTTCCACTTTTCTATATCGTTCCTCGGCACCTTGCACGTGTCGCCTTCCTATCCTTGAAAGCCCTAGAGTTCTTTACTTTTCAGTTTTCTTTTCTGCACGGAGCTGCTTTCCCTATTGGTGCCTTTACGATTGAAGCTTTCTAATTTCCCGAGTTTGGCTGCAGCTTGCCTGTAAACATAATTAGTAGCAGTTAGCAGTTATCTGCATATAACAAATCCTAGGGACATCCTTTCTGCCCCTAGGATTTGTTAGACCCTTTCTGAACTCTTCTGTAGCTTTCTTCATTAATAAAATAGCAGAGCTTGGAGCTGAACAATTTACAGTCCCACTGCGTAGGAAAAAGTACAATTCGAGTAAATGAAGTCTTTCATCCTTCACGTCATTTACTCAGCTTTCACCCATTTCGTTTCATTCACCCAAATAATAATTCAATTCACCCTTGATTGAATCATTCACCAATTTCTGAAGCACCGTTTAACCTTGAAGTTAACCAAATAATGGTAAATATGTATATATATTCATAAAATGTGAGGTTTACCAAGGCTGCATCAGAATTATATGGTACGTGACTAACTTGAGTAGGCTTTTGAGCGTCATTGTGAACTATTCCACAAGACTGCAAAGAATTGAAGCTTCTCTAGCGTTTAGTACAAATGTTGTTGTGGGTATATAAATGCTGTGGTATTCTGGGTGAGTGGGAGAAAGGGAGGTGGAAGAATTAAATGATAAAATGCTAACGCGTGTTGGTAAAGTGAAATAACAGTTGAGGAAGCGCAGTCATTCAGAAGTTGGAGTGAATGGGATTGTAGCATTAAGACTAGAAGACGGTAATATGAGTTTCTCTCCCCTCTTCACTGGCATGTACTGTACTGCAAGTAGTATCATTCTCTCTTTTACCTACTTGTTTGTTATAGACGTTAATTTCTATCATTTTCCCTCTAAACGTGAGTAGGTCTGTTGTGGATATAGCACACACACAAGCATTGTCCAAAGGTACCTTATTGTAGCGTTTATATTACGACTGTAATGTCAAAGAGTAAATATACAGGAAATGAAACTAGTTGATTAAATGCCTTGAATGTGTTTTGACGTATTTAACATAAGGAATAGGACTCCAAAATACTTAGACCCCTTACATAAGTAGAAATAGGGAATCTAATCTGGTACTAGAGGTAAAGCACGGGTTTTGATTGGAGGTGGTAAAGCATAATAAAAGGCTCCGTTTTCAGGGTTTGTTTGAAGTCTTCTGGTTTAGAATTTAGTCTTTTCCATTATATGGCAGTGCTTTAGTTTAACGGTTTGCTTTTGAGCGCCGGTTTAGTTTTTGACAGAGAAGCTAGGCTGTAGTTTGTATTTTTCTCAGCCCTAATTAACAGGCCACATTTAGTAACGATTTCTAATGTCATTAGGCGAAGGTGTGCGGTAGGCATTGATTTCCCCATGAAATAAAGTTGTCAATATTAAATGTCATTTAATATTTCAAAGTTATTTTTCTAACGTTAGCAGATGGGTTAGCGCTTTTTCCATCTCTTCATACTTTCTAATCACATAGATACTATGACTGTCACAGGCGAATGGAGTTGGTCAAATATATAACCGGAATACTCATTTTTTATTTTAAAATTTATTTTCACTTTGCATGCATTATTTGAGGTAATGGATTTTATGAAATTGGAAATTGCTTGTCGAAAATTCCTAAAGTCACAAGACCAGGGCTTTTTCAAGTATGAAATATTTTGGAATCTCGTTTTTGTCATGTAGGGTACGTCAAAATCTCTTAAAAATTTTGCTGAAATGAGGACTTGCATATAGATTAGTGTAACTGCGACTATGATTGGTTCTAACCTAACGTTTCATAAGAGACAGACAAACAGTTGTGCACCAAGCCAATTGGTAAATACACTAATAGCTAGATTTTTCCATGATTAGTGGTGAGTGTAATTCTAAACCACTAGTAGGTGGTTAATCTCATTTCTCTTACTTTGTGTTCATAACAATGAATGACACGTTTAGTATTGCAAATAATCTACTTTATATATGGTACAGGAGGTAGTAACTTTCCGTTCACAACGTTTGCCTGTCATATTGCCGCCATAAATCCCATTAGAATTAGAGATGTGCGGTGATTAATAATAATTACTCTTCCAGCATAAATTGAGTTTATTAGATGTCAAGTTGCCGGGTAATAGATGTCAAGTTGTCAAGTTGTCAGGTAATACATTCTCTATCTGTAATTTGAAAAAATATTTACTGAGTCACCATATTTCAGGAGTGAGTCGGCGTCGGTAGTTGAGGAGGATGCAGCCAAGATCTGTAAGAAGCATTTTCTGTCGGGAAAACATTTCTCCAGATAGTTGAGGAAGATGCAGCCAAGATCCTTAAGAAACAGACCCTGCTTGGTCTGTCAGGCGAACGTTTCTCCAGATAGTTGAGGATGATGCAGCCGAGATCCCTAAGAAGCAGACCCTGCTTGGTCTGTAGGCCGTTTTTGCACTGAGTCACCATATTTCAGGAGTGAGTCGGCGTCGACGACTGGTAGTGAGGGATGGGAGCATGTTACTTTTCTCCTGCTTGGTCTGTCGGGTAAACTTTTCTCCGGATAGTTGAGGAGGATGCAGCCCTGCTTGGTCTGTCAGGAGTTGAGGATGCAGCCAAGATTTGTAAGAAGCAGACCCTGCTTGGTCTGTCGGGTAAACTTTTCTCCGGATAGTTGAGGAGGATGCAGCCCTGCTTGGTCTGTCAGGAGGTGAGGGGATGAAGCCAAAGCTCCTTATGAAACAGACCCTGCTTGGTCTGTCAGGTGGACCTTTCTCGAGATAGCTGAGGAGGATGCAGCCTAGATCTGTAAGAAGCAGCCCTGCTTAGTGAACCTTTCTCTGGATAGTTGTTGAGGATGTAGCCGAGATCCCTAAGAAGCAGACCCTGCTTGGTCTGTAGGGCGTTTCCACACTGAGTCACCATATTTCAGGAGAGAGTCTGCATCGACTGGGAGCTTGTTACTTTTCTCCGGACGATTGAGGAGGATGCAGCAGCCAAGATCCATAAGAAGCAGCCCTGCTTGTTCTGTCAGGAGTTGAGGAGGATGCAGCCAAGATCCATAAGAAGCAGCCCTGCTTGTTCTGTCGGGAGTTGAGGAGAACGCAGCCAAGATCTGTAAGAAGTTGCCTTGCTTGGTCGGTCAGGAGTTGAGGAGGATGCAGCCAAGATCCGTAAGACACAGCCCTGCTTGTTCTGTCGGGAGTTGAGGAGAATGCAGCCAAGATCCATAAGAAGCAGCCCTGTCGGGAGTTGAGGAGGATGCAGCCTAGATCTGTAAGAAGTAGCCCTGCTTGGTCTGTCAGGAGTTGAGGAGGATGCAGTCAAGATCCGTAAGACACAACCCTGCTTGTTCTGTCGAGAGTTGAGGAGAATGCAGCCAAGATCCGTAAGAAGCAGCCCTTCTTGTTCTGTCGGGAGTTGAGGAGGATGCAGCCTAGATCTGCAAGAAGTAGCCCTGCTTGGTCTGTCAGGAGTTGAGGATGATGTAGCCAAGATCTGTAAGAAGCAGCCAGCTTGGTCTGTCGGGCGTTTTCGCGATACCTCCAAAAAAAGAAAAAAAAAATTATATACAGCATATGAAAATAGCTGGCAACCAAAGATATTGGAGGTTTAATGTACATTATTAACGGACAAATTAGATTGTGAGCCCACTGTTTTCATTATTGTTGCTTTAATAAATACTTCTACCGCAATATTTACATTTTTAGCCATGTATTTGATTAACTTTTATTTCCTTATAAACAACTGACAAAAGGATCTTTATGAGGCAATCTAAAAATCGAAGTGTGTTTCCACACAAACATGACAAAATTATTACTTGATAAACAAATTAAAAGTGCGATTTTGTACTATCAAAAATCAAACAATTTTCCGAAAAGTCAAAGATGCTATTTTATACGAGATCCGAACTGCATTTACTTGAAACAAAAATTTACTGGATTGGCAACAAATTTAACGAAACAAAAGTCAAAGGCAAAAATGCTATTTATATACAAAATCCAAACTCGAGATCCGAACTGCATTTATTTGAAACAAAAATTTACTGGATTGGCAACAAATTTAACGAAACAAAAGTCAAAGGCAAAAATGCTATTTATATACAAAATCCAAACTGTGTTTACTTTGAACATAAATTTACTCACTAGCTGCTGATATACACATCTACAGTAAACTGACAGCCAACGATCTACAGTAAACTGAAAGCCAACGACGCAACAAAAAATATAAATAGGTTAGTGAAGTTTTTGTAAAAATTGCCCTGGATTACCTGCTGGTTAATTACGATTACAGATGGGCTGGCGACAAACCTCTTCCTCTGAGGAACTCAGTTTCTCTCCCGTTCATCTAATCCCCATGGTTCTCTGTAAAATGAGAGGACTTTATATTAAAACAATGAATTAACAAAACATTAGACAACAAGAAAAATAAGACTAACTTCTTGCGTATTCAGCCTTGGTCAGTTGTTAGAAATGTACTGCAGGGCTTGAAGACTGATATCATCGGCAGAGGGATGGAATGACAAACATGGCCCCTCGACCAGCCTTGAAAAGTACATAAACAATAGGGCAAGAATGAATACAAAGAAGACCTTGTTTATCCTTATTTAAATACATTTTATAATATCAAGATGAGAATGCTGCCATAATGTTATAAAAATAAATCACTTCTGAAGGAAAGCATTCAGAGTTGAGACTACACAATTTACCATACAAAAAAATCACATTAAAAACCTCATTGGCAGAAATATTTGTCATTTCTTGTCTACTTCTCAGCGTTCGAATTGTAACATAAAAATGTCTCTTCAACGCATTACTGAAAAACCTAGAATGCCTCTTGCACCAAAATAGTTTTACAACCAGGAGGCCATACAAGTTTTGTCAGAAGGTGGGCAAAAAGAATAGGGACCGACAGTAACAGTTAAACGAACTGTGGGGAAGGAGGCTGCCAGCTCCATTTAGTTGAGCTACTGTAACAGCTTGAGTTATGAATAAATCTTTTGGTAACTACACGATCTGCATTCTTCTTATGAATAGTTCACTTTGCATTTAACCCCAAGACAGATTCAAAAATAGCCAAACACAATCACCAAAGATCACCTAAGCACAGGCACTAGATAAAATATACCTAAAACGGTACAGAAGTCTGCAAACATTAACGCAATTAGATCATTCAACTGGTGAAGGAGGCTCATCAAAATCTCAGAGGGTTACAGGATAAGGTTAATGTCCCTGCCTTGTAAGACCCGGAGGTCTCTTTAATTACGACTGCTAACAATTACAGTCTGATACATGAAGGAACAGAGAATAACGTGCAAATAACAGGCATACACAAGTCAGTCAGTGGATTTCATACATTTCAAAAAAAGGCAAAAAAAAAATAAAAAAGCCTATAACTAGTTTACTTTACAAGAGATTGCGACAGCTTTTAAATATCGATAAAATGTTACTAAATTGTTGTGATTGCATACAATAACTACGTTTGCTTTCAGTTCTTATATTAGTTCTAAACAAAGCTCACATGGGTCGAACTGGGTGTGGAAAAAAGAAATCTTGTGTGGCATTACTATACGGTATGTCTAGACTCTAGAGAGTTGCTTCGCTTTCTCTGACTCCCATTGTTGAGAACTCTTGAGGTCTTACAAGGTACCTGCATTACCCCTATGATACTGGATTCCTTTTTGTGATTTTAAATAGCTTTCAGTAGTTGAATTACCCAAATAGGGTAAAGTTTGCATTCATTCTTTTTTTTTTTTAGGTCTAATGTTTGAAACTTAAGCACAACTACAATCCATAACCATTCAGAACACAAATTCGCAACAGATATTAGACTCGGGTGAGAGGCAATGGATCAATGATGACTCGAAACCAAACTGAGTTCATGAAAATTGTCATGAAAATTTCTAGCAGAAGTTCTCCTGAAACCTGACTATGATAACCTGTTAAAGATACTGTTGAATATTAAAGTGGCTTTTGCAAATCCAGGTGAACAGCATCTGGAAATTCAGTATTTGCTAATGCCATTTTATCTTAATATTAGGGCGTAAACTTGTGACGTCCCCGTCTTGTAGATTATCAGGCGTTAAGAAATTTGCAACAGTCTAGTGTGAAGGGCAATTGGAAATATGGCCAGAAAAGAGACTGGCTGACGAAGGTATAAAACAAGTTTAACTTTGACCACCACATTTAGTTAAGATATGCATGTAAACTATACAGGAACATCGTAATCTCAAATCGCAACATCTGACTGATCACATCAATTTCGATTTCGTGACCTGTCTGCCTAATAAACACAAAAACTAGGGAAACCACATATGCCATACCTAATGCTTACAATATGTGGTTGAGGAATAGTTAGGGACTGAAAGGACTCAAAATACTTTAACTGCCTGTCTGAAAAACTTGAACACTTCTTGTTATATATGATCAGATACTACAGTAGTATCCAGGCTAAGAATCCAGTAAGTGCCTTCTTGCATTTCTGTGCTTGGAAGGGGACCCACAATCTATGCCAAATTATTATTGGTATCAAGTAATTTTACGAGAGGCTCTTCTCACAGATGTTATTTACGATGCAAATTCTTATTAACTTTGCATCTAATTATGAGACAAGACCTAACCATTGGTGATATTACAATGTCATCGGTAAGATCGATTATGTAACAAAACTCGTCAGGAACATGAAGTATGAAACTTTGTGAAAACGCACTTACAACATGCGGGAAAATGATGCGGTCGCAGAGAAAATGGTAATCACTTGGCACCACGTAAGTGCTTGTAAGATACATTCAAGGACATTTTACTGTCGTTAGCGTTACTCGCGCAATGAAGGCTCTTTACGTGAGTCAGGACCCTTCAAAAAGTTTATCTGATTTCTAAAAAACATTTATGATAGTACACAATTGGTGAACGGTTGATAACTCGAGTCAGTCTCTCATTACCCCTCTCTCTCTCTCTCTCTCTCTCTCTCTCTCTCTCTCTCTCTCTCTCTCTCTCTCTGTGTGTGTGTGTGTGGTGTGTGTGAGAGAGAGAGAGAGAGAAAGGCATGCGTACATATATTCAAGCGAAAGATACAGCAAATTAACGAAAGTTAAATACGAAAGGACTCCCGAACTATTAACATACTCAGTTAACAAAAGGTTTGAAATAGAAATTTCCGAAACAAAAACATTATCACTTCGGCACAAAATATGGAAAACAGGAAGTAATTTGTTTGCGTGCAGAAATGAAGTGATCGCTGCGGAAGAAATAACTGTTTGAGTACGAAAATTCAGACCAATATCAGATCGGTAATACAACTAACAGAAAATTAACTGAGACCTCTCTTTCCTTAAGCCAAACACTGATACGTACACGGCTTTCTCCGCAGTCTTTGCAAACATTCCTGGCAAGAAGATTCATAGTCTTTTTTAATGTGCTTCCAGTGACAGGCCAATATGGCTCTCAGTAAAATCTCCAATAAAAGTTCATATACTTTACATTTCTGACTAAACTCTTAGTAAGCCCGCAGAAACGACCGAACTGATGGGTGGATTCGAACACTACGTCAAGCTAATGGGGTTGAATTCGTGGCTGGGAATGAGTTTTTTTGACAAATTGCTGAGTTTTTCAAAAGAATTTGACCACCTCAAACCGTAATTAAAAAGGAAACTAATTATAAGTATCCCTTCAAACCAAAGGAGCCACAGAAAGAATGATGCAATACTGAATTAATATGTTCCGACATCGAACATGCATTCTAGGTCTACGGAATGCAAAAAAAAAAAAAAAAAAAAAAACTCGCAAAGCAAAAAATTAAAGACCAAAATCTTAAAGACAATCATTGCTTTTTGTGAAAGTTATACGCTAAAAACATTATTGAAACGTGCAAGTGGAATAGATCAATCGGTTCAAACTCCACTAATACAAACTATCTATACTACTGAACACACTGCAGGCGGTTAGAAAATTTTGTTTGGAAATAGCACAGCAACGTAAACTTTATTGACGGGAGCTGACAACCGAATGGTTTTCAAGAACTTGCTTTATTCGTTACTAGACGTTTGTTATCGATCAATAAACTTACAATTGCTACTCGTGAAAAAACAAATAGCAGTAACCATTGCTCCATCATATGCGAAAATGTACCGCAGAGAGAGAGAGAGAGAGAGAGAGAGAGAGAGAGAGAGAGAGAGAGAGAGAGAGAGAGAGAGAGAGCTCTTTGTCAAATGTGCTGCTAACGGCCTTGACCAGTAGGCATGAAATAAGCTTTTTGTAAAGACACAACCAGTGGACCAGGCTGTCAAAATCGTGATTGTAAAGACGGATGAGTTAAAAAGAAACAAAGTGACGCGGCTGAAACCTGGCAGACAAAAGTTACAAAATTTATCGATAAGTCAGAAGTCCTTAAATATGAAGTCAGATAATTCACAGATCTGTCTGCAAAGATCACGTTTATTTTACAACAGTTTTAACCAGTAAATAACTGAAATACAGAACTATATGATACTGTGCTTTAATGGACATTCTATATCAAGAAGCTATTTTAGATAAGAAAATCCCAATTTCAAAACTTCAACCAGTAATACTGGATACCAAAAGGTGCTATGATAGGTTAGCCCCTAAGAGATTTTAGTTTTCTCACACACCCACAGAGAGAGAGAGAGAGAGAGAGAGAGAGAGAGAGAGAGAGAGAGAGAGAGAGAGAGAGAGAGAGAGATATCTTAAAGATCAAGAAGCTATTTTAGATAAGAAAATCCCAATTTCAAACCTTCAACCAGTAATACTGGATACCAAAAGGTGCTATGATAGGTTAGCCCCTAAGAGATTTTAGTTTTCTCACACACCCACAGAGAGAGAGAGAGAGAGAGAGAGAGAGAGAGAGAGAGAGAGAGAGAGAGAGAGAGAGAGAGAGAGAGAGAGAGAGAGAGAAATATCTTAAAGATCAAGAAGCTATTTTAGATAAGAAAATCCCAATTTCAAAACTTCAACCAGTAATACTGGATACCAAAAGGTGCTATGATAGGTTAGCCCCTAAGAGATTTTAGTTTTCTCGCACACCCACAGAGAGAGAGAGAGAGAGAGAGAGAGAGAGAGAGAGAGAGAGAGAAATATCTTAAAGATCAGAACCAACTAAACTTGAAGGAGGAACCAAGAGTTGACAGCTACCACACCACGCTATTATCAGAATCTGCCCCTGCAGGCATGATTTTGTTTTCCATGATTACGAGATAATCGATTTTAATTTTTTTACGAGAGAACCAACATCAAAAGTTAGAATAAGATTATCCCCCCCCCAAACTTTAGAAGACAAACGATCGTTGTACCTATCCTAAAATCAGTTAAAAACCGCTTGATTTTATTACAAAACTGGGAGCAGCAAATAAATGTCTATCGTGAATAAAGGTTCCAAACATATATACCTAACCCCTAAGGGTTAATTTATCTCCCGTTCAGTAGTGAATCGGTTTACGATTTGAAGATGGAAATTGCAGTTGTTCCTATTCGTGAAAAGTGAATAGCAACTTGATTTAGCAGTTTTCATTGTTGGCGTTTCCACGATCCCAATTATTATTATTATTATTATTATTATTATTATTATTATTATTATTATTATTATTATTATTATTATTATTATTGCCTTTTAATTTCACGAGCCAATAAATGATTTTACTGCACATTTTAAATACCTCGGAGGGCTCTTTCAGTGAATTCAATAACCATCTGTTACAAAAGATAGGAATTCATTGGTTCCCAAGGATCAAAGTAAATGATATACCTTAATTTCATTTAAATATCTCTAAATAAAAATTCCATTTGGATAATGATGCTGTTAACAGGAACTTTTTATCGCTGAAACAGATCTCAAGATTGCGTTAAAAAAAATCAGACTAAAATCATTCCATTCAGTGTTTCCAGAAAAGAGCACTGAACTTTGAGCAGCATCCTACTGGATTTTTAACATTCCTGCAAATATCGTAATAATACAAACCAAAGTCAGCACTATTTTACTAGAATAGCAAAGTCATGTACGTGACGAACTTCCAGGATCGGTACTGCCAGGTCAAGGGAGAAAATAGGGTGAGGGGAAAAGGTGAGTAAGACTAACTAATTTAGTTTAGAGATGATACTAAGTGCAAGTTACGAATCCGTTCTTGGTTACTGCTCTCTGAAAACCGTCCCCACTCCACCCACCCACCACACCAATGTTCAAGTCGTCTGGGGAGGGGATAGGGTAAAAATTATGGGACTATAAAGTGTGGAGTTACGAACCTTTTGTATTGGTAAAATAACGGCAGGCCAAGGAGGTGGTTATCAGATGTGTGGCAGTTTATCAGACAATTAGGATCTTTCCTTAATAGTTACCCCAAAGGGTTTTCGGTGGTCGTTATCTAGGGCTAATATTTTTGGGGGGTCACTATCTTTAACATATTTACAATATTTTGTTTATGTTTTTACGGTAATCCTCAACGGGTTTGTACTAAACACGCCGAAAAGTGGATACATACCGGGTTAAAACCCTTGGGGGTCACTACTAGGAGAAAAAACGGGAGAAAACGGTAACTTTATACACGGAAACCATTCGAACACAACAAACAAGAATCTAATATTTTCAAACCGACAAGTGTCTAGCCAAAAGCTATAGAAGAAAACTCGAGGAACTGAAAAAACTCTCCCAAGGCTAAGCAATCCACAACACCCCCCACCCCCAAGTGCCATTCCTCCCTCTCCCTAAATTTTATCGATTGTTAAAATTTAATCACATTTATATAAATCTATTCAGCAATTTGCATTGTTCGACCATTAGAGAAATACCACATCAGACTACTTCCTTGCCAGAGGTGACAAGTTGTTCCGGCGTCGATGGCTGACAAAATGGAATTTACACCTAAGTTACATTTTGAGACCACAATCATCAGCCTAGGCTAAGTGATGGTCATTGCAGGAACGCATCTTAACCCTTCCTTTGGTAACTTAACCTAGCAGTGTTCCAACTGCGGCACGTCAGTGATCATGTAGGCACAACTTTTTACAATATCCCATACAGCTCTGAGCCATATTAATCGTCTCTACGCATTCTCATAACAGGCCCCTCTAAAAATCTACATTTCTGTCTCACAAAATTTGATTTGTTGTCAATCACGAGAGCCACTGTTTGGTAAAGTTATCATGATGCGACACACGTAAACCAAACAAAAAACCATCTCCAGATCTTCACATTTGCATTGTCAACATAGAAGTGAAATCTACTCGCCATCCCATTCTAACAGTGGACGGCTAGTCGGTGATGTGTCCAAGGTTGATGTAAAAGTACATCCTCAATTACGCTTCGAGTGAAGAGAATAGTTTTCATGGTACTCTGGTATTTACAGATACAAGATTCCGGTCATGGGAATTACGTCAGCAGCAATGATGTAAGGGCTATTTCAACGGATCATTCAAAAACCGTGTCCAACGTCCCGAAGTAGGTCAGACATTTTGATTTGGGAAACCATACAGTGGAACGCAATATAGCCCTGGAAGCAGAACTGCGCCGAAAGACAAAAATTTGACCATAAGGAACAAAAAGTCTGTTCCTTGTCGCGTTACCAATAGCTTAATGGTTGCATTGTTTAAGAGCAAAAGTTATAAACACTAATTACAATTAAGACCAGAAAATTTCAGTGAATTCAGCAGTTCTGTGACTGCTGACAGACCTCACGAAAATCTTAACATGAAAGAACACCCAGTGGGTATGGACAAATCAGGAGTGCTCCGATAAACAGAATAAAGCGGCGTGCATGGGACCAAATTAGAGACCCATATTTTATGAAAATAGTAATTTCTACAAAGTATAAGAACTGAGACACCGAATCATAACTTTTTATACCAGAACAAATGATCCTTTCAAATTACAGCAGACTCCTTTAAAAAAAAAAAAAAAAAAAACAGTAAAACATAACCGTAGGAACACTTACATTGTTTTTGTGCAAGCCTCTTGACTGACTTATGAATGGTTGATCTAAAGAGGCCCTGGACGATATGCCAGCGCGAGTGAGGCGACTTTTGCTACTGGCTTTTGTAACCTAAAAAGGAAATCATTAAAATTAAAAATTAATAAAACAAAAAATACAAAACAACAACTTTGACAACACCGCCCCATCACCCACCACAAAGACTACCGCCCCCCCCCCCCCGAATAAAAGCAAACAAAATACGCATGAGCTTTGATTATGGGAGATTAAAATACAATCACATCATATTGGAAAAAAATATCAAACAAATAGAAACTCTCCCAAGGCTAAGCAATCCACAACAGCCCCCACCCCCAAGTGCCATTCCTCCCTCTCCCTAAATTTTATCGATTGTTAAAATTTAATCACATTTATATAAATCTATTCAGCAATTTGCATTATTCGACCATTAGAGAAATACCACATCAAACTACTTCCTTGCCAGAGGTGACAAGTTGTTCCGGCGTCGATGGCTGACAAAATGGAACTTACACTTAAGTTGCATTTTGAGACCACAATCATCAGCCTAGGCTAAGCGATGGTCATTGCAGGAACGTATCTTAACAACCCTCCCTTAGGTAACTTAACCTAGCTGTGTTCCAACTGCGGCACGCCAGTGATCATGTAGGCATAACTTTTTACAATATCCCATACAGCTCTGAGCCATATTAATCGTCTCTACGCATTCTCATAACAGGCCCCTCTAAAAATCTACATTTCTGTCTCACAAAATTTGATTTGTTGTCAATCATGAGAGCCACTGTTTGGTAAAGTTATCATGATGCGACACACGTAAACCAAACAAAAAACCATCTCCAGATCTTCACATATGCATTATCAACACAGAAGTGAAATCTACTCGCCATCCCATTCTAACAGTGGACGGCTAGTCGGTGATGTGTCCAAGGTTGATGTAAAAGTACATCCTCAATTACGCTTCGAGTTAAGAGAATAGTTTTCATGGTACTCTGGTATTTACAGATACAAGATTCCGGTCATGGGAATTACGTCAGCAGCAATGATGTAAGGGCTATTTCAACGGATCATTCAAAAACCGTGTCCAACGTCCCGAAGTAGGTCAGACATTTTGATTTGGGAAACCATACAGTGGAACGCAATATAGCCCTGGAAGCAGAACTGCGCCGAAAGACAAAAATTTGACCATAAGGAACAAAAAGTCTGTTCCTTGTCGCGTTACCAATAGCTTAATGGTTGCATTGTTTAAGAGCAAAAGTTATAAACACTAATTACAATTAAGACCAGAAAATTTCAGTGAATTCAGCAGTTCTGTGACTGCTGACAGACCTCACGAAAATCTTAACATGAAAGAACACCCAGTGGGTATGGACAAATCAGGAGTGCTCCGATAAACAGAATAAAGCGGCGTGCATGGGACCAAATTAGAGACCCATATTTTATGAAAATAGTAATTTCTACAAAGTATAAGAACTGAGACACCGAATCATAACTTTTTATACCAGAACAAATGATCCTTTCAAATTACAGCAGACTCCTTTAAAAAAAAAAAAAAAAAACAGTAAAACATAACCGTAGGAACACTTACATTGTTTTTGTGCAAGCCTCTTGACTGACTTATGAATGGTTGATCTAAAGAGGCCCTGGACGATATGCCAGCGCGAGTGAGGCGACTTTTGCTACTGGCTTTTGTAACCTAAAAAGGAAATCATTAAAATTAAAAATTAATAAAACAAAAAATACAAAACAACAACTTTGACAACACCGCCCCATCACCCACCACAAAGACTACCGCCCCCCCCCCCCCCCCCCCCGAATAAAAGCAAACAAAATACGCATGAGCTTTGATTATGGGAGATTAAAATACAATCACATCATATTGGAAAAAAATATCAAACAAATAGAAATTAACATACGAGAACTTACATTTCTGTAGCAAACTACTTGACTTCGTATGCAGCTTCCGAGTCCTTTCCATGGGTTTCAACACTTGATCCAAGGGGTGTGTGTGTCTTCCACCAAGGGCGTATTACCCTAATAATGAAATAATTGTAATTAAAACTGAAATTAATAATGACAACTCTCACAAAACCCAGAAAACCAAAAAATCTGAATGCACTTAGATTATGACGTTTTCTGTACGATCAAATTACAGCAATCCTCATAATAAACAGTATTAAAGTTCGAATATCTATACAGAGGAACATTTATACCAGTGACAGAAAGAAACAGAGGGCTCACCTAAACCATCGACGGAGACAGTGGCTTGCAAGACGAGATACCTTCTGCGAAACATTGCTGATTCTGTGTCGATTTCGTTCGCACTTCTGAAAACTGTAATCAAGAAAAAAATAACATGAGGGGAAATCGCAAAACATGTCCTTTTCCTGGTGCTTTTTAAGTAAACATAAGAGGGAAATAATGTCTATGGACTTTATATTCTACTCGTATTTTGAGTTTAAGCTTTAGATCTTGGGTCAGGGAAATGCCGAAACCGTATGCTAACCCAAAAAACAGCTCCAGAAACACTATACCGACGCTAAACTAAGTAAATATCTTTCATAAAAATAGCACTTATATTTTGATGATGGTAATTACATCATGTCAACATACTTTAGACAACTTCAGGTTACAAGGGAGTCCAACATCAGTAATATAATTTTTAAAATTTTGCTACACATTCATCAAAAGCGTACGACGGTTACAAGCAGCCAACCTAATTGTTGGTTTAATGCTCCCCACACAGCGAGAGAGAGAGAGAGAGAGAGAGAGAGAGAGAGAGAGAGAGAGAGAGAGAGAGAGAGAGAGGGAAATGATGGCCTTTTAGCTCAGATAAACACCGAGCTAACCCTCATTAACAATCGGTGAATACTTGAGGATTCACGCGGATTATTTGCTTTACAGCCTGAATAAATCCTTCCAACCTGATAGGTCGATCAAACTACGTTTAATGAAAAACGCCTAATGGAATTGTTTGGTCAATTAAGAGCTTGCATTTACTAGGCATAAATCGTGTAAATATTGGGCACTAACTTTATGACTCTCCAATAGCATTAGTGAAGGGAAAAAAAAGAAAATAGACGAAATAACAAAACACTGAGGCCGATGTTAAACTTAAATGTTGGATGAAAGAGCTGAGAGCTCGTTCAGAGATGACGCAACACTTTTCTTTAAGGGGTGGAACTCAAACCAACCCCAAACGAAACCCCTTATGCAACAATTCCCTAAATTAGAAAATCTAGAAAACCTATAACAGGCGGCGAAATTATGCAATATTCCAAGTCAACGCATTTAAAAACACACAGTAGTAACCTTAGCTCTCCTCATTCGATTCTGTTCTTGACAAAGCGAATGGAAAAGGGCTACGATTACAAGGGGGATAATGTTTGTGTAAACTACACTAGCTTCGTTTGTTAAAAAATCTTTTCTCATTACCTAATACAGAAAAGACGTTATGTAACACACGGAATGGAACCCCTACTTAACTCCGGAACACTATATGAGACAGCCCCTGGATTTTTTTTTTTTTTTAAATCTTACGTAATTTCACAGAATACAGCTTTCGATTTCAGCTACAAAGTCACACCGATACTTGTAGCATCGATTAGCGGTCAGGAGTCTGCGAATGGCAACTATTTTCCTACAGAAAAGAAAAAACTGTAGACCTGAAATTAATAGTACTCAGAGAGAGAGAGAGAGAGAGAGAGAGAGAGAGAGAGAGAGAGAGAGAGAGAGAGAGAGAATCTTCCTGTCAGTACAGAATCCTTCAAGGGAAATTAATGATTCATTTTCCTTGTGTACGAGCAAACTGATGGGCGTCATTGAAGAAGCTTCGAGCTGTCAAACGAAGCTGTAAATGTTAGAAAATTAAAATTTCAATGAATGCATTCAGATGAAAATAAAAGGCAGCGATGAATGTAAATTCATGAAACACGTGCATTTAATACAAGGAACCTACCAAGCCTGTACCCGTTGGGCCGCAAATCGACCTGCTTTTCTTCGACACCTTAACCCAGTGTGTACGCTCAAAGATGAAAGTCTTCAGTGACCGCATGCTCATGGTAATGCACATGAATTTGCGAAGCCTCTGTCCCTACCAAAGTTTTTAACCAGCCACAGAGAAAACGTCTCAAAACAAATGTGCACCTTGAAATGCTGGCAATTCTCCAGCTAAAACCATTTGGAGTCCTCAAAGCATAATTCACGCGAAGATCACTGGTTCCTGAGGAGCATTGCCCTAACTATAAATCGCCTGTACTAATTAGCCTTTTTGTGAATAATTTCCACTGAGTTTTAAACAAATAAGCTTCGCATTGAGAACAACAATTACAATTACTTACAAAATACTGCAAACTGTATCCATGAAAACAAATCCTAAAAAAGGCCAGCTTCAAAAAAACCGTTTGTACACCAATATGGCTGTCGAAGAACTGCTCAAGAATTCAACAAAATTTTGGCTTTGCCAATCAGAAACCTCCACCACGCCTAACTTAGAATCTTCTTCTATCGCCTTCTCTCATTGGCTGAGGCTTTTGTGCTTTATCTGGTGGAAGGAAGTTTTTGAGAGCAATTCTACCATTGGCTGACTGGACTAGAGCAGTTTTCAAATTTGTTTATAAAATTTCATTGCCACCTTCAATATCAAATGCACGTACAATGTCCTTAAAAAGTTCATCTAAAAATACATGTAAAAATAAATTAATGGATATATCTGCACAGCAAGAGGAAATGTTAAAATGGGAAAACTGAGAGGTGAAATTTTGAAAAAGTCATCCAAACCGAGCAGAACAGATGGTATAGCTGTGATCAAAACTGGAAAGCCTACTTGCAATAATTATGGGGACACCTTTGCGATCTGGAAGGCAACCTCCGTATATTAGGGGCCAACGAGACTACTGGAGATCTGTTTCAAAAAGTTTTTTGTTGATGAATCTGAAAATAATTCATAATTTATCATTTTATACCACCATTGTACGCATTCAACATACCAAATGATAATGCTAATAATGAAGTTCCTTCACACCAACGAACAGGACTCGATTTTTATGAAGGAAATGGACACTGGACAAAAGCACGTCTGCAACTTCAAGATTATATCGAGGAGAACAACTCTTGAATTAAAAGCCCTCGTAATGCATACCGCCATGTTTAATGAAGGCGCTGCATAAAACACCGCTGTCGATATCTAGTGACAGTTAGGATAACTAACAAAGAATCTTTACTAAGTCTTACTAATTTGACCTCATTGGCAATAAATAGCTTATCAATGTTAGTGCGGAATCTACTTTGATAAATACAAAACGAAATAATAAGTAACAACTGTTGTATTATAAACCCGGAGAAAAATGTCTATTTTTTTTTATTTCAAAGGCCATTTAAAATAGTTTTTATAAATCTTACTTTCCTATCAAAATATTACAAGCCAGTTCACTAATAATATGGAAATTTTCCCGAATAAATTCAAAATATTCATGATATTTAGGTCGCTGATCTCTATACGTGGCTGGATTGTTCAAATTAATGCGGCCTATTCCATTGGTACGGTGTTGACTGTGCATCCTTGGACGAGGGCAATTCATTTCAATCCTTCTTTATCACTCTTAATTAGAAAGTCTTTCTAGTGTGTCCGTGGCATCTACACTAACATAGCGCACTGCCTGGAACAGTTTTATCATGAATATCGGAGATGAAAGGGTCACAGTTACGTGCAGGCTTCCTTTCAACAGTCACTCTGCCAATAAAGGGGACATTTATTTACTTGATCATCAATATGATGCATCGTATGGAATGCACTTTGATATAGTATTAAAATTCATTTGCCGCATAAAACCGAACTTGTATGAACTCAGCTGAGTTTAGATATTGACATTATTTAGACTGAGTAGGATATTTTGCTTAAGACGTCTGTCATTGTCACCGACTACAGCTGTTAAGTATAGATTAAAAGCATCTAACCTACCCAGCAGATTTAGCCATGGGAGGTCAATATTTAGCTAGCCCGAATGACGTGGTTGCATGCAGGAGGAACCGCACTGTTTGACACCAAGCATTGCATTGTACTGTAAGTTTCCAGTGAAAATATAGTTATGTTCGACAAGGGACTTTATTTTTTTAGATGTAATTTTATAGCTACGTATAGGTATTTGGCAACGTATTTCTTCTTGTAGACAATCCCAATTCATCATTTTCAGAGCAAACACTACAGCGCTAACCTTATTGCTACTTGCACCCATAGTTTGGTCCTTATAAGAATATCATCAAGATCTTTGGAATATCTTACTTCTAAACCTTATTATTAAGTCATTGGTCCTTCCAACGCTACACTTTAGCTGAAATTGCCTATAACGCTGGTACTCTTGGTGGATGATCACTTCAGTTGAAGTAATATCAGAAGGGCAAGAGCCTTTCACTAGATCTATGAGAAAAACCACGAACACGAATTTTTATTGACGCCGTAAAGTCAGCTTGATATGAGAACGCATACATCGAAGTTACTGTGTAATAGACACTCATTTTTTCCCAATCGTGATAGCATTTTCGTTCCCCCCCCTCTCTCTCTCTCTCTCTCTCTCTCTATCTCTCTCTCTCTCTCTCTCTCTCTCTCTCTCTCTCTCTCTCTCTCTCGACTTTGCACACGGAACCCAGGAACAAGAACCTGAACAAGATGTCACTGAACTTCCCTTTGGATTCGTCCTTTTTAACCAGGGCTATCTATTTGTGTGTGTGTATAAAAAAGGGTTTGGAATATTTAACCACTGCTTCACAATTCACCGCCAGTTCGTTTTCTACAAAGTCATGACATTGGACTTTATTGGGTTAACTTTAAAGAACAAAAATTGAATAAAACTTTCTTCAATCATCGTGAAAAATGGTGTATTCAGTCCTAAAGGCGAAAAATCAAAACATAAACGAAGATCAACAGACGCAATGCACCCACTGTGTCAAAATATTATGCGCTATCAATCTTAATAATCTAAAGCACTAAGGAGGCCAATTCACCGGCTCTTCTTCAGATATACCAGTAACTCAGACTTTTGACTCCATAACATTCACTAATCCTCACTAAATCATCTAGCATAACATTTCCCTTTACGCATTTTTATCTTTATTTTTATTATCATATTTTTCCCATACGCCATCTTTCTTTCTACTGCCTCTCTTTTCCTCCTTACCATAGTTTGCTCTTCATTATCATTCATCTCACTAAGTCATTTCCTCGTTGATTTTCTCTGTCGATGTGTTTTACCTATACGTTGCAACTTACCTTTACCTTACTGATAAACTTATTATTCATATCGTCTAGTGTCCTTCTTCTTCTTCCCAGCTCTCGTGCTCCAGATGGAAAAGAAAACGGATTTTGAGTCTGCAAAGTCTATTGAAAGGCTTGCTGGAAATCGGAAAACGTCCATAATACTACACTGGATGTGCCAGCGACTTCAATGCACGTGTCTGCAAAAAATAAAACTTTTGGTATCTATGCTTTTATTTAAGCAAATCTTATGCTCTTCAGTCATACGAGAGTATGTTAAATCAACCTGCATTCTTTTCTAAGACTCTCTCTCTCTCTCTCTCTTTATATATATATATATATATATATATATATATATATATATATATATATATATATATATATATATATATATATATATATATATATTTGTCTTTTTATTTGTAGATTTACTAGTGTTGAAGCAAAATCTTACAGATCCATATGAATGCTAGAAACTTTTGTAAGGCCATGCCTTTATACACACACACATACACACACCTATATATATATATATATATATATATATATATATATATATATATATATATATATATATATATATATATATATATGAAACAATTGCATAAAGGGATTTAGAATTAAAAAAGACAACCGATGGGAGTGTTTTGAATAATACGATGTTGTATATATATAATATATATATATATATATATATATATATATATATATATATATATATATATATATATATATATATATATATATATAAAACGAAACAATTGCATTAAGGGATTTAGAATTAAAAAAGACAATCGATGGGAGTGTTTTGAATAATACGATGATCTCAAGAGTAACAAGGATTAATGTTGATTATTATTCTGCCTCCTAACTGAAGATTAATCCATTCGCTGCTGATCCCTATTGCTGTCTTTCTATTCTAGGTTAAAATAAAATGATAAATTGTGTAATCATTATAGTTTCCTTTGAGCTTCAATTTTGTGGACTAAGGTTCGTAAAAAATATAAATAAGGGGACACACAAAGACATAAATCTGTCCTCAACAATATTTTCTGTGAACAACAGTTTCACATAGTAAAATTTACCATATACTAGAAGGATAATGTTGCCTTTTGACTGTATCCTTTTACAAGTAGCATGAAAACCTTACGTCACTTGTACTCGCTGAAAATGTAAAATTCTCACCTCCAGGTAACACTATCAGCTGCAAACGAGTCTGAAGTTTACTTTACCGTACCATCACAACCTATCGTTAAGAAATCAGACGCGCTTGCTACAAAGAGTTACTGCTTTTAAGCACAGCAGACACAATAAATGCCGGTCTCCATAGTGGGTATTTGGATCAGCGTTCTGTTTGCCTATACTCGTTTGTTTTGCTCTGCTCTATATTCCCAGAGGTCTCCTGTTTCTTTTCCTGGAGAGAAAACTGTATTGCTGATGCAGCTGAGCCAGAGCTAAGATTTCCCTACGCTGTGAAATGTTTTACCTGTGTGGCGATTGTATGTTTTCAATAATAATAATAATAATAATAATAATAATAATAATAATAATAATAATAATAATAATAATAATAATAATAATAATAATAATAATAATAATGAACTGGCTCGAATCCCAGACCTAATCCTGATAAATAAAGAAACATAAGATATCTCAGATAGATGTAGCCATACTTTAGGACACAAGGGTTAAGGATAAGGGCACAGAGAAGGTGGAATGTGCCACAAGGTCTGCAGATGGAAATACGAAACTGTGGCACCAGGTGAAGTATACCTTAGTTTAACCAGACCACTGAGCTGATTTACAGCTCTCCTAGCGCTGGCCCGAAGGATTAGATTTATTTTACGTGGCTAAGAACCAATTGGTTACCTAGCAACGGGACCTACAGCTTATATAATCCCAGAGGACATCAAGAGGAACATGGAGGAGAATGGATGCTCAACTCTCGACCCAATGTGCTACAAACGGGTTTACCGATGGTCACATTAAAGTTGATTAAGGAAGTGTTGGAATCTTAAGAATGCAGGGCAGTAGGGATCAGATCCTCAGGGAGCAGGTTGCGGCCTAGTCCAGACTAGGTCATATTCTTTTTCGTATCTGAATTTAAACTTCGAATAGCCTAACCATGGCAATTCACAGTTGATGGCTCCTGTATTGGTAATGCAGTAAGGCCATGATGAGAAACGAAAATTCCTAAGCCGTTGGCTCTTTTTTCTACTAGTCCCTCACGTGAATCTGCGTCAGGATATTTTAAAGCTGCCCGCTAGTTTAAATATTTTGCATATAATGGTAAAAAAATCTTCTCCCAGGACTAAACATCTGTAAAACCTTGGTGTGGAATTATCCGAATTGTTTCGGTAATTCTAACGTATTCCCTGGCTGATATTATCATTACCGTTATTTGAATGTCGATAGCAGCACTAATAATATCATTGCCAGTATGCATAAAACAGTCTTAGAGAGAGAGAGAGAGAGAGAGAGAGAGAGAGAGAGAGAGAGAGAAGCACTGAATAGCAGATCAGAAAGGCCGGTCTCCATATTTTATGAGACGCAATACTCGCTCCCATAAACGTCAGCAAACCCGCATAACAAGAGAACATATTTGGTGATTGCAATACTGAAGATTGATGGATAAATACAGTAGCGTTTGCCTTACACGTAATAAAGGAGAACTACAAATAAATGCACTTTCGGTGTATAGCCTAAGTTTGACGACGATAATATGAAAGATGAATGTTTGTTGACGGCAGCCTTCGAAGTTTAATCATAGCTTCGAGTTAGCAGGCGAACCATAAATTACTGTTATGAACAACATAAAGACACTTTATGACGAATGGATAATAGCGTTACCTGAAAATGTGATGAGGTCTTGTCCTTGGGGACGCTTTTGCCATTTCCATGTCATCAGCATTATTCTTCTACGTGACTCTCTCTCTCTCTCTCTCTCTCTCTCTGTGCATGACTGTATTTATTACATAAGTGAAATAAAACTGCTAAAGGTATTGTCTAGCGTCTGCAACTGACAAATGTTAAGATAATGAACACATCTTGAAATCTGAAATCAAACGGAAAAATCTAAAATAGTTCTTACGAATTCGATTTGGAAATAAAAAAAAAAAAAAAAGCTACGCAAAATCCCAAGTAGATTTGGTACTCTTAACATTTCCAGCAAAATACTGGTGAAGAAAAGAGAACGAAGAAGACCATTCTTGAATACCACAGGAAAAACTAGACCTAGGGAAGAAAATGAAGAGGTTATTCCAAGAAGCCTTAAACTGCACAAGGTATCCTCCTTCCCCACTCAGAAGTCCTCCTCAGAAATAAAACAGTAGCTTTAGACAGGACCAGATGAAATGTATGGTAATGCTTTGAGGGGAGAGACAGCACCATGGTTGTGTATACTTTTAGGCTGATAAAAAAAAATGGTCATAGAAAAGCTTCTGCTTCTGGTAATGACGCTCTCAGAAGGGGGAACTTTTATTGCTAGTTTTACGAATTTGATATTGAATAGCTTATACTGGTATTTTGATTAAAACTAATTTGTTATTTATTCCTTTTAAAAGGCAGATATTGCTTTGAATTCGGAGAAATAAATCTTGTTATTTGCCTTACTTTTATACATAGATGTTTAACATACAATATAAGGTTAAGATTTTGAGATGTCCATGACATTTTCTTGGAAAACTGAAATAATATTCTTTTTGTTGTCATAATTCATGTGTAACATCATGCGAGGTTTCACGCTGCTCCTAATAACAGCAATAAAGTTTTTTTTTTCAAGAATTCAGCTCTCTGTTATAAGATTATGTTGAAACATGGATAGTTGTAAACATCTGGAGAGAAAGGTGGGGATCCCAAAGGGGAGACTTAGAGGGCCAAATTTATAAGTAAAAAATTGCAAATATGTACTATTGCTATAAAAAATGTGAACGCAGAGAGAGAGAGAGAGAGAGAGAGAGAGAGAGAGAGAGAGAGAGAGAGAGAGAGAGAGAGAGAGAGTTAATTGCACCAGAAAAATAAACAGAAAAGCACTTAGTCCATCGTTTATCCTTTGTCAGTGCATAAAGCTTTTCAATGATGAAACACCATTTAAAAATCAGTGAGAGATTATTGCATCCATTCAATCTAAAAGAAAAGTGGGGAACACACTTATTAAGTATATTTTAGACATAAATTACCTAAAATCTTAAAATGTTTCATGAAATTTGGAATTTTATCTACACACGATGATGAAATGAGAGGTATTCCGCCTAGCATTATCTTTCTTCAACATATATATACTGTATATATATATATATATATATATATATATATATATATATATATATATATATATATATATATATATATATATATATATATATATATATATATATATATATATATATATATATATATATATATATATATATATATATATATATATATATATATATATTCTCACGATGCGTACCAAGTACCTGGTTATTACACAACTAATCTCAAGATTCAAAAATATACCTCACTTCAGCCAGATACCTGAACTCTCATAACATTAATTGTTATGACTGAGTACTCTAAAGGTAACAGTGATCCCTTAAGAAAAAGCTTATTTATCAATTACTTGAAAAATCAAATTAAGTCTATCAAAATATGTGTGAGGTATCAAAAATTAAACTAGAAATATTCTAGAGTAGAAGGGCATCACTCCATCAAAAAACCCTAACTGTTTCCCTGGTCTTAATTCACTTTAGCAAAACTAAAGAACAAAACATGTTTATCACTTTGCCTTATGCACACACAATCAGTCCTATTCACTGGTGATCAATAAATGAAACACTTTTTCTAAAAATGTTAAATACAAAAATTTATTTTTAAGTTCAAAGTCTATAACTAGAATTCACAATTAATTAGAATTCACAATCTGAAAAATTTACCATTACTTGAAAATAATACAACACTTAATTAATTCTTGAATTAAATTATGAAACAAAACTAATTCACGAAATCTTTATCAGGAATTTAAATTAATCAAACAAAATTTAAACTATCAAGAATTACTCAAGATTAAAAAAGAAAATCTTAATAAATGAAATCAAGCATGCAATGTTAAATTACACCAAGAAATATTTAAAATGCTATGTAAATAAATGTTACATCACAAACATAAAAAATGTGAAAATATAAAGAGATTGTAAATAGAAAAACACACAAAAATGCACATAAGATTTATCAATAATGATTTCACTTGTTCAAAATTTCCTAACTTATCATACCATGGTATTAATAAGTAAAATTCACGTTACCTTACACAACTTGTGAAAACCTCTGT
>JANJGK010000005.1:17236744-17266744 GCA_039081455.1 Macrobrachium rosenbergii | reverse complement strand
ACTAGAGCAGTTTTCAAATTTGTTTATAAAATTTCATTGCCACCTTCAATATCAAATGCACGTACAATGTCCTTAAAAAGTTAATCTAAAAATACATATAAAAATAAATTAATGGATATATCTGCACAGCAAGAGAAATGATAAAATGGGAAAACTGAGAGGTGAAATTTTGAAAAGTCATCCAAACCGAGCAGAACAGATGGTATAGCTGTGATCAAAACTGGAAAGCCTACTTGCAATAATTATGGGGACACCTTTGCGATCTGGAAGGCAACCTCCGTATATTAGGGCCAACGAGACTACTGGAGATCTGTTTCAAAAGTTTTTTGTTGATGAATCTGAAAATAATTCATAATTTATCATTTTATACCACCATTGTACGCATTCAACATACCAAATGATAATGCTAATAATGAAGTGCCTTCACACCAACGAACAGGACTCGATTTTTATGAGGAAATGGACACTGGACAAAAGCAGGTCTGCAACTTCAAAATTATATCGAGGAGAACAACTCTTGAATTAAAAGCCCTCGTAATGCATACCGCCATGTTTAATGAAGGCGCTGCATAAAACACCGCTGTCGATATCTAGTGACAGTTAGGATAACTAACAAAGAATCTTTACTAAGTCTTACTAATTTGACCTCATTGGCAATAAATAGCTTATCAATGTTAGTGCGGAATCTACTTTGATAAATACAAAACGAAATAATAAGTAACAACTGTTGTATTATAAACCCGGAGAAAAATGTCTATTTTTTTTTTTCAAAAGGCCATTTAAAATAGTTTTTATAAATCTTACTTTCCTATCAAAATATTACAAGCCAGTTCACTAATAATATGGACATTTTCCCGAATAAATTCAAAATATTCATGATATTTAGCTCGCTGATCTCTATACGTGGCTGGATTGTTCAAATTAATGCGGCCTATTCCATTGGTACGGTGTTGACTGTGCATCTTGGACGAGGGCAATTCATTTCAATCCTTCTTTATCACTCTTAATTAGAAAGTCTTTTCTAGTGTGTCCGTGGCATCTACACTAACATAGCGCACTGCCTGGAACAGTTTTATCATGAATATCGGAGATGAAAGGGTCACAGTTACGTGCAGGCTTCCTTTCAACAGTCACTCTGCCAATAAAGGGGACATTTATTTACTTGATCATCAATATGATGCATCGTATGGAATGCACTTTGATATAGTATTAAAATTCATTTGCCGCATAAAACCGAACTTGTATGAACTCAGCTGAGTTTAGATATTGACATTATTTAGACTGAGTAGGATATTTTGCTTAAGACGTCTGTCATTGTCACCGACTACAGCTGTTAAGTATAGATTAAAAGCATCTAACCTACCCAGCAGATTTAGCCATGGGAGGTCAATATTTAGCTAGCCAGAATGACGCTAGCCCGAATGACGTGGTTGCATGCAGGAGGAACCGCACTGTTTGACACCAAGCATTGCATTGTACTGTAAGTTTCCAGTGAAAATATAGTTATGTTCGACAAGGGACTTTATTTTTTTAGATGTAATTTTATAGCTACGTATAGGTATTTGGCAACGTATTTCTTCTTGTAGACAATCCCAATTCATCATTTTCAGAGCAAACACTACAGCGCTAACCTTATTGCTACTTGCACCCATAGTTTGGTCCTTATAAGAATATCATCAAGATCTTTGGAATATCTTACTTCTAAACCTTATTATTAAGTCATTGGTCCTTCCAACGCTACACTTGCTACACTTTAGCTGAAATTGCCTATAACGCTGGTACTCTTGGTGGATGATCACTTCAGTTGAAGTAATATCAGAAGGGCAAGAGCCTTTCACTAGATCTATGAGAAAAACCACAAACACGAATTTTTATTGACGCCGTAAAGTCAGCTTGATATGGCCTTTTCTGAACGCATACATCGAAGTTACTGTGTAATAGACACTCATTTTTTTCCCAATCGTGATAGCATTTTCGTCCCCCCCCCCCCCCCCTCTCTCTCTCTCTCTCTCTCTCTCTCTCTCTCTCTCTCTCTCTCTCTCTCTCTCTCTCCTCTCTCTCTCTCGACTTTGCACACGGAACCCAGGAACAAGAACCTGAACAAGATGTCACTGAACTTCCCTTTGGATTCGTCCTTTTTAACCAGGGCTATCTATTTGTGTGTGTGTATAAAAAAGGGTTTGGAATATTTAACCACTGCTTCACAATTCACCGCCAGTTCGTTTTCTACAAAGTCATGACATTGGACTTTATTCGGTTAACTTTAAAGAACAAAAATTGAATAAAACTTTCTTCAATCATCGTGAAAAATGGTGTATTCAGTCCTAAAGGCGAAAAATCAAAACATAAACGAAGATCAACAGACGCAATGCATCCACTGTGTCAAAATATTATGCGCTATCAATCTTAATAATCTAAAGCACTAAGGAGGCCAATTCACCGGCTATTCTTCAGATATACCAGTAACTCAGACTTTTGACTCCATAACATTCACTAATCCTCACTAAATCATCTAGCATAACATTTCCCTTTACGCATTTTTATCTTTATTTTTATTATCATATTTTTCCCATACGCCATCTTTCTTTCTACTGCCTCTCTTTTCCTCCTTACCATAGTTTGCTCTTCATTATCATTCATCTCACTAAGTCATTTCCTCGTTGATTTTCTCTGTCGATGTGTTTTACCTACACGTTGCAACTTACCTTTACCTTACTGATAAACTTATTATTCATATCGTCTAGTGTCCTTCTTCTTCTTCCCAGCTCTCGTGCTCCAGATGGAAAAGAAAACGGATTTTGAGTCTGCAAAGTCTATTGAAAGGCTTGCTGGAAATCGGAAAACGTCCATAATACTACACTGGATGTGCCAGCGACTTCAATGCACGTGTCTGCAAAAAATAAAACTTTTGGTATCTATGCTTTTATTTAAGCAAATCTTATGCTCTTCAGTCATACGAGAGTATGTTAAATCAACCTGCATTCTTTTCTAAGACTCTCTCTCTCTCTCTCTCTTTATATATATATATATATATATATATATATATATATATATATATATATATATATATATATATATATATATATATATATATATATATATATATATATATATATATTTGTCTTTTTATTTGTAGATTTACTAGTGTTGAAGCAAAATCTTACAGATCCATATGAATGCTAGAAACTTTTGTAAGGCCATACCTTTATACACACACACATACACACACCTATATATATACGAGTATATATATATATATATATATATATATATATATATATATATATATATATATATATATATATATATATATATATATATGAAACAATTGCATAAAGGGATTTAGAATTAAAAAAGACAACCGATGGGAGTGTTTTGAATAATACGATGTTATATATATATATATATATATATATATATATATATATATATATATATATATATATATATATATATATATATAAAACGAAACAATTGCATTAAGGGATTTAGAATTAAAAAAGACAATCGATGGGAGTGTTTTGAATAATACGATGATCTCAAGAGTAACTAGGATTAATGTTGATTATTATCCTGCCTCCTAACTGAAGATTAATCCATTCGCTGCTGATCCCTATTGCTGTATTTCTATTCTAGGTTAAAATAAAATGATAAATTGTGTAATCATTATAGTTTCCTTTGAGCTTCAATTTTGTGGACTAAGGTTCGTAAAAAATATAAATAAGGGGACACACAAAGACATAAATCTGTCCTCAACAATATTTTCTGTGAACAACAGTTTCACATAGTAAAATTTACCATATACTAGAAGGATAATGTTGCCTTTTGACTGTATCCTTTTACAAGTAGCATGAAAACCTTACGTCACTTGTACTCGCTGAAAATGTAAAATTCTCACCTCCAGGTAACACTATCAGCTGCAAACGAGTCTGAAATTTACTTTACCGTACCATCACAACCTATCGTTAAGAAATCAGACGCGCTTGCTACAAAGAGTTACTGCTTTTAAGCACAGCAGACACAATAAATGCCGGTCTCCATAGTGGGTATTTGGATCAGCGTTCTGTTTGCCTATACTCGTTTGTTTTGCTCTGCTCTATATTCCCAGAGGTCTCCTGTTTCTTTTCCTGGAGAGAAAACTGTATTGCTGATGCAGCTGAGCCACAGCTAAGATTTCCCTACGCTGTGAAATGTTTTACCTGTGTGGCGAGTGTATGTTTTCAATAATAATATAATAATAATAATAATAATAATAATAATAATAATAATAATAATAATAATAATAATAATAATAATAATGAACTGGCTCGAATCCCAGACCTAATCCTGATAAATAAAGAAACATAAGATATCTCAGATAGATGTAGCCATACTTTAGGACACAAGGGTTAAGGATAAGGGCACAGAAAAGGTGGAATGTGCCACAAGGTCTGCAGATGGAAATACGAAACTATGGCACCAGGTGAAGTATACCTTAGTTTAACCAGACCACTGAGCTGATTAACAGCTCTCCTAGCGCTGGCCCGAAGGATTAGATTTATTTTACGTGGCTAAGAACCAATTGGTTACCTAGCAACGGGACCTACAGCTTATATAATCCCAGAGGACATCAAGAGGAACATGGAGGAGAATGGATGCTCAACTCTCGACCCAATGTGCTACAAACGGGTTTACCGATGGTCACATTAAAGATGATTAAGGAAGTGTTGGAATCTTAAGAATGCAGGGCAGTAGGGATCAGATCCTCAGGGAGCAGGTTGCGGCCTAGTCCAGACTAGGTCATATTCTTTTTCGTATCTGATTTTAAACTTCGAATAGCCTAACCATGGCAATTCACAGTTGATGGCTCCTGTATTGGTAATGCAGTAAGGCCATGATGAAAAACGAAAATTCCTAAGCCGTTGGCTCTTTTTTCTACTAGTCCCTCACGTGAATCTGCGTCAGGATATTTTAAAGCTGCCCGCTAGTTTAAATATTTTGCATATCATAATGGTAAAAAATCTTCTCCTAGGACTAAACATCTGTAAAACCTTGGTGTGGAATTATCCGAATTGTTTCGGTAATTCTAACGTATTCCCTGGCTGATATTATCATTACCGTTATTTGAATGTCGATAGCAGCACTAATAATATCATTGCCAGTATGCATAAAACACTCTTAGAGAGAGAGAGAGAGAGAGAGAGAGAGAGAGAGAGAGAGAGAGAGAGAGAGAAGCACTGAATAGCAGATCAGAAAGGCCGGTCTCCATATTTTATGAGACGCAATACTCGCTCCCATAAACGTCAGCAAACCCGCATAACAAGAGAACATATTTGGTGATTGCAATACTGAAGATTGATGGATAAATACAGTAGCGTTTGCCTTACACGTAATAAAGGAGAACTACAAATAAATGCACTTTCGGTGTATAGCCTAAGTTTGACGACGATAATATGAAAGATGAATGTTTGTTGACGGCAGCCTTCGAAGTTTAATCATAGCCGAGTTAGCAGGCGAACCATAAATTACTGTTATGAACAACGTAAAGACACTTTATGACGAATGGATAATAGCGTTACCTGAAAATGTGATGAGGTCTTGTCCTTGGGAACGCTTTTGCCATTTCCATGTCATCAGCATTATTCTTCTACGTGACTCTCTCTCTCTCTCTCTCTCTCTCTCTCTCTCTCTCTCTCTCTCTCTCTCTGTATGTATGACCGTATTTATTACATAAGTGGAACTGCTAAAGGTATTGTCTAGCGTCTGCAACTGACAAATGTTAAGATAACGAACACATCTTGAAATCTGAAATCAAACGAAAAAATCTAAAATAGTTCTTATGAATTCGATTTGGAAATAAAAAAAAAAAAGCTACGCTAAATCCCAAGTAGATTTGGTACTCTCCACAGTTCCAGCAAAATACTGGTGAAGAAAAGAGAACGAAGAAGACCATTCTTGAATACCACAGGAAAAACTAGACCTAGGGAAGAAAATGGTGAGGTTATTCCAAGAAGCCTTAAACTGCACAAGGTATCCTCCTTCCCCACTCAGAAGTCCTCCTCAGAAATAAAACAGTAGCTTTAGACAGGACCAGATGAAATGTATGGTAATGCTTTGAGGGGAGAGACAGCACCTAGGTTGTGTATACTTTTAGGCTGATAAAAAAAATGGTCATAGAAAAGCTTCTGCTTCTGGTAATGACGCTCTCAGAAGGGGGAACTTTTATTGCTAGTTTTACGAATTTGATATTGAATAGCTTATACTGGTATTTTGATTAAAACTAATTTGTTATTTATTCCTTTTAAAAGGCAGATATTGCTTTGAATTCGGAGAAATAAATCGTGTTATTTGCCTTACTTTTATACATAGATGTTTAACATACCATATAAGGTTAAGATTTTGAGATGTCCATGACATTTTCTTGGAAAACTGAAATAATATTCTTTTTGTTGTCATAATTCATGTGTAACATCATGCGAGGTTTCACGCTGCTCCTAATAACAGCAATAAAGTTTTTTTTTTTCAAGAATTCAGCTCTCTGTTATAAGATTATGTTGAAACATGGATAGTTGTAAACATCTGGAGAGAAAGGTGGGGATCCCAAAGGGGAGACTTAGAGGGCCAAATTTATAAGTAAAAAATTGCAAATATTTACTATTGCTATAAAAAATGTGAACGCAGAGAGAGAGAGAGAGAGAGAGAAAGAGAGAGAGAGAGAGAGAGTTAATTGCACCAGAAAAATAAACAGAAAAGCACTTAGTCCATCGTTTATCCTTTGTCAGTGCATAAAGCTTTTCAATGATGAAACACCATTTAAAAATCAGTGAGAGATTATTGCATCCATTCAATCTAAAAGAAAAGTGGGGAACACACTTATTAAGTATATTTTAGACATAAATTACCTAAAATCTTAAAATGTTTCATGAAATTTGGAATTTTATCTACACACGATGATGAAATGAGAGGTATTCCGCCTAGCATTATCTTTCTTCAACATATATATACTGTATATATATATATATATATATATATATATATATATATATATATATATATATATATATATATATATATATATATATATATATATATATATATATTCTCACGATGCGTACCAAGTACCTGGTTATTACACAACTAATCTCAAGATTCAAAAATATACCTCACTTCAGCCAGATACCTGAACTCTCATAACATTAATTGTTATGACTGAGTACTCTAAAGGTAACAGTGATCCCTTAAGAAAAAGCTTATTTATCAATCACTTGAAAAATCAAATTAAGTCTATCAAAATATGTGTGAGGTATAAAAAATTAAACTAGAAATATTCTAGAGTAGAAGGGCATCACTCCATCAAAAAACTCTAACTGTTTCCCTGGTCTTAATTCACTTTAGCAAAACTAAAGAACAAAACATGTTTATCACTTTGCCTTATGCACACACAATCAGTCCTATTCACTGGTGATCAATAAATGAAACACTTTTTCTAAAAATGTTAAATACAAAAATTTATTTTTATGTTCAAAGTCTATAACTAGAATTCACAATTAATTAGAATTCACAATCTGAAAAATTTACCATTACTTGAAAATAATACAACACTTAATTAATTCTTGAATTAAATTATGAAACAAAACTAATTCACGAAATCTTTATCAGGAATTTAAATTAATCAAACAAAATTTAAACTATCAAGAATTATTCAAGATTAAAAAAGAAAATCTTAATAAATGAAATCAAGCATGCAATGTTAAATTACACCAAGAAATATTTAAAATGCTATGTAAATAAATGTTACATCACAAACATAAAAAATGTGAAAATATAAAGAGATTGTAAATAGAAAAACACACAAAAATACACATAAGATTTATCAATAATGATTTCACTTGTTCAAAATTTCCTAACTTATCATACCATGGTATTAATAAGTAAAATTCACGTTACCTTACACAACTTGTGAAAACCTCTGTAAATCACTTGCTGCAGCTGCGTTACACAATACACACTTTTTTACCAGGCGCCGTTACGAACTAAATAACTTTGCTAAATTCAGATCTCAAAAGTTAATGTTAATATGTGACCACAAAACACTACGTTAAGAGTAATCTCTTTCTAAGAACGAGAGAGAGAGAGAGGGTACCAATTCAACTGGTCTCAGATATCAGAATGAAATAGATTTTAGGATTCCAGTAATACGTGAAGCAATTACATGATGTCATTAAAGCATTTTGGGTACGAGATATAAAAGTTCTAGAAGCAGGGAAGTGACGTCATTAAAGCATTTTGGGTGCGAGGTACAATGGAGAGAAGCTACTAGAAGGAAAATGACGTCATCCCAGCAAAACGTTTTGAACGCATCTTACAAAACATGACGTAATTGATCAGGACAAGTGGCGTACATGACTTGACTAACGCGTGTAACAACATGAAATCACTCGTCTTGAGCCCGTACGGGGCGAATCGGCGTTTGTTTTCAAAACCTGTCATCACTAACCCAAAACAAAGCGCTCGCTTTTATCTCAACTGATAACAATTGAAATGAAACAAGCCCTTCCTGGACACACACACACACACACGTGTTCAAATACTACGCTTTTACCAAGAAAGATACTATTAAAATTGTATTAACAATTCTAAATTACGTTATCAAGTAATCATTAGTTCTTTTGAGATCTGATGCCTAACTAAACATGACACTTCAACAACCATTATCATTAAACATACCACATGAAAAAAATAAATATGTCAAAATTATAGGAGGATATACGTATTACAAGGCAACATCATGAAAATAAATATATATATATATATATATATATATTAAGTCTTGGATGACAGTGGACGAACTATGTATTGGCCTGTCAGTGGCACTTCCGCTGCAGGTGCATTTGTGTCGACGTTGGATACAGGGAGCTATTTGATCATGATTTAAGTCCATGGAGACAGCGTGATCGAACACTGAACCGGGGTCGTCACTTTTCTGGAAGAAGTGGTTTAGTGAATGCGTATGTGTAGCACTCTCGAATGGTATATTATCAGCGGAAATGTGATTCACAGCAGGACTTCGACTTTGGTGGCTGGTGTGTGTTTTGCCTTGTGAGTGTTCAAAGACCACCACCGTGACGATACCTTACCTGGGCCTTAGGAAAGTGAGTACAATAACTCATGAACTCTTATATCTTTTCCAGACATTTTTTTGGAAAGACCTAGTTGTGCTGCAGTGAAACTCCACTGTCTCCATGATGCATTTTCCCATTCTGTTTCTATTGTGCATTTTTCTGTTTTGAATATGAATGTCTTGTAACACCATTTCAGGTTTTAATACACTGATATGTTTCTTTCAACAGGAATTCTGGGTTCGTCTTGTGAGGACGAATATTTTGGGAAGTGGTGATTAATTTTTACATACTATATGACATTTATGGTGGTCTAGAGTAATTAGGACCTTATTGCTTTGTTTGGTGACTAGGGTGTTAGTCACTAGTATTAGCTGGTCTTGAATTATTAATCGGAATATTTGTGATTCAGAATTTCCTCTAGTAACGCATTCCATTTATAGTGGGTGGAGTTCACTCCATTTCATAATCGTAACTTTTGTTGAATCACTTTCGTTAAATTTGCAAATAAAGTCAAGTTTTGTTTCTCAGTGTTTAATTCCAGCAGGCCTTTGTGTAAAGATGGGATTAGTGAGAGGAGTCGACAAAGGAGAAGGAATTTGCTGACCCAGGGAGCCACCGCTACCAGAGACGTCTTAGGAAAGTAAGATGAATGATTATGTTCCTGAAACAGATACAGCAGTAAAAGGCGACCCTATATATATATATGAAAATTTCACCAAAGACCTTACTTGCTATTTAGGGTAGACGATATATTTAGGAAAAAGGTATACCAGGACATAACCCGGTGTACTTTCCGGGCTCTCTGTATTACTTCGCATGAAGAACCAGGACCCCACTAAGTGAGTCCAGCAAAGAAAAGTTAAGTATACCTTAGTTTCACCAGACCACTGAGCTGATTAACAGCCCTCCTAGGGCTGGCCCGAAGGATTAGACTTATTTTACGTGGCTAAGAACCAATTGGTTACTTAGCAACGGGACCTACAGCTTATTGTGGAATCCGAACCACATTATAACGAGAAATGAATTTCTATCACCAGAAATAAATTCCTCTAACACTTCATCAGCCGAGAACTGAAACTTTCTTCTCATCCCGCGAGACCATTTGTTGGAACTTAACAGATAAACAGCTTCTTTGTGAGAGCTATGGGCGTGGAAATCAGCGCAGATTTTATAGCCGTTCAACAAACTTTCCCTTCGAGGTTTTTACCTTTTTGGGGGTTCATGGGACAAATATATCGATAAACTGTGGCTGCTGGAAAACGAATGTGGAACAAGGGAACCAAGAGTTAAAAGTATATCTTAGTTGAACCAGACCACTGAGCTAATTAATAGCTCTCCTAGGGCTGGCCCGAAGGATTAGATTTATTTTTATGTGGCTAAGAACCAACTGGTTACCTAGCAACGGGACCTACAGCTTATTGTGGAATCCGAACCACATTATGACGAGAAATGAATTTCTATCACCAGAAATAAATTCCTCTAATTCTTCATTGGCCCGTCGGAGAGTCGAGCGCTGGGCCAACAGCGTGCCAGCAGAAAGCTCTACCAACCCTCCAATGAAGAACTAAGGGAACCAAGAATGGTGAAGAAGAGAAAAGGGACAATGAGTCATTGTAATGAAGGAAAATCACTAGTCCCCGAAACATATTGCGTCAACTAAAGCAATTTTTTTATAAGATGCAAATGCTTAATAAAATATATTCTTTGAAATGGCGAATAATATTGAATAAGCAAAAATAGGGAGAATAAAATTCAAAGCATGGGAGAATAAAAGAATGATTTTGCTATCCACAATGACAATAAAGATCTTTAAATGAGTTTTATGTACTTAAAGAAATCGAGTTTCTATCCGGTGGTGGCCTCAGCCACAGCCCATAAAACTCTTACCCGCGACCCATGAAACTCAAATACGGTCTGGTGGTGGCCTATGTTGTTGATACCTATAGCGCTGTCAGAAGTACGATTATGGCTAACTGTAACCTTAAATAAAATTTTAAAAACTAACGAGTCTAGAGGGCTGCAATTTGGTATGTTTGATGATTAGAGGATGGATGATCAATATACCAATTTGCAGCCCTCTAGCCTCAGTAGTTTTTATATCTGAGGGTTGACGAACAGACAAAGCCGACACAATACCTTCCTTTTGCAGACAACTAAAACTAGTCTGGGGATCTAAACTGCTAACAATCATACTCTTGGGTTTCGCTGTAGTTTAACTCCCGCCCTTATAATTTGTACTACTCACCTTTATGAGCTGTTGGTTTTTCATCGTTAAATAAAAGTAAATTGACCCTGCGTTCACGGCTTCTCATAAGAGTGATTTGCTCGGAGAGGGTGCTTTCAGGCACTAAAATGAGGTCCAGCAACAGCTGTTTAGGCATATTATAAGTGCACTCAAGGACTCAGAAGTGGAGATTGGGTAAACATCCTGATGATGGTGTAATTTGAGGTACAGATAAAAAAAATTACACAGAGAAGTCAGATGATTTATGTAAATATGAATGAGACCAAGAACAGTAAAAGTGAATGGGAAAAAAATAAAAGATTAACTAAGTTCACAAAGTCGTCCGTCTTCGCCTTTAATGTTAGTTCCTTTCGATGTCGAAAGGTAAGAGATGATTATCGTAATCTTGTGTTAAAGTTATGGTTATTTTCTAAACTGTTTCATAGCTTTGTAATTCCTGGCTAGCCCGGTTGATTTCGAAGACTTATCAAGAGCCCACCTAAGTAACAAAACACATACCGATTAATTTTCTCCGCTGCCATCAGTTTCCCTAGGAGGATTCAGATTCAGAAGGCCTCGATTTCTTTTATCTCTTAAATATATAGCCACATAAAAACCATAGGCTCAAGTAGGTTAGCAGGCAGAAACACTGAGACAGACTGAGAAAAACGGAATGGACATATAAAAGACGTGAAAAATAAGATTAAGTTATGCTAGTAAACTGCTTTCTGGCGTATCATTCCTTCCGAAAGTTGTGTAATATCTTAGCGTGTGATGGAATAATCTGAAATTATCAGTCATTTTTTAAACTATGCATTTTGTCTAAATTCCGGCATCCTAGCTATTCACTGGATTTTAAGCAGAAAATCCAGCTTTCAGGAGAAGTAATTATATTAAGATTACGGACGGAACACGCAAACTGCTCTGGAGTTTTGAGCAGCTAATGTTAATAAGTTTTGAGCAGCATATGTTAATAAGTTTGAATATGATGCATCAAATCCCCTCAACTAAACGTTTTCAATAAAATTCAACTAAGGTTATTTCTAATTCGAATAGTAACAGTGACAGTAACAAAAACAGTCAAAGTAAAGTACCGTATTTGTTGTCTCATAAATTATAGACTAAGATATGATTTTTTTGTTTTTTTTTACAGACACGTAAAAGTACCGATTTTCGGCACGAATTATTCTTACGTTACTGTAGGAAAGAATATCGAGAGTACGGTTCAATATTACCACAGCACGATATTACAGAAAGGTATGAATATTGTTAAAATAATACCACACTGTTTCGCACTTCTAGTCTTAGCGTTGACCCAAGCAATGAATTATGTACCTAGCCATTGGTCGACTGTAGTGGAGCTCACCCTCTATATGTGTTATGTGGGTGTGTATGTGTGTGTGTGTAATTTTTGTTACGGAAAAATACTAATATATGCATGGACCTAATAATTAGAAATATAAATTTTTGTGAAATGAATATTTGACAATATTCTTTGAAAAATTGTCTCTGAATATAAAAAAGCTTATATAAAAAATAAAGACCAATACAAACGCTTATATTCAAAGAGATTTACTGGAAAAAATATAAGCCCTGACATGGTAATAAGGATCATCGACGCAATTGTTGTAAAATTTTCCCAGTAGCAGAGAGAGAGAGAGAGAGAGAGAGAGAGAGAGAGAGAGAGAGAGAGAGCACTGAACTATTAATGTAATTTACATGTAGCAAAACATTAGCCCTTTATCTAAAAGAACATCTTCCCCACCAATTTAGCACCTATATTAACCTTACCATCTGTGTTAATTAAAAACAGAGCAGCCTCTCAACTGCTGATGATAATAACCCAGCCCATACAAAGGACTTTATTCATGACGATCCTAGTCTATATATGCAATACAGTTTTAAGAAGGACGTCTTCATTCTTCTCCAGTGAGGCACCATTTATGAACACGTCATGAGAACTCACCAAATGTGGCCTACGAAGGAAACAGACCTCCAGGAATAGAAATAATGGATGCTGCAGAGAACAGCACCGATTATTTCTATTTCCCTCTGAAGCGCTTCACATACAGCACAAGTAGCTCTCTCAAACCCCCTTCCTGAATTCATATTATTACCTTCCACTCGAAACTCAATAGGACATGCTGCAGGGCCCTTCAGAATCCTCTCGAATACTCAAGATAAAGGGACTGGAGGATTCTCTGCACTCTAAAGCCATCACTCCGTTTAGCTAATCAGAATGCCCTATATTATTCTCTCAATTCAGTACTTGTACATAAAGATATATTTTGTTGCTTATTATTTATTTCGCAGTTGAAGATAAGCGTCAGATATCGAGAAAATTCTAAAAACTTTTTTCAATTTTCCTATTAATTTTTAAGAGTTGGTTCATAATATACCTAAAGAATGAAAAGATAAATAGAGAAAATACTATAAAAACTTTAGGTTTTAGAAAGACCTAATAGCTTTCATTCAGAAACTCTCATTAATTACAGAAATTTTAAAGTATGTTTCCCTCACGAGTACGAGGTCTAAAGTTCATTTCGTCTCGCCGCACATACCAACATGTGGGTGCGGCTGGGATACTAAGGGCTGACATTGCACTTTCTTATTGTGAATGCTGCGCTTTACGGGGAACTGCTGTAAAGTTTTTTTTTTTTTCGCTGATAGCCTCACTCACGACTCTAAGTGGTCAGTGATGAAATTGCAGATATGACTTAGTGTAGACTAAAACCTATTGCGTATATGAATCATCGTTAAAAAAAAGCTTGTTGGTGTTCAAATGCAGCAGAATAGGAAAATCTACTTCATTGAAATTTAGCTAATCGGGAAAATTCGAACTGTAGCCAAAATAAGAAACAAAAACATTACTGTGTAATTACATTTTACGACAATATATATAGATATATAGTAGGCAATGAAGGACCTCTTCTAGAGATAGTGTTACAATAAAAGATCCCCCTAACAAAATATTTGATGCACAGGTGAAATATCTCCATCGCTGACTGCACAGCTGAATAACAATGCACCAAAAATGGCTTTAAGCAAGGTTAAAAATTAGGGAACAAGGAAACAACACGCAGAATAAGAGTGGGTTGAATTAACGTCTCTCTCTCTCTCTCTCTCTCTCTCTCTCTCTCTCTCTCTCTCTCTCTCTCTCTCTCTCTCACGAAAAAAAAAAAAAAAAAAAAAAAAAAAAATATATATATATATATATATATATATATATATATATATATATATATATATATATATATATATATATATATATATATGTATATATATATACATATATATTTTATATATATATATATATATATATATATATATATATATATATATATAATATATATATATATATATATAATATATAAATAAATATATATATATATATATATATATATATATATATATATATATATATATATATATATATATATATATATATATATATATATATATATATATATATATATATATATATATATATATATATATATATATATATATATATATATATATATATATATATATATATATATATATATATATATATATATATATATATATATATTTATATCGTTCATACAATAAAGCTATAATATGGACATTTCTTGTTAAGAAAAGAACATACTGCAACTGTGAATCTTTTCAAGGCTTCAAATGATTATAAGTCTCTGTGTTAGAATATCACAAACTCGGCTACTTTGGATAGGGTCAGCAACTATCTGTAAAATATTCTCGGGCAATTGAGTCTTTCATAGTTCATATTTCATAAAACTAGGCGCTGAATAATCTCAGATGATTTTAGTGATACGGGTTATCAGCGACTTTTGGGTTTATATTTTCACATAGGTAACTCGATCAGTCTCCATTTCAGTAAAACTGGATTACCTAGTCATATAATTCTTGCATGAAAATAAGCTGGTAAAATCATGGTAATGTGCAGAGTTACACAGAGTTACTCATGCTGTCATTCTCTGCATGAAAAAGTATATTTATGTAAGTGTAAGAGTAAAAGTAAATTCAAAACTCTTAAGATTACTCGCTGATGTACACAGGGATTGCGTGAAAGTATTTCCTTTATGGGAAAGCATTATGGATAAAAAAAATGAAGTGTTTTGTCATTTTTCTTATTTTGTGAGAGGTTCTGCTTCTCTGCACCGCCACCCAATAGATTCCTTTCATCGTTTTTCCTCGACGTCTCTCGAGTCACTTTTTACGTCTTGAACGATTTATGCTAATGATCTCTCTCTCTCTCTCTCTCTCTCTCTCTCTCTCTCTCTCTCTCTCTCTCTCTCTCTCTCTCTCTCTCTCTCTCTCTTTTCCTTATGCTCCTTTCACTGGCAATGAATTTTGCTCGGATTTTCCACCATTGTTTACAAGGTTTTGTTGTCTGATAAAAGTTTTTAGGGGAAATAATAAACTCACTTTAACTTGTTTCAGTTACTCTTTTATACTCGATTTTGATGTTTCATTAGTGCTCTTCAAAGTCAAAATTGTCTTCTTCCCAAACGCGGTTTTATCACTTTCACCAATCGCCATAATTTCGTCATTCGTTTTACTCACTTGCCCTGTCTATTCATCCGTCTGGGATTTCAGGTCTAGCTGCAGTCACCCCTCTAATCCCTCATAATCTACAACAATGGCCTCGTCGTGATCTTATGTCTCATCATCATTATTGCTTCATCTTCCCTGCTTATCGACACTTCTCACTCAATAATGTTTGGATGAATTAGTTTTTTATTTCTATTTGTTTTTTAATGAACAACGGGAGAGGAAATGGATACACGATCGTTTGTTGCTGTGCTTCCTGATTATTTTCTAAAACTACCATATATGCGCATTATATGGATATACCCTTTTAATTTGATACTCCTTTAATAATAAATTTAAATGATATGAGATAGACCAACTAAACTGAGGTCTCTGACGTCGGTTCCAATAAATAAAACAAAAGCAACATCAATATTGCTGGCGATTAAATTAACTAACAATCAATTAATACTATTATCAATCAGTAAAGTTCCAGTATTTGCCAGCATACAATACACAGACGTATTAACAGATGAAATCGCTCCAGGAACGGCAAGCTGGACATGAATAATAATAAAGGAAACCTCAACAGTTATTCAAGCTTTCTCTCCCTTCCCGTCCTCGCTTCAAACTCACTGAACGCTGATCTGATAAAGCTTGCACTGATTGCTTTTCTCTAAACCCTGCCTCAACTGAACCAGATTCCCTGCATCTCCACAAACATGTTTATTTACCCAAGAATTATTTTCCTTAGAATCTATTTAGAACTTGTGGTATACAGTTCTAATGATTTGATATCAAATTCTTCAAAATATTTCTTATTGTTTAACCGCTCAGATCTTGTCTCTATATTATTTTAGGCACTCTCGTTCTTTCCTTCGTATATTGTAAAGATATTTAACTTTATATCTTCTATTATATAAAATATATACGCTATATTACATTGATTTAACTAAATATGTTGACTTATGAAAATATAAGAAAATAAAATAACGCAAGCCCCTTTTCATTCCAAAGATTATTAATTTTTCATGTTTTTCTTCCATAAAAAGCTTTAATTTGTTTTATCAACTATTTTTTATTAAGATGTTATTTCATGTCTATTCAATTATTTTTTTTTTTCATTATCATCCTCGTTTTCCAGATGTCAGCAGACCAAACGCCTTGTCCCATTAATTCCTCTGCCGCAAACGCATACATTACAGTCACCCAATTTTTTTTCCTTTTCTGCAGTTTCTCTGCAATCTGCGAATTTTTTTAATGTTAGGTGCACATGCATATCTGTGTGTATTCCTAAATTCTTACAAAAAAAAATTTTATTTTTTCTTAATACTTAATATATTCATTTATTTTATTTTATTAGTGTAAGATAAGGCATAATATTTATTTGTATTTCTCTAGCAATAAAACTTATTCCCAAAACCTACTAATATCTCAGAATAATTTTGTGAGTGAGCAAACATTTTGAGTTAGTACCTCCTATATTTGCGCTATAAGGATTCTTTGCAGACATCCTTCTCAGTGATTGCCTTGGAATTTTACTAAAAAATTATTTCAGAATCTAGTAAATACTGCTATATCTACAAACTGTTTTATCCGGAAAAGTTTATTTCATCATTTGGTCGTTCCTATTTCTTTTGCAATATTTTTCACAATATTATGCAGAAACGAAAGCCCGTCTCTCTCTCTCTCTCTCTCTCTCTCTCTCTCTCTCTCTCTATATATATATATATATATATATATATATATATATATATATATATATATATATATATATATATATATATATATATATATATATATATATATATATATATATATATATATATATATATATAATGTATGTATACATTGGTGTGAAAGCGAGGCTATTCCTCAGCAAAATAGCAAGAAGACACTAAAGCAGACAGCTTGGTAGATGGTTTTCCTTTATTCATCACGGCCTACGTTTCGAGATCCAAAACACTTACATCTGACTGGCATCTTTTTCACAGGGAAATAGGTTTTCTCTATGATTATTTTAAATCCAACTGCTATCCATCCAATTTATTTTTAAAGTATGTTAAGAAAAAATTGGATAAGTCCTTTCACCCTCCTGCTACCACACACTTGGCACATAAATTAACATATTATATAAGTTTTCCGTTCACGCATGACACCTCTTTCCTACCCAATCTAAAAAGGATTTTAACGAATTATTTTCCTGCAGTTGACGTGAAGCTCATATTTAAGAACCCAAGAACTATTGGCGGTATGTTTCGTCACAAAGAAAAACTGCCCCCCTTAATGCAGTCCGGTGTTGTTTATTTATTTACTTGCTGTCAATGCCATTGTCAGACATACGTGGGAAACACGCCGACTGCTTAAGGTCAGATGTGACGCACATATTGGCGTTAGCTTTCGCACTGGGTGCAAGTTGTCTAATCCCGAAACATCAAATATTAGAAACCACATAAAACTATGCAAAAGTAGAATAAACGATAATGATTTCAAGATTATACTAACCAGTCAACACGAACACCATCTCCCTATTCTTGAATCGTTAGCGATCAAGAACCTTGTTCCCTCTTTGAACAATCATTCCTCGTCCACGCCCCTGTATATAGCTTAAACCACACCCCACCTTATGTTTATTGTTTTTCATACATGGTCATTACTAAATAAAACAAAAACTACTGAGGCTAGAGGGCTGCAATTTGGTGTGTTTAATGACTGGAGAGTGGATGACCAACATATCAATTTGCTGCCCTCTAGCCTCAGTAGTTTTTAAGATCTGAGGGCGGACAGAAAAAGTGAGGACGGACAGACAGATACCCATCTCAATAGTTTTCTTTTACCTTAAATTAAAATTGATATTTTGAGTATCTAGATGAAATTAAATAAATCATGTATTAGGATTCTAGTACTTGCATCACGATGTTTACCATCGCTACCCACATAAGGTAAGCACTCTTTGACGCCTAAAAAGTAACATAAGGCTGCAAAAGGCATGTTGGGTTGTCTCACTATTCCTTCTCCAGTCTGTTAGTAATGACGTCAACAAGTAGTGCTGCATTTCTGTTCAAAACATGGACACTTGTGCCCATCTCCCGTATCGTAGTTTTTTTTTAATTACGGTTGGAGTTTTAATTCATTTGTCTTAAAGCCGTCATATAAGTGGGCTGTGTTATCCAGTCTATAAGTAATTAGCTAAAGCAAATGCATGACAACTACCAGAAAGAAGCAGATAATTTTTTTTTTATAAATTATTCATAAACCTAGGCCGTATCAAGGAGTGGCAGACGACCTTGGTACCTAAGTCAAAACTCTCGACAGACTTTAGGAGACAAGTGTGAGCTGTCGTGGACCAAAATGAAGTCATAAAAGTGTGCAAAGAGGGTGTGTATTTTTTAATTAATACATAATTTTACTTACACGGACTAATCTTTGCACAGTTTAGAGATTTCAGTGTTTTATTCTTAAAGAAACTACTAAACACACTTTATTTCATATATCTAAAAGAAACTGCAAAAGTTGAAATATATCGAGATCTGGTGTTTATCACGGAAACTGGTTAAAGCACTATTGGATATCGCTTTCCGGTTTCGCCTCCATTGACGGGAGAGACTCCAAAGCGATCGCTGAAATATTTTTCGTTCGTTTCGTAAATTCCTGAGCCGCTCATCCAGTAAAAGGTTTTGCCGTTTCCCCTGACTTCATCCCAGAATCACCGAACGGGACATCAGTTGAAGTCATTAAAATACAACTTATTTTCATATTGAAAACCCCACAAAGAGGATTATCAAGGAAGCACGGGCGTGTCTAATTATATCGATAAAGGACATTATACTTGACAAAAGTTCTAACAGCAATAACAGTTCGTCTGGTGTCTAATTGAATACTGGAAAATATCCAAGATTTCTCACAGTAACATCAGTCTTGCCTGATGTTGGTTTGACGTGTTTTTCCTCTTAGGTAATTTTCTATCTTCATACCCATCTAAGATGGTGTCTGTGTACCATTTACTGAGGTTCTTTTGTTTAATCTTATATTGCACTTTTTCTGTACCTATTGTTGACAAGGATTTGGATAAATCTGTCTATAACAGAGTTTATCTCAAAGCGACAGAATTATACTTCGTTACATTTGAGATGCACAGAAAAAGGAAAAATGTGCATAGATGGCTGCCATGAATCCTTCAAGATGTGCCTTTATCATGGCATCCACGAAGGTATACCGACTTTTGCAAAATCATCGTTAGTAAAGGTTAACCTGGAGTTATTCGTTTCCTTAGTTCCGTTCAGCGACATACTAATAATAGTAATAAGTGGATTGTTTGGTTTGCGGATTATGATTTTTTTTTTATCATAAAATTAGCAGAGACAAACCCCGTGGGTCGGCCGACGATATACCTTCAACTGAACTGTATTAGTGCTGTTTGGTGTCGATAAATGTTGTCTCCAAAGGTAACTCCAAAAGGTTGTGTAAGTCCTCCATGGAGATGTAAGGAATGAAGTCTCAGTACTCATTAAAATTTGTCTATTTGGAATTCGACAGTGCAGTTGACAGAAACCACCATGAAAAGACACAGCATACGATGGTTAATATTATGAAACTGCAAAATCACTTAAATCAGTTATTTCAGCTTCTCACTCGAGAGTACTTCGTTGTCATAATTTACGAGGTTCCTGCGAGGAGACGGTTGCAGGTTTATAAGTTTCAATATTCCCATTTCCGCATACCGGAGAGACGTCACCTGACGGCTTATTGAAATGACACATAATGAGCAAAGCTTTGTGAATGATACAGCGGTGAATAGTGCTCTGTGTAGGGGATGAGGGTCTTTCTGATGAATGATCTGAGTGACTGTATCAGTAGGTTCGTCTACCATTCAGCCTTTTGTGTTAATCTCACTGCCCGTTTTCCTTTTCTATCAAGCCATCCCGGTTAAAGGGAAACGGCGGAAAATCCCTTATCTAAGTTTAGAAAATTTGTTAATTAATCTTACACTGTAAAATCTGCTGCATTACCATGAAGCGAGTTCAGCTCTTACATGATGCTTTGTTTCTATACTAAAGCACTTTTACGTGGGAGTGCAGATAATGACGCTAATAATTAGTTGAAATTTGCTTTTATTTCTGGACACCCATTAACTATGAATAAATAATGTATAAGTGGTCCCTGACTCAGTAAGCAGACACAAATCTCCACCTGACCAGCCAAAATACATATACCCTTGTATTTGGAACCTTATTGTACTCTGTCTATTATAGCATATTGCAACAAATCACCTATCTAATGCAACTTTCTGCAAATCCGTTTATATTTCAAAACAAAATCACTTTTACACGCGACAGACACACAGGCATCGCCATGGAATATATACACAACATCTTGGAGTTATGTTTGGGGACTGCATTATATATATCTATATTGCAAATCTTTCATTGAATCTGGGGCACTTGTATGTTCCCAGTTCCAGGCTTGCGATCTTCATTAAAAATCACGTCGCTAAATTGTCAGTTTCAATATCAAAATTTCACGCGTAAAAAGTGATTTAATACTAAAATACGAACTAGCGTGCAAGAGATTAATCAACAGTGGATTTTGGCCAAATTTTTGGAAATCGTGATTGGCTTTCGCACACATGCCGATCACATGGCTAATTAACCTACTTTGCCTTTGACCTGCCTTTAAACTTGTCAAGCATCATTTGCTAAACTCTCAACTCGTGGAAAGTGTCTCATACATACTATAATCAATTGATAGATTGTTGTGACACTTAAGAGCTCCAAGAACCTACGATAACTCAGCTTACTAACATTACTCATGCAAAAAGAAAATACCATCTTATAAATACTTCCAACTCAACTCTAGTATTGGCTTTGAATATGATATACAATTCCAGCCATGATGAACTTTCTTAATTAATAATTTTTCCTTTCTGATGGTGAAAAAATCGCAAGCCATTTGTGCTAAAGAACGTGACTACAAATAAAACAGGAACATGAATTTGAACTCGGGAAGGAATCTAACGCTTTCAAAGCTACTTTTCCCCATCACCTTCTCTCCTCCGCCACACCTAGACATTTTGCAGTTAAAAGGTGCTTTTGGAAAGAAACGCCGTAAATTTATGACGTAAATTAACAGTATATGATAATTCGAGCTTTCCATGCTGTACACAATACGTATGCTTTTAGACTGAAGATCACTGTCATTTAGAAATGCATCTCATTTCCTCCTTCATGTCAAAAAAATCTTATGGAAGGAATGGAAAATCCTTGGTCACAGATCATGGAAAAATATCTAATAGCTGCCTCTCTTAGGTCCCATGATGGCATATAAAAAGAAAAAATACCTGTCAGTGGGAAACAAGTTCCATCAGTTCCCATTGCTGAAACCATGATGTAACGATAATATTACTGAGTATAATTTACACTGACATTATTTTTTAATCTAATCACTAACATGTATAACTGAATACAACAGTAAGTTTAAAAATCTGATATTGAGCCTATCGCTACTGGCCGCAGCCCACATCACCGTCCACCACCTCCCCCCCACAATCTCTCTCTCCTCTCTCTCTCTCTCTCTCTCTCTCTCTCTCTCTCTCTCTTTGTCCTATCGATTTACATAAGTAAAAACAAGATCTTACAGATACATATAAATGCTAGACTAAACGGGACATATATAATTGTTCCTACGTCAAGATAATCGCCTGTACCAATAAAAACAGCTTATTAACTAAAATAGCTTTTTCTGACATTAACAAAGTTGTTAATATGTCCAGTCTACTTTATTACCGACTAAGACACGAAATATTGACCTCGTTTGCATCTCTAAAGCAAGAACAAGCAGCACTTCAACAACATGAAAAGCACTGTTCACGTCACACAAACATTATTACATGTTAAACCTGAAATAATATTCACGTCACACAAACATTATTACATGTTAAACCTGAAATAATATATATATATATATATATATATATATATATATATATATATATATATATATATATATATATATATATATATATATATATATATATATATATATATATATATATATATATATATATATATATATATATATATATATATGTATATATATATATATATATATATATATATATATATATATATATATATATATATTCTTTAACTAATTACTTTTTACTTACCTTTGGCAGTGTTTAGCCTGCCTTTGATACGTTCCAGTGAATTCCTTCGTATTTCTCTTGCCCCTGTTGAGAAAAATCACTCGATAAACATGCGTCTAATGTTTGTGAAACTATGGACATGCTACAGACAAGTACCTTGAGAGTAACTGTCTTTGATATTATTCAAGATTAAAAGAGCTAATAAATACCAGTCTCTATATGCATTAGACGGTCAGATACTGATATCTAATTTGAGGTTTCTTGCTTTAGTAATAGTATATAAATATGATTAATAGAATTATTTGATTAACCGAAAAAAACACATTATACAATAACTAAGTTGACAATTTGAAAGAATACAGTCATGTCACTGTTATAAACCTCACTTGGTAATGGTGAAAACTAATCCGACAAATATAAGCTTTGATATATTAAAATTAAAAATCAGTCAATAAATTATGCTCTTGGCATATCATGTAAAGCCCAACTGAATGAATGGATGTTGATAAGCTTGAGAATATCTGTTCGATAACTGACCGTCTTGCATGTCTGAGGAAATACCATTTGATAAATGTTCGACGATACAAGGCACGGGAACTCTGATAAAATATATTGGTGAAAACCACCTGACAGAATTACATTGGCATATGTGTGATGAAATACCATTGGATAAAATATACCTCAAAATGCTTGATACTACATAAAAAAATAAACGAGTTTCTTAATTTCTTAAAGAAAACGCAATTGAAATTTTTCTATGATGCATGTTATAGATTTCTCAATGCAATTTTTTACTGTAATGATCTCAATCACTCATCACCGACTTGAAGATTTTTGAATTATGAAACATGCAGAAGATACTTAATCATTTCGTAACCATTACCAAAAGAAGTCGAGTGAACTGAACGAAGAATTTAATAAACTATGCTTTATATTCTTTTTAATTTAATTTTCGGGCTCGTCAGCTATTGCGGACAGCTACCCTTTCACACAAATATAGATATCTGTCGGTGGGTCTTTGATGTTAGATCACTCAAATCTCAAATCAATAGACCTCGTTTTATCAAGAGAGAGAGAGAGAGAGAGAGAGAGAGAGAGAGAGAGAGAGAGAGAGAGAGAGAGAGAGAGAGAGAGAGAGAGAATTCACCATACCGTTATATCTTCAAAGCAAAAGCCAGCCCATTTCAAGGTGTCAATTCTTGCAACTCTTTCTTATTCTTTAATTAACCCGTATAATGACGCTCAGACTATTTCCTCGCCTCATAGTTAAAATCACTATAATATGACACTTTATGCTACCAGATAGCCAGTTAGCTCTTCATCTACAAAGGTGTTTCTCGTTATTTATGAATACTTTAACACACTAATGACTTGCCTATCTTTCCCGTCTTTAAATGCTAACTTCATTTGCAAAGCGTTTGTTGAACACTCCTCCAAGAAATTCGTGATTGCAATTGCTAATTGACACCACTTGCAAATTTTATAGAAGGTAACTGAATTCCAGCCACCTGCGGTGATTTTAAGTTGGTCGAATACCCTTAAGATGTCACTGAGGACTGAAGTTAAAACAAGCACTGTTTTCTCTTATTTTCGAGGCATGAAGAAGCTGGTTACGTGGTCCTTTTAGAGAGGAACTAAGTGGTAGACTTAAACATTCCTGGTTTGCTAAGCCATCAAGAGCTTTTTTCCATTCAGATATCCAAGTTCTCTTTCGTCGCCATAATTTTCTTATTATCTTTTTTAGTCTGTTTGTATATATCTAAAAGTAATGGAAGCAGAGAGAGAGAGAGAGAGAGAGAGAGAGAGAGAGAGAGAGAGAGAGAGAGAGAGAGAGAGAGAGAGATAAGCTTCAATTTTAGCCATCAGTGAAATGACTATAACATCTATCTTTCAACTCTGTCTTGCTTGCGCAAGATTTACTGGTCGTTTCGCTGAATGAAAAGTGACAAAAAATTCCTTGTGAGAGAGAGAGAGAGAGAGAGAGAGAGAGAGAGAGAGAGAGAGAGAGAGAGAGAGAGAGAGAGAGAGAAGTAATCACGGAAGACATGACCATTAAACTAAATGCAGAGAAGACAGATAAAATCGACTTGGAAGAATGAAAGTCTCCGATAAGGAATGGAGATAAAGTGTTAACGAATGACAGAAGTCTGGTGGGAAGGGCAGGTAGTCTGTTGACGTCCAGTGGCAGGAGACGAGTAACAAGGGATTATTCTAACGACATTCTACACTGGGGAAAATGAGCAAAGGAATGATGTACTCTCTCTTCCAAAGAGAGCCCAGGGTCAGTCATTAAAAAAATATGCTGTATATCGACCAATATTAATGGTCAGAAAATAAGTTTTTCATGTCTGCAAAACTGAAATTCAAAGAAACGTTTCCAGGGAAAATAATGAAGATATTTCTTTGACGAAATAAAGAAGGGTAAAAGCTAGCTATCCCTCTCTATTTAATGAATAGTGTTCTGTACCATCATTGTCTACCAAGCGAGATGGCTATTGTGCGGTGGGCGAGGAGGGATGGATGGCTAGACCATTAAAACCCTAATGTGCCTTTATTGACCTTAGAGGCGAATGGGGTAGGTTCGCAAATAAGGTGTAAAAGAGCATGAGGATAGCAACTTCATTCCAAAAAATTTGTTGATAAAAAAATATGCATATAAGCCTTACAAAGATTTCAGAAAAAAATCAACAGGAGAGACGCTTACTAACTCCTGTTTAATTCAAAATTATTAATGATTCACTTAGTATTAGATTATAAAATATTAAAAAGACTTTACCCAAAAGACCACAATCAGAAACATGGCAACGCCAACTAGTCTCATTAATGAAAAAAATTCTATTCAAAGCAGACACAGTTCAACTCCAGCCAAGCTCTGTGCTGGAAGACAAATTTTAAAACATAAACAGCGTAACGTAAACCAAATAATAGAAGCAAAGAAGCCCAGAGGGTAAAATGAAAATACATTTATTTAGTAAACGACACAAGAAAAGCAAAAACAATAATTATCCATCACTGTAGTACACTAATTCAGTTTCATAAAATAATATTCTATACTCATTTGTATTTTCTAAACAATAAAGGCAGCTTATTAAAAAGGCAAGAAGAGAGAGAGAGAGAGAGAGAGAGAGAGAGAGAGAGAGAGAGAGAGAGAGAGAGAGAGAGAGAAAACAAAAGTACCATTATAGTTTTCCGTAAAATAAAACTATTGAGATGGCTTTGTCTGTCCGCCCGCACTTTTTCTGTCCGCCCTCAGATCTTAAAAACTACTGAGGCTAGAGGGATGCAAATAGGTGTGTTGATCGTCCACCCTCCAATCATCAAACATACCGAATTGTAGCCCTCTAGCCTCAGTAGGTTTTATTATATTTAAGGATAAGTTAGCCATGATCGTGTGCTTGGCAACGGTATAGGACAGGCCTATATTGTTTCATGGGCCGCGGTTCATACAGCCTTATACGCTGTGCAGAAAACTCGATTGCGCCGAAGAAACTTCGATGCATTTTTTACTAGTTTATTCCAGTTCCCACTACAAATGAAGGAGACACGAACATAGCGACCGAATGCGCTGTTCAGTTATCAGATTCAGGATTGAATTGTTGACGTTTGCACCGGTTTATTCCACTCTCAACATTAGCATTATCAGCACAAGTTTTCAATTAACTAACGTTTAAATATAAGGATAAGTAAACAAAACTCTTTATCGACATTCATCATTCCATGGTAGAAGAAAAAGGGAAAAATTTGTGCCATCCAAGGACAAAGTTCAATTACCAAGTCAATTAACTTGGGAAGTGCAATGGCGCTGTCAGTTTGCGGTCACAGGACTTGTATACGTTTCTGGTCTCACAATGTTTCTAAATAAAATACTTTTCCAAAACGTTCGAGTTTTATAGAATCATCCCTGTAAAATATATAAACTTCTTGCTTGTGAAAGAGAAAATAGAACTGTTTTAACCGATATCCATTACTGTAATTTATGTTTTTCTTCTTTTCATCATAATGACAAGCATTCAAGAAATGAAAATCAAAATTTAGTGTCACTAGCAAATCACACATTAATTGGCTATATGCCTCCAGCAAGATAATCAAATGTCGCTCCATTAGACATCATATTTTAAAAATTAACCTAATTGTTATACGCTTCCACAAAATACGGTATCGGAGGTGTATATATATATATATATATATATATATATATATATATATATATATATATATATATATATATATATATATATATATATATATATATATATATATATATATATATATATACACACACATACACACATACATATACAGTATATACACACATACATATGTAGCCTACATATGTATAATTATACATATACACTTCGTCACATTTCTATGCCACCTGTTGGCTTGAATACGTCTATCAAATATTATTTATTAAAATAGGAAAACAAGGATAAAATTTTACTTACAATAGCCCTCTAAAACATTCTGCGAATTCCGATCAAGGGTCAGTTCAACTAGCTAATCGAATACACTGAAGTTAATAAAACAGGTACCATCCTTCTTCCCAAAAAATAAAGAAAACTACGGGACGGAGGAAGGGAATTCATCAGTATCATTGAAATTCCGCATAAAACAAAAAATAAAAACAATGCATTTACTCCTGATCAAGAAAAGTAATGAAGACAATCACTACAATAAGCGGATAACTAAACAAACTGGTCATAGAGGATTCCAGCATCGAGATTTTCGTTCACTGCACCCCACTCAAATTCCAGCCTCTGCTAATTAGAAAACTGAACGATATGAGATATAAACTTTAAAACTACGGTTACCTTCTTGGAGAGTTTAAGTACAACAATGGATGACATTGCGTCTTACTCACCAGGAGTTAAACCGAAGGATTTAACCACAAAACTCTGGCTAAGCCTTAGCCTCTTCACTTTGACAGTGCAAAGACATGGGTTTGAGACCTCTTGCTGTGTACACCCGTTTCTTGAATGGTACATTTCTAGTCTAATATTTCCTATAGCTTATTGAAATTTTGTTGTAATCTGCTTACCATTTTTTCTAAATGGCTGACGAAAAGCGCTTGTTACGCTGTAAGGGTGAGCCACATGATGCCTATCCACGAAAGTGTTTTGTAAAGTATCACACTGAGGGTGTTTTCTTGAAATACAAGCAAAAACGTCCGCAAATACAAGAACCATTTATGTCCCTCGCTAATATTGGCAACAATGTAACAAAGTTTTACAATACGTTGTTAAAACTTAACTTTTCTTATCATTTGCTCCAAAAACAGCCATTAGAAATTCTGAGGTTTTTTTCATTTAACTTGCTCTCGTGACAACTGTAATGCTTTCAAGGGTTTCTGGCTGCTATATCAGGAAAGATTATTATTTTTTTATCATTCTTTATAATACGAGTTTCATTTTACCCTGAGTAATTGATCTCAACAACGAAGCAAAAAAGCAAATTTAGAACAATATTTCTGAAAACGTATGTCAAGAAGATGTATCACGACGAATGTCTCATTAATTTACACATGTATTCGTAACTATTTGTAATTCATAATGAACTCATTTCATATCATTCAGTACTACCCTATAACTATTTGTAATTCATAATGAACTCATTTCATATCATTCAGTACTACCCTAATCTCATCTTACAAAGGTTAGATTAAATTTGTGAATTTGTACAAGAAATACATTTTTATTTGCTAATGACCCAGTCAGGTTTTTTCGGAATATGTTTCATTCACCCTGTTTACAGGCACTTTGGGGTCTTCAGGGAAAAGATGTTTTTTGCTTATTTTTTTTAATGCTGTAACTTCCAAATACATCAAGTGAAGAAAATTATGAAAAAGTAATCATGAACTTGTAAAAAGGATGGATTAAGAAAATTCCCTGAAATTAATATTATAAATGCAAAATGGATGATTTCTACTCAGGAATTCGGTACGCTAGATGCTGGCTAAAAAAATTAAGTAGAAAAAAAATCTGAAAAGGATAAGCTTATACCTAGATTAACAAAACTGTTATGATATCTAAGAGAATTAGTTTACGATTTAACTGAATTCATCGTGGCTCTCTCGAAATTTTTTTTCCGCTCAGTCTCAAAACGACTCTAAGTTTGAATCCCTTCCTATATAAAAAGAGTGACTTATTTTCAGAGCTGTTGCGAATGGTGCTGAACTAATAAAACTCCTTAAGCTGGATTTGCCATTGCTTTTAAAGACTACACTCCCTAATCGTAGTTTAATCCTCTGCAGTGCCAACGTATTCCAAACGATCTTTCGTAGAGTGTGATCGTTACGAAGACACAGACGAGGCTGCCTCTATCTGAGGAGATTAAGAGCCAGACTTTTCCGGAAATGTAGAAACTTTTATCCAAGGGTAAATTTTTTAAAAGTATTGTAACCTGAGAGCAATGATGAAGAAGGTGTAGTTGGACTTACAAGAATACATGTAATTTACGTTTAGAGCGTCTTTCCTTCTTTTATATGCAAGTTATGTGTAGGAAATATGCTCACCTAATTAAAGCAATTGGTTTAAGTCGATAAAATATCTTTGTTCAACAGTACAACTAGTGACTAGCGGGCTCTTTTGGTAAGTTAACAACACACACACACACACACACACACATACACACACTCAAGCACACATATTCTTCTTCTTCTTCTTCGTTTTAACGTGCTTTTTTTTTCATTTTTATATGGGGTAAGCACGATGCCTTCTTTTGAAGGACTTTGATTTGGCGGTGGGGTAGGCCGTAGCCTCGATCAGATGCCCTGCCTGACATCGCTTAGACCCCGGTAACGAATGTGTACATGTATTGTACCAAATCCCCAGCTCCCTTTCTCCCAGCAGCGAGGAGAACTGGGCGGGTAGGTCGGCAGTTCGAGACGTGTGAGGTGTCTGTTATGTTTTTAGAAGATGTTGGAGTGACTTTGTTTATGACACACACACGCACACACACACACACACACACACACACACACACACACACATATATAT
>JANJGK010000005.1:17196744-17231744 GCA_039081455.1 Macrobrachium rosenbergii | reverse complement strand
TGAACATCAATAGGTTACATACTGGTTGGACTTAACTTTCTCATGTAATGATTACCACAGATATTACTTCTATTTTAAAATGAATGGTTGCCAAAAATATTTTCATTCGAACGATAAACTTGCTTTTTTTTTGGGGGGGGGGGGGGATTTGATTTGTTAGCCAACTGAAGAATCAAAACACAAATGGAGAAACCAAAGTAAATCCTACATTCTCTTGGCATTACCAGTTCCTTCTATTGTAACCTAGAAGTCAAATTGAAAATTCTTTATTCCTTTAAAAATGGTTATCACATACATTTCAGTGTTACCTATATACGTAATTGCTCATTCTAGAGAAACAAGCCCATTCAGTATCTCATAGAGCTGGGGGTAAATGATAACCAATTAAAGCTTTTAGGTTTTCAATGCCATAATAACAACCGTGAAAGCAACAGCTAATAATATACCTTCAATTTAAGAGAAATTTCCAACCACGGTATGTTGGCTATGAAACCCCGGCTTTCCCATTGCGCGAAAGTGTTTCTGTTGAGCTGGAAATTTAGTGTTGCTGTTTGGTAAATATGGTCCCATATAACGGATAGATCATTGCAATGAAAAAAAAGTTTGGTTGTGCTAGCGGTAATGCGGTGAGATTAGAATTTATGAACTCGAAAATATGAAGTTTTATATCATTTAGTAAGTAATAAATCGTTCACTGACTTAAAATTTTCGGTGTTAAAACGTTAGTGGGACGGTAACTGCAAAACATTACTTTTCTCATAAATATTAGTTTGTTGAGGTTTTTAGGAATAATCCCAGTCCTTAAAAAAAAAATGAGCTTAATACCCATATTTCCGTAAACCATCTTACGTTCAGAAATGCACCTAACAGGAGACAGGAATTATTCGATTGCTGTGGGGAGAATTTCTAATCAGACATAACATTAAGCATTCCATAACATAAACTGTTGTGTTTTGGATATGCACACATATGGATAGAAGTACTAAAAGAACCTCATTCAAACTGGATGGTATCTAATGGAGTATTTATTCAGAAAAAGTTACAAGCTTTCTTGGACAAGCAGTCCACATTATAAAGTATCCGTACAGTCTGTACGGATACTTAATAATGTGGACTGTTTGTCCAAGAAGCTCTGTACGGATACTTGATAATGTGGACTGTTTGTCCAAGAAAGCTTGTAACTTATTCTGAATAAATACTCCATAAGATACCATCCCGTTTGAATGAGGTCCTTTTAGTAATTCTACTAATGCACAGAACAATTGTGTATGTGTTAAAGTTAATGGATATAATTATATGTAAAGGTAACGGGTAAATCAAAATTCGGTTGTAAGAATAAACTTATTTTTCCCTCTTACTATTTAGTACCTTCCCAATTAAAATACAATGAAAAATGTTAATTTATTTCTGTAATTTCGTTATCCTTAAAAAGATTAGGATAAACAAATTATGTTTCTAAAGTCCTATATAATTATCATCTCGTTTAGTCCAGGGACTGAACTTGTTCTAAAAAGTCGTCGCAGAGAGAGAGAGAGAGAGAGAGAGAGAGAGAGAGAGAGAGAGAGAGAAAGAGAGTTTATAGCCTCCAGCAACTGTAACAGGTCCATATAAAATAAAAATGGAATATGCCCGAGCACACAACAGAAACAAGAATTCACGTCACACCAGAAAGGTTCCGCAATTTTGTTAGAATGCCTGATGAAACAATGGATTTTTTACACAAACATTTGCGGGGTTGAACAAGGTTCAGGGTCCTCTAGCACACGGGAAGCGTAGTTATTTACAATAGAAGGATTTACGGATAGTGAACATTCGTAGAGTAACATTTTTCCCATGTTCTTTCCTAACTCATTGTTTGACCTCCTTATGAAGTAATTAAACCGGTTCTCCTATCGTCTCAAATAATTAATATCAAGAAAATTATATACCATATAACAATATTTCTACAAGTTATATTTTTCCCTTGATTGCATTTGGAAAACTTAGAGAGAACTGAAGCTGATATTTTGCGGGAAACATCGTTCAACTAAACTTAGGGAAATCCAGTAAAATACTCAAATTGCATTCTATTCGCATCTGATTTCGGGAAAAAATGTCGAATCATAAAGGTGAAGACAATGTTACTAATGATGATGATAGTCGAATGAAAAAGGAAATTTAATCTCAATTAAAAGGGCTCCATGTTCTTGTTTAGCATTAGAAGAAGTTCCTGTCTTTCTTTTTTGGTTAAATCGAATAGGTCTTAAATTTTGCAATTGTAAGATTATCTTGTACTTCATTTTAGCAATATATATATATATATATATATATATATATATATATATATATATATATATATATATATATATATATATATATATATATATATATATATATATATATATATATATATATATATATATATATATATATATATATATATATATATATATATATATATATATATATATATATAAGGTAAAAGGTTCAGTTAATACTTGCTATACCTACTTCTTTCTATAATGCCTCGATTTCACTCCATTTCGTTTTTACTTCTCCAATTATACTCAAGTAAGAACCTTTACCGATGTTCACATTTTTCCACTACTGTATGCCCACAAAAAATCATAACTTAGACACTAGAATTATACATGAGCAAGAGATGAGTGCATATTTATGTCGTTTTTCATCGCAAGTATTAAAGAAGGCAGAAAGGAATTTAAATTTTCTCTGCTCTTTTCTCTTGCTTATTTGTACAGTCATTTACCAGGTGTCTGGACTGAAATTGGGTTTCTTGCGTATGCTAAAACGTTACAGATGAAAGAAAGTCTTCCACTGTCTTCTACGCATTTGTAAGGGAAAAAATTATAATTAGCTGGACATGGTAAACTTATATTCTTTAAGGATGATAATGTTCTACAGTGCATGAGAACTGCCGTCACCTCAGAGAGCAAAACAGTGAAGTAAGTTTTGTTTATTTTATATCTTGCAAGAATATTAAATTATTCATGGGATACCAGAGCCACTACACTTTCCTCGAATTTATTACCTCTACTTGAATTGTTTATAACATTACATTCTTCCTCTCTCGTGCCTGACTTCTTCAGTACCTACCATGAATTAATTTTGTAAACGAAGTTGTCATTGCAATGAATCTGTTTTACTTCGTTCCTTGCTGCTTCATCCTGCGTGTGAAAATCTCATCTATTCACTCGTGTTTTATTATGAAAAATAAATATTCATGATGGCAAGGAAAAACCGAAAATGGAAGAGAATCCAAAATATTAACAGAAAAAGGCCAGGAACAGTCACTAAATTGTACCATTAGAGGATTGCTGATTTCCATAAAGTAAAAGGTGAAACGAGGCGTAATGGATATTAAAAGCCCAGCTCATAGGACGAAATTTCCTTCATTCACTCCTATTGGAGAGACAAAAATGAAGCACTATAACAATGAAAGCTATATTAAAAACATGGCGGATAAGGCGTACGTATAGACTTAACATATGGGATGACAATCGTATATATCTTAAATGATGTTTTTTTTAGAAGTAAATTTAACTCGGAAAATTTGGATAAAGTGAAAGGCTATTAATTTTTAGTTTTCTGTACAATAAAACTATTGAGATGCTATTTGTCTGTCCATCCGCACTTTTTCTGTCCACCATCAGATATTAAAAACTACTGAGGCTAGAGGGTTGCAATTGGTATGTTGATCTTCCACCTTCAATCATCAAACATACCAAATGGCAGCCCTCTAGCCTCGTTAGTTTTTATTTTATTTAATGTTATTAGCCATGGATCGTGCGTCTCGCACCGCTTGGGGTGCCAGCTGCCAACGCGTCTTCACTTGAGCTCACCTGGAGAGCAACTGAGCGCTGTCCAGTCGTCACTGAGCCGTGGCTGAGATTTTCATACTGCAGCACATCAAGGGTTTCATACAGCACTATATGCTGTACAGAAAACTCGATTGCAACAAAGAAACTTCGGCTCATTTTTTACTTGTTTTTAATGTAATGAAATGATGTTGGCACTCTCCTGATGGAATGAATATAGCGATCCTTACTAAAATAAGCATCCGGTTTCTTAAATTGCTAGACTCAGGTAATGCTTCTCCATGAGCGAGAATTGAAAACTTTTCAAAAAATTCGTCAGGAAAGTTAACTCAAAATTTTTCTTTCTTGTCAATTCTTTCAATACTCTTAATAAGAGCAAGACTGAACAATGAATATTAAGAAATAATGAAGACCAAAAATAATTCGTAAATTTTCTGATGAAATGCGGGTGTGACTGGTAAGTTTCATACACAACGCAAGCGTTACAACTACCGAGGTCAGGGGTCACCGACCTTTAAAGCTAAAAGGGCCATTTATTTAGAGAATCATAACAATGTAGTACTGTCAGAGCCGCAGTGACAAAAATATTTAATATTTTCAGCTTAGAAACTATTTATTTATATCTCCTTACAAAATCAATAAAATTGGTGCCTATAATATGCTTTTAGAATTGTATAAAATCTAATCAAACATTGTCCTAAGAGTGTTACATAATTTCTTTGTTTTAAATGGATTAAAATGTATTTGTTCAGCGTTTGGAGCCGCACAAGTGTCTTGAAAGAGCCGCAAGTTGGCGACCCCTGGCCTACTGTAGGTCTTCGACTCCGAAAGCAGCAATAGTATAATACTGCATCGCTGACCTCTTGTTTTCTGCTTGCCATTGAAAAGTGTATGAACGATAGAATGAGCACCTGTGTTTCTTAGAATTTAAGGCAAATCAATTTTTAACTCTATTTTTTTTAGGACAATCTGACACCCAAAAACTCTCTAATAGGCGGCAAAAAAATCTCTATTAAATTCCATTTTCATTCAGAGAGGCTTAAGAAACAGAGAGAGAGAGAGAGAGAGAGAGAGAGAGAGAGAGAGAGAGAGAGAGAGAGAGAGAGAGAGAGAGAGAGAGAGAGTTTTATTTCTGACAGACATCATCCATCATAGCAGTGAAATTTATAACCGAATTCACCAGCCGTGGCGAGAGATGTGATGATAACGCTCTCACATAAGTGATGCTGCATCAGAGATGGAAAAAAAGATGAATTCGTGAATGGCGAGGGATCTTTGCCAGGGAAATCTCTCTAACTGTTTCGTCATACTCTGTTCCTATCTTGAAACAGTTTGTTAGAATGTAATCCCAGGACATATATATATATATATATATATATATATATATATATATATATATATATATATATATATATATATATATATATATATATATATATTATAATATATATATATATATATATATATATTATAATAATATATATATATATATATATATATATATATATATATATATATATATATATATATATATATATATATATATATATTATAATATATATATATATATATATATATATATATATATATATATATATATATATATATATATATATATATATATATATATATATATATATATATATATATATATATATATATATATATATATACATCCATACTTACATACATACGAACATGGATAAATTCTCTGTTCAACATTAGTTTTTAAGAATCCCCTTTATTGTTGCATGGCTTATACCATATAAGCAAGCTTCTTCGGTCGGGGAATGACAAATACTTTAAATACACCAATTACTCTACTAAGAAAATACGTAAAGGATGAAAGGATTTACTGTTCTGCAGTAATATACAGTAACTTTGAACTTGCTGTAGTTACGCATTCCAGTGTAAAGGTACTCCACCTCATCACTGCACATTTCTGCAGTTGTCCGCTAGACACGCTTTCGCTCCTTCGAGTTTCGACGTTTTCGTTGCAGATAAATCACTCAGAGCAGTTGGAGACTAACAATTTGTCATTAAAACTCTGCATTTGCATTTTTATTCACCAGCAACACGAGTTTCTCATCTTCAGAACTCCAGAACATAGCCTTAATTTCGGTGATACATAGAGCTTTTAAAAGGTCAAGATGGTAGACTACTTCCCCAGTCGACCTCCGGGGAAAGACTAAATTTGTACCCATAGTAGTCCTAGTTCCAGTACCTTACAGGACCTAGTTCTTCTACATGTGGCATGTTTTCCGTTGATATTTTTTACCCAGCTGTTCTTCCCTTTATTACTCTTAAATAATCATTCATGTTAATTTGAGAGGTGTTAGAACTTCATTTTTGTCTTTTTATATTACTTCAGTACCTTTCTTCACACACATTTCTGAACAGTGGTGTTTTCTGACTTTCACATTATCTTTAAAAGATTTTTATGATTAATATGAATTCGACTATAAAAAATGGTAAATAATTACCACCAGACTAATAGGTGGGTTAGTCCAACTTAAATATATATATATATATATATATATATATATATATATATATATATATATATATATATATATATATATATATATATATATATATATATATATATATATATATATATATATATATATATATATATATATATATATATATATATATATATATTTTTTTTTTTTTTTTTTTTTTTTATGAAGCGATATCCATATGAGCCCGGGGAAAAATACATAAATAAAAAGTATTTGCCCTAATTTGAACTTGGGAAATTCCTACGATTCAACGAAGTGATAACGAAGATAATTTTATAACCTGAAATTTCTAAAAACCTTGGCAGTGTTGAACATCACAACAGAAAAGACTATTAAAATTGACTACTTATTATGATTATGTGCAGGATGGTTTTGTCTGGGAAAATCTAAATACAAAAGGATGATCCGAATTGTATTATAAAAATGGAAAGTTTCCTCAGTGAGCTAATTAGACGACCTTCCCAGAAATTAATACAAAACCGGGAATCAGAACTTCAACAGAATTAAGGATTTGTTCCACGAAATTAAGATGCCAGTCATCTGCTGAGGACCAAAGCACTGATTCACTATTGAAACCGATGCCGAATTAAATAATATACTATGCTGTGCGAAACCAATATTTTTAATGATAAATAATTTTATGAAGCATTCTCTGAAAGACTGGGTAAGGGCTAATTTGTTTTGCTGACGGAAATAATTTACTTTATATACAGAACAGAGGTTTTGGTTGTGTTACTGAGCAGCCGTATAATTTTCTAAAATAAAATGTTAACTCAATATGTTTTTCATAAATGAGTGGCGCAGTGTAATAAGGTGCCAAGCGCCGTTTTTTAAAAAGTGATAAAAACGCATTTAAAGTTTGCCAACTATGAAAACGCTTATAAAAGAAAAACCAGCCAAACGATTTCTATGAATCATACCTCATTTTAAAGGAAATTTATTCGCCTATTACATATGCAAAAATCATTATAGTATGTTTTGTCATTTAGCGGCCACAACCACAAAAGTGAGGTAATGTAAGATTGTAAAGTGTTAATGAACACAATGAAAATGTTTTCATACGGCAATTAAAGCATGTTTTTGTGAAAACAACCTAAAATATTTATCCTAATAATGCTCTAAAATTATTATTATAACATATCTGAGTAAAATTTCCATGAAAATATTATAAAACAAAAACAATTACCGTACCAAAAAACAGACTACATTACAGACCTCCACTGGTTGCCGCTTGCCTCCTTTTTATGACGAGTCTTATGATGTAGCAGTGAGAACTCGCTAAGGGCGAAATTTCCCTTTGTTTTGCATGGATTTTCGAACCTTTTGCCAGTAACATAAGGGGACAAAAGTGTGTGTACAGGATAGTGCTGTACTTTAGCTGCTCGCTCACAATAAAAAAACCAGTTCGGCCGCGGTGGCGCTTGCCACCTTGTTACGCCGCGCCCCTCAAATGGAAACAATCCTCTTACCAATCATGATACAACGAATCCTCCAGCTATTTTCTTAATCCTTATCTTTTTTTATAAGAATAATGTCTGAACTGTCACCGTAAAGCTGATATTTCTAACCCTTTCTTAATGTGTATCATTTCTTAAATTCAACTACACTTCTGAAATAATATGGACAAAAACTCCTGCCAGCATTCTTAATTCTCATATTTTCCCCACATGATTCCTCTTCTAAACAGGCATTCGCTAACAGAATACATTTTTTCAGTCACTTTTCTAAAATCTCGTTATTATCCAAATTATAGACACATTTCTGAAGAGACATAATACTACGTAATCTTGACTAAGATTCCCAATTCTCACGTATTTTCATATTAAATATTGTCTACTTCACTATCATTTTACAGGAGTTATTTCAAGTTCGTAACTTAATAAAAGCTTTTTTTCCTTACGAATTTAAATGCCTTTTCAAGTTTGATATTGCGACAAATAGTGCAACTAATTTTCTAAACCCTCCTGACTTCTTTGGCTTTGTTCAGTAAAGTGAAACTTTCACCTTCTATTTGTTTCATTTTATTTACCGAAATCTACTGACAAAGTTCTCGCATGTTCTGCAATTTTTTATTTCTTGTTTTTTTTTTTTTTTAGTCAGATAATTTCTACCGAAGAGGAGAGAATTTATCTTAGTGTCTATCAAATTCCTGGGAATGGACCGCGTTTTTTAATACAGGATAATGTTAGTAGAGGTATCACTGACGCAGAGATAAAAAATTTGAAGGTTTCATTTTTATTATTTTTTTAGGTCAGCGCGTACATCCAATTATAAAAAAATATTAGTAGAGGTCAGAACAGAAATCGAGAAATTTTTATTCCCGACCCTTTCAGTTAAAGAAAATTCACAAAAAACTTACTTGCTCTCGAAGAGTTCCTTTCCTTCGTTTTGCTTTCAAGCAGGTCAATTGCTTTGCTGCTGAAAGGAAATGAAAGTGCGCTACAAATGGGAAATTCCAATCGATGTCGAATGCCTCCTCTCAAAGTTGAGACCGTGCTCAGGGAAAGTGGTTTGCATTTTTTTTTTTTTTTTTTTTTTGGTAAGAGATTCCTTTTCTGTTCGTTAAGTATTTTGTTTCCTTGTGCTCGAGGTTGAAGGGAACGATGGATCTATGGAATGATACGATTAATAGATCTGACATTTGCTACATCAGTATCATATATCAAGGGACAAAGAATTTTTCTTGATGGTAAGGTGAACGACAGAAAAATACGTGCTTTTAGCGTTACGATTGAAAAACATGCATTTAATTCACTTTTGTTTTTATTGTAACAGTAAATTCTTTTGAAACAGCAAAAAGACCGTTTCCGAAATATCTGTCGATAGTCGAATGGTCAAAGTCGACGGTTTATCGCTGTTTCTGAACCAAAGGCCCAAGTTCGAATCCTGGCCGGCCAAGGCGGTGTGATATTAAACTATATTCAACCACGAATAACCCATCTATATCGAGTCACTATAAATTATGAATAATTCACTTCAAGGGAATTTTGTTTGATTAGTGCACCTACCTGCAGGGCAAAGCAAAGATGTACTCAGCAAAATATTTCCGAGTAGTTAACGACTAAGAAAACAGAATACCCCGATCCCAAATCCTTCAAAATTTGAGAGGCCTCTGGAACAATCCACCTTGTGAAAATACTGGTCATTTCGTAACTGTTCAAAATGAGACGACTAACTGAGGCGCTAATCTTTACCAGGATATTATAAACAACGGCACGCCGGGCACAGTACTCCAGTCAAGTAAACAAAACAACTGGAAAGAGGACCTCCTGACTGCCCTGATTACCAAATTATTGTTATTACACCGTTTTAGAACTACGGTACTCGTTCTGGTTCTAAAAAGTTTCTGCTTACGGGAGAGAGAGAGAGAGAGAGAGAGAGAGAGAGAGAGAGAGGGACAGCATTTCACGATCTGGTCTCGAGTCTCGATAGAGGTGTAAATCAGTTTCCAATATTCTTAAAAGAATTTCAGAATTCCCACATCTTATTCCGTTCTTGAATGTCTCGCATGCAGTCCTTGTTTTAGTAAAATATCTCTGGGCATGACATTTAGTTCTTTTGAATCTAGGTTTTTTCTTTTTTTTTTCTTTTGCGAAAAGAAAAGATAAATTTTTTGGTCTACCTTATCCATTTCATTCTTTTATGATATCATTTATGAGGATTGGACATAAAAATAAGGGAATGTGCTTCAGGCTCAGACAAGAGTGGTAAGCAAAGAAACAAAATAACGCGATTGAATGAAAAATTTTAAGTTTTTGGATGTAGTTTTGTATTCAGTTTTCTTTTTAAAGAAAATCCTACCTCTTAGGAGCAGTGTAAGGGTTCCGGTTTATATAGTTGTAACCTGAGCACCTGTTCACCATTTTCTGCAATAACTATCAACTCTTTAAAAGGTCTTTTGAGGCCTTGTCTTACAGAGCTTCTAATCACTTGCTTTGTTAATCTTGAGATTCTGTTTCCATGTATCAAAATAGAGTGCAAGGAAAAAATAAAGTCTTTCCGGTCGACATTAATTACAATTGTTTACTTGCCATTTCTTATGAAATTCACCAGAAAATAAATTCGCGAACACGAAAATGTATAAAGTTATGCTAACTATTGTTTTGATACTGTAGTATATAATTACTGTGATTTTTTTTTCGGTAAATACTCCAAGCTAATTTAGATTGCCGTATATACGAGTATATAACGGGGGAGAACAAGATTGCCCTGTCATTGTTAACAAAAGTATATTTCTGTAAAGTTTTCTGTTCCGCAATATTAGAATTTACTTACCTCTCTATCTATCTATTTATCTATCTATCTATAATGCTCATCATTTCCCATACGGAAAATGGGCGGAAATAAAAGAAAAAATATGTGGAAGACGATCAGGAGAAAAGCCTTCTGAGGAATTCTTGACGGAATCAGGAAGAATGCCAAGTGGAGAGGACCACACATTCACCGAGTGTTTTTCTCTCCTGCAATATGTAAGTGAGGTCCCGCCTTTTACATTTCGTATTCCAAGACCGGTCTAAAGAATTCTTGGCTCTTGTCCTTTCAAACACAAGTAATGAATGTAATTAAGTGTGTGGGATGATCCTCCATGAAACGTTTTAGAGCAGAAAGTTCTTAGATTGTTTTTATTTATTTATTTATTTATTTATTTAGAGAGAGAGAGAGAGAGAGAGAGAGAGAGAGAGAGAGAGAGAGAGAGAGAGAGAGAGAGAGAGAGAGAGAGAGAGAGATAAAACGTATAAATGGGGTTCTTTCCTACAACTGGAAGGCTATCATTTCTTTTAGTCGTCCCGGTTCATATCACTTGTTATAAAATACCGACCCCCCATGAAAAATACGAATTTGGTTTTTTGAGATATAAAATAGATGAATTTTGTACGGATGTGCGGAATGTGCAGATGATATGTTAGAAAGACTTGATTGTAATATGAATGCAGAAGGTGGTAGGAACCATGATCATATGGAAGATGTAACGGGTGAGGCCTGGGACGCAGTGCAAACAAAAATAGGCTGGAATTTATTAATATATGTTGGTAGTGTCCACCAACTGGTCACTGTCACACTGTTCCTGAAATCAAGTTACCAAGAGACAGTTGACGGGGTATCTATATCTACTAGTAGAGTTGATATAACAAATCTTCTTGATGATGTCCATTAAGAGGCCTTTGCAATGCAAAGTCGAAATAAATTTGCAGTTCTAGGAACCACATCTGAGGGGGAGCAGACAATGAATGTCGACTGGTATAACATCAATGATGTATAATTAATCTACTGGGGAAAAAGTACTCACATGCAGGATAACACGACTGAATGGTTGGATATCAGCTGAGACCAGAGATACAATGAAGCAAAATTACAGCACATGATTCAAATTCCAGGGTGTAGATGAAGAGCGCGAGGTAAAAGGTGAAAAGCAGTCAAGTCTAGAAAATGAAGTTAAACTAAGATCAAGAAGGGATAAATGAGAATTGAATAACTGAACAACAGGCTGATAATGCTGATAAAAGCCAGGTACTCAGAGAGTGACACTGGTGTTAGGGTGGTCGACAGAATTATTAATAATAAAATACCCATGGATAATTTACCCATGGGTGAAAAAAAGAGGAAAGTAAGCATCAAAAGGAAAGATAGGTAAGTGATCATTTAATCTAAGGCGTAAAGACTGGGCGGAATATTTTTGTGAAGTCTTGAGTAATATTCATACGCTACTTCTGAGAGCAATTTTTATTGACTATCAACTTAATACCTTCATCCTGACAAACATTCTCAGTTCTGTGTGTCTATACTGATAAAAATGAATTAATGTTATCGACCAGGAAGATAACAGAGTGAGGCTTTCATAAAAAAAAAAAAACTGTGCCATTAATGCAGTGCCAAATAACAATACTTGAATACTAAATGACGAAACAAAATCCATACCACAAACATTGAAAATAATGCAACTAACATCACAATAAAAATAAAAGAATGTATACAGTCTATTTGGTACTAGTGTAATGCCTATGAATTTACTTTTAAATGTAAATACATTAAACACTAAACGATAACAAATAAAAAAACGGAGATCAGAGGAACGTCTCATGAGGATGACACACCACTTGAGTAATAACAAATGAAAACCTTCAGCTTGATGTTATGAAAGTCGTCTAAATTACTAAATATTACAAAAAAAGTTTTTCTAATGACATTTTCATGGCTATGAATGATTGACTGATTGATTATGAAATTTAGGTCTTGAAGACCAAGCACCGGAACCCATCAGGATTATTCAGCGCCATAATGAAGGTGAAATATATAAATTAATGATATGATGAATGAAGTTCAACAAATGAAAAAATAAAACTTTAGAAAAAGTGATTCGTAATGCTCAGGGAAGCAGAGTTATTGCAAAAAACAGAGTGAGTAAAAATGCATTTGGGAAGGAAAAAAAAATACCTCTCTAAAAAAAAAACCTAAAATAAAGCTCCATGGCACATATTGAAAACTAAATGAATTGTAAATTGAAAACTGAAAGGGACAAAGTGGGCAGCAGCAGAAAACAAAAGGTTTGCTTCAGAAAGATAATAATTTCGAATGGAATTAGAAGAAAGTGAATATAAACGAAAATTCTTTTGAAAAGATCAGCAAGACAGAGGTAAGAACAGATCCGAAATTCAAATAAAAAATAGGAAGTGGTGTTACTGAATAACAAGGATCTCGATATCTAATATTTGCAAAGAACAAAAGAACAATAGTGAAACCATTTTTTGAGTGACTTTTCTAATTTCAGTTACTAATGAGTATACACACACACACACACACACACACACACACACACACACACACACATATATATATATATATATATATATATATATATATATATATATATATATATATATATATATATATATATATATATATATATATATTAAAATATGCATCGGTGCCACTGACTGACCACTCTAGCTACCAGTACACTGAGAGAGAGAGAGAGAGAGAGAGAGAGAGAGAGAGAGAGAGAGAGAGAGAGAGAGAGAGAGGAATTTTTACTATATGGCTGACAAGTTAACAGTCCTTCAAGAGGAAGGTGGCTTCAAGCCAATAATCTCCTTGACCATAACTCAGGGAACCAATTCTACTTTGCCACTTTTGTTATATGCTTTGGATTTTTTTCACTGGCTCTTCGCTTAATTTCATCATTCCTCTATTTTTTCTCTATCTCGTTTTACCTAATGTATACACACACACGCACACAGATGTGCCACTGGGAAAATATGAAACTAAGTAAAAATACTAACCGATTTCGAATTTATTTTCCCAAGATATCTTCAAGACTATGTTTTCTCAAAGATGTCTTTAAAAACTAAGTTTAAATAATCTGGATTTTTATATGTTCTATACCTTAGAATGTATGAAAATCTCTGAAGCACATCTGCACACACACACCACACACAAACATACACAGACTTATATTGTTTGGTTTATTTACTCATTAATTTATTTATTTATTACGCCATTTCACTTTACAAGGAGTAGCTTTCTATGAGAGACGACAATTACCCTCATTTTTAAACTAACGGCTATGCATAGATAAGCCTCCATGCAGAAACTTCTATAGCATCCGCTGCTCCACAAACCTTACGGTGAAGGTCCAATGGCAGGCGTTGAACCCTTCTTGTCACCGAGACAGTCACATTTAACCTGCACACACACTCTCGCTCTCTAGATGCTACGGGCCTTCATTCTATTAAGTAACAAGAAAATTAAAAGCAACAGAGAGATCAAACTAATTGATAATATTTGAAACAAGTAAATACTTTCGAAAAAAAAGTGCAAAATCATAAACAACGGGAAGGTTAGTTACAAAGTACCAGTTACTGCAAGTTCCATCGAAAGATGGAATCCGAATAGATTATTGAACAATAATTGAACAGCTTGTTTCAGCTGACCGAAAGCTGCCTTGATTAAAGGGAGAGATAAACCATTATAATCTCAGATGAAACAGATGGAAGGAGAGTGGGAAGAGCAGCAGCTTTGATACAAATAAAGCAGTTACACGGCTAATAACAAGAGCATTGAGTAGAGAGCGTGCAACCGTCATCTATTCGTTAAGTAAGCAAATCTGTAACACTAAATGCATGCACTTCCGGCTGTTATTAAATTCAGTTACAAAATTCACTACGCTGGATCATCGTTTTGCTTTGTTTTTATTGTTACTATAATCTACCATCTGGTAGAGTCACTCGGAGTGCATAACTGCCAATGAAAATGTGGTTTGGCTTATACAGGCATCCATCGTTAAATCTTATTGATGCCTACCACAAATAACTCATTTGAGCGGGGGTCACGAAATGGATAATTATATCAAGCCTGCTAAAATCAGCAGAAAAAAGAAAAGAGTAATAAAGACGCCAAAACATAACTGCATAAGTAGAGGTTATTATTATTATTATTATTATTATTATTATTATTATTATTATTATTATTATTATTATTATTATTTAGTCTGTAACTCGTTATCGCTGGAACAGCATACTTTAAACGTTTAATGAAACAGAGACAAGAAAAATCACAACAGACAACTGTGTCATAGCGGTATGTTATAAAAAAACATGTATTGCATTTGTGAATCCTTCGTTACTTCAACTTCTTTGAGTTGGAAAATCATTTAGTTTCACAAAATAAAGTTGAAATGACATTTGCTACATGGTTTTATGCAGAAATTTATAATCAGTAACATTCTTCCAAGATGAACTTTTTTAATAGATACTAGAATCCCAAATATTACTTCAACAGTTTAAAAGTACTCGAAGCATGAAATGTACGCTTAACTGAAGCAATAGTCATGAGTTTTAATAATTTGTGCGATATTTTCATTGTTCTCGTAATAATAATAATTACTGTTGCAGGTACTTTGATGGTGATAGTAAAAAAACGTATCAAAATACAATTGCCCGAAAGAATAGATAGACTGAAAGATAGATAAATTAGATAAACAGATAGGTAAAAGGAGAGAGAGAGAGAGAAGGCAGGAGAAGCAGCTCCGGATAATAGCTCAGTAAACCTCGGCCGTCTTATTTTATGAGACGTAATACTGACTCCCATAAAACGTAAGCAAACCTACATAATACGACACCATAATGACAAATTAGATTACTGAGGGTTGTTGGCGCAATATATTTCGGATCGTCGACAAATTCTGTAAGGTAGGTGAGAAAATAAGGGCTTTTCCGATGAACAAATTCCTTCGAGACAACGGGGTATAAAAATTCTCGGTCGTGGTTTTCTTACAAGATCAATCATACCCTTGAGTGAATTAGCGGTCCACAAAATTTGGTCACGAAAAACCGGGGAGAATTTTATGCCAAGAGGATAATCATATATCCTTAAAAATATGATGAGATGCAGGTCTAACACTTGACTAAAAACGAGTGGTAGAAAAAATGTAGAGCAATTTTGGTCCATTTTACAATTCTTCATTTGGTCTGTTCGCAATGATCACAATGCGTTGTATCGTAGCTTCAGAAGGTTCGAAATCTACAATCGAAAAATATACTCACTCAAAATACTACGACAAGTAAATTCGACATACAGATGGGCTAACTGCTCCGAAGTCAAATTAATAATACTTCATAGTAAACAATTCGGTTCAAATTTGTTCAAAATGATAACAGTTTTCAGAAAATTAACGGTAGCATTCTCCAAGATCACAAGGCATAAGATAATACACAAAAAATCAAAGAAAAAACCAGTTCAAGAAACCTTGAGCTGCAAAGTTGTTTCCTCCTTCGCTAAAAAGTGTAAAACGAGAAACAACACTTCGCATAAAAGACAAACAGACTTGAAACAAAAGTCTGGGTTGTGCCAGAAAGGGAAGGAGGGCATATGGAAGAAGTACTGTAAACACGAAAGCTGTCCAATGTATTAATTCAAGAGTAGACTTACGGAATATTATAAAACAGCCTGCTTAAATATATGCGATGCAAATCCTGAGCACTGTTCACAAACCTTGAATAAGGTGTGCACTCAAGCGGAAGAATGAGAGGCTAAATCTTCAGTAACAAAGCGTAGTCTAAGGGCACAGGCTGCTGCTTAACCCAAATGAAAGAAATTTAATTAAGCTCTCAGACAAGAAGGATTTGGACGGAATACCAAGAAATCAGTGAAGCACCGAAAGTTCATTAGCTGTGAGGAATTAAATTCCAACTTCTTTGTAAATAAGCGCTAGATTAAGATTTGTGTAGTTTTAGAACTTTATTGATGTCAATACTAATGGCAGAAACTATCTACCTATCCTCTTCATACATCCTCAGTCCTACTAAGTACTTGGATTGGTTATCTCCACTCCCACTCTAACTCCCAACACCCTTCAGCACACAAACATAAATCTTTAAAAAATGGTAGATGTCGTCGTCACAGGGACCTGATCATGTGAAGGGGACGGGAGGTCCAAAGTACAAGCTTTGAGAGTGAAGGGTAATACTGGGATCCATCTGAAGCAGTGCTTGTGTCTGATTGCTGACTGGTGTGTTTGATGCTCTGCCTATGTAATCTAATACTTAAATGAAATCAGAAAATGTCTTTATTCTAAAAGTTTCTAAACTTATTTTGTTCTGGCTTACTCCTACGAACTATTTCCCCCTATTGATATACTTTCTGGTTCGAGATTTATGCCGCGTGGTTAGTTTATGCCATTGTTTCCGCTGTGCATGTAAAGCAAATTCTTATAACTCAAAGTTATACAATTCTCTTTGTTACTATAATTTGAATAAGCTTTCAAAATAAAATTATCAAAACAAACCACTGAATCAAATATATTTTTTAGAAGAGGAAGAACTTTAAATCTCAAAAGTCACAGTAACGATCCCTGAGGCCGTTTAGGTAATTCCTTACATATGTAGCTCACATTACCGACACTAGAGAAACAAATCTACACTTATGCAACAGTACAAATAAATTTAAGACTATATTTGTACAGTTACGCAATTGCGGATTTGTTTCTCCATCCTAAAACTCATGCTACTATGAATATTTTTTAATAACTGACACAGCGAATATCAAAACGCCCCAAGATAACAATTATTGACACTATTAAAGCTGGTCAGCGATTAGATGGAAATAAACCGGGTATTTTTTTTTTATGTAGATTGCAGCTTGAGATGTAGATGGAGATGTACCGTTTTCATCTTCATTTTGCAGTATAAGGAATATAATGAGTATGAATAACAGTTTCACTAGTAAATATAAAACAAATGATAAAATTTATTTTTACGTTAAGTCTTGCATACGTCTATAATGAATCCTAGTTAGTTAGCAAAGAAATATTTTTTGTGTGTGTATTAACGGAGAATATGCAAAAGTTGCATACCTAAAATTTCTATTACGATGTCCCCTATGTCACATGATAGTTTTCCTCGTTCGTTTAATATGCAGAGACAACGTCATCTGCGAGTAGCTTTATGGTTCTCTGTATACCCGGTTGCCATGGTTCCTAAGCACAGAGAGAGAGAGAGAGAGAGAGAGAGGGAGAGAGAGAGACAGAGAGAGAGATTTTCACCGTATAGTTCCGTACCTAAACGCCTGCCCCATATTCATAAACATAATTAGCCGAAACATATTGCTATTCTATTCTAATGGAAAATATAAATCTTAAAAATACGAAATGAAAATTTTAACTGAAACTTTCTCGTTGATTATAATCAGCAAAAATGTATATTTTTAGCAATGAATAACGATAGTTAATCATACGCTCCAACGGACTGATTTGAGAAAAGACCAAAAAATAAAAGGAAAATACTCACTCCTATTATCCCCATGGGAAATGAAGCGTGTAGAATATAATCAAGCATAATTCCGCACACATATTCATTTCGAAATCACCATGATTAATTCTTATAATCGTATTAACAAGTTAATCGCATCAATGAAGGTATTTTTTTTTTTTAAATCGGATCGTTTCTGGTGCAATTCAAAATTAATATCTTCTTTAACGATTAAGATATGATCCTGGATTTTAAGAACTGTTTCAAATGAATAGTTTATTTTGACAACTAATATATTGGATTCCGAAACTTGCACGGTTTTAATCACAATACAGAATCTGAGATTATTAATATTAATAGATGTTACTAGTATTCAAGATGCGCCCAAATGTATTTGCTAAACCAAAAAATTATACGAGGAGAATAATGCACATGATAAAAGCAAATGAACACTGGTAAATGAACAAGCCGATTAATACAAACTTCACTAAACACTACGCGAGAAAAAGTAAAGAACTTCATAACGGTACAAGGTGCTTCAAATTACCATTGCAGCCTTTCTTATATTTAGAGGAAACCAATAAATATGAATAACCTCTGGTACCCGGCAGTGTTGCACCCTGGTTACTTGAAAATCATATGAAAGCTGATATTCTCAATAACTAGTTAGGCACACTAATTCCAGTGGCGTAGTTAATGAGGTGGCTACGAGATATTCTTGCCAGAAAAAATTCTTCGGGGAATGGGTAAAGGGGATCATTTTTTTTACTATGGACATAGTCCCCCGATTCGAAAATTTTCCAGAAAAACATATAATCCCTGAAGGCAACTGACGTCTAAATAGAACTTGATCTTTATTCCATCATTTCTGCAGATATAAGAGACGTTGAGGAGAGCACCCTACTTTTCACCAGCTTAATAGAATACTTTCTTTGTTGCCTACAAAGAAGCAAAATAGCACCATATAAGAAACAAGCAAAAAATGCGGCGAAGAAGCTCTCAGCCAAGGCCCACGACACTCTTAGCCGCGAACCATGAAACTCACAGGCCAGGTGGTGGCCTGTATTGTTGGTACCTATGTCGGTGCCAGACGCACTATTATGGCTAACTTTAACCTTAAACAAAATAAAAACTACTGAGGCTAGAAGGCTGCAATTTGCAGCCCCCTAGCCCTGTAGCCTCAGTAGCTTTTATGATGTGAGGGCGGACAGAAACAGTGCGGACGGCCAGACAAAGCCATCTCAATAGTTTTCTATTACTGAAAACTAAAAAGTGAAAAATGTCCAGCACTACAAATTTCCACTCAATCAAGGGCTGGGTCTAGTAACTGTTTCCATCGTTAAGGGTTTAGCCTACAGTGAATTTACTGAGTGCATTACTTGCAGACTTATCCCATATTTATACTATAGGCGGTCCCTACTTCATTTTTAAAAGGGGAAAGCAAATAACTGCACCAAGAGTTGTATTGCCTGTATAATGCAATATATGATCTTCATGGCCAGCAATAATGTCGCGCTACAAAATAGAAACGGAGGCCCTTCAACGATTTTATTTTAAATACGAGACACAATTCAGCTTATTTGAAGATACCATTAACGGCGACTCTGATGTCGACCACTCGAGAAGAAGGAATAAGGCCCGACACCTCATTTTCGAAGACTGTAATCACGAGAAGTTTATCAGGCTAAATAAATGATAGTGTTGATATATATATATATATATATATATATATATATATATATATATATATATATATATATATATATATATATATATATATATATATATGTGTGTGTGTGTGTGTGTGTGTGTGTGTGTACAGTCACTCAAAAATGTTTTGCAACATGTTCCAGAAGTTTTCGTTCACCTAACAGTAATTTGTTCTTTTGATATTTACAAGGAAATGTAATTTTCTTATTCGATTTTGGTTATTAATCATACGGTTAACAATATAAAAAAGAATGATGAGTGAAAAATTCATATTACGAAAAATGACGAAACATTTTGAAAAATTTCACTTCAGATGATTGGCCAAAAGAGTCAAAGAAGAAACTATATTTCGAATCCAGATAAAAGCTTATTGACTAATAAAATAATATTGAATAACCATCAATGAAATTATATATATATATATATATATATATATATATATATATATATATATATATATATATAAAGAAAGAATTCAACCATTATCGTTGTCAAAAACAAAAAAGAAAAAGTCTCATAACGTCGTATGTTATCGTGTGACTCCACATTCGGGCAGGAAAAGTTTAAACTGTCTCGTCACTAAGCCGGACCACAATCATTAACTTGCATAAGACTAATGTTTCTATCGTAGATATTGCTCGGCAGCTTAGCGTAAATAAAACAACCATGTATAGAGGGATACACCAACAGAGAGAACGAGGAAACATGATAAATTCATTGTAAAAACTGGAGGACAACCTCATTGTTGCACTACTGCTAAGTATCATCATTGGATGATCACTAAGGAGCTCCGCCTAACTCCCCCCTGACTACCGATGTTGCTATAAAGAGAGAACATTACGCTATCCCCTCAAGTTGCTGCTCAGACCATCCGTAACAGGCTGCATGAGACCAAGATGTTATTTCATCATACTGCTGCCAAGAAACACTTCATATCAGCGAAACACAAACAACAGAGGCTAGGGTTTGCGTTATAATATAATCCAGTGGCCGATGATTTCTGTACGAGTCATCTTTTGCGATGAGGAGGAGACATTCTCCACTGATGAGCATGGTAGTCTTCTCCACTGCTGGCATTTAGCATTAGCTAAATTAATGTTGAACTTCTAGCTAATTTTAATTCTTTAGAAACTTAGATAATAAGAAATACAAAAATAGGCGTTATATGTTCAGTTAACCTCATAAGAGGCATCAAAATGATAGGCCTAAGTAGCAATGAAAGAAATGAGAAATTACACATGATAACGGCATTATATATATATATATATATATATATATATATATATATATATATATATATATATATATATATATATATATATATATATATATATATATATGTGTGTGTGTGTGTGTGTGTGTGTGTGTGTGTGTGTCGGTGTTTAAGTCATAAACTTTAAATAATTCATACATTTTATTATTCTTGTATATAAAGGTTTTGTTGCTTTTGTTGTCCTTGGCAAATGTTAGTTTTTGTCAGTAGATGGCGTTGTCGTTTTGTCGTTCTCTTTGTTCCATATTCCTTGGAAAATTGTTTTCGCTTGTGGTTCGTGTTTTAAATTGACTTCCACCTGAAGCATTGCCAATCTCGGACCATTTTATGTACCCTGACGAATCTGCCAGCTAAGCTTGTCAGAATGAACTGTACCTGCCATTTGTAATCTTAATGGACGCTTCCACTAAACATCATAATGTGGAGCCATAATTCTTTACCTTCAAATATACACAAAGGAAAGTTTGTTTAAAGTGAATTTTTTTTATTATTGAATTATGTAAACTGTTCATCTAATCAGCCTTATGGTTTACATTTTATTAAACCATTTTTCATTTAGAATATGTTAAGGTTTTTTTTAAATAAAATATAAAAATGTTTATATCTTTGTTTCCACCATAAATACTGTATTTGGAAGTGATTTCTCAAACATTTTAGTAATTTGAGGTAGTCGAGGTGCCTTAAGTTAAACATCACTATTGCCATCAATTGTTTACATCTTATAACCCTTTAAAACCTCGACAAGTGGCGCAGTGAGTAGGATTAATTTTTATACAAGGTGATGTACTGTTTGCTGATGTCCTTTTATTTGCAGTTAATCATGTGCGTGATACCTGCGGCCGAGATGGAGTGTCTTCAGGTATAAGTACTTGTGATGACAAATTGGTTGTATTTCCTCTGTCGACATGGTGTTCATGTACAGATTGTATTTTGCTTTGTTGATGAATTTTGAGGTAAGGTATTTAGTATTTTGTACATTCTTGTTGTTGTGAAGTGGTTCGAGAATTTTTGCAGTTAGATTTGCTGTGGTAAAATTGGGAAGTGATTATTTAATGTTTTAGTAAATTTATAATCAGTGGCTTCAGAAGTCTTGTTTGTAATGAAGGTAGAATGGAATTAGGGTCAGTGACCGATCTATAAAATCCTCTGGTTTCTCAGTGATACTGTGTTTTGAAATCTTATTGATTGATAGGCTACGTGAGACTTTCCGAGATTTTGATGTTCGTTATAATTACTGATGAGTGCCTAAATTTTGTTTTAATTCTATCTAAGTGAAATTTGAATGTTTCATAGTGCTTTAGTTGCATAGAAACTTCGTGGCGTTTTAAAGCATTGCTGTCTTGTGGTAGTGTTATTCAGCCTTTGGTAATCCTGTAATTTTTTTTAAAGCAATATGCTATATTACAAGATTGTTAATATTTTGCCTAAGTTGGCTTGTGTGTATTAGCATGTGCTATTGAACACATATGAAATTTATTTCTAGTTTAAATTTATCTATTGCTGATACAAGTGAAAATTTAAAAATTTTTTGCATATTTTTGCAGCTAATTGAATTCCTTGTTGTAGCATGATATCTTTTGCATAGTAATTTCAGTATTTTTCTAATAATGGATATGTTAAAATTATTTGAGAAGGCAATTGAGTTAGGATTGACTAAGGAGAGTGCTGAAGCTTTTGTAAATAAACAAATTGCTAAAGAAGAAGAAGATAAACTTAGAGAAGAAAGAATAGCAGAGAGAAATGAAAGAATAGCAGAGAGAAATGAAAAGAAATTATTTGCAGAATTGGCTGACAAAGAGGAAGCTAGAAAACATGAACTTGAAATGGCTAAATTGAAATTTGAAGCTGGTGCTAGTAATGTGAGTGAGAATAGGTTTGTTTCATCTTTGCCTAAAATTCCTCCATTTGATGATAAAATAGATGATATTGAGACGTATTTACAACGCTTTGAGAAACTAGCTAAATTTCATAAGTGGGAACAGAGTGAATACGCTCCTTTATTGGGAACTTTACTTAGAGGTAAATCTTTGAAAACTTATTGTAGTCTTGCTTCAGATATAGCTGACGATTATGATAAGCTAAAGAAAGCTCTACTGAAATCATTTCATGTTAATCCGAATGAGTATAGGAAGAAGTTCAGAGAAGGTACAATCAATATAGGTGAAAGCTATTTACAACTTGTTTGTCGGTTGAGACAATATTTTGATAAATGGTTAGAACTTTCAGAGATTGAGAACACATATGAGTCTGTTTGTGATTTCATGATTTGTGATCAGATCTTGACTAACTGTTCTCCTGATTTGCGAATGTTTTTGCAAGAAAAGAAATTGAAAGGTTCTCAACAACTGGCTGAAATTGCTGATAATTTCATGACTGCCCATGGGGTAAACAAGTGCATGAAAACTAAGTTTAAAGTTAGAGAAAAACAAAAATATCCTCTTAAAAGTACACTTTCAGATACAAAACTTGGTGATCCTGTTGTTAACCCTTATGAAAAGCTGAAATGTCATCTTTGTAATAAGATGGGTCATATACGACCTAACTGTCCTGAAAATCCCACCAATTTCAGCAAAGAAAAAAAGCCTGTACCCAAAGTGTCAGTAGCGTTTGCTCGTGAAGAGAAACCCAAAGATTGTGTAGTTGATGGCAAGGGTAAAGTATTTGGTATCCGTGCTAACATTGTTTTTGATACAGGATGTAATACTGTAGTTTTACGTGAAGAATTGGTACCTAAGTATTACAAACTAGGGAGTCCTATTAAAGTATATAATTTTCTAGGTGTCCCTGTGTATTTGCCTACTTTGAAATGTAATATAAAGTCCAAGTTCTTTTCTGGTCGCTGTAGAGCGGTAGTTGCACCTATTAAATGTGCTGATGTATTGATTGGTATTATACCTGGTTTAAAGTCTAACGTAACTTCTGGATTAAGTTTGATCAGTGATTTATCTTCTAGTAATCATATAGATGATGGTAATCAGATTGCAAATTCAGTTGATTTAAGTAATTTATCTGCAAATTCAGTTGATTTAAGTAATTTATCTGTTGCTGAAAATCAATGTACAGTTAACGTAACAACTCGTGCACAGAAAGTGAAACAAAGTATGCCGGTCATGCCTTTGTCTAGTAATTTACCAGATTTGAACGTAGATTCTTCTGACTTTTCTAGTTGCCAGTTAACTTGTAAAACATTGAAGAGTGTTAGAGATGCTTTACGTAAGAATGAAGAAATAGTTTGCAAAGGTCGTACAGTCAAGTATGTATCTGTTGATAATCTTCTTTATCGTAAATGTGTTAAAAGTACTAATATTCAAGATGTTGGGGCTTTGCAACTTGTTGTTCCATTGAAGTACCGTGATATGGTAATGAAAGTAGGTCACGAGTCATTGTTATCCGGACATTTCTCATCTAGAAAAACTATAGATAAGATATTACATAAATTCTATTGGCCACGAGCTGGAGCTGAAATTGCCAGATTTACTAAATCTTGTCATACCTGTCAGAAATTCGGTAGGAAGTCTACTAAAGTTCCTCTGTGTAGCCCTCCTATAATTAGTGAACCTTTTTCTAGAATTGCCATCGATATTGTAGGACCTATTACACCTGCATCGGATAGAGGTCATAAATACATTCTTACTGTTATTGACTTGGCTACACGTTATCCAGAAGCAGTTCCATTGCAAAATATTGATTCTGTAACAATTGCTGAAAGTCTTATGGAGATATTTTGTCGCGTTGGCGTTCCTAAAGAAATTCTAAGTGATAGGGGAACTCAGTTTCGTTCCGACCTTATGTCCGAAGTTCATAAACTTCAATCTGTGAAAGCCCTTTATACTAGCCCGTACCATGCAGCCTACAACGGTGTTGTTGAGAGATTGAATGGTGTCCTCAAAGGTATTCTTAAGAAAGTGTGTTGTGATTATCCATCAAACTGGGACCGTTATCTTCCAGTGGTTCTTTTTGCTTATCGGGAAATACCCAATGATTCTTTAAAGTTTAGCCCGTTTGAATTACTCTATGGTCGAAATGTGCGTGGACCATTAGCAATTCTCCATGAACTATTTAGTAATTCCAATCTTGATGATGAGTTGAAGACTACTTATCAGTATATTATTGACTTGAGGTCCAAATTACAGGAAATGGCGAAACTTGCTGTGCATAATGCAGAAATAAGCTCTCGTAAGTATAAGGAATATTTTGATAAGAAGTGTAAAATACGTAAGTTTGAAAAGGGAGAAGAAGTGTTGGTTATGCTTCCCACTAGTAGTAATAAGTTTTTAATGCAGTGGAAAGGCCCTTATTCTGTTGATTCCTGTCATTCCAATGGTGTAGATTATCTTGTTAAAACTGGGAATAAAGTAAAACTCTATCATGTGAATATGCTCAAGAAGTATTATCGACGTGCCATAGTTAACGTTGTAGAGAAAGCGGTAAAAAGTGTAAAGAACAGTAATGATTTGTTTAAGCCTGTTCAAGTAAATTTTCTTGAAGAACTTGAAAGTGATAGCAATGCTGGTATTGAATTTTTTTAGCTTGATAGTAACAACTGCCATATCAACCCTGAACTGTCACATTCTCAGAGAAAAGACATTGCCAAAGTCATTAGTTCTTATTCTGATGTAATATCTGATAAACCTGGAATTTCTAGGGTGATGAAACATAGTATAAAACTTGTGAATGATATCCCTTTCAGATTTAAAATGTACCCGGTTCCTGTACATCTTGTTAATGAATTTAACGATGAAGTAGATAAAATGCTTGAGATGAATATTATAGAGCCATCATCATCTCCATATTGTTCCCCAGTTGTACTTGTCAGGAAACCTGACAAATCTTTACGAGTATGTATAGACTATAGGGAATTGAATAATTTAACCGTATTTGATGCAGAGCCAATGCCCCGTTTAACAGATTCCTTGCATGAATTTAGTAATAAACTTTATTTTACGGAACTTGATTTATGTAAGGGCTATTATCAGATACCAATGTCAGAAGATAGTAAACAATATACAGCATTTGCAACAAAATATGGACTTATGCAGTTTACAAAAATGCCTTTTGGTCTCAAAACGGCCTGTGCTACGTTTATCAGGTTAATGCGTAGAGTTCTTGCCGGATTATCAAATGTTTCCTGCTGCTTTGATAATATAGTAATCTTTAGTAATAATTGGGACGATCATGTCGTTCATGTCCAGAAAGTTTTTGACAGGTTGCGTGAACATAATCTTACAGTTGGTCCTTCTAAATGTAACTTTGGATATCGTAAGATAAATTACCTTGGATATTCTTTAGGCAATAATTCATTGAGTCCACAAAATGGTAAAATTGAAAGTATCTTATCCATGCCATTGCCTTCTACCAAGAAGCAATTAAGATCATTCATGGGAACCGTAGGTTTTTACCAACGTTTTATTCCTGATTACTCTATTATTGCAGCTCCAGTTACAAATTTGCTAAAGAAAGGTAGTAGTAATCAGTTGCAATGGACTGATGAACAAATCAATAGTTTCAATCAACTTAAAAGTTGTCTTTCAAAACAACCCATTTTAATGCTTCCTAATTTGTCAGAAGTTTTCTATCTACGCACAGATGCTTCTTCAACTGGTGTTGGTGCTGTCCTGCTGCAGAAATCTGACGGTGTATTAAAACCAGTTGCGTATGATAGTAAGAAGTTTTCAGGCCCTGAAACACGATATTCTGTCATAGAGAAGGAATGCTATGCAATTAAGAGAGGAATTGAAAAATTTAAAGAATACTTGTACGGTAGAGAATTTATTTTGCAGACTGACCATCTTCCCTTAGCATACCTACACAAAATGAAGAACAACAATGATAGGCTTATGCGTTGGGCTCTAAGTCTTCAACCCTATTCTTTCAGAGTCGAGTATATCAAAGGCTCGGAGAATATTGGTTCCGACATGCTTAGTCGTTGTATATAATTTTATTTCTAGTTTATGCTTGGTATGGGGGTATTGTCGGTGTTTAAGTCATAAACTTGAAATAATTCATACATTTTATTATTCTTGTATATAAAGGTTTTGTTGCTTTTGTTGTCCTTGGCAAATGTTAGTTTTTGTCAGTAGATGGCGTTGTCGTTTTGTCGTTCTCTTTGTTCCATATTCCCTGGAAAATTGTTTTCGCTTGTGGTTCGTGTTTTAAATTCACTTCCACCTGAAGCATTCCCAATCTCGGACCATTTTATGTACCCTGACGAATCTGCCAGCTAAGCTTGTCAGAATGAACTGTACCTGCCATTTGTAATCTTAATGGACGCTTCCACTAAACATCATAATGTGGAGCCATAATTCTTTACCTTCAAATATACACAAAGGAAAGTTTGTTTAAAGTGAATTTTTTTTATTATTGAATTATGTAAACTGTTCATCTAATCAGCCTTATGGATTATATTTTATTAAACCATTTTTCATTTAGAATATGTTGTTAAGGTTTTTTTTTTAAATAAAATATAAAAATGTTTATATCTTTGTTTCCACCATAAATACTGTATTTGGAAGTGATTTCTCAAACATTTTAGTAATTTGAGATAGTCGAGGTGCCTTAAGTTAAACATCACTATTGCCATCAATTGTTTACATCTTATAACCCTTTAAAACCTCGACAATATATATATATATATATATATATATATATATATATATATATATATATATATATATATATATATATATATATATATATATATATATATATATATAATTTCATGATGTTGCCTTGTAATACATATATCTTCCTATAATTTTGACATACTTACTTTTTTTTATCATGTGTTATGTGTAATGATGATGATTATTGAAGTGTCATGTTTAGTTTGGCATCAGATCTCAAAAGAACTAATGATTAAATAACTTGATAGCATAATTTAGAATTGATAATACAATTTTAATAGTAACGTAGTTTAGAATGAATAATATCTTTCTTGATAAAAACGTAGTATATGAACACATGTGTGTCCAGCAAAGACTTGTTTCATTTCAAGTATCATCAGTTGAGATAAGAGAGAACGCTTTGTCTGGTTAACGTGATGACAGGTTTGGATAACAAATGCCGATTCGTCCCATACGAGCTCAAGACGAGTGATTTCATGTTTGTTACATGCATTGTTCGAGTCACGTACGCCACTTTTCAAAACGTTTTGCTGGGATGACGCAACTTTCCTTCTAGAAATTTCTCCATGGTATCTCGCACTCAAAATGCTTTAATGACATCACCTCCCTGCTTCTAGAACTTTTGTATCTCGCATCCAAAATTCTTTAATGACATCCTGTAATTGCTTCATGTGTTACTGAAATTCTAAAATCTGTTTCATTCTGATTTCCGAAACCGAATAGTTTGGTTCCCTCTCTCTCTCTCTCTCTCTCGTTCTTAGAAAGAGATTACTTTAAACGTAGTGTTTTGTGGTCATGTATTAGCATTAACTTTTGAGATCTGAATTTAGTAACTTATTTAGTTTGTAACAGCACCTGGTAAAAAAAGTGTTTTGTGGTAACGCAGCTGCAGCAAGAGATTTTACCGAGGTTTTCACAAGTTTGTGTAAGGTAACGTGAATTTTACTTATTAATACCATGGTATGATAAGTTAGGAAACTTTGACTGAGTGATATCATTATTGATAAAGCTTATGTGTATTTTTTTGCGTGTTTTTATATTTACAATCTCTTAATATTTTCACATTTTTTATTTTTGTGATGTAACATTTATTTACGTAGCATTTTAAATGTTTCTTGGTAATTTAACATTACATACTTGATTTAATATTACATTTATTAAGATTTCCTTTTCAAATCTTGAGTAATTCTTGATAGTTTAAATTTTGCCTAATCAATTTAAATTCCGGATAAAGTTTTTGTGAATTAGTTTTGTTTCATAATTTAATTCAAGAATTAATCAAGTGTTCTGTTATTTTCTAGTAATAATCAAATTTTTCAGATTGTGAATTCTATATAAACTTTGAATTTGAAAATAAACTTTTGTATTTAATGTTTTTAGAAAAACAGTGTTTTCATTTATTGATCATCAGTGAATAGGATTGATTGTGTGTGCATTCAGTTTTGTTAAAGTGAATTAAGACCAGGGAAGCAGTTAGAGTTGTTTGATGGAGTGATGCCCTTTTACTCTAGAATATTTCTAGTTTAATTTTTGATACCTCACACATATTCTGATAAACTTAGTTTGATTTTTCAAGTAATAAGTTTTTTCTTAAGGGATCACTGTTACCTTTAGAGTACTCAGTCGTAATAATTAATGTTATGAGAGTTCAGTATCTGGCTGAAGTGAGGTATATTTTTGAATTTTGAGATTAGTTGTGTAATAACCAGGTACTTGATACGCATCGTGACCGTGACCATATATATATATATATATATATATATATATATATATATATATATATATATATATATATATATATATATATATATATATATATATATATATATATATATATATATATATATATATATATATATATATATATATATATATATATATATATATATATATATATATATATATATATATGTATATATATATATATATATATATATATATATATATATATATATATATATATATATATATATATATATATATATATATATATGTATATATATATATATATATATATATATATATATATATATATATATATATATATATATATATATATATATATATATATATATATATATATATATATATATATATATATATATATATATATATATATATATATATATATATATATATATATATATATATATATATATATATATATATATATATATATATATATATATATATATATATATATATATATATATATATATATATATATATATATATATATATATATATATATATATATATATATATATATATATATATATATAGAAATCATCAACACACAATCACGTGTGGAACAGAAATAAATTTCTGACTCACGTCGGGATCGAACCCAGGTCTCTCAGGTGGAAAGCAAGGGCGTTACCCACTGGGCCATACAAGTCTAAAAGAAGTTGGAACCTGAGAGCAACTGCACCCAAGGAATTACCTGGGCAAGCTAACTGCTTGCATACCAGCGAGTTTTCCCCAACTTCCCGACTCAGCAATGACCCAATAGACAACATTTCATTCGAATTATCCCTTCTGAGTGAATAAGATAGAAATCATCAACACACAATCACGTGTGGAACAGAAATAAATTTCTGACTCACGTCTGGATCGAACCCAGGTCTCTCAGGTGGAAAGCAAGGGCGTTACCCACTGGGCCATACAAGTCTAAAAGAAGTTGGAACCTGAGAGCAACTGCACCCAAGGAATTACCTGGGCAAGCTAACTGCTTGCATACCAGCGAGTTTTCCCCAACTTCCCGACTCAGCAATGACCCAATAGACAACATTTCATTCGAATTATCCCTTCTGAGTGAATAAAATAGAAATCATCAACACACAATCACGTGTGGAACAGAAATAAATTTCTGACTCACGTCGGGATCGAACCCAGGTCTCTCAGGTGGAAAGCAAGGGCGTTACCCACTGGGCCATACAAGTCTAAAAGAAGTTGGAACCTGAGAGCAACTGCACCCAAGGAATTACCTGGGCAAGCCAACTGCTTGCATACCAGCGAGTTTTCCCCAACTTCCCGACTCAGCAATGACCCAATAGACAACATTTCATTCGAATTATCCCTTCTGAGTGAATAAGATAGAAATCATCAACACACAATCACGTGTGGAACAGAAATAAATTTCTGACTCACGTCGGGATCGAACCCAGGTCTCTCAGGTGGAAAGCAAGGGCGTTACCCACTGGGCCATACAAGTCTAAAAGAAGTTGGAACCTGAGAGCAACTGCACTCAAGGAATTACCTGGGCAAGCTAACTCCGAAGGGATAATTCGAATGAAATGTTGTCTATTGGGTCATTGCTGAGTCGGGAAATTGGGGAAAACTCGCTGGTATGCAAGCAGTTAGCTTGCCCAGGTAATTCCTTGGGTGCAGTTGCTCTCAGGTTCCAACTTCTTTTAGACTTTTATGGCCCAGTGGGTAACGCCCTTGCTTTCCACCTGAGAGACCTGGGTTCGATCCCGACGTGAGTCAGAAATTTATTTCTGTTCCACACGTGATTGTGTGTTGATGATTTCTATCTTATTCACTCAGAAGGGATAATTCGAATGAAATGTTGTCTATTGGGTCATTGCTGAGTCGGGAAGTTGGGGAAAACTCGCTGGTATGCAAGCAGTTAGCTTGCCCAGGTAATTCCTTGGGTGCAGTTGCTCTCAGGTTCCAACTTCTTTTAGACTTGTATGGCCCAGTGGGTAACGCCCTTGCTTTCCACCTGAGAGACCTGGGTTCGATCCCGACGTGAGTCAGAAATTTATATATATATATATATATATATATATATATATATATATATATATATATATATATATATATATATATATATATATATATATATATATATATATATATATATATATATAATCTACTAAAACTCTCCCTCAGGTAATCCAGCTCTTCGTCTAAAGTATTGGTGAGAGTGGGCATACATCAAGGCAAGGAAAAACTATTTTGGGGAGAGGGAAAGGATAGAAAAGGAACATTTGGTAGGGAAGAAAGTAATCCCAGTCCTGGACAACAACTCTATTGCACACATCAATAGGAAGCTAGATAATTTCAAATTGATAGGCACCTAGAAAAACACCATTAGGAATAAAATAGTTAGAAACAAAAAGTCGGTAGAGGGGGAAGAGATTTGAGAGGGGGTATATATGGCAGCGTGTTTAGACTGTGAAGATGGGTACTACGGCGAAGCTGGCAAATCATGTAAAGACAAAGTAAACAACACATGCAGAAGATAAGGCATTATAATCAGACGTCAGCAGTTGCCAAACACTGTTGGGAAAATGCCCAAAAAAGAGACTGGGAAAATATGAGTTTTCTGTATAGGAATACCAACAAAACTGCCAGACTGGTTGTAGAGAATACCTTCAAAACATGCTCCAACAACACAATGGCAGGGAACACCCAAAGTGGCTTTGAAGACAGCATATCTAAAAAATCATATACTCCACAGTAGCAAGGAAACGAAGGAAAAACTCAAGAGAATGCACGGAAAACGGACACCTGGAAGAAGGAGGGGGCAGAGAAAGGCCAAGGTCACGAGGGGGTAGGAGTCACAAAGAGCAGCCTATAATATGTAGAATCTACTGGTCACTTTTACAAGACACAGTCTCTTCAATTTCTTGCGTTTGGATGTTACGGCTTCGTAGTTACAAGTATATCCAAAAAAGCGTGAAGAATTCGAGAAGTTAACAGGGCATTGTCGCTATTAGAATTACATATGTGTCTGGTAAAAAAGACCAGTATATTCTACATATATATTCCAGCCTAAAAAGCAATAAAAACGATTGCCCACTTGGCTACGATGGTGAGGACGGGTCTATTCCAGCTCTAATAAATATATCCGAAAACGACAGGTATATGTATGTACAAGAGGTAATAGACTTTTATCCTTCTCGTGGTCAGGTCGGCAACATGACCGCCTTGTGGTTATGGTGACGAGGGTTCGTCTCCCGCGACCGGCAATCACAGTCTCTTCAATTTCTTGCTTTTGGTTGTTACAGCTTCGTAGTTACAAGCATATCCAAAAAAGCGCGAAGAATTCGAGAAGTTAAGAGGGCATTGTGGCTATTAGAATTACATATGTGTCTGGTAAAAGTGACCAGTAGATTCTACATATATATATATATATATATATATATATATATATATATATATATATATATATATATATATATATATATATATATATATATATATATATATATATATATATATATATATATATACAGTCAAGGATTCACATTCCTCCCTCTTATTTAGCTGCTATCTAGCTAACTTCTAGGGAAAATTATCATTTCAATTAGCTTATAGTTGGCGCCAATATGCCGGAACTCAGTTGTTTTCCACTTATATGGACCGAGGATGCATGCCTCCGTAGCCTACAGGAAATGCCTGGGCAGGGTATACAATAGGTCTCCCTCTTTCAACCCCCCTTCTACCAGAACACACTTAGATTCCAACCCCCCCTTTTGGGGTAATGTTTTCAAAGTAGGCTTATGGAGGAAATAGACGTTAGGGCGTAAAACACGGGGGGGTGGGGTTGGGAGCTAGCACCGTAAACCTTAGGCTCACTATCTTTAAGACTGCTATTCCTTTGATCTGTTTACCGGCAAAGAATTCGCTTTCAGGTTGAAGCCTGTCGCTCTGACGCCTGCTCGAGGAAGCAAGCCAGCAGACTCCTTCCAGTGACTGTCCTCATCGCACCCCTGTCTCCGGTGACGACCCAACTTCACGATCGTACGCCCGGGACGTGGTATTTCGGAGCTCAAATATTTGTCTGAAGTAGGGGAGATACTGTCTGCTCCGTTGTCAATCTGTGTCCGCTCAGTTACACTGCCATTCCAATTTCGAACCATTGCTGGTCGCAGCTAGATTACCGAAGTCCATTGTGGCCCACAAAATTTTATATGAATTAATTTTGCAGCATAATTATATAACTGAGACAATTTAATGTAATTGTGGCCTAACCAAGTTATTATTATAATGGGAATAATTGTACTGCACATTGACCCCTTCTTAATTAGCTTGCTTGTTTGCCAATTACTGCATTAATGCTCACTGTGTATAATTAATGAGCCTACCCATTGGTTACCATTTTGCATTCTGTTTTGTCTCCTTGCATAATTGCTTAGTCTCTGTAAATAAACCCCTTGTAATTGTAAAAGAAGTCTAATTTCACATGGCGACCTTAATCATGTGAGTGTAAATCCAAGGAGAATTTAAGGTAAGTTTTCAAATAATTTTTCTTTTGTTCATAATTTGGGCTCACTTGGTTCTTTGACAGTACCATTTAAAAATTTGTTTCAATTCTCTCCCCAACCAAGATCCCAGCTTATGACATTATATATATATATATATATATATATATATATATATATATATATGCGTGTGTGTGTGTGTGTGTGTGTGTGTGTGTGTGTGTGTGCATGTGTGTGTGTGTGAGTGTGGATCTTCTGGTACAAATACTGCTTTTCTCTAACTTTTTCTCATTCACTATTTGCCTGAGGAGGAAACAGTTTGGTCTCTGAAATATAGCCTTTTTTTTTTTTTTTTTTACTTTTTGCCGTTTCTATGGGCTCCCTTATATTTGATGGAATTCTGTTTTAACTGAAAATATTTCACAGTCATCTTGAGCCCATTATGGAATTCAATCGTCTTTCTACATTTATTCACTCACATTCAGCAGTCAAGCCCGTTTTTCGTAAGTGTGAAAAAGAACTGAACTGATTACACCGATTGCAGAATCAAAAATACTTCTTAGAATAATGTCTGAAGGAACAAGTCCTTCCGAAAATGGAAGGATTCGCGAGATGGGTCCTGCAATCTGACCCCTTCCCTCTCTCACACAAGATATTCCTGGAAGAAAGAATTGAAAATACGAAATGCTAGATCTTTGTGCTACGCAGAGTGATACGTGGAACCCAGTCTAACCTTCGTCTGCTCACAACGGACCACATGTATAGGTATCTGGTTTCATTTTGTTCTGACTCATTCCAATAGACTTTCCCACAAGTTAAATAACTTGATAAATAATAGCACTTGGAACAGTCTTGAGCAACAAAATAAAGTTTTAAATTTATCAAACACCACCCCTAACCATTAACTAACACTTAGTTTTGAACCTTGGTTTGTCTCTTGCTCTTATGCCAGATCGGAAAAATAACATAGATTTCATTGCTGCTTTTGACAAATTCATTTCTGATAAAAATTACAGCCAAGAAGAGATGTTTAAAAGGCAAATTACTAAATGCAATAGATGACCTTAATAAAAAATACCCTGTCCATCGTAGACTTAT
>JANJGK010000005.1:17181744-17191744 GCA_039081455.1 Macrobrachium rosenbergii | reverse complement strand
TAGGCGATAATGGTTATAATATTTAAGCAATTTCTATGTCCAGCGATCCTGCAGGCGTCTCTAATGATTATTCAGCACCTTGAGTTCAGTCGCTGTTGGGATTCGTCCGGTTGGAAGCTGTCTCGATTCTGCCCTTGTGAGACTGGAAATCAACTCAGTGTTTGGGTGGCCAATGACTCGAACATGATTCACGGGGTGCTTAGATACAGGATCACATGGCAATGATGGAATCTTCTAGTATGGTTATGATCGGATATTGAAGCATGAAACGGAAATGTACGTACATGCGTTGGTTACGAAATCGCTAAGGTGCAAGTTTCCCACTGAAAAAGCGCAAGTGTGAAACATCTCATTGAATTTGACCAATGTTCCCATTTCTGTTTTAGTGAATCCTTTTGGATGAATTTGTTTATCATTGTTTTCTACAGGTTGGAAATGTGATTCTATCAGTTTTTTTTTCTTTTTTTTTTACTTTTGTTATTAGTATGAGGAATTCATTCTTCAACAGAACGTTTTGAATGGACCCATGAATAATTGGGGGAGATATGCTCCAGTGTGATGAGCATTTTAAATGGCGGATGTGGGAAGTGGTCATGTAAATGGAACACAAGACCAAAATGACTTTGATAATTGTGTGCAACAGACTTAGGAGAAATAAGGGTTGGATTTAGACTCGATGGGGGACGGGAATTAATCCCTTCATGATACGTTTGCTATGCAATTAATAAATTCTATTTCGGGGTAATGCTTAATGAATTTTAGAGCCTATTTTCCATGATTTAATTTGTCATGATTTATTATCAAGCTTATTTAATAAATGCTATTTTTGTAGTTAGGATTTAATTTACGTACCTTTAGACAGACTAGGTAAATTAATAGAGAGAGAGAGAGAGAGAGAGATAGAGGAGGGAGCTTCTTTGCTGCTGACGACAACAGGATACCAAGTGGATTCTGGTAAGACCGTATACCCCCTTGGGGGGAGAAGGGTAACAGTGGTGGTAGCGGTGAAGGCGCTTTAATAGCGACACAGACTCACGTCGAAGAAGGAATGTGTGCTGGTGTGTGGCTTTTGCATTTAGGTAGTTAGTTAGGAGACGTATTTCATAGGTGATGCCTGGAGATTTTGGTATTCGTGGCTGCAAGAGAATAGATTGCAAGCTCGGTCAGGGTGTCCTCAACTCGACGCCTAGTTTTAATTAGTGGGTGATTTGGAATGGAGCTCTGATTATCAGGTGTCGTGTGTTTTATTGCGGTCTTCGGGGTGATTATGTATTTTTATATTTTTAAGTGAAGTGTGGTTATGATTTAGTTGAAGTGAATGGGGTCTCGCGGCAATGCTGGGATACGAGGAAAGGGATATGTGAGTTTTTCTCTTTTGCCTCTTTATTTCGGTGCAGTTGAATTTTTTTTTTTATCTCTCTTTTCTCTCTCGTTTTCCCCTGGAATTATTTTGTGGGTGGAATTGGTGATTTATAAGGGCTGGCTTTTTTGTGGGTTTGGTTGTTTTTCCCTTTATCGGGTTGCTTTAAGGGAACAAAGGGAGTTCAGTCTTTTTCCCCCTTGCATTTTTTCCCCCGTCTCTCTTTCTGTTTTTTTTTTTTTTTCTTATTGAGTTATTATATGATCACAACGTGTCTTTTTTTTTTATATGTGGGTGTGTTTAATGGGGGATTTGTGTTTAAGCGAGTCGGTGGTGTTTGTGCTTGGGGACAGGATGCGGTGCCGTGTTTGATGTCTCAGTGATTTGCACTCGTAGCCTGTCAAGGTACATGGTAACTCGGCTTTTGTCTCGGGGTGCCGTGTCAGCATGTTTTTGCTTACATAAACATTTATCTGCATGGAGATGGACGTCTGTCTCGGGATTGCAACTTCAGCGTTTGCCTGTGAAGGACTAGGGGGATATTAGAAGGGGACTTTTGCTTCAGGGAATTTCCTTTTTCTCTTTTCCTCTCTTCCTCGTCCTTCTTTCTTTCCTTCCTCTTTGGGGGACCTTGTGTATGGCCTTGACTTGCATATGGCCTTGCGCTTCGCTGTTTTTAACTGGGTTATCGGTACACGTATGGTGGAAGGGATTCATCCCGTTGGGTTTTTTAATATTTGTGCATTGGGGTGATGTTAATGTTTTGATTTTTTTTCCTTTGTGTGTTTTTGCTTCTTTTGTTTTTTAGTTCATATTGTATGAGGGTTTAATATTCTATACATCTGAGATCAGGCCGAGTTTGCAGGCTGACGAAAGAAACTGCAAGAAATGCCTTCGAGAGGGGGCAAATCTTTATCAGACCTGGTTGATAGTTCCAGTTTGGGTATAGTTGAAAAGAAAAGGCAGGCGGCGATGGCGGTAAGAAAACTTTAACCCTTAGAATCATGAATGTTGCATCGTCAATCCAGCCTTTTGGGGGATTGATAAATGTGGTCTTGCATCAGCCAGTTGAAACTTTTATTGAATCTGTTCAGAACCATTTGAATTCGAAGAAAATCACAGATGAAACGGACTCATTTAGTGAAGTCAAGAGCTTCTCAGTGCTAGACATAGGAGATATTGGCCGTAGATGGTGCTGCTGTAAGTGTCGTACTGGGGAAGACCTCCAAAGATTTCTGAGAACTGCGTACAGGGCAGTTGAGTGTGGAGATTTAGTCCGTGATTTGAGGTCATTCTATAAGATTAGAAAGCGTCAGAATTTGGTGACTGATTTTAGCTCCCAGCTGTTTGATGCAGCAGGTTCTTTTGTGGAGAAATTTAAAGATTGTAGATGGGTATCTGGTAATTCTATCTCATTGGAGAACTTTCAAAAGTTGTTGCATTTTTCTTGCTTCTTGAGTGACGCCCTGGACTCAGTAGTGAGTAGTTTTGACAGTCAGATAGAACCTTCGTTTGACGAGGCATTGATTTTTGCCCAGATTCGTAAACAAATGTTGAAATATCCGTTGTTGGATAGCACGTTTTTCAATGGTATGCCAAAGGCCCCAGGGAGTGCTTCAAGGAACCAGTCACAGGGGGATTCAGGTTTTGCTTCCAGTGGTTTTTGCGCTAAAGCAGAGATTAATAGGGGATCTACCGGTCCAACACCGCAGTTTCGTTGTTTCAATTGTAATACACAGGGACACACTAAGAAGTTTTGTCGGGTTAAATACTGTGCTTCTTGTCAGAGTGCAGAGCACAATTGGCAGTTTTGTCCATCACTCAAAAGAAGCAATGTTAGGCCAGTACCTCAGAATTTTAGTGGTGCCTATAAGAAAGCTCCTCGGGATGGTGATCAAAGGAAGTCTAGAAATAGACAGGATTTTTGGAGGGCCGAACAGCAAATGGGGGGGAAAAGCTAAGCTGTTCATGTCATATATATAGGGCTTTTGGGAGATATAGGAAAACCAAAGACTATGGTGAGGGGAGCTGTAGCTGGGTCTAGTATTTTGATTTTTGTGGATACAGGGGCTTCAGTCAGTTTGGTAACCATGCTGGGGAACCAGTTAATTAAGGAACCAGTTTTGGTAGTAAGAGGTGTTAATATGGGGAATAGAATTTTACTGGGTCATCCTGCATGCAGAAGGAATGGGATTTCTATGTATCCTGGTGAAGGGGGTATATCAACTGGGGAACCTGGGTTTTTCGTCCCGTATGTGGGTGTTGATAAAATGGAGGGGAATATTTCCATGAGTGGGGATAATAAGGAAACTGTGGGAGATAATCAGCCACGGAGGGATGTTGAGCCTAATGGTGAGGTGAAGAAGATATATAAAGCCATTGTGTTGGATGATGTTGTTTTGGAACCAAGTATGGTTGCTATGGTGAAAGTGAAGGTGAGAGATATACAGGTGAATAAACAGGTGTATGTGGTGGAAGGTAGTGAGACACTCAAAGGTGTGGTGAGTACAGTTTCGGTAAATAAGGTGTCAAATAATGGTTTTACATGTGTTGAACTGTTAAACTGCAATAGTTCAGTTAGGAGATATCAGAGGAATACTTATATTGTAGATTTGGAGGAATGAAGTGATGGTACTGAATCAGCGGCATTAGTAGGGGAGGACAATGGATTTTCAGAGGCCAAAATGGAGGTTAGAAGGGAGATTTACGGGAATCATTTGGGTGAAGCAGGATTTACTGGATATACTGAGGAGTTAGATGAGGTGTTAGCTGAATTTTCTGATGTAACAGCCTTGAAATGGGATAAACTAGGATTAACGGACGTTTAGAACAGAAGATAGAATTAGAAGGGGGGGACGAGGCCAGTTTATATCCCTTTGTATAGGATACCTTTTAAGATTAGGGAAGAGGCGGAGCAAGAGGTTAATAAGTGGGAGGATGAAGGTATAATTAGGCTTAGCTCGTCACCATTTAATTTACTGTTGTTGGCGATGCCCAAGAAGGATGGTTCAATCCCTGTATGTGTAGATTTTAGGAAGCTAAATGAGAAGACCATTCCTGATAAGTATTCAGTGGCATGTCTGCCAGATTTATTTGTGGAGATTATGGGTAAGAATATTTATTCTTCAATTGATCTTATATAGGAGCTTTTACAAGAGCCACTTAGTGAGGAAAGTAGAAGGTTGACAGGATTTTCAGTCCCGAAGGGACATTCTGAATTTACACAAATGCCTTTTGGTTTGTCAGGTAATCCTATGATTTTTACAAGGCTAGTGAATACAGTCTTGCATGGGTTCTTGATTGCTAGAGATTCTATAAAGGAACATTTAGAGGTGCTTAGGGAAGTCCTTAGGAGGCTTAGAATGGCATGTCTGAAGGTTAAACTAGCCAAGTGTGATTTCTTGGGGAGACAGATTGTATATTTAGGACATGTCATTTCGAAAGAAGGTGTTCGTGTAAACAATGATAAAGTCAGGGCCATCGTAGATTTTCCTACACCTAGAAACAAGAAACAGGTGTGTTCGTTCATGGGTATGGCGGGGTTTTTCTGTTGGTTTGTGAAAGGTTTTTCTATGCTGTAAGCACCTTTGACAGATGTATTGAGGGATGATGTACAGTTTTCATGGGGCGAGGCACAGCCGTTAGCCTTTCAGAAAGTCAAAGATGCTTTAATGAGTCCTCCAGTTCTAAAGTTCCTAAATTTTACATCCCCTCTCACGTTAGTGACAGATGCCAGTCAAGAGGGGGTAGGTGCTTGTTTAATGCAGAAATTTAAGGGTAAATTCCATCCTGTTGCCTACTTTAGTAGGAAGTCTATAACCCTGGGGAGTAATGAAAGGTTAACAGCCGTAGTTGATAAGGAAGCATTCGCCATGGTGTCTAATTTGGTTTATTTTAAGATGTTGTTAATGGGGAATAAGGTGGAAGTTCTCACTGATCATAAGTCATTGTTGGCTCTTATTAATAAGCCATATCTTTCTCCTACAAGGGCTAGGTGGTTTTTGACAATTAGGGATTTTGATGCTAAGCTGAAGCATATTGAAGGCAAACATAATGTGGTAGCAGATGCTCTTAGTAGGCATTTTGTGGACACGGAGGGTGACCATGTGTGTGTGCTGTAACTGGTGAGTGTGTACACTGGGATATTAGTTTATTGGAGGAAAAACTAGACCGAGATGAGATTTTAGCAGATGTAAAGGCGTTTCTGAGAGGAGAATTAGTGAGAAAGGGTCATAAGTTGCCTTATGCAGGTCTTGTTAGAGGGTAATTTGCTGATGAGGAGAAATAAATACCAGCTGAGAAGTAGTTAGGATAACGGGGATATCATACAGATTGTGATGCCCTAAGTATTGAACCCAGTGGTTCTGGATATTATTTATTGTAAATTTGGTAGCCCACATTTGGGGACTGAGAAGACGTATCAGAGAGTATGTCAAAAATTTTTTTGAAAGAATATGTTTTCTTCCATGGAGACCTTTGTCAGGGGTTGTTCAGTGTGGAATTCATGTAAACTGGCGAGGGTTACGTCGTGTTAATTGGGATCTTTTCCTATCCCTAACAGGCCTTTTCAGAGGGTCCATATGGACCTTCTAACTAACTTTGGTGAATTTAGGTTTGGTCATAGTCATTTGCTAGTGATTGTAGAGGAATTAACTAGGTTTGTAGAAATCTTTCGGTTAAAGAATAAGACAGCAGATGAGGTTGCAGTGAAATTTTCAATGGGTATATTTGCCATTATGGGGTTCCTGAGGTTCTTATTACAGAAGATGGGAGAGAATTGTGAATAGGACATTAGAGTGTCTTGCAGAAGTTATGGGGATACAGAAAGTAAGTATTCTTCCACGTAGGACTGAAGCTAATGAGTTGTGTGAGCGGGCTAATAGGAAGGTGCTTGAAACCCTTTGAGTTACAATGGGTGGTTATGATACTAATTGGGACCATTCCCTCGACATGATGAGACATAGGATAAATGCAATGGTTAGTAATACAACTGGAATGTCCCCTGTGGAAGCATTATTTGGTTATCCAGTTTGGGGTGCATTTGATTTGTTGCCCATACCTTCTCATTGTGATGATACAATTAGATCGTTAGTTGCTACAGCTAAAGAGAGACATGCACATCTTAGTAGTAATCTTGAGGTGAAGACACAAGGAATGGTTGAGAGAAGCAATGCGAAGTCAGACGGCACAAGAATTGCAGTTGGTAATAAGGTGTTTTTGAAAATTAATGTCAGGGATGAACTAAATTATAAATTAGGTCCCAAATTTGAAGGCCTGTTTCGGGTAGTTGAAGTGAAGAAAGGAAATAGATTTGTTGTTCTGGGTGAAAGTACGGGAGTAACTAAGTTAGCACACATTTCGAAGATCAAGAAGACAATTTAATATTTAGTTGGATTTTATCATTTTAATTTGGAGTTCTGCTTAGTTGGGGTTGAGGAGCTGTTTATGGGTTTTTTCTTTCTGCACAAATACAGGGATTTAGCTGAATTTATCAGGTTATTTTTTAACAATGAAGTTGTGTATTGTTCGGGTCTTTTGCATTATTTGGGTTTTTTATTTGCATTATTTTGGGGTGTTGGTGTAAATTGCATCTTTGGAAGTAGAATGTGATGTAGAAATACTGCAGATTTGTGTGGGTGTGTTGAAGATTTGGGTAAACAGGTTCGGTGTGTTATCATTTGCTACTGAGGGATTAGGGATGACTTACAGGTGGCAATTATTTTGCTTTATAGTACACGCTATACTTTTAGATAATGAGAAGGAGACAATTCTTTCTTTGTTAGATGAGATTAAATCTCAGGTGAAAACAGTGATGGTGGATTTTATAGGGACATTTTTTATGGTGATATTGTGTCTTTGAGGGTATTGGAATCAGCTTTAATGAAAAGGCCCTTATAAATGGGAGTCCAATATAGTTTTCATTAGTAATGGTTTATATTGATTTTTTGATGGATGAAGAAATATTTGTCTGACAGGGGGTTAATTACAAGGGGTTCCGTTGCGTGACAAGGACTCATTTTGTAGTTATACTATATGACCTTTTTCCTAGCATATGTAATAAAAATGTAATGATGTTAGCAGGGCTAAACACTATGCATATTATAGGGGATAAGTTTCAGTTGGTAGCTGTTGATTATAGGGATGGGTGTACATTAGTCCATTATAGATAAGTTTGGAATAACTGAGCTTGAGTTATAAGGAATATAGTTTCAGGGGTTAAGAGTTTTTATTGACTCATGACGTGACTCTGACGAACTGTTCCTGTCAACTGTCCCAAAAACCCAAATAGGGAAAGGTATGGGTCTGAAGGGGACAGCGAGGACCCAATGGGTCCAAGAACAGGTTGCTGCTGCTAGGAAGGAGAGACAAGAAAAGGAAGAGAAGGAGCGTCAAGAGAGAAAAGAAAAGGATGAAAAGGAGCATCAAGAGAAAGAAAGGGAGCGTCAAGAGAGAAAGGACAGGGAAGAGAAGAAGCACCACCAGGGAGTATCAAGAAAGAAAGGAAAGGGAAGAGAAGGAGCGTCAAGAGGCAGGAAAGCAGCGACAGCATGAACTAGCCCTAGTGGAAAATGAGAGAGCCTTGAAGGAGAAGGAACTCCAGCTCAAAAAATCCAAGCAGGACTGTGCCCTGACACTGGCCCAACACCAAGCCACTAATCTATCCATGGCCTCCTCTCATTCCATTATGTCAAACATGAACATCCTCATAGCTCCCTGGAATGACACGGAGCCTGAGGCGTGGCTGGACCAAGTGGAAACTCTCTTCTCAAGAGTACAAGCCGACTGACACAGAGAAGGCCATGATTCTAGCAAACACATGGCTGGCAAGGGACAGGAGGCCCTCAGTTCATTGGAGAATGGAAACTGAGGAAACCATGAGGCGGTTAGGAAAGCCGTAGCAATGGCATATCAGATTACGCCTTAGCGTTGGAGAGAAAGATGGCAAGGTCTTCCCAAGGAGGTTGGTAAAACTTCGTCCAACTGGTGCTACAAAGTCTTGTGCCTTGCAGCAGTGGATCAACACCTTGGAGTGCAAGGAGTTCAAGGACTTAGTAAATCGTCTCCAACTTTAGGACTTTCTCCATCATGCACCCAGCACCTTGGCTCAATACATTAATGAGATACAGCCAAGATTATTCACCAACTGCTGCCGCGTGACTAATAATTACGAGACATACCACACAGCCTCCAGCACCGCCCATGGGAGCATAGACCCTCCTGGCCCCACTGTCCTATCGGTCTGACCGAAGAATGGGCACATTTCAGATCCACCTGTATGTACTTACTGCAAAAAAAATAAGGTATGTGGAAGCCCAGTGTAAGGCTAAAGGAGGAGCCATATCAAAGCTCCCTCTAACCAGAACTCCCAGCCTACCCAGACCGTAACCGCTCCTCGAAGAGATTATAGTAATGTTTATTGTCACACTTGCAAGAGTATGGGCATTCCCTGAATTTCAAGGATTGTCCTGGAAGGAAATCTACCATCGTCATTGCTCTAGCAGCCACTCATTCATCCTCGCTAGGACCCCCAGCTGAAGGGCCTATTTTTGTTGCATCTCCTCGAGGTTGTTATAGCGCTCAACAGGTCTCTGCATTTAGATACACTGGAACTCAAATCTCCCTGACGAGGCGAGACAAGGTACCCAGTGGGGCCATCATTGAAGATAACAAGCCTGTTACTATTATAGGCATTAATAATTGAAGGTTGACACTCCCAACGGTCCGATGGAGGGTCCCTAGACCCTGCAAAAGTAGAATTTGTACTTTGAGAGTAGCCACTAAGATTCCTGGAGACCATGACCTCCTCCTAGAACAGGATCTCTCTCCTGGGCCCCTTCCTGGTCCTTCCAAGGGTCTTGCCCCTTCTGAGTCTCCATCAGGTGCTGATGATCACCCCAGCCCTGCCGCTGAGCCGAGGCAATGACCAACTCAACACCTGTTTCACCAGTTGACTTTAACACCCACAGTCATGCCAGGGTCCAGCTAAGAGGTCTCAACCTAAAAGGGCGGAATAAATGAAGAAAAAAAGAAAAAATACCTAGATAGTTAACAGAGACACCGAGCTCTCATAGCACTCGCGTCTTATATATACATACACAGCAATCCTGGCAACTTGCTCAGGGAAGGATGCCTAGGTTGCCTCCTGACCTGTAACCACTGAAATGGCTTATATTTAAGAATTATTTTACCTTGGATGCATACTATTCATTTAGTTAACTGGATACCTCTCTCTTTTAGAGGAATGCCTTTATCATGTGTGACATAGGATAAATCTCAGCTCACCCTTTCCTTTGTCGCCAGAGCCCAGCCACGTGCGATGGGACTAAGGAATGTCATCTTTTACAGTCCCCTTAAATAATTACATCTTATAATCTATTATTATTCACGTGTGCCCATGGTTATAATTAATTTGTGAACTACTGTTATTATTTATTAAGTAAATGTAGTTAATCATTAACTGAGTATAATTACACCCTACTGTAACTTGACAAAGGGAAATAATAATGGTTAGTATATCCAATTCTTTCATTTTTCTCAGTCTTTTGTATTACTATCAACCATTTTATAGCACTCCGTTGTATGTCCACAGCTGGCAAGTAATAATAATAACACACACACACACATATATACATATACATT
>JANJGK010000005.1:17089215-17179144 GCA_039081455.1 Macrobrachium rosenbergii | reverse complement strand
CCTAATCCAAAAAGGTACACTTTCAGGATTAACCCTTTGATTACGGCCGAGATGAGACCTCACACTTACCACAATCCGGAGGGTTTTCAGACGGTAGTCACCCGTAGCATGCTACCAGACGCACGAAATCGTAAACAATCATTGTAATAGCGTTTGTATTTGTTGTTTTGCTGCAAATTAACCTGTTTTATTTATATGATAATATTGTGATAGTAGCGATCCGTGATATAGATATTATGCAATTAATGTAACAACACAAATAAATAAACATAGGATAAGTACTATATATCGGGGTTTAGTGTTGCCAGAGGTATAAGCACTGCACTGATTGAGGATGACAGTCTTCTTTTTTTTTTTTTCATTTTCTCTAATTCTGTTTGAATCCGTAAAGGACAGCTACATCACAGTTGTGTATTATAGTTAAAAATTATTTGTATATTCGTCAGAAAACTAATCATAAAGAATGTTCATCATTTTTATGGTTCCGCTTACTATTCCACTAGCTGGGCAAAAAAAAAAAAATGAGAGAGAGAGAGAGAGAGAGAGAGAGAGAGAGAGAGAGAGAGGCGTGACAGAATAAAAATTTTTACCTATGATTTATTCCTTCTAATTGTACATCAATAACATTGGAGAGTAAGTAGACACAATCACAATATTGGTTGCAATATTAACCACATTTCTGGGTAATATTTTTATCAATGATCAAGCACCCAGCTGACAAGGGATACGCAATCTAGAAATTCAGATGAATTCTGCAGTGTTTGAAAAATGGTTTAAAACCCAGCTTCTTCCCAATATAGGGCCATCTGCCATCATAGTGTTGGATAACGCTTCTTATCATTCAGTTCGAATTAATAAACCTCCGACAATGTCTGCCAAAAGGGATGAAGTTAAAGACTGGCTAATAAAAAATTAGTAAAGTTGCAAAGACATTCATGTAAAGAAAATGATTACGTGATTGACAGACTGGCAAGAGATCATGGACATAGTGGTTAGGCTGCCTACATATCACTGCCAGTATAATGCAACAGAACTGATATGGGCGCAGGTGAAATCATACGTGGCAAAGAAGAATCATTTTAAAAAATCAGACCTGCTTCCTTTGGTCAAAGAAGCAACTGAATCCATATCTTCTGACAACTGGGCTAATGATGTGAGACATGCCGAAGATATAAAAAGAGATGACGCTTCAAGAGATGTTTGCATTGATAAATATATAGATTCTTTTGTTATCGATGTAGCATCCTCTGACGAGGATTCTTCATAAGTAATGTCTCCTCATACTTCGATTGTAAATAAATTTATTGCTTTCCCTTGTTGTGTGATATCCTGTTGAACACTGAAATTGAAATAAATTGAAATATAGATCTGTTTTTTCGACAGAAAGTGGCAGAAATATCTTTAAAAATCTACATATAACAGAAATGCCACAGCAGTGATGAGTATCATATGACAGTGCTTTAAAAGCACAGGTAAATCTAATACTGTATAAATGTGTAATATATATATATATATATATATATATATATATATATATATATATATATATATATATATAATTGTGATATAGTTTTGAGCTTTTGAATTGCTTTCTTTCGTGCATGCCGTAATCCGTCTTTACCTCCTTGCTGTATCAAGGTTGAATTTTCACTGTACAGCTATAAAATAGCTCATAATAAACATTCTTTAAATATTGTTACACCCTATATATATATATATAATATATATATATATATATATATATATATATATATATATATATATATATATATATATATATGGGTGTAACAATATTTAAAGAATATTTATTATGAGCTATTTTATAGCTGCACAGTGAAAATTCAACCTTGATACAGCAAGGAGGTAAAGACGGATCACGGCATACACGAAAGAAAACAATTCAAAAGCTCAAAACTATATCACAATTATATGACTTCGATAACAGCAAAGGAACAGTAATAAAAAACTATAGTAGATGACGTAACTCAAGAACATTGCTCAGTACAGCATCCAAATAAACAAAACTGAAAATGAAAGCATATCTAGGTTTCCAAATTTCTTGCATCTATCATTTTCATATATTGAATTTTTTTTTTTTTTATCTAAAATTTAAGTGGGACAACAAAACTTCATTCAGAACTTTCTATTATAGTACACGTGCTTGATAACAGGCGCAAACAATGAGAGCTTGAAGTCAGAAGGTTAATGGTCAGTTTAAGAGGGGCAAAGTCTCTTCCTAAAACGGTCGTACTATAGTAACCCCTCCCCCCCCCGGCCTTTCTTGTTTACTTGCTAACCTTGTTTACTCTTATTCAGTTTTCATCCTCTGGACTTTACTACTGAAGGTAATCTATTTCTTGTTTTGTCATTGTCATTTTTCAATCTTTAAAGCATTTTAATTTTGTAAGCTCTGTTGTCAGTTTTAATTAGTGTTTTTGTATCTTTTTAGCCAGAAAAGATGGGATATGGGTGATCCCGAAGCGCACCTATTAATAAATATATCAATGATGAACTGACTGTTCTTCCTATCCGTACTCCCTACTATATATATGCATATATGTATATATGTATATATATATGTATATATATATATATATATATATATATATATATATATATATGTATTTATATGTATATATATGTATATATATATATATATATATATATATATATATATATATATATATATATCTTTCTATCTATGCATCTATCTCTGTGTCTAACTATCTGTTAATACACACACTAACACACACATATATGTATACATACGTATATATTAACTTTATCACATACACAATTGTTCTTTGCATTAACTAAATTACTAAAAGGACCTCATTCAAACTGGATGGTATCTATAGATACCATGCAGTTTGAATGAGGTCCTTTTAGTAATATATATATATATATATATATATATATATATATATATATATATATATATATATATATATATATATATATATATATATATATATATATACATCACGAAGGAAGCAGTAGGGAAAGGCATCCTCATCATCTACAGTTTATTTTCAATGCCGACGTTCCGCGACGAATTCCAAGTCGCATTTTCAAGGCTATAAAATATAATATAATTTGCGAACATCAATAACAAATTAATGCAATGGCAACAGCTCTTTATGTAGTAAAAATATTTAAAACAAAACACCTCATTCCAAGACAAGTCAATAATGAGTAAAAGGAGTTCACTAAAATCTTAAAACAACCTACCTATATGAAAGAAAGAACAAGACTAACATAAATAAGTACAAACAGAGTGAGGAAAACCAGTTGCCCAAACTAGGCTATAAACAATTTCACTGAGGACGATTGAGTATTTAACGACGGCACAGTCTTCCTGATAATTATGGATTCTAGGATGGTTAAGTCGTTGTTGTTCTGCACTCGGCCTAGGATGGAAAAATCCTTGCTGTCAATATAAGTTTTACATAATTTTGAATGATTTCGTATATTTGATTGCTCAGGATTAGATAACCTGCTACCTGTTCTATGACTTATGCCCCTGTGGGAATCTATGCGGACCTTCAACAGCCTCCTCGTGCATCCCACATATGTATATCCCGTGATCACATCCCGGGCAAGTGTACTTGTAAACAACGCTGGACGAAAACAGAGGACTGAGCCAGTCTTTGACTCTGAACAGAGACCCTATTGTAAAGGGATTTTTCGGGATGATTTTCAGGTTTAAAGCTGGAAAACTCTTTTGAATAATGGCTGTGCATTTTCTCCTAAAAGTATCATCATGCACGAAAGGGAAACTTGCATACATCTTTAGTTTCGGCACAGTCGATTCAGGTGTTGCCGGAGTCATTTTCTGTAGTAGCAGTTTATTTAGGGATCTGAAAAAAAGTCGTGATGGAAAACAATTATTATTGAAATATTTCACTAAAAAGGATATCTCATCGTGGAAACTCTTCCAGTTTGACGAGTGGGTGTAAGCCCTATGGAGGAGGGTTAAAATAGAGTTCAGTTTCAAATGAAAGAAACACGAACTATAAAAATTCATTCCCAAACCAGTAAATGTATTTTTTCTATACACACCTGTGTAAAAACCTGAGTCACCTCTGGAAATAATAAGATCAAGGAAGGGGAGTTTGTTATTTACCTCCTTCTCCATAGCGAACCTTATGTTTGGATGTTGTCGGATGACGAACTCCAGAAAGGACTCTGCATGACATTCATGACGAAATAGGGAGAACGTGTCGTCAACATATCTTCGATAAAATAGAGGGCGGAACCTAATGGGACATTCTTCTATTATGCGCTCCTCCAGGGAGCACATGAAGATGTTAGCAAAAATTGGACCAAGTGATCCCATGGCCATCCCTTCAGTTTGTTTATACAAACTGAAGGCAAAGGTCGTGTCCAGCACGGCCAGCTCTAAAAGTTGTTTAAAAAATGTCCTACTAAAATTATTAAAAATTGCATCTTCATCAGTAAAAAGTTTGCTTAATATTATCTCAGTATTATTATTATTATTATTATTATTATTATTATTATTATTATTATTATTATTGGAGAAGCAATTCCACAGTTATGTATATGTACATATATTTAAAGATAAATATACAACTGTGGATTTGCTACTTCATTTTAAGACTCATGCTACTATGAGTATTTTTTTTATTACTATTATTTTTTTTTTTTTTAGAATATGAATCCAATTCATACGGGACAAGCATACAGGGACCATTGACTTGAAATACAAGCCTCCAAAGTATATGGTAGACAGGTTTTCCAGGAATATTGGAAAAGTTTTCCGTGCGTCTTTAATAGTGTTCTTGAAGACTCTAAAACTTATTTCTTTTCCGAAGAAGAATTTTTATTTAAATAAGACAAGCGATTTAAACTACTCTGTATCCTTCAAAAAATCTACTATTATAATTTGATGCTAGTACCATAAAAAAACTATATATTTATAACTTACTCTGCTATGCGAAAAAACTTAATCATTCCTTGCTGGAGGCAGCCATCTCTCTCTCTCTCTCTCTCTCTCTCTCTCTCTCTCTCTCTCTCTCTCTCTCTCTCTCTCTCTCTCTCTCTCTCTCTCCCCCTTAATAAGGTGATCAATGGCAATGGAGAAGCCTTGTTAAAACAAAAAAGGTCACTTTCCTCTTGAAGCTGACTGGATTACTGGGCGCTAGTGATGACCATTTCAGGAAACAGAAATTCTTGAGACCACCTTATTTTTAACTATTGGGAAAAATTAACGCACACAGACGCACAAACCAGTGTATACACACACACACACACATATATATATATATATATATATATATATATATATATATATATATATATAAAATATATGTATATATACTTATATATACATATATTTATGTATATGTATCTATCTATAATAATAATTTCCAAGTTGATCTTGTCCTCCCCGGGGTGAAATTTTCTAGAAAGCTTTATTGCCATGAAAATAGCATTTTTTTTAAAGAAATAAATGTAAATGTAGCGAAAAATCATCATCATCGTATCCTTTTCCCTCGTCGTCGGGAGGAGATATCTATCTATCTATCTATCTATCTATCTATATGTATATATATACATATATATAGATATATAAATATATGTAGATATACATATATATATACACACATATATATATATATATATATATATATATATATATGTATATAATATATATATATATATATATATATATATATATATATATATATATATATGCATACATGTATATAATATATATACATATATGAATATATATATATATATATATATATATATATATATATATATATACATATATACTGTATATATTTATATATATATGTATGTGTATGTATATATACATATATATATATATATATATATATATATATATATATATATATATATATACATATATATATATAAATATATATATATATATATATATATATATATATATATAAATATATATATATATATATATATATATATATATATATATATAAATATACATATATATATATATATATATATATATATATATATATATATATATATATATATATATATATATATATATATATATATATATATATATATATATATATATATATATATATATATATATATATATATATATATATATATATATATATATATATATATATATATATATATATATATATATATATATATATATATATATATATATATATATATATATATATATTTCTCCCGGCGACGAGAGAAAAGGATACGATGATGATTTTTCACTAAATTTTTAATTTCTTTCTTTTTTTTTAAATATTGATGTTTTCGTGGCAATAAAGCTTTCAAGAAAATTTCATACCTTCTGCTGCAAGAAAGAATCATTGTCGCCTGGCGCCGTAATATCTTCGTGTTTTTCCTGCAGTCGTTTTAGAATTCTTCAGCTCATGCGTATAGTGCCATCACTCAATAGGTGCACTGACACCAAGGACTACAGTGGCCATCTCAGGGATCCTCCAGGAAGACGTCTTGAAGCCTTCAGAGACAGCATGTGAGCAAAGAAGGCGAAGTTTATGGTTAAAATGAACTGGATGACGAAGCAGATCGACTAAAAGAGATTTTCAAGAGGGAAAAGTACATCACGAGAATGGCAGATAGCTTCAGTCTGTAATTGTTTACTGCTGAAAATATGGACTACTTCGCGGAGCAGTATGAAGTCGAGGTTCCCGCCTTCTGCGATTATTCGGCACCTCTACAGTCGTATTGTCACTCACGGACGCAAGCTCTTCATTCGAAATAAGGAAGGAAATAATCAAGAAGAGAGGAAGACAGTGGAACGGAGGAACTGAAGAATTTATACGAAATAAAAGGTAGAGAACTTGAGGTGTTTTCTAAGCTGATTGAGAGGGGATTTTGGATGCCCAAAATTACCGCTTGGAGCAGTTCTTCGCTCGAAATAAGAAAGAGAAGGAACAAAAAAGAGACGACATCGGCGTGGAGGTATACTGAAGAATGCTGACGAAGAATAAAGTAGATAACCTGAGGTGTTAGAAACTACTTCAAAGATTTTGGATTCACAGAATTACTTTTCGGAGAAGCAAGGAAGAATCGAAGGGATGATCAATATCGTCAGTAAGAGGGAATCTCATAAGTTTATAGAAGACGACTCCTTAAAGCAAAGAAGCTGTTTATGTGCCAGAAAAAGAACTCCAAGTAATGGTTATCGCGATGTTGAAATGATCTAAAACCTTCGAGATTTTCCTTGAAGACATTTTGGAATCCTTCAGTCCTCCGGCTCCTGGAAGGACGAGAGAAATGCCATTCGCGCATGCGCCGAGCTTCAAAGTGTCCAAGAACAATCTCCGAGATGCTTCAAATCGTCTGGAAGCCTTCGGAGACAGAAAGTGTCAGTTTTGAAAAGTAGGGTAAGAGAAAGCAAAGAGTATTGGTGAGGGGAAGGGTCCGACCCAGAGGCCGCTTCCTTCCTCCAAGGAAGCAGCCTATGGGTCTGACCCTTCCCATGGAAAGGGCCCAAGCCCTTTAAGGATTGGCCCCAAAAGCCTACAAGGCTTGCCAGTCTTTTGAGGGTAGCCTTGAAGGGAAGGGTCCGACCCAGAGGCTGCTTCCTCGGAGGAAGGCAGGTATCCTGTCAGGCTGGGGAAGCAGGCCTGGAGAGGGCCCAAGAACTTCAAGGATGAGGCCCAAAGTCCTCCTAGGCTGGCCAGTCTCTTGAGGGCAGCCTTGAAGGGAAGGGTCTGACCCAGAGGCTGCTTCCTCGGAGGAAGGCAGGTATCCTGCCAGGCTGGGGAAGCAGGCCTGGAGAGGGCCCAAGAACTTCAAGGATGAGGCCCAAAGTCCTCCAAGGATGGCCAGTCTCTTGAGGGCAGCCTTGAAGGGAAGGGTCCGACCCAGAGGCTGCTTCCTCGGAAGAAGGCAGGTATCCTGCCAGGCTGGGGAAGCAGGCCTGGAGAGGGCCCAAGAACTTCAAGGATGAGGCCCAAAGTCCTCCAAGGATGGCCAGTCTCTTAAGGGCAGCCTTGAAGGGAAGGGTCTGACCCAGAGGCTGCTTCCTCGGAGGAAGGCAGGTATCCTGCCAGGCTGGGGAAGCGGGCCTGGAGAGGGCCCAAGAACTTCAAGGATGAGACCCAAAGTCCTCCAAGGATGGCCAGTCTTTTGAGGGCAGCCTTGAAGGGAAGGGTCCGACCCAGAGGCTGCTTCCTCGGAGGAAGGCAGGTATCCTGCCAGGCTGGGGAAGCGGGCCTGGAGAGGGCCCAAGAACTTCAAGGATGAGACCCAAAGTCCTCCAAGGATGGCCAGTCTCTTGAGGGCAGCCTTGAAGGGAAGGGTCCGACCCAGAGGCTGCTTCCTCGGAGGAAGGCAGGTATCCTGCCAGGCTGGGGAAGCAGGCCTGGAGAGGGTCCAAGAACTTCAAGGATGAGGCCCAAAGTCCTCCTAGGCTGGCCAGTCTCTTAAGGATAGCCTTGAAGGAAGGGTCTGACCCAGAGGTTGCTTCCTCGGAGGAAGGCAGGTATCCTGCCAGGCTGGGGAAGCGGGCTGGAGAGGGACCAAGAACTTCAAGGATGAGACCCAAAGTCCTCCAAGGCTGGCCAGTCTCTTGAGGGCAGCCTTGAAGGGATGGGTGGGCAGCCTTGAAGGGATGGGTCCGACCCAGAGGCTGCTTCCTCGGAGGAAGGCAGGTATCCTGCCAGGCTGGGGAAGCAGGCCTGGAGAGGGCCCAAGAACTTCAAGGATGAGGCCCAAAGTCCTCCAAGGATGGCCAGTCTCTTAAGGGCAGCCTTGAAGGGAAGGGTCTGACCCAGAGGCTGCTTCCTCGGAAGAAGGCAGGTATCCTGCCAGGCTGGGAAGCAGGCCTGGAGAGGGCCCAAGAACTTCAGGATGAGACCCAAAGTCCTCCAAGGCTGGCCAGTCTCTTGAGGGCAGCCTTGAAGGGAAGGGTCCGACCCAGAGGCCGCTTCCTCGGAGGAAGGCAGGTATCCTGCCAGGCTGGGGAAGCAGGCCTGGAGAGGGCCCAAGAACTTCAAGGATGAGGCCCAAAGGCCTCCAAGACTGGCCAGTCTCTTAATCCTATCTGGTGCAAGTTGGGTCTGGGCAGACCCACCCTACGGGATTTTTTTCATTTTTAGATAATTTTATTTAATAATCGTTTTTAGTTGATTCTATGATTACCAAAATATGGGAAATTATTAATTATTTTAATTTTCATTAGCCCTTTGATTACGGCCGAGATGAGACCTCACACTTACCACAATCCGGAGGGTTTTCAGACGGTAGTCACCCGTAGCATGCTACAGACGCACGAAATCGTAAACAATCATTGTAATAGCGTTTGTATTTGTTGTTTTGCTGCAAATTAACCTGTTTTATTTATATGATAATATTGTGATAGTAGCGATCCGTGATATAGATATTATGCAATTAATGTAACAACACAAATAAATAAGCTGCCAGTAATAAAGGAATATTCCAAAATCGGCAATTATTCCAACGGTCACGCAACCAAATTCGACAAAGTGGAAGTACAGCGAGCTGAAAACAAAGCGGGTCATTTCTGTCAAAGCACACGTGCATCTCAATATCACCTACATACATACATACAGTATATGTACAAACACACACACATTACTGCATCTATATATATATATATATATATATATATATATATATATATATATATATATATATATATATATATATATATATATATATATATATATATATATATATATATATATATATATATATATATATATATATATATGAATCCATGACAACGGCAACAATGATTACACGACACAACAATACATTTTGGACACTAGCGAATATGGACATTTGGAAGGTGACAATCGTATTTCCATGGCTGAGACGTGGGTGGGTACGTGAGATGCCGGAATCCTTTTGATGGAAAATGACCCGGTCGTTGTTTTCTGCTCTTGCTTACCTTCCACCTGTGTTGAGTTTGGTGGCCCTGAACGCTGGAATACTACCTTGGGAATAGGGCCTGGGATTATCCCTTGTCCTTCGGACAGATTCCAATTCAATGTTTGATTGACGATGGCGGTCAAAGTCAGGGGGAAAGTGGAAACAACCTCCTTGAATGGAAATCGTATTAGCCGCAAGTAAAAAGGGAGGTTCCAGAATCCGCATTTGTCAATGAAACAAGGAATTGGAGACTGCCAGGGCTTGGGATAATCCCGGGGGCCCATTTGTCAAGATAATATTCCAACGGTCACGCCACCAAATTCGACAAAGGTGGAGGGTACAGCGGCTGAAAACAAAGCAGTTCATTTCTGTCAACAGGACACGTGCATCTGAAATGCCACCTACGCGCGTCGTCTGTCACACTTGCATGTGACATGTAAACACAATTGCCACCTCGCCACATTCACTAGGGATCAATATTATAAATCACATTGCTGATCAAAATGTGTAATTGTGTGGTGTGTGTATGTGTATGTATATATATACTATATATCTATGTATGTATATTATATATATATATATATATATATATAAATATATATATATATATATATACATATATATATATATATAATTGACTATATATACATGTGTGAGTACTTATTATATATATATATATATATATATATATATATATATATATATATATATATATATATATATATATATATATATATATATATATGAAGGCAATGCCCCGAAGGAAAGAGAAACGAGTCTGCTAAGTAAAGGACAATACGTCGAAAAGCCTTGCAATACTCTGTTGCTTCTCTTTCCTTCGTGGAATTGTCTTTATTTATATATTCATCACGTTCCATATTCTCGTGATTCAGTTATATATATATATATATATATATATATATATATATATATATATATATATATATATATATATGTGTGTGTGTGTGTGTGTGTAATATATATACAATTAATTACATATATATGAGTGTATATATATATATGTATATATGTTTGTGTGTGTGTGTATGTAAAATACAACACATACTCACACCTATCCCTATAAAAAATAAAAAAATTGGATAAATTCCTGTTACAAAAATGATTAGCCACATATGAACCGTATATATATATATATATATTATATATATATATATATATATATATATATATATATATATATATATATATACTCGTATATATATATAATATACATATATATATATATATATATATATATATATATAATATATATATATATATATATATATATATATATATATATATATATACTCGTATATATATATAATATATATATATATATATATATATATATATATATATATATATATATATATATATATATATATATATATATATATATATATATATATATATATATATATATATATATATATATTATATATATATATATATACTCGTATATATATATATAATATATATATATATATTATATATTATATATATATATATATATATATATATATATATATAAATATATATATATATATATATATATATATATATATATACATATATATATACATATATATATATATATATATATATATATATATATATATATATATATATATATATATATATATATATATATATATTTAATCACTAACATTTTGGAATTTGTTCAATTGTTTTTGAACCAATATTCGGGGAAGTTGTAGGGTTTTGTAGATCATTTTATTCTGTTATAATTTTCTACAGATATTTTTCTTTTCCTTCAATTATTCTAGTGGTACCTGTTTACTTACATCTTATTTTTGAGAAACATCTAATGAAAATGTCAGCAAATGCCGCATGAAAGTTGGGTATTGTTCTTAAGTCCTCATATACTTATATGAGTGATTAAATCAGTGCAACATTTTTAGGTAATTTGTCCTTCCTTTACTAGGATACTGTTCTCCGGAGATGTCTGCTTCTGCCAGAGATTTATATCTTTTAGAGTGGTTCGAGGTGGAAGGTTTCTTTGCAGCTATGCCTTGGACTATAGACGGATGGTCTCTTGTTTGTCACTTTTTCATAAGTTGTATTTTGACATATCTTTCACATTCTCAGTTGATCCTGATCCCCTGTTGCTGTCGAGAGCAACCAGATTCGCTGAACAGCAGCATCAATGTGCAGTAAATGTACCTCGCCTTCGAACTTTTCAGTTCCAGGGGACCTTTATTCCTCACGCCTTACGACTGTGGAACAGCCTCTTTACTGAGGATGTGTTGCAAACGGAACTTCAAAAGTTCAAGTGAATGTAATGCATTACTACCCTTATGCAATACATCTTGTATTTAATACTTTGTTTACATTTTTATTTATTTATTGTTAGTACATCTGTTTTCTAATAACTGATCTCCTCTTTCTGTATTTCCTACTACCTTCTGTTATTTCACTCGAATGAACACCATTTTCTTAGTATGCTTGAATTTCAAGTTAGTTACCCCTGTGGCTTGTTTCATATGGATAGTGTTCATCTTCTGAATAATAATAATAATAATAATAATAATAATAATAATAATAATAATAATAATAATAATAATAATAATAATAATAATAATAACAACAACATTGTCTATATTCATTAATCTCATGGTAACGGTTATTATATTGTTATTATTATTCTCATATATCATAAATCATCAATACCATGATTATCAGATTTACATTACATCCGACTCATTTTATATTTTATGATATCCAGTCTTCAAAGGACAGAAAAGGAACATTAAACGCAAAATAGTAATTTACTCTCTCTCTCTCTCTCTCCTCCCTCTCTCTCTCTCTCTCTCTCTCTCTCTCTCTCTCTCTCTCTCTCTCTCTCTCTCTCTCTCTCACTAAAGACTAAAGCCATAATTTGATGAAGAAAATTATAATACGGATGAATTTCAACATTTATTTTTACAAAAATCTTTTTGCTGTAGATAAAAAAACAAAATCAGAAAATGTATAAACACATAAGACTCAATATGATTGGAAGAAGCTTTTATGACATAAGTTGAATGAAATCAAACAATGTGAATAACAAATGGTTATGAATCTGAATATTTAATAAGCTGAACATAATAATCTTGACAAAACTTTTACGACAGAATTCTAGTAATTCAGAAGTGTGTGGTATTCTCTGAAACAAGGAGCGACACATAGTCCTACATTGCAGTCTTTACACATGAAATATGTCTGCTGGCCTTTCTTGGGCCTACGGGATGTATGCGAGCACACAACGACATCTTAGTCTAGGTCGCAGTTGTTTTTCTGTTGAGGGAACTGGATCAGGAAAGTGTCTTTCTGTTAGCCGCCTTGGCTGCGTTATTACGGTGCGGGTAATTATCTTGTTAGGTGCTGGAGGGTACCTTTCAATCAACTGCAGAACGACTGACTTAGAAAACTGTAAATATGACCCTTTCTGCCAGTAACAAATCCATGCAAGTGATGACAGTTTACTAGTATCATATCAAGCAGACGGAAAAATAGTTTTATGTACCATCTCGTGGTTTTACGGATACACTTCACAGAACTAATAAGCATGTCGTTCTTGTCCACAATCCGCATTTTCTTATTATAGTCAACAACGCATGCAGGTTTTTTGCACAAATTCCCCTGGTCGACACCTTTTTTCACAGTCTACCATTATATTTTCATGTACTGAAGATAACATATACACTGTCCTGTTATCCTGCCATTTTAAACTAATAGTCCATTGCAGTTTTGAGACGAAATCTCAGATTTGTTCACATCAGGAAATTTAGGCATAAATTTCCTATTTTTCCGGACTGTTCCACATGCTCCTGTTTCGTTGTCGCCCAAATACTTGAGCAGTTTTGGGCTGCAATACCAATTATCGAAATACAGGATGTGATGTTTTCCGAGATGCGAGGCCATAAATGTTTTTACCACAGAACCAGATACCCCTAGATCCTCATCTACCATATCTCTGTATCTTTTCCAGTATAGATTATAAAATCGACAATATAATCCGTTTTGGCATCACAAAGTTCAAATATTTTCACTCCAAATCGACTTCTTTTATCTGGAATGTACTGCTTGAAGCCTTCCCTTCCATAACATTAAACTTTCATCTATGCATAAATCCTGGAAAGGTTGAAATTTTTCCCGGAATTTTCTACGCACACTGTCGAGCACGGGTTTAATTTTTTTTAGTTTATTATCTGGGCTTGTTTCCTGTGAATTATCAACGAAATGTAGAACCCGTAGAATTTGAAGAAATCTGTCCCTTGCCATCAGCCTTCTCACTCCTTTTGTCTCGAATGTCTCAAGCGTAGTCCAGTAATCTACGATGCGATGTTTACTTATATGCGACATGATCATAATCACACAAAGGAACCGTATCATTTCCTCCACAGTAACCTGAGCAAATTTTCGCAAATACTTTGGCACTGCATCTCCTAGCGTATCAACAAGGAATCTCTGATAACGGTTTGTCTCTTCAGCAATCAGCCCCATAAATTCGTTGTCGAAAAATTCAAAAAAATAGTCTACTTCCTTTGAATTTTCATTCACATTACATTTCGACGTAATGCCACTGCCACTGCTGTCAAATATGAAATCTCTGGGCTGGAAATTGCTGGCAGCCCACTCCCACTCATCACCTGGGTCACTTCGCTGTCTCCGCCTTCTTTTGACACCTTGGCTTTCATTTGTAGGTGGCAGATTTTCGTCATTTTCACTGTCGGTTGATATTTCATCACTGTCTCTTGTACCAGGACCATAATTATCCATTTCATTTCCTTCTAAATCCGATTCATTTTCATATCCAGAAAATGAGTCGAGAAGGTCTATAAAATAGTTATCCTCGTCGAGAGCTCTTCTCTCGATCTGCCGGCGGTCAACTCGAGGATGTCGTACCCTTGACCCGTCCTCCTGTGACATCTTGATGAAGACTAATGAATTTTAGGGAAACACGTGAATTTATATGAATTCACTGTATGGCAACTGACAGACTGTTACCATATCAAGAAAAAGAGGCCAGTATTTCAATCATCAGTCCTTCACATAAAAGGAAATTACCGGTGCTCGTATACGACACAACAGTGTTCCGGGCCAGTTTATTAAATGCGTCGTATACGTTACAACCGAAATCAAAGGGTTAATGGACAAGGAGAGAGAGTACACACGCAGCATTGCCAAGAATCGTTCAGCAGAAAGTATGCCGCGTATAATTTTCAAAGCAACTTAGCTCTCTTTTAGTCTTTGCATTTTCTGTTTATTTAAGCTCCTGACGCCAGAGATCTTCAGATGACATGGTCCCTGTGACGCGTATTTTTATCTCTGCAGTAATTAGGTTTTTGGTTTTTGTTTGGTGATCGACCGTAACTAGTAGCTTACTCGGTCTTGTTTTAGTTGTGTTTCACTGACTTCCTGTTAACATGTGCTAGAATTGGGAAAAATGATTTTCTTCGTCTGTAACTCTGTTGTCTTCATTCGCTTCTAAACTTTTCTTAGTGAATCCGATTTAACAGCTTGCGTGTTTATATTTCATTTTAGAGCTCATCTCGCTAAGTGAAATTTTTTTGTATAATTTAAAGAGGAAACTGCATTATAGCAAAATGTGTGTTAGAAATGGTTGTAAGCATCTAGCGTCCAAGTAATACACTGGGAAGAAATGAACGAAAGCGTTTAAACTCTGTTAAAATCTCGTACATTAATTCTGTGGAAATGATTCCGTTTGGCTGAATGAAGTGGTAATAAAGAAGACGCCAGAAAAGAAATCCTATTCAAATAAAGCAAGAAAAGCCGGTCCTGACAGTATACAATTCATAACCCGCACTTTCACCCCAGTGCTCCATAATAAGACCCAAATTACGTTTGTTGGAGGTTGTTGCAATATAGCAATTCCGTTGCATTCAAATGCAACATCAGCATGGAAGGTTTAATCTCATAAAGACATTAGCTGGTTGGCGCTTGTGCAGCGAAAATCATTTTTTCTTCTCTCTCTCTTTTCCTTGGCCCAAAGCGCTCGCGTAATCCGTTGCTTGATATTCCTTCCGAAATGCCTTTGCGAGAACTTAATCTAATGTAATTTGCTCCGGCCATACCTCTGTAATATGTTTCATTGTAGAATTTATATATGTGGAGACAGATTTAATTTGGTATATTATGTTTCCAAGTAAAACCAGTTATAATGAGGTGAATTATAAATAATATTTGTTTATTCTCTCACGGCTGGTGCGTGCACAAAAGGGAAAACCTGTTTGATCTTGCATTATTTGCTTAAACACCCTCATTTTCGCTGCTTCGGTATCTTAATGCTAACGTATGTGAACGCGATACAAGTTTGAAGCTTGCGGAAAATGTGATGTTGGGTTTTCGACTTATTGCTAGTTAGCCCGTTGTATAAGTGCACGAAGAGGCTAATATTATCGACGTTCTTTCTAAAGCAATGGCAATGAAATATATTTATCTCTTGAGTGGGTATGCATAAATGGCTGATAACTCCATGCCAAATGAAACTGGCAGAATAACTCGCAAAAATTTTACCATTGCAGTGGTGTCAGGAGTGAACTTAACCAATATGGCACAAAAACAGCAAATTATTACTGATCTAAATCCAATTTCTGATGCAGTACTTGTATAACACATCAGTTTTCCTGGAACTAAACCTAGACCTTAGGATTCTGCATGCCTCTGATAATTTGTCAATCTTTGTAAAGTTAGTGATTTTTTCTTGGCCTGAAAACTAGAGGTAGTTAACATTCCTCATCCTGTACAAAATACAAATACATATATACCTCATATTTGTTTTTTTTTATGAAAAATAAACAAGAGTTAAGGAGAGAGTATACAAGAGATTAAAATATATGAAGAGAATGCAAAATTTAAGGGTGGCGTCAAAGGTGAGCAGGGAGTGGTTGTGAGTATAGGAATGTAGAAAGTGGAAATAAAAGTACTAAGTTGTGTAATAAGGAAGTGATAGTTTAGTGTGAAAAAAGAGAAATATTTGAGATGCAGCTACATGACAGAAGAGATCAAGTTAACAAAAGATGGAAAAGGTGGTCTAGAAGAAAGTGAGAAAGAGACTGAAGGCAAGTAATGAAAATAGAAGGGGGAATGTGAACACGAGTGTTAGGAAGAATAGTAAGTTGGTCTGGAAGAATTTATATTTGGAGAGAAAATTAAAGGTGAATATTTTTCTAATAATAGGTACACAGAAAAAAATCCGTCTTATGTCAATTCAGTTCCAGTCAGTGGATTTTATATTTTGAACATGAGTTTAATGGCACAGTGGAAGGAGTTAGAGTAACTTTAAGAATGCGAGTGACTGAGAAGTTGATGTTAGTAGAATTAAGATGCTGGTCATCAAATGTAAGGTATATTTAGATGAAGGAAAGACTACGAATTTGAGGCTAAGGTACCATGCTATATATATATATGCATATATATATGTATATATATATATATATATATGTGTATATATATATATATATATATATATATATATATATATATATATATATATATATATATATATATATATATATAATGCGTGTATGCATCTAAGGAAAGGAATATGTACATCTCTAAGTGAAGGAAAGAGATAAGAAACACGTCTCTCACAAATAAACCTATCGTATATGTTTTTTCCAACATTTTTCCGCTCCACCTAGACAGACCGAAACGTGTACAGTACAGCAGCCGATATGGATATTCAATATGGCTTCTGGCATTCTGTCAGCGTTTTCCCTTCTCTCCAGAACACGTCTTTATCAGTCTCTTTAAAGTTACATCTTCAGTATTGTTCCTCAGTCTGTTAGAATTCTTACTGTTGTAAATTAGGCTTTTAATTATCGGAACTAATAACATTGGTATAGATAATTAACAAGAAAAATTTTTTTTCTGCGCAATCGAGTTTTCTGTACGGCGTATAATGCTGTATGAAACTCTCAGCCACGACTTATGAAACCCTCAGCCATGTCCTGTGCTGTTGGCACCTATAACGGTGCTAGACGCACGATCATGGCCTTAAATGAATCTTTAAAAAATACTGAGGCTAGAGGGCTGCACTTTGGTATGATTGATGACTGGAGGGTGGATGGGTGATCAACATACCAATTTGCACCCCTCTAGCCTCAGTAGGTTTTAAGATCTGGGGGCGGACAGAAAAAATGCGGACAAATAGCCGCCTCAATAGTCTTCTTTTACAGAGAACTAAAAACGAGCGTTTGGTCAAACAGTACCATAAGCAGCATCTCGCTAAAACAAATAGGAATCTGCTTTCTAGGAAAAGATCAGTTCTTTAAATGGTTCTTTTCTGAATTTCGACAAAAAAAGTTTTCGTTGATATATAAATAATTACATCCGATAAAGGAAAACAAGAAAAGCGATAAAAAACGTGTATCGTGTTTATGGAAATATAATTTTCTTTACAATCCTAACTTATATTTTACTATCCATAAAGGGCCTTCGTTTATTGACAGCGGGTTTAGATATATCGTACCTGTGGTAGTTCCTTGAGAAAGTTGTTTTGTGATGACGAGGATTATCGGTTTTCTACCCTTCGGTTTTGTATTATCTGTAAAAAAAAAAATATATATATTAATACTGTTGTCATTAGTCCCAATAGCAGTCATAGAAACTGAAGCTGCTGTAACGTTTAATTTTTTTGTTCTTGTCGACGGTAGCGGCCGTAACGATATTGGTCATGATACATTATTTATAAAACTCAAGTATTGATAATTTTCCGTGTACAGTGAATTAAGCATTACCAACTGAATAATAATACTTTTAATGCTGCTAAAACTACCAAGTCTTACCTGATCGTTTTCCTTTGAGATTTGCTGTATAGGATATAGAAACGATAAAAGTGATAAAAATAAATATATCAGGCAGCTATGATCTAGGAAAGAAAGACAGATGGGGAAGGAGTGTTCATCAGCACATTCGTTTACCACCCGGGCATGTTTCTTCAGGAAATGTTCGGGTTCAGAACAAAACCTTCGTAACTCGTTCATTTTTTCATTTCTCTCTCTCTCTCTCTCTCTCTCTCTCTCTCTCTCTCTCTCTCTCTCTCTCTCTGTTTCATTTGTAAGACCAAAACTTCATCCAGATATTTCATATTTCATATTCAGAATCCCACATCAAAAGCAGTGATGATAAATGTGAAGACCCACAAACTTTGCACCTAAAATTGGAAGAATGAAAAGGAAAAAAACTTTGTACATTAGATTATGGAGGAGTTTAAAGTTTTTGGAAAGAAAAGTCAAGAAAATATGAGCTAAATTCGGACAGTATAAATCACCGAGGCCATCCTTTACCTTTCCTTATCGCCAGATTTATTTTCACGATCTCTTTCTACGATTCTCCCTTCGACTTTGAATGGAGACATTTTTCTTTTTATCTAATGGATGAACTTTATGAGTTGCTTTCATGCGACATCTTTACCTCCGCCAACGGACGCTATTTCATTAGCCTCTCCGTGTGTGTTTGTGCGCTTGTGTTTCAGGTGGGCGTCTCAGGATCGAGTCTGCGTTTCTTGATGAAGCTCGCCATGTGTTGAGTGATTGATTAACTTATTTCATTTTGGCTGTTGGGTCAATTAAGGGGGCACGTCCTGCCTTTCAGCGCACAAGCCAGTGAAAAGAGGGAGGTGATGGTTAGATAGTAAGCTAGAGAGATCTAGGAAGTAAAGGAAATGAAGTATAAGGATCTAAGGGTGAAACTGGCTGAAAACCCACAATTACACTAAGAAGTAACAGTTAAGGAGTTTGGACAAAAGTATTAAAGAACGAAACCGGAAAAGGAAGCAGTTCAAAGTTATACGGTAAGTTAGATGCAGTTAAGGGGGAGGGGTCGAAGTGGCGCTGCGGACAAGAGCACTAAGAACTCGGTACCAGCCAAGTCAAGGTACAGTGACCTAGTTGAGGTTAGGATGAGTCGAGGCTAGTTTAGGATGAACTAAGGTTTTCGGCAATCTATAACAAAAACAAAAACAAAACATAGTAACCCCTTCCTCCACGGTGTGCAGTGGCTCCTAATCTTATTTTCTAGCTAAAGTGCGAGGGAGGCAACGCGTGGAAAAAAAAAACTTTTAGGAATATTGACAGTAAAGATTTTATTAAAATAAAAAAAGTATAATTAATTCTATTTAAATCATAACTGGAGCACAGTCGGAGTAAACCTTGAGTATGGCAAGAAGGAAACCCGGAGCTTATCGAACCTGTAGGTCGGTAGGAGGACGGCCATATCTGAGGATGACCTTAGTGCCTGTCTGCTGCCTCCACCGTTCATGATACCTTAGATGAAATAGAAAATGAAAAGGGATTAAATTGTGGGGAGTTACGGTCATCCGTAAAAGGTTAAAACTGAATGAGAGAGACTCTGACTGAATCTTGTGTGATGCTTGTAGTTGATTATGTACTACAAGGTTTCCACGGGGCTATCATAAATACTGAATAGGTATAAGGGCTTCCGTGAACAACAGAAGGTTGGAAAACAAGTCGGGAAACAGACAGCTATACAGAGATTTGTTTACGTCAGACAGTAGAGAAAGTCTTAACAAATGAGTGTACTTACGTTAGGTCGTCTAGAGAAAGAAAAAGTCGGAGATTTGTGAATAGGTTACTTATAGTTATGAGCTGTTCATCTCCAGATTATTAGCTTTATGGAGAAAGTATGCCTGAGCTGATGATTTATTACCGTGAAAACCATGTCGCTCAATTTAAGACCCTTATTTTCGGCGGTTATAGAGCTTTTAGCCAGCCAAATAATTACGTATTCTCTTCGTGTTGTTAAACAGAATAACGGATATGTCTACTAATTCTTGTCATTATATTTGAGTTTCAAAACTCGGATGTTGAGGTAATGATCAAGGTATCAGTAGTAGTGTCAGTTACCTGTATAAAGCAGAACTGGGCTTACATCTAGGTATGAACATTTTAAAGACGGGGAATGGCGGGATAATCCCTGTCAAGATAAGCCGTAACATTTGACTGGAGAAGCAGACTTACTTACTTATGTGCTAAATGAAACAGCATACTCAGTTTTTATTTTATTTCCTTACTTTATATATATATATATATATATATATATATATATATATATATATATATATATATATATATATATATATATATATATATATATATATATATATGTATGTATGTATGTAGGTATGTATGTATGTATGTATGTATGTATGTATGTATGTATGTATGTATGTATGTTAAATGGCCCTATCCCCAGGTCAAATAGGGCCATCGTTTATTACTGTAATCTGTTTTAAGAACAGAATCAATTATCTGTCTTTCCTAAGATGTCTCTGGTAGCAGTGACTTATCCCTGGGTCAGCAGATTCCTTTTCCCTTGTCGACTCCTCTCCCCGAACCTATTCTTAAACAAAGGCCAGCTGGAATTAAACACTGAGAAGCAAAACTAGGCTGTATTTGCAAATTTAACGAATGTGATTCAGCAAAATTTACGATCGTGAAATGGAGTGAATTCCACCCCCTATAAATGGAAAACATCACTAGAGGAAATTTTGATTCACAAATATTTAGATTAATAACGCGAGACCAACTAATGATAGTGGCTAACACCCTGGTCAGCAAACAAAGATCATAATTATTTTAGACCACAATAGATTTCATATAGTATGTAAAAGAATAACACCACTTCCCAAAATATTCGTCCTCTCAGGACGAAACCAGAATTCCTGTTGAAAGAAACGTATCAATATATCAAAAACCTGAAATGGTGTTAAAATACATGAATATTCAAAACAGAAAAATGCACAATGGCAAACAGAACAGGAAAATACACAGACGAATTTCACTGCAGCAAAACAGGGTCTTTCTATCAAATGTCTGGAAAAGATATGTGTTCATGAGTCATGGTACTCACTTTCCTATGGCCCAGATAAGGTATCGTCACGGTGGTGGTCTTTAAACACTCACAAGGCAAAACACACACAAGCCACCAAACCAAGTCCTCGGACAATATACCATACGAGAGTGCAACACACATACGCATTCACACAATCATTTCTTCCGGAAATGTGACGACCTCGGGTCAATGTTCGATCACGCTTCTCCATGGGCTTAAATCATGATCAAATAGCTCTCTGTATCCAAATGTGCAAACTTCCAGTGTCGACACAAATGCACCTGCGGCGGAAGCGCCACTGGCAGGTCAGCAAGACATATATATATATATATATATATATATATATATATATATATATATATATATATATATATATATATATATATACATATATATATATATATATATATATATATATATATATATATATATATATATATATATATATATATATATATATATATATATATATATATGCATATATATACATACTGTATATATGTAAAGTCTTGGATGACTTGGGACGAACTATGTGCTGACCTGCCAGTGGTGCCTCCGCCGCAGGTGCATTTGTGTCGACATTGTTAGTTTGCACATTTGGATATAGAGAGCTATTTGATCATGATTTAAGGCCATGGAGACAGCGTGATCGAACATATATATATATATATATATATATATATATATATATATATATATATATATATATATACTATATATAAATATATATGTATATACATATATATATATATATATATATATATAATATATATATATATATATATATATATATATATATATATATATATATATATATATATATATATATATATATATATAAAAATCTCGTGTGACAAGATAACTTTTCTTCGTTTCCCCATCTCAGGAGAGTTTTCATCCGTATCGTCTTCTTTCAAATGCATGTTAAAAAAATATCAGGCTGTTTTCACAACAGATTCATTTTTATCGAATATCTTTTCTAGTCTGGCCCTTGTCCCGACTGCTAACACACGAATTGCATTAAACCTTTCCACCCTCAGGATATTTTGTTCGAATTCTTCTTCGGTGTCCGACGGAATTTGCTTTCGCTCTGAAATCTATCCTTAGCGTTTCTTGATAGATTCTCCTGACATTTTTCCCTGCTTTTTTCCAACTTCAGACTGCAAATATTTTCTTTTACTTACGTTAACACCTCAACTCTCTCTCTCTCTCTGTCTCTGTCTCTGTCTCTCTCTGTCTCTCTCTCTCTCTCTCTCTCTCTCTCTCTCTCTCTCTCTCTCTCTCTCTCTCTCTGAGAGTCAACTTAATTTTAATTTTTCCAAAACTTATCAGTTTTCTGTTACTTTACCTCTGTATTGTATTTCAACAACAGTAATCACTCAACGCTGTCTTTATTTTATGAAACGCCACCAACATAATAATATTAGCAACAGCAAACAGATGAATATTATTATCTCATTTGTGTTATGTGGTGAGAAAACTGTTTGTTCCTTTGCAAGTCAATTCAGCATTCATGATACATTATACCTGTCACTGGTAAGTATTTGTGTAGTCGTTTCACAAATAAAATATATCTTCTACACGTTGATTTCACTTTAAATACTACTTGAGTTAACAAAAATGTTGACATGGTTTGATTCACACAGCGTAGGATTCTCTCTTGGTCTCTGTCTTTCGCTCTCTTTTTCTGACATTGGCAGTTATATGTGGTATGTATATGTCATATTTCATTTATGCCACATTTAAATAAACTACGTTTCTTAGTAAATCTAAGATAATTCCCAAAATGTATATCTGTACTGATCATGAAAGGAAGGCTATTGTGAAATCTCCGTTTGGTCAAACCAGACGCAGACGTCATCAATAAGTACCTGTGTAGTGCTTTAAGACAGTGCGTCACCATACATTAGCATGCGTTTGCATAAACTCAGCGTTCTCCTTTTGCTCAGAGCTGGAGGCAAAGTCACGTAGCCGTGGGAAGTCCTTGGGAACGAGGTCATATGTTTGTTCGTGTGTGTGCATCTTAGTCTTGCTATGTAAAAGTGTGACAGCTTAGATATTAGATCGACATGGGAGATCATCCTGTGCAGACCAATTGTATTCTTTTGTAAATAAGTCTTTATACGAAATACAAGAAAAACCACTATGGAGTTTGTCTGAAATCCTGCAGAACATTGGTCTGATCTTCCAAAAACAGTCTTATTCTACAGCCATGGAGAAACTGAAGATGTCATAACCAAACTCTGACTGAGTTCCAAACACAGTCCTTATAACCAAACGCCAGGAGGAATTTCTGATGAAATACCTTCTTATAACATATACACAGATCAGCTGCTCCCAAATAAGAGAGACAAAATAATAATAATAATAAATCAACTAAGCGTAAGCAAAAGAAGTAAAAGAAAACGAAATGTAAAACTGGAGGAGAGGAAATAAAAAAGGGTCCGGAGATTTTTATTCTTTTATGGAATCACTGAAGAGAAAGTTAAGTAGCTACGAACTAGCAATCATTGAGGGGCTTTCTCTATGCAGTATCACCGGGAGGTCTCTGCCTTGCATTTCGAATTCTGAACCTGCACTAAAGAATCCCTGTCTCTCGTCCTCTATGAACGCAAATAATGAAAACGTTATTGAAGTGTGGGACGATCTTAAATGTATTGTTTTGTCTCGAGAAAGATATTTCATAAATCAAACAGCATGAACTAATGGTCAGACTTCTCTCTCTCTCTCTCTCTCTCTCTCTCTCTCTCTCTCTCTCTCTCTCTCTCTCTCTCTCTCTCTCATACACACGTACATACACACACGCACACACACACGCGCGCGCGCTTTCCTACCAGCCAATGTTTTTCTTGACTTCATATTCCCTTTGTACCTGAAGAGACCTCTTTTCCTATTGTAACTTTGTAAAGATAGTAGTTGATAATAGAACCAGCCGCAACTATGAGTAGTATTGATTGGTTGACATGAGCTTCATTTATCTCTCTCTCTCTCTCTCTCTCTCTCTCTCTCTCTCTCTCTCTCTCTCTCTCTCTCACACACACACACACACACACACACACTCGTTTTCCTACCAGCCAATGTTTTTCTTGCCTTCATATTCCCTTTGTACCTGAAGAGACCTCTTTTCCTATTGTAACTTTGTAAAGATGGCAGTTGATACTAAAACCAGCCGCAACGACGAGTATTATTGATTGGTTGACACGAGCTTCATTTATATATCACTAAAACGAAAGTACATGAGAGTTCTTACTGAAAATACTACTTGGTTATAGCTTCCCCTTTACCTTGAAAATTAATATCTTCCTTATCATGGTTTGAAGACAATTTTAATTAAATTGGAGACACATCAGTGGGAAGTTTCGTAGGTTTTCCCTTTACGCTTCGTAACTTTTATTAACAATCATTGAATTATTATTATTGTTGGGTTTCTTGTCGTAAAATGACTTGGTTGCGAATAGAATTCTCGTGTATCTTTTGAAATTGTAAATAATTTCGTCTGTAGAGCATTCTACAGTAGAATACTAGAAGAATTTTAGTAACAAATACATTCCTTGTCTTTCGGTATTGTGAAATTCGACATCTAGAGCAGATCTAGATACTTGGTTAATTATAGATGAAACGCCTGTTGCGCAGTAATGTTTCCACTACATCAGCTACTTCTTAGATTGCGCAGAAGGCTCATCAATGGAGCATCGAAGTTCAGTGCACACAGTGCTCCTTTCATCGTTTTCTTGCATGCATTCTTAACCTTTCTAACACTTCTCTCCTGCCGTCTACCCAGTCCTCTCAAAGTCTTCCTTTCTTCTTAACCCTTAAAATTTCTGAATTATACACTCTTTACAAACCTGCTTTCTACAGTTCTTTCCATATGACCGTCATCTCATAATACTCAGCGTCATACATTCACCTGAGCTAACCTTATTACCAATTTTACCTATCTCCGTGCTTCACCCTATATCACTTCTTACATCGTACGTTCAATGCTAACAGTTCACCAACACAGCTTTTACCATTTTTCGTTCATTTGCATTTAATCAATTTCACCTTTGCTTCTTAGACAGTTCCAAACTTCTCAGTCTCTTCCACGCAGCCCCGTTACCTTTCTTGCTTTATATATTCTGGGACTCACCTCAAATGCTCAACAAAATAATCTGCTTCCATTATTCAGCTATCCATTAATACCTTAAAACCTTACTCTTACTCAGTATGGTGTCACCTGCAAACATGAACCATATCCACACTCAGTTCACGGCTTATATTTTTACCCGACGCCTTTGCATCTACATCTACTGTCTATTATCTGACTTTTTGCATGTCTGTCTTTGAAGATATTGTACAGCCATGGAGACTTAACACACCCTCATCTCACACCCACTTGTACTCCAAACCTGTCACTCTCCCAATCATGTATCCTACCAAATGGTTGACTTACAATTACACGCATGAAATTGCTCTCACCATCTTCTCTTCTATACTACCATTCTAAGCACCCTACACATTGCCACTATTCATGCTATGTGCAGCTTTTTCCCGTTTATATCCAAACTTATCACTTAACAAACACTTGATCTACACATCACCTTCATGTCTAAGCATGCATTGTCCTATCTTTCGTTGTGTCATATGTCTTAATTTCTCAGTCATAATTCTACCTTCCCTTTCTATTGTCCCTAAAGTCAATGTTCTCTTTCCCATTCTTTTTTATTATTTGCCTATTATAGCTGTCTCACTTCCCTCTTCCCTGACTACCCTGTTTACCCTCCTATGCACTATCTCTTCTGTCATGTAACTGCACATTAAACAATCTAAGTGTTTTTGCTTTCACACCACTTTCATTTCTTATTCTCCCTTCCCACCTGCTATACCCATAAACACAACATGCATGAGGTTTTCGAATCGCTGCCCTTTTATTTAGAAAATGTTTCAATAAATTTGCTTGAAAATCTTTTATTTAGTAATATATGGTAGTGTCCCTTTCCACTTGAATGTCCAGTTTACGACTTCCAAGTCAATTCTTTTGGCCGTTCAGTATTACTTTCTTCCTACCTTCATTTCTGGATATATGACTTGTACAAGCGTCCCTTCTCCAGGGATATGGACTGATGGACTGAGGGTTTGAAAGGATTACAGCTGCAACCATGTCACTCTTACTTTCATATTCTGTTTTGAGTAAAGGACACTCCAGCTTTGCCATATTAGTCTTGGTTTCATGTTGGTCCCCCGGGGCGGTTAAATTTAATTTTTGAATTGTCTTCTGTGGTTTCGATCATGTAGGGAGCTGCTTCGTGATTGTAGCAGTGAACTCACATATAGATAGTACGAATTCGTGCATGCTCTCTCTCTCTCTCTCTCTCTCTCTCTCTCTCTCTCTCTCTCTCTCTCTCTGTGTGTGTGTGTGTGTGTGTGTGTATTATTTTAATTCCCATTATCTTTTATTCAATACTTTCGCTTAAATTGTACCTTTAAATATATGAAACTTGACTTACACCGTGCATAATGCTTATTTTGTGATGTGACAACATGTTTTCAAAATTGATTAAAAGATCACATGATGCAGATTTACACTATAAAAGGCAACCATGTAAGGAAGTGTATAAGATATATATCCATGTATACAATACTCTCTCTCTCTCTCTCTCTCTCTCTCTCTCTCTCTCTCTCTCTCTCTCTCTCTCTCTCTCTCGTTCCTCATCCACCCTCACCATAGAGTCTCCTTGATGTCTCCCATCAGTGTAATAACATCACTCATCTAATTTTTTTGCAGGAAACCTAATTTCCCGTCTTGTGCGCTGGTTAGGTCCCATAAAGATCCTTAAACATCCGTGGATCCCATTTTATTTCTCTAATACCCTCGTGTTTACTTAGTTCATTTAACTTTTAGCAACTTTATGGCAAACTTAACATTTCTGTAGCGTAGCGGTCCCGCCCCCTTGAATGCAAAGATCCTGGAAATTTTCGAAGGATTTCGTAGTGTATGCCATGGTCCGGACTTTTGCTCTAGTTTTATAAGGCGAGTTGAAATGTGTACAGTATACTGTTCTTATAACATAAATGTTTCTAAAATAAAATCGTATCTTTATAAAGACTTATTGAAGTGAAGATATTGATTCATTTATTATATTGACATTATGTCTGGGAATTTTCAGTATAATTTACTTTTATATATCTATGACCGATTTAGTCACGAAACTTATATACACTTGGTCCTAGATTACCATTGGTTATGGGATATTTATCTTAATTATTGTAAATGTTCGCCTTTGGATGTGTAAGAAGTTTAAGAGACATAATGTACTGTCGCCCATAAGCTGCATAAATCATTTTACGAACAGCAAAAGACCCAGAGATAAATATGCTTTAAATTTTATACAATTTTCGTTTTGGCAATTCATTATTTGGTTGCTCTCTCTCGGAGGACTTCGTTTGAAGTTTATCTCTTACGGTTGAATTTCCTTCCTGCAACCTGCAAAGTAGGTCGCTCCTTCTAAAGAGGTAAAGTTCAACATTTTTGTATTCCCATTAAGAATTCTAAATAATTTTATTGAGGTACGAGCTTCATGGTGCACACTACGCTGCGCTGGAACCCGGCGCTTCCCGTCATGTCTCCCTTACCCTCCCGATCCCCTACCCACTCTGCCCCTACCAAGGGCGGACAAACAGGTTTGCAGGAGGAGGGTGTATGTGTCATGTCTCCCCTACCCTCCCAATTCCCTAACTACTCCACCACCACCCAGGCTGAACAAACAAGAAAGATCCACTATTGTTTTATCATTATAGACGAGCTTGTTGGAACTCAGGGTTGCTGTCTTCCTTACCCTCCCGATCCCCTACCTGCCCTGCACTCACCCGGGGCGGACAAACAAGTTTGCAAAATGGAGAGTGGATGTCTCCCCTACCCTCCCTTTCCCCTACCTACCCCGCCCCCACCCGGGACGGACAAATCGGTTTGCAGGCTGTGTCATGTCTCCCCTACTGTCACCGGGGGGAGGACAAACAAGATCAGATCCTCTCGGATTTTATTATAGATTGCAATGAGTTTCTCACTGGCAGTATTTCGTAATCATCTTTCATCTGGATCTAAATTATATAAATTCACTGCGTGTAAAACGTTCTACAAAGTTTTGAAATAAAGTACTGAAAGTGAGATAGTTCGGAAAACTAGTTTATTTTACATGTGGTTTGCATTACAAGAGACTGCAGTAGAGAATCTGTCTCAGCTTTTGTTGAACTGTATACAATCTATAAGTTCATCCACCTTTTAATTCAGGAAATATGATAGATGTGATAGATGTTCAGGGGAGAGAGAGAGAGAGAGAGAGAGAGAGAGAGAGAGAGAGAGAGAGAGAGAGAGAGAGAGATACATGGGCGAAATTTTCGTAGTAAGAGAAAAAAGCAACGGAAAAGAGAAGGAAAATAGTCACACACACATACACACGCACACACACAGAGTTCAACGGAGAATGCAGAAGGGGTGGGAGACGATACCGCTGAGGGGGGAGAGAGAGAGAGAGAGAGAGAGAGAGAGAGAGAGAGAGAGAGAGAGAGAGTTGAACGGAGAATGCAGAAGGGGTGGGAGACGATACCGCTGAGGAGAGAGAGAGAGAGAGAGAGAGAGAGAGAGAGAGAGAGAGAGAGAGAGAGAGAGAGAGAGAGAGAGAGAGGAATTTCTCTTCTTTATCCTGGCAAAGCAGCTGCTCACTGCCGTTTATTAACGTTAGAGAATTCCCAAGATATGCAGGAGTCACGCCACTGAGCCATAAAACATTGTTTTTACTTCTGGGAGTAAACTTACAGTTATTCCATTAGAAACTCCTATTTTCGTACAAGGATTTCATTAACCCCCTGTGTAATATTACAGTAGGAAAAACGATCATGGCGTGACCACTGATGAAAATGAAATTGAATTAGGACAGCACAAATGGAAAAAAAGGGATTCGCTGATTTCACATTTTCAAGAAAAAGATAGGACGAAGTGACTAAATGAATAAATATATTCAAATCCTTCGATATGGGATGTGAAATTCAGGTCTGGAGGAAGCAATGCTTAATGCTGAATATATAGAAAAATTGGGAATAAAGTGCGGAATTTCAGTGAAACGACAAATTTTACTAAATTCTGTAAAATTCGCAGAGTTACAATGTAATATTTTAATATTTTAACAGTCTTAGTTTTCAACATTTATTTTCTTTTGACAAAAATGCGAGCTTTAGCATTGAAAAATATAGCACATTGAAGAACACGTGCCAGAAATGTTTTCCCGTAGAAAACAACCGATCATTAGATATTTAATATTCCTCAGCTTAGTCTCTTGAATTTTTTTTTCGTTGAATATGAAAGATTTTAAAAATTGTATATGGCCATCACATCCAGAGTCAGGTGAGGCACTCTGCATAATGCTCGAAATTTGGCTTCTTGAATCTCAGAAAAAAACTAATCTTTGTTTAATTCGTCTTTAAGCTCTGACTAGACGAGCACCATTCGTTCTGGAAATGCTACGAGTGCAGGTGACAAGGGAACGCAAGGATCTAAGTAAGATTATATGAGTGCTTCTTCGTTTCATAATTTTGGAAACAAACTCCTCTAGTATATACAAAATTGCTTCCGAGAAAGTAACATTGTGTTCTCAAGTATTCACAATTCAGCCCCAATTTATTACAGTTCATTACACACTCTGCGTTGTGTAAGGATATGTGATGTCCAAATGAATGGCAGTAATACCCAGTCTTAATTTATTTGGACATGAAATATACTTTATCATTGCATAATGCGTTCGAGCTCATTGCTTTGAGTTTATTAAGGGTACTGTATGACCAAAATAGCTTCTATAATTTGTCTTGAGTACTCGTAATACCTACAATTTACATTACATAAATATGCTAATATTTATGGAGTGTGGTATATTTACTTGTGAGTTTCACTCTTTGAACACGTTTCTCGTTCACTGTGTCGAACCCAAATGTTTAGTTTGATTATGTATAGTTAGAAGCTCACGGATGTTTCATAACCTGTACTTGAGTACGTTATCTAGGATAATGAGCTGTTTATAGCGATGAATAACTACCCTTTTTTATAAATCATCGTTCATCCACGGCTTATTTCTCTTCAGTAAAACTGTCTTTTAATAAAATAGTGCAGAACCTCATAGCGTATATTAATATAAGGGGAAAAACAAGAAGATCCTTTCCTAAAGAAAAAGTTGGTTAAATTTTCACAAGCTCCCTTTTCACATTTCTAAATCTAAGTTCTAAGGAATATAGTTAATGGAAGAGTAGTATAGCTTTTCTTTCAATGATTATTGAATTTCTTTTTAAAACCTAGGAAAATACTGTGCATTTTAAATTCATTAAATATATTTTTCCAGGGCTCTGATTGCAATTTTCGAAAAAAATAAAATTTAATTAATCGAAATTTTCTCCACAGGTAAGGAAGGGCGCTGTGCATAGAGTTACCTGTCCTCAGCGGGGTATTAGTCCAACTGCACATTACAAACGGTTAGTTTAAGAATCTATTTTCTGCCTCTTTCTTTTAGTTTTCTTTAAAAGAAAACTATTGTGCCAGCTTTGTCTGTCCGTCCGCATTTTTTCTGTCCACCCTCAGATCTTAAAAACTACTGAGGCTAAAGGGCTGCAAATTGGTATGTTGGTCATCCACCCTCCAATTATCAAACCTACCAAATTACAGCCCTTTAGCCTCAGTAGTTTTTATATTATTTAAGGTTAAATTTAGCCATAATCGTGCATCTGCCAACGATATAGGACTGGCCACCACCGGGTCGTTGTTAAAAATTAATGGGCTGCGGCTCATACAGCATTATACCGAGACCACCGAAAGATAGATAAGTTTTGGTCAATAATTGTTCAATTCATAAGAGGCAAGTTAAAAATGGACTTCAAATTATCAGATATCTATTTTTATTTCTTTGAATAAATTGATCAAATAAACAAATTATTCTGATTTTTGTTCAGCACAAAAGCAAGAATATCGTAAAATATCTGTTTACTGAACTATTTTCCCTCTGATTCACGTCGGATTTAGAGTCCCCAGTTCATAATATTAAAAAGTGAATGTCACTGAACACAGGAATATAACTTTATTCGCTGTATTGTCAAACATTTGGTAGAAAACTTTCCACAAAATAGAAGTGTTGGTTGATGTCCAAATGTTTTCCGTCAAATTACTGAACACGTCGTTATGCCCTGAGTTTTCTTCTTAGCTATAATGGTAATTTATGATTACATAAATTGACTGAGCGGCAAATTAATTTACCAAAATAGCTATACAAGTTTATATTTTTCCAATATGTCCAGTTTTTCAAGGTAAACTACCTCAAAATAATATAATGTATACCATAAAAATTTCCGTCCGTTTGATAGAATTTAATCCAGGAGCAAATGTTTTTTATGATTCATAGCTCACGTTGTTGATAAGACTTTTCTTTTTAACATCAAGTTATTGTATTTATGAATTGTCGAAATTAAATTCGAAAATGTTGATTCGCGGTGGGATTGAAGGTATTATTCAAGCGATATTCAGGCGGGTTAATATAGTTGCAATTCTAATACTACTAATAATAATCATCATTGATTTTTTTATATGTAAGATCACCACCACATTTTGTCGTATTAAACTGAAATGAACAAAAGCTACCACAGGCAGTGATTTGTTCATATGCACTACGGAATATCTTGTTTTATTCTTTGTATAGGACATACCGCTCTTCTGTATTTTCCATATAAGAAAGAAAAGAGGTTTTATGATGAACTGAGAAGTTTAGTGAAAGAAAGGGGTTATAGTTTTAAATGCAGTTGCATTATAGAGGGGAAAAATGTGTACAGATGTAAAGAAAGTTGGATATAGTTATCAAGAAAAAGTTCAGGAAAAAATGAATAATGGATTTCATGGGAGAAAGAATTATGAGCAAATAGACCTAAGAATAAAAGACGAGATGATTCTTGAAGATAATACACTCCCGAATTACTGATTAAATATTCTGATGAGTTGTCGAATGGAAAGGACAGGAGGCAATTCAGAAGTCCAAGAATGATATAATTCATATTGAAATATAACATCAGTGGAAGGACTGATACGCGAAGAACAGTGTAGGTTTAGACAATGAAAATTTTTTTTGTTATATTTATATAATTAAATAGTTATTTGAGATCTTAGAGAATAAAGAATTGATGTTATATAGGGCAAACAAGATGATGGTATACTTCTTGCTGTCAGTAATTCTCTTGGGATGAGGTTTACCAGCGACCTACCTTCTCTTGGCTATATATATATATATATATATATATATATATATATATATATATATATGAAATTTTTTTTTTTTTATCACACCGTGATTTTTATACAATCATGAAGCTACAAATGTCGCTTAATATCGAAATTCACGCTACCTCGGTATATCTCCGTTGGAGAATTGTCGCCGAAGGGGAATTTATATAAGTGATAAATGAATTGGAATCGTGGGGACACGAACCCGCGACGAAAGCCTATTCAGCGACTCCAGTTGACGTAAACCATTGAGCCATCAAGAGAGGTATAAGTCTTTTGCCGAGATGTCGTACTGCTTTTACCCGTCGTGAGCGGGGAAAGTGTACTAGCCTCGACAATGACCCACCTCCGCCATGACAGTTCATTGGTACGTTTGGAACACGCAGCTCTTGTTATGAAATTTTTATCACACCGTGATTTTTATACAATCATGAAGCTACAAATGTCGCTTAATATCGAAATTCACGCTACCTCGGTATATCTCCGTTGGAGAATTGTCGCCGAAGGGGAATTTATATAAGTGATAAATGAATTGGAATCGTGGGGACACGAACCCGCGACGAAAGCCTATTCAGCGACTCCAGTTGACGTAAACCATTGAGCCATCAAGAGAGGTATAAGTCTTTTGCCGAGATGTCGTACTGCTTTTACCCGTCGTGAGCGGGGAAAGTGTACTAGCCTCGACAATGACCCACCTCCGCCATGACAGTTCATTGGTACGTTTGGAACACGCAGCTCTTGTTATGAAATTTTTATCACACCGTGATTTTTATACAATCATGAAGCTACAAATGTCGCTTAATATCGAAATTCACGCTACCTCGGTATATCTCCGTTGGAGAATTGTCGCCGAAGGGGAATTTATATAAGTGATAAATGAATTGGAATCGTGGGGACACGAACCCGCGACGAAAGCCTATTCAGCGACTCCAGTTGACGTAAACCATTGAGCCATCAAGAGAGGTATAAGTCTTTTGCCGAGATGTCGTACTGCTTTTACCCGTCGTGAGCGGGGAAAGTGTACTAGCCTCGACAATGACCCACCTCCGCCATGACAGTTCATTGGTACGTTTGGAACACGCAGCTCTTGTTATGAAATTTTTATCACACCGTGATTTTTATACAATCATGAAGCTACAAATGTCGCTTAATATCGAAATTCACGCTACCTCGGTATATCTCCGTTGGAGAATTGTCGCCGAAGGGGAATTTATATAAGTGATAAATGAATTGGAATCGTGGGGACACGAACCCGCGACGAAAGCCTATTCAGCGACTCCAGTTGACGTAAACCATTGAGCCATCAAGAGAGGTATAAGTCTTTTGCCGAGATGTCGTACTGCTTTTACCCGTCGTGAGCGGGGAAAGTGTACTAGCCTCGACAATGACCCACCTCCGCCATGACAGTTCATTGGTACGTTTGGAACACGCAGCTCTTGTTATGAAATTTTTATCACACCGTGATTTTTATACAATCATGAAGCTACAAATGTCGCTTAATATCGAAATTCACGCTACCTCGGTATATCTCCGTTGGAGAATTGTCGCCGAAGGGGAATTTATATAAGTGATAAATGAATTGGAATCGTGGGGACACGAACCCGCGACGAAAGCCTATTCAGCGACTCCAGTTGACGTAAACCATTGAGCCATCAAGAGAGGTATAAGTCTTTTGCCGAGATGTCGTACTGCTTTTACCCGTCGTGAGCGGGGAAAGTGTACTAGCCTCGACAATGACCCACCTCCGCCATGACAGTTCATTGGTACGTTTGGAACACGCAGCTCTTGTTATGAAATTTTTATCACACCGTGATTTTTATACAATCATGAAGCTACAAATGTCGCTTAATATCGAAATTCACGCTACCTCGGTATATCTCCGTTGGAGAATTGTCGCCGAAGGGGAATTTATATAAGTGATAAATGAATTGGAATCGTGGGGACACGAACCCGCGACGAAAGCCTATTCAGCGACTCCAGTTGACGTAAACCATTGAGCCATCAAGAGAGGTATAAGTCTTTTGCCGAGATGTCGTACTGCTTTTACCCGTCGTGAGCGGGGAAAGTGTACTAGCCTCGACAATGACCCACCTCCGCCATGACAGTTCATTGGTACGTTTGGAACACGCAGCTCTTGTTATGAAATTTTTATCACACCGTGATTTTTATACAATCATGAAGCTACAAATGTCGCTTAATATCGAAATTCACGCTACCTCGGTATATCTCCGTTGGAGAATTGTCGCCGAAGGGGAATTTATATAAGTGATAAATGAATTGGAATCGTGGGGACACGAACCCGCGACGAAAGCCTATTCAGCGACTCCAGTTGACGTAAACCATTGAGCCATCAAGAGAGGTATAAGTCTTTTGCCGAGATGTCGTACTGCTTTTACCCGTCGTGAGCGGGGAAAGTGTACTAGCCTCGACAATGACCCACCTCCGCCATGACAGTTCATTGGTACGTTTGGAACACGCAGCTCTTGTTATGAAATTTTTATCACACCGTGATTTTTATACAATCATGAAGCTACAAATGTCGCTTAATATCGAAATTCACGCTACCTCGGTATATCTCCGTTGGAGAATTGTCGCCGAAGGGGAATTTATATAAGTGATAAATGAATTGGAATCGTGGGGACACGAACCCGCGACGAAAGCCTATTCAGCGACTCCAGTTGACGTAAACCATTGACGTAAAAGCAGTACGACATCTCGGCAAAAGACTTATACCTCTCTTGATGGCTCAATGGTTTACGTCAACTGGAGTCGCTGAATAGGCTTTCGTCGCGGGTTCGTGTCCCCACGATTCCAATTCATTTATCACTTATATAAATTCCCCTTCGGCGACAATTCTCCAACGGAGATATACCGAGGTAGCGTGAATTTCGATATTAAGCGACATTTGTAGCTTCATGATTGTATAAAAATCACGGTGTGATAAAAATTTCATAACAAGAGCTGCGTGTTCCAAACGTACCAATGAACTGTCATGGCGGAGGTGGGTCATTGTCGAGGCTAGTACACTTTCCCCGCTCACGACGGGTAAAAGCAGTACGACATCTCGGCAAAAGACTTATACCTCTCTTGATGGCTCAATGGTTTACGTCAACTGGAGTCGCTGAATAGGCTTTCGTCGCGGGTTCGTGTCCCCACGATTCCAATTCATTTATCACTTATATAAATTCCCCTTCGGCGACAATTCTCCAACGGAGATATACCGAGGTAGCGTGAATTTCGATATTAAGCGACATTTGTAGCTTCATGATTGTATAAAAATCACGGTGTGATAAAAATTTCATAACAAGAGCTGCGTGTTCCAAACGTACCAATGAACTGTCATGGCGGAGGTGGGTCATTGTCGAGGCTAGTACACTTTCCCCGCTCACGACGGGTAAAAGCAGTACGACATCTCGGCAAAAGACTTATACCTCTCTTGATGGCTCAATGGTTTACGTCAACTGGAGTCGCTGAATAGGCTTTCGTCGCGGGTTCGTGTCCCCACGATTCCAATTCATTTATCACTTATATAAATTCCCCTTCGGCGACAATTCTCCAACGGAGATATACCGAGGTAGCGTGAATTTCGATATTAAGCGACATTTGTAGCTTCATGATTATATATATATATATATATATATATATATATATATGTATATATATATATATATATATATATATATATATATATATATATGTATATATATATATATATATATATATATATATATATATATATATATATATATATATATATATATATATATATATATGTATATATATATATATATATATATATATATATATATATATATATATATATATATATATATATATACATATATATATATATATATATATATATATATATATATATATATATATATATATATATATATATATATATATATATATATATATATATATATATATATATATATATATATATATATATATATATATGTGTGTGTGTATATATCCGATCATAATGTGGTCAGAGTGAAAGTTGAGATAGAACACAGTCAAGACTAGAGATGAAAAGGAGAAAATAATCCTGTAAAGATAATTAAGACAAGCGAGACTGATAAGAAGGAAGCAAGGAGATTATATTAGGAGAAATATGATGAAAATTGGGCGGTGTATAAAGCCGGGGAAGGCTACGTAAAATTCCAGAATGGGGTCATCAAGTCATTAGGAGATGTTTGCAGTTTTAGAAACGTAATTAGAGGGAATACAAATATTTAGTGGTGAGATGAGAAAGGGAAAATAGAAAAGATTATCTGAGGAGTAGTTGGAAGGCAGAAGGGAAGATTGTGTATAGGAATATAGAAGGCAAATAATGTGAATGGAGGAGTGAATATACATGAAGTCATTAGGGAGAATAAAAAGTAGTTTTGTTTTGAGGTGGGTTGAGGGTTAATGAGCAAATGGGCCTTAGAATAAAAGATGCATATGGGAAGATCTGTTTGTCTTGGTTGAGGTAAGCATTTGTTGATTGTGGAGGATAAAAGAGAGAGAGAGAGAGAGAGAGAGAGAGAGAGAGAGAGAGAGGTGAATCCGCAGTAGTGGAAGAAGTTAGCGTACATTTGAAAATGTTTATGGAGTTATTGTTGGGGGTGTCAGAAGAGAAGGACATATTAGAGTGTTAAAGACTGAAAAACATAACGTTTAGATAAAAATACAACTCATGATAAGGACTGTTAGAGAGATAACGTGGATCGTGTTGGTGACGTATGGTATGGAGTGAAAGTTGCTATGAGTGATAAAAGAGGAGAGTTCCTGATGCAGTGCAAAACTGGGGATGGGACACTGTGAATTATGTCGAGATAGCTTTTTGATATCTTTGTGGACGGAATGGTGAAGGAAGTCAGAGAAAGGAAAGTAAATGCAAGTGCAAAATTACTGGATACGGAGATGAGTTGGCGATGGAGTGTGGAATTTTGATGTTTGAAGACGATACATTAAATTAATTTGGGATAGTGAAACTGTCTCGTTTATTTGGTTTTCATCGTTATTTTCCGGTAACTTTTTCATCTAGGACGCCAAAATCACATCCAAAAAGGCACATCAAATAGGACAGAATAAGAAGATTATTGTCGATCTTTGCTCCGAAAAATGATTTACTTTAATTTTCATCCAATGATCTTTCAAAGAGACTTGGGAAGTGTGTGCCGTGTTAATTAACGTTCCGGGGAGTCGGATTTACTCAATCTTTTCACTCTTTATTTCCTTTTCCTCTGTCGATTCTCCCACAGAGAAAAGAACGCCACGGCAGTTTTTCCTAGACTGTCTTCCGGGTGTCAGTTTTCACCTTCCTAAGGCTGCTGTCAAATGGGCTACCATTTTCACGAACGAGTTTACCATGAATTCCAGTAGAATTGCTCTACCGCGTGAAGGCTGATCCGCCAGGGGCCTGTTTCCTTATTGAGCTGAAGACCACGACAAAAGTAAATTCTGAACGATAAAACTGAAGTGTAGACAAAACGGATGCTGATGAAAAAAACAGTTCATTTTTATATTATTTTTCATAATGCTGATTTTTTAAAAATGAAGAAGCTGCTAAATCTTAAAGCAATAGGGAAGCAGCTATCCAGTATTCAATTATTTTTGTGGTTGGCTGTGATATATCGATTTTGATTGTTTGGGTATCAGAGGGCTATTTTATGATGGGTATGATAATCGTGGTGTGTTTTAGAGTTGAGCGTGCACACAAATATGCGTTTCGGGAATTCGTTTCTATCATCTGGTGTCATTAAATTACATAACTTTCCTTCAGTTACAAGTTGCTTCTGTCATTTTATTTCTTTGCGTATTCAGTCGGCATTCGTCTAAGACAAATAATTATACTGTTATATAAAGGAAAATATGCTGAGATTATACGTGAGAATTCTAAATAATATTCAAGAATTGATAATTGAATCTCTTCATTATTCTTATTTGAAATATTCCAGTGAGATGAAAAATTTGTTGAGCCGAGATTATGACAACTACTTTTTTTTTTTAAGTTTCATCTATTAAGAAGGTAATGACTAATGCAGCTTGAATTCCTTTTATATTGAAGACCTGTTGAAATCAAGAGAAAATATCAAGATAGGGAGACTTAAACAGACGTGAGTATTTCCCCAAGTAATAAATAACTGAAAAGATGAATTCAACAAAAGAGCGAGAGAGAAAGCGAGAATATCAGTCACACTATATCTATTGCAGTTGCGAAGGAAAGTTGATTATTGAGCCATTTCTGGCTTAAGCATTTTCAGATCTTGAAGAGATTTGCAAGTCGGAGATTCCAATCCTTTTCAAATCCGACTGAATTTCCTGTGAGATCTGAAAGTTTCTGTGAAATTTAATCCGGAAATTTTATTTCTTCTTTTTTTAATTTCTCGCCAGACAAACTTGAATAATTAGCGTTGGTCCGGGTATTTACGAATTTGAATCAATCCTTGCGTATGGCAGCGATGCCACGAGTTACTAGGAGGAGGTGAGTGAGTCAAATGTGTCTGGTCATTCGCATTTTTTCATGTCTTGAATAAAACATGTTTTCCATAAAATTCTGCATTTCAGTTTATCAGTTACTAAGGAATTTTACTTCTTATTTAAATGTTTACTGGTAACAACCACAAATTTCTTTTTTTGTGAAGCACGGGTGGAGGATACAAATAATTGAAGAATTCGCTCTTCAATTATTTTCTATTTCTCAGTTCAGTAGAAAGTGCATCCTCCACTTTCTACTGGATTGAGAGATAGAAAATAGTTGAAGAGCGACTTCTATCCCAAATCCGATTTATTTCCCTTCATGACTGCAATTTCAAGATTTATTAAATTTGGAGAACAGCAGAGTTTAATGATACAAGTTGAAAAAGTGAAGTAAGGGTGGAATGATGCAAGGAGCCAAAGAGAGGACAGTAAATGTAAGTGGAAAGTTGTACTGCAAGGAAATGAGATGTAAACGCAATGTAGAATGGTTGATGATGGCAGATGATGCAGGGCTGATTGGGATGAGAAAAGAACTATGAACGGGGTTGAAAGTGTTTGGAAGAGGGGAAATATGAGATTAAATCTGAGAAAGAATAAGGTTAGGAAGGTATATGGGAACTAGGAAGATGAAGGGATGAATGTTAGTATGAATGGCGAAAGAATGGAAATGGACCATATCCTCTGGTTCTTCCAAGAGAAGCCCAACATCCCTGTCTTTTTAAAGCGGGCCTCTTTGCGGGCTTACCCGAGAGGACCTACTCACTTCCTTCCTGTAAAAGTCTGGAAGAGACAGGACGCTCCTTCTTAGTCAGTGTGCCCTCCACCTATTTCAGGCGAAGCATTTGTCTTTTTATATATATATATATATATATATATATATATATATATATATATATACTCGTATATATAAATATATATATATATATATATATATATATATATATATATATATATATATATATACATATATATATATATATATATATATATATATATATATATATATATACATATATATATATATATATATATATATATATATATATATATATATATATATATATATATATATATATATATATATATATATATATATATATGTGTGTGTGTGTATATATATATATATATATATATATATATATATATATATATATATATATATATATATATATATATATATATATATATATATATATATATATATATATATTGCACGTGATTCGGTATTAATTTTTATGGTAATTTTTTGCATGTTTAATTTATTTTGAATGAACTTATTATTGCAAGGCCGGAATTGGGTGACAGTTTCAAAATTAGCTTAAATACAGTCCTCTCTCTCTCTCTCTCTCTCTCTCTCTCTCTCTCTCTCTCTCTCTCTCTCTCTCTCTCTCTCTCCATTATCGCTTTAGTACCTCCTTGATGTCTCCCATCACTACAGTAACATAACTAATCTACATTTTTGCAAAATAACTAATTGCCTTTGTAGTGCATTCGTTAGTTTCCTAATTCAACATACAATGACCTCATTGTATTTCTTTAATACCCTCGGGTTTACTTAGTTCATTTAATTTTTCGGAATTTTATGGAAAACTTAAACATCTCTGTTAGCGTGACGGGAATTTCCTTGATAAAGATTCCGGGAGTCTTAGAAGGAATTCTTAGTGTATGCTATGTATGGTCTGGCCTTTTTCTTTATTTTTATAAGGAAAGGTGAAGAGTATATATTGTTTCATATCACATAAACATAATTGACAGACCATATTAAAGTCATGAAAACAGTTCGTGCTAACGAATGAGAGATGGGCGAAATTTTCGTGTAAGAGAAAAACGAGACTAAAGAGAGAAGGTTGATAGGGTTAGCAATCACACACACACACACACACAATCACAGAGAGAGAGAGAGAGAGAGAGAGAGAGAGAGAGAGAGAGAGAGAGAGAGAGAGAGAGAGAGATAATCCCCAAGATATCCAGGAGTCACGCCTTTGAGCCTTAATCTTTTTTTTTTTTTTTACTCCTACAAATAACTATATTTACGCCACTGAAAACTTAATTTTTCGAGTAAGGATTTTATTAAGCCACGGTGTAATATTGCAGTACAGAGAACGATCAAGGAGTGATTACTAAACTGATAAAAATGAAACCGAATTATGAAAGCACCAGTAAAAGAATAAATGAATTGATTTTCAAAATTTTCTGGAACAATGACAACGAATTGAATAAATGACTGGTCAAAACATTGAAAATGAGAGGCGAAATTCTGGTGCTGATGACGCAGTAATGAGCGATGAAAATATAGAAAAATAGTTAATAGCGTGTGGAATTTCATTGAAACAATGTATTTTCACTTTACTCTGAAAACAACCACAGAGCTTTACAAGTAAGCAGAGCTTTTAGAATTATATTTTATACTTTAACACTCATAGTTTACTATTAATTGTATGAGCTGTTGTATTCATCTTCCAAATGAGTTTTTCATACTTCATTTCAACAAAAATACGAGCTTGGCATTAAAATATAAAACACATTGCTTGGACATATACTTTAAATATTTTCCTGTAGAAAATAAAGGCTCAATAGGTTTTTGTTATTTCATAAGTTGGTCTGTATGATTTGTTTGTATTCAATTTAAAATATTCTTGAAAGTGTTCAAGGCCGCAATATCTAGGGTCGGGTAAGGCACTTCCATCTAACTCGAAACCCCGTAGGGAGGTAGGGCCGTCAGTGCACCATCGGGATGCACTGTAGGCATTGCTTAAGGTTTTTTGCAGCGTGTCCTCGGCCCCTAGCTGCAACTCCTTTCATTCCTTTTACTGTACCTTCATTCATATTATCTTTCTTCCATCTTGCTGTCCACCTTCTAAGAATTATTTCATAGGGCAACTGCGAGGTTTTCCTCCTGCTACACCTTTCAAACCTACCTACTCTCAATTTCCTTTCCAGCGCTCAATAACCTCACAGGTCCCAGTACTTGGCCTTTGGCCTAAACTCTATATTCCATTCCATTCCATTCCATTCCTAACTCGAAACTGAGTTGCGTGAATTTGACAAACAAAGCTTTTGTTTAATGCGGCCTTCAGCTTTGACTCGACGAGCGCCATTCGTTATCGAAATGCTACGATTTCAGGTGACAGTTTCAAAATTGGCTTACGAGGGGCGGAATCGGATCTACAGCAGATAAAAAAAAAAAAAAAAAAAAAAAAAAAATATATATATATATATATATATATATATATATATATATATATATATATATATATATATATATATATATATATATATATGTGTGTGTGTGTGTGTGTGTGTGTGTGTGTGTGTGTCCGTGTGTATACACACACACACACACACACACACACACACACACATATATATATATATATATATATATATATATATATATATATATATATATATATATATATATATATATATATATAATTGGCGATGGTGCGCCATACTTATTCTTTCATTCCCAGTTTCCACCTTTTTCTTTCTCTGTCAGCAATTCTATTTTTCACAAAATTTCTAGCAATTTTAGATATTGCGCAGCTGTCTTTAACTTAACTCACTGTGTCTTATCAAATTCTGTTTTTCATGTTTTTCAAATGATTGAGTCTTAGATTTTCTTGTTTCCAATCTTAGGCCGCATCATAAATATCGCGAACAGTCGCTTTTTTTTGTATATAAAACTTTTCATTGTGCAAAACAATAGCATAATTCTAGCTCTATTCGATATTCGATCAAGCCCTGCATTTCATTTCTTTCTGAGTTTTCCGTAAAACTACCTTTGTTTTCAGTCTACTTTTATATTCATCAGGACCTTTCTGTAATTTCAATAAACTTGTTGCAGAGAGAAGGGAAGCGCGTCTACTCGCAAGAGTAAATAAGTAAAGGTAATGTACAATTAAAAAAAAGATGAAGTAATGGAGATTTAATGCTGTATTGGAGGGAGTACTCCCAGTAGAACAAATATTGCATTTAAAGTTTTGATAAATACAAAGGGAAAGTGTAAATAGTGAGAGGATTATAGAGTGAAAGCTTGGAGAATAGAGGTACCAAATGAGGAGATGTTAGTCTTGCGTCGATGGAGTCTTTTGCATCGTTCTTAAATGAGTGCAAAATCTGAAAGATGCAAGAGTGAAAGGGGATAATGGAAACTCGAGACTGTTTGTCAGTGTGACTGGTGAGGATTCCATGAGGCCTAACTCATGGGCTAATGAATGAAAATTTTCCAAGACTTCATGGAACAGGATTTGTGGATCTAGGCAAAGCTTATACTAGAATTGACATCACCTAGAATATGTGAAGGAAAAGCCATCATCATGAGTCATAAAAATCATCGCCCAGTACTGAAGTATTAATGGATACCTGTGCATTAATTAATTAGGCAGTAAAAGCACCTACGCTGGTAGTTAATGCGTATTCAAAATGTAAAGGCTGAAACTATTGAGTGAAAATTACTTCTACTTTCCTGTTCTGTATTTTTATTTAATATTCAATATTTACAGCATGTTACCAAAGAAATATCAGAAATATTAGAATTTACCTGCATTTCTTTTTCTGGTCAGTTCCGTCCTCTTTATTTAAAAACAAATGGTTATTGTAATTTTTACTGTTATTGCTGGACGCCATAATCGCAGGTTGAAACATAGGAAACGATTATCACCAATTTTCAGTGATCATTTTTACAATCTCCATTTGCCCTAGGACAATCAAAAGTGTTTTTAAGTGGAGATGGTCTATGATGTTTTGATTATTAATTAGTATCCGCGATCTAAATTACCTTTATGCATGTTTTTAGCTTGCAGCTTTATTTACTAATTTGTGCAATGTACTCATATCAGTTTGATTATCTTGCATAAAGTTTGCTTATACAGCTGGGCTTGAATGAAAATCAAAATTAACTCCTTTGTCTTTACGGAATTATCAAACGTAAGCAATCGGAGGTGTTTTTGTAAGATTGTCGTGTTGATATAAAAAAATATATATTATTTTCATGTTGTTTTTGCTGGACTGACTGACGCCACTGGAGGATTTTTGGAATAATTCTTACGTTTTAATAGCCAAACACCATTGTGAGATTTGTACTAGCATATATGTTCATCCTTTGTCTTCTTTTATTGCTTTGATAAGCAATGAATTATGAAAAATACTTGCATAGAAATTTTCTTTGAGTTCCAAATCAGTACCTGAACTTTCTTTGACAGGAATTTCATATAATTTGTTAAGTTAGAGGATACATTTGGTGTTATGTAATTGTTGATTATGCATATTATGAATGAACATAAACTGGTAAGAAAGCTGAAAATTTTTTTTTCAAATTGTCAAAAAATATTTTATTTGTTGTATGTAATGATTATTCATTGGACTAAATTCATGACATAACCGGGTAATATAAGAGAAAACCGTCCTCAAATAATTCCAAAACCAACATCCACTACCCAGTCTAACTAGGTCACGCGTATTTATTTTTATTATATTGAGCATCCACACAGGTAATTTGGATTAATTCTGCAAGTTCTGTTTTGATGCATTTCGAATTACTATTGCCAGACTCGATGAAAAAAGTTCGTCTGGCCTCTAGACTAATTTACGAGACCTATATCATATACACCCAACTGTTATTTTCTCGCTCCTGAATATTTTTATTGTATCAATTCTTTCGCCATTGCTTGTGCATTCTAGTGATCATTATCCTCGAATTTATCACCATCCCTGAGGTTTCAAAGCGAGTTATTTGCCTATGTGAATGTGATTGTGCATGGACGGTGAATGGAGATGATGCGGTTATTCTCTTGTTTCATATTTTTTGGGGGGTTTGCGTCACGAATTATATAGATTCCAAACTCTTTTTACCATGACATTATTGTTTTTACTTTTCCTTGTTGATGCCATTTTGGTGCATGGGATGTTGGTCTTGATCGCTTGTTAATTTTCTGTAAAAGAAAGGTATTGATATGGCTTTGTTTGTCCGTCCGCACTTTTTTGTCCGCCCTTAGATCTTAAAAACGATTGAGGCTAGAGGGCTATAAATTGGTATGTTGATCATCCACTCTCCAGTCATCAAACATACCAAATTGCAGCCCTCTAGCCTCAGTAGTTTTTTAAAATTGTATTTAAGGTTAAAGTTAGCCATATTCGTGCGTCTGGTAACACTATAGGATAGGCCACCACCGGGCCGTGGTTAAAGTTTCATGAGCCGCGGCTCACACAGCATTATACCAAGACCACCGAAAGATAGATCTATTTTCGGTGGCCTTGATTATACGCTGTAGCGGCTGTACAGAAAACTCTATTACGCCGAAGAAATTTCGGCGCAATTTTTACTTGTTTTTTCATGAGAAGGATGGAGTCAAAAACTTCACTACCTTCTCTGTCCCAGGCGCTAGGGGGAAAATAAACAGAGATAAAGGGAGGTTCTCTTATAGAGAATACATACATAGTTAATGATGCTACTGTTTCCTGAAAGGAATGAATATGCATACAATATATATTTGCGTGAAATATGCGCATAAATGGTTGTAGTATAAAAGGAGTTGAATTAATATTTTTTCGAATCAGGTTTTATATGAACCTCCTTTTTTCACATACACACACACAATATATATATATATATATATATATATATATATATATATATATATATATATATATATATATATATATATATATATATATATATGTGTGTATGTATGTATGTATGTGTATGTATGTATGTATGTATGTATGTATGTATGTATGTATGTATGTATGTATGTATGTATGTATGTATGTATATATATATATATATATATATATATATATTAACTGCGGTTTTCTCCCATGATAGAATGATCGAAGTCGACTATCTATTATAACTATTGAAACAAAAGGCATTGGATTCAAATCCTGGCCCAGGCAGATGCGTTTGTTAATTATAATTTCCCTTGGTTATAAGTTTTCCTCAGGTGAATTCGATATTATACCATACTTTTGGCTTAAAATTTCTGAATATGAAAAGGTCACGCGTGCATGCGTTAGATGGCCTATCCCCAGGTCAAATAGGGCCATCTTTTATTGCTGTATCTGTTTTAAGAACAGAATCAAACATCTTACTTTTCCTAAGATGTCTCTGGTAGCCATGGCCCCTTGCGTCAGCAAATTCCTTCCCCTTTGTCGGCTTCTCTCACTGTATCTATCTCAAAACAAAGGCCTACTGAAATTAAACACTGACTTGCAAAACTAAACTTTATTTGCAAATTTAACGAAAGTGATTCAGCAAAAGCTAGAGTCATGAAATGGAGTGATTCACACCTCCTATCAATGGAATTCATAACTAGAGGAAATACTGTTTCACAATCAAGCGTAATAATAATTCCATACCAAGCAATACTAATGAATAACACCCTGGTCATCAAAGAAAGTAATAAGGTCATAATTATTCTAGACTACAATAAATGACATATAGTATGTAAGAGTAAAACACCACTTCCAAATATTCGTCCCCCCAGGACAAAGCCAGAATTCCTGTTGAAAGAAACATATCAATATATTAAAACCTGAAATGGTCTTAATTAACCGTCGTATTCAAAACAGAAAAATGTCCAGTGCAAAATTAAATGGGAAAATTCATCATGTAGACATCGATCAATTTCACTGCCTCCCAACTGGGGGATTTCCCTCTAAAGTCTGGAAAAAGATATGTGTCACTGGGCAATCTTACTTTTCTATGGCCATGAATACTGTATCTTCATAGTGGTGGTTTTTTTAAACATTACACCAGGCTAAACGCACATATCAACCACCCAAGATCGAAGCAGACTCCCACGTCAGTGTCTGTTGTTCTGATAATGTACCATGGGAGATCGCACACACACACACACAGGCACATAAATCACCGGAACCTGGACACTTCCGGCGGCATTGGTTCAATGTTCGAAAGATCACCCTGTCTCCATGTGCTTGGATCATGATAAAAAATCTCTTTGTGTCCAACTGAGCAAACTTCCAACCTAGACACAATGCATCTGCCATGGAAGTACACAGACAAGCTAGCACATAGTTCTACACTGCTGACCAAAGTCGACCAAGGCTTAACATATATGATAAAAATTCATTGTATATATATATATATATATATATATATATATATATATATATATATATATATATATATATATATATATATATATATATATATATATATATATATATATATATATATATATATTAATATAGTCGCCAACGCAACTTTACATTTGCTTTAATTAACTGTGAATATTTTAATTATGGGCTTCGTTTCGGTTCAGAGTCATTCGGACGTTATTACCTGATAACGTGAGCTTAATAACCTTAATTCAGAGCACGTCCCACTTTCCGATAAAATTCCGAAAATGAAACTGAAATCGGAAATTAATAAAGGTTGGCGTCTGCAGTAGTCATGGTGATTTGAGGCTGGGCTTTTGCTGACCAAATCCTCGTCTGTGTAAATATGTTTTCTTCTCTTACCGTCGATGTACATTGCGCTGCAGTCAAGATTTTAATTTTTTGTAAAAGAAAACTATTGAGATGGCTATTTGCCTGTCCATCCGCACTTATTCTGTCCGCTCTCAGATCTTAAAAACTACTGAGGCTAGAGGGCTGCAAATTAGTGTGCTGATCATCCACCATGCAATCATCAAACATACCAAATTGCATTCCTCTAGCTTCAGTAGTTTTTATTTTATTTAAGGTTAAAGTTAGCCATGATCGTGTGTCTGGCAACGCTATTCTTTAAATGCCTGTAACAGCTATACGTGAGAGAGAGAGAGAGAGAGAGAGAGAGAGAGAGAGAGAGAGAGAGAGAGAGAGGGTGGAGAAGGGTGTTCCTAAAACTTTAATGAACTAGTTGTCTTCACTTTATATGTTGGATGTTATTTCAGAAACCGGTCATAAGCTCAGGTCATTTGCCAAATGTAAATCCAAGATTGATTGATTCTCTCTCTCTCTCTCTCTCTCTCTCTCTCTCTCTCTCTCGCTCTTAATGAAAAGCATCTTCTAAAAGGTTCTCATTAATGGTTTCATTTCCGTGAATGTAAAGTTTGCCAGAGTTGCAACAGAGGAATCAGGGAACGGAGATAACCAGAAAAGAATATCCATATTTCTATTTCGGCAGGTCACAAATGAGAGGGAAAGAGACAGGAGGAATTTTTGTTCGTGATCTATGTTAGTTTTTTCAAGATCACCAGTAACCCAGTATAATGGGCGGAACCCAGAGACATACTATAGACCACAATTTCAACATTCAATGGATGGAATAATGAATGGCAGGTTACACTTGGCTAGCAGGTCGAGAGATTACTAATTGGATGATACTTCATTTTTGTCGTCTAAGCCATTTACATTTTTGCTTCATTACCGTACCCACTGAAGGTAAATGTCTGTAATGATGGGCATAGCTTCGGATGAGTGACTTAATGAACTGAAGTAAATATGTGTCGTACATGCGTTCTTACCTAATTAATTTACAAATGTGTTTCAAAGTTCCAGCCTTGTACGAAGCAAGTAGTAGCAATTGCCGGATTTTTATTTTTTTTTATTTTTTCACATCGGAAAGACAGCAAATGATTGGATAGCCGCAGAGGAATAGTTAGTTTATCTTAGTTTGAAAACACCAATGAACTTCTGTAATGGAAGCTTGTCCGTAAACTTTTCACTTTTTCGATTTCTTCCCTTGGACCAGAGGGTCAGTTCAACGAAACTTGCACAAAATATACATGGGTAAAAGGGATCCAAGGTTGTTCAAATGGGAGGCCATGCTCCCTTACAAAGGGAGACGATTAAGAAATGGTAAAGGTTGGGTGTTGTCATCTAAAAATCTTTGTCCTCTAGAACTACTGGGTGAGAAGTAACAAAAACTTCAAAAAAATTGTGTAGATACAAACTTGTTCCAAGCATGGTCCAATCCGGCAAGATTGTGGCTACAGTGGAGGTCCAAAGATTTGCTTAGGAATATGTAAAAAAAATATCTGTACAAAATAACAAGGAGAAAATATTTCAGTACTATATCCGAGGATGGAAATTAATGTAAACCTGAATTGAATCCAGTGTTTCACAGCCCTCTTTATTCTCATTTGACACATATTCCTGGTATGTGACGTCAAAATATTTCCAAAGAAATTAAAGACCACACAGTGCACACCCAAATTTAAGTCTTAAGGTTTAATCAGAAAAATATGAATGGAGTGCGAAAAGTAATATCTCCCTTTCTGAGAACATTGCCCTATATGGCTGAGGTTTATGAAAATTAATATAAGTATATGTGATAAGAAGAGCCAGTGTGACACTGCTTACGATATGAAAGTGTTGCTGCTTATTTTCCTGTCACTGCAGCGAGTTCAATTTGAATAGAAAGCCATAAGATTACTGCTGAATATTCCTTCCCGGGTGCGAGATGAAGAACGTATTATGGCAATCTCTCTCTCTCTCTCTCTCTCTCTCTCTCTCTCTCTCTCTCTCTCTCTCTCTCTCTCTCTGTGATAGAGCTCCTGTGCACTGAATTGTATGACTTCGATTTCACTGTCGGTATGTTATCACAATTGTATCTGAATTTAGGTATGGACATATTGTCATTGGAAATAAGAAAGTAATAACATTATGTTAACGTTGCTCCATAAAACCCTCATTCACTGATTACTTCATCGTATATTTGGGGATAGCAATCCGACTCTAAACTTGCAAGAGGTATTATTATGTAACTATATCAGAAAGGAATGAAACCCCACTTTCCATGGATCCTGCAAACTCATACATTCCTCCTCCTTTGTATAATTTGATGGGACCGTCGACTACTCCCCTATTCCTTTTCATTGCCTTGGCTTCCATTCACTCGTGATCTTTAAATACTACTCCTACCTTCTTTTCACCGATAACTCAGTTTCCTTTACCTCCTTCCATTTCATATCCTTCTCCTCACACATATGGCTTGTTTTACACTCCACATTTTCCCTGTAATCCCCCTGGCAAGAGCTTTAGGTGTTAGACTTCACAGCTCCTACTAGAGTAGACGTTCTCCAAGCCATAAGATTCTATGAATAGAAAATGAAGAATCGTGATTATATACCCGAATTTCCTGGAAGAAAGATAAGAAGAGGCTTTCAAAAAATAACATTTAATGGAAAACTTCCCATTCTCTTTCCGATTTGATTCGATGTCATTGTAGCCTCTACGTCCTCCATGTTACATTCGCATTTAGAGTTTCTTTCATTTTGATTCGAGTCCTAGCCGGGCCAGAAGAACTTACAGTTATGATTCCCCTTGCGTGTAAGTTATTTTTTAAGTATAGTGAATTCGCTATTAAACTATTTTTGGCCCAGTATTCTTGATTATAAGAAAGTGACGCGTGTACAGGTATATGTAACCAAAATTAATAACCAGCCAATCAGCGGTAATGCTGTAGATGGGTTGATATCAATTGTAAATACAGAACCCGAATTCGACGGGCCTATGTACAGCAGAGTCTGTCTCTCCCTTGATAACTGGGTAGTTAAAGTCACTGGCTGCCCTTGTTTTTAATCAAGACCACCGTTCGAATCCTGGCCAGGATAAAAGAACTTATTAATTATAAATACCCTTTTGTGAAAAGTATTCCAGAGGTTAATCCGATATTAGACTATATTTGTGGCTTAATATCTGTGAATACAAACAAGTCACGCATGTATAAAATTACACACACACACACACACACACACACACACACATATATATATATATATATATATATATATATATATATATATATATATATATATATATATATATATATATATATAATGTGTGTGTGCGCGCGTGTGTAGTGTATCACGAGGATGCCAACGTTGCTCTAGTTATACAGCATATGCATTAGCGTATCCTGGTCTGTTTTCCAAACCATGGCATTAATGCTACACAGATGCCTGTCACATCACAGACAAGGCCTTCACTTGTAATTTGGTAGGAAGCAGAGCGCTTTCCTCTCAGCTTTTACGCTGCTTAAGCAGGACTTGATTGTCGGTGATCTGTACCCGGCTGTTGCTGAGACTGCTGATCGGGAAATGGTAAAGTTTGCTTCCGGTTATATTTTGAAACCACCTCTCTCTCTCTCTCTCTGTATATACTATATATATGCATATGCATATATATGTATATATATATATATATATATATATATATATATATATATATATATATATATATATATATATATATATATATATATATATGGGTGTGTGTGTGTATATAGAAACAGTCTCTCTCTCTCTCTCTCTCTCTCTCTCTCTCTCTCTCTCTCTCTCTCTATATATATATATATATATATATATATATATATATATATATATATATATATATATATATATATATATATATATATATATTGCATGTGTGTGCGTGTGGGTGTGTAAGCGTGTGCTCTCAGCAAATGATTAAGATTTCTTCATGTTGCATAGCTAATGGATCTGTTTTGTTCCAGTGAACGTTAGAATGGATATCTTTTATCCCAATAAATGTTGGAAAAAGGAGCAGCCTGTCTAACCGATATATAGACTCGCGGTCGCTGCAAGTGGTGCTATGAACCCTCTCTGACAAATCCTGTTTATTTTTATATACGTTGATGAGAAAATTCCTGATGTTCTCTGGTTGTGGAAAAAAGAATTTTGCTGGCGAAAACGTCTCGTTGCCTTACTTTGCCATGCCTTATTGTCTCTGGTAACATTATTTTTTTGTTGATGTTGGCGTGATTTTTTTCGACGTTGCCTCCGCAGTAAATAGGGTGAGCTTGTCAGTGGTTTTCTCAGTTGTGAATTTAGGGTATAACAGTTTAGAAAAGTGTATAATGCTGTATGAGCCGCGGTCCATCAAACTTACAGCCACGGCCCGGTTGTTGCCTGTCCTATACAGTTGCTAGATGCATGACCATCGCTAACTTTAACTTTAAATAAAATAAAAACTACTGAGGCTAGAGGGCTGAAATTTTTAAGATCTGAGGGCGGACAGAAAAAGTGCGAACGGAAAGACAAAGCCATCTCAATAGTTTTCTTTTACAGAAAACTAAAAATGAATTTATGAGATTGAAACGTCGGTTTTCTGTACTGTACATACACACACACACACACACACACACACACACACACACACACATATATATATATATATATATATATATATATATATATATATATATATATATATATATATATGTATATATATATATATATATATATATATATATATATATATATATATATATATATATATATATATATATGTATATATATATATATATATATATATATATATATATATATATATATATATATATATATATATATATATATATATATATATATATATATATATATATACATTATTAATTTATATATATGTGTGTGTGCACGTGGTTTTTCACTTCTCCCTCACACATCATTTCTTTCCTTCTCTCTCTCTCTCTCGGAAATCTCTGCCCACTCAGTTACCTCTGTTCAAAACACATCTCATTATTCATTCTGTTGTTAAATTTTTGGTCGATTGTTAAACTGGGATTTGTTTTCGACGTAGTTTTTCTTTCAAGGATTGCTATTATTGGTCTGTTTTTACAATACGTAATTCACTAAATACAGTTCCTGCCTGTAAAGATTTTATACAGGAGGGTAGATGGTGTCTGAAGTCGATCGTGATGAGGCCGGTAATTTATTTATTTTTTGTTTTTTATTTAAGTAGGGATGTTCCCAGAGACCAGGACAAGATAGGGGAAGGAAGGAGCGAAGGGGAAGGTTGATTAATCTCCATAAATTAGTCCAAACAAGGATGGAAAATTTGTCGATTATTTTCAAAATGGAGTAAAACACATGGCTGGAACAATGAGAAATGAGATACCTGTTCTCCATCTATTTTTTTTTTTTTTATTCTGTACTTTGATTAGGGTTCCATGGTATTTTTTTGTACAGCCACATAGTGGTTGAGTTTATTCTGCATTGTTTACGTACATCCCATATCAAACACACACACACATGAGATTAAAGGAAAGGACGAGCCTTATTACACCACACACAGTACACAGATAGACAATCTCAGCCCCTTCTGACTTTTTTTATTCGAATTAACCATGCATACTACCCTTCAATAAAAGACAGTTGGATCAAAAACCCCTCCGTACACAACCACCATAAGAGATCTAAATCTCAACCCAGTATATTGCACATACCGTGATGTATTTGTTGCTTCACACATTCTGTTTAAATTCTGCTCTCATCTTATCATCATCCCTTGTATTTACTCTCGCTTACTTTCTATTTAAACAGCTTCGAAAGGATTCCTTTGAAGATGTGTACACAGTAAATACAAGAAAACGCTTCAGAACCATTCTTATAACTCACCCTAATTCTGGTATTTGCAGTACGTTTTCATCACGCATCTTAAGCAAAAGATACGAGTAGATATCAGGGAGAAGACGAAGAACTTACAGTAAAGCCTGCTGAATCTTCAAGTCTAGATAATGAAGCTGAACGAAGATCAATAAGAGATATGAGAGAATAGTTGAACAAACAGGCTAATGATGACAAAACCATGTATTCAAACAGTGGCACTGGTATTATGATAGCCCACATAATTATTAATGAAATATCCAGGTGTGAAAAAGGACAAGATCCGTCAAAATGTGGGATGTATCGATAGAGAAAGACAATACTGGACAGAACATTTTTATGAGGTCATGAATAAGAGATCCGATGGGGATAATTTACTTGACATACCAGAAGCTACAAAGACCTGAATGTCATGTGCTTTACCTACACCATTCCACGATATTATTATGCACTGTAAAGTGGTTCACTACCTCGGATGAGACGGAGATGAACCAACGAATTCGGATATGCATTAGCTCTGGCAATTCCAAAATTAGACTGCTAAACCAGACAATCTTCCATGGATGCTACGGAATAAACCTTGCATTCTTCCACACTTGGATCACGCTATTGCCTTAATGGTAAGCAGACAACTAGTTGTAATCAGTGACTGCCGAATGTATCTGTTCTTTCATAATACGAATATGACGTCAAAAAAAGCAGCTATGGATTTTTTTGAAGTTTCATGTTGTACAAGAGTCTTAGACCATATCTCATTTTACATATTAAATAGTGTTGTCACTAATTTGAATTCTTGTTTGCCTAATGTATTATATCCATCTTCGTCATTCCTTTATTCAAGGGAATGGTCTCGAGTATTTTCCATTTTCTGCCTTTTCCTAGCTATTTTGTTTACAGAAGTTTTCCAAGCCTTTATCTCAAAATGATGGATTTCAGCATTCCTGTCATGTTTTCAAATGTAATCTCATTATGATACCCTGTTCGGATCACCAGCCATATCTGTTCCCTGGAGAGAATAAAAAATAAACAAGATAAGGAAACACAGTCGCGCTAAAGTCAAGAAAAAGTAAAACAAACATGAGAAATAGTACTTTGACAGTGAAATATAAGCTCTCAAACTCTAAGGCGAAGTAAAAGGAAGAAATCTGGACAGACAGAATTATGCTTCCCAAGAAGTAAAGAACAACATAGTAACGTAAACTAACGTATTTCGCACAGTAAGTTCTGTGATAATTTTTCAACCTCATCACCTTTTCAGGAGATTGCCAAGGAAAACCTCAAAGGGGATATTGGAGGATGTTGTATCTGGTAAAGGACCCATGTAAGGAAAGTTGGACAATGTCGGGGGATGGAAGAAGACGTTACACGTTGGCAAGAATAGTGTTGGTAAAAGCTTCTTATCTTTAATTTATTTCTCTGGATTTTTCATCAATTATTTTGAAATCCACCTTGATAAAAAGTGTAGTGCCAAGAAACAAAAAAAAGATAACATTCACCATAACAGTTACAAAAATGATAACCAGTATTGCTGTAATCACGTCCATGTGTTATAACTTCGGTGATTATTTAGATTTATATTCTTTCTTATCGTTTTACACTTTTGTATTATTATTGTTATTGTTGATATTATTTACATGAAAATTGAATTGGTGGAGGCTGGTAATTGATATTCTGATATGAAAACTGATATGAAAATAATAACGGCAGTTTTTCTGTCTTCTGTCCGATTTGTTATTATGTAACAAATCCTTCATCTGCTGTCAACCTAATTGCCTCCCACCAAACCCAGTGAGAAAATTGGAGTGAAGCTTGAAAATGAAAGGTAAAACTGAATTTTTTTATTTCATCGGGATATATATATATATATATATATATATATATATATATATATATATATATATATATATATATATATATATATATATATATATATATATATATATATATATATATATATATATATATATATATATATATATATATATATATATATTGTTACGTGTGAGGGTCTTGGTTGATCATGTATTATTCAATTTACGTAATTTTTACGGCCCTGCAAACCAAGATTACACGTAACCTGCCACTTGAAGCCAAAAGTTAACCTCAAAGACAGTCGTTAATTAGCCAAAGGTCGCCAGTTAAGGGTAATTAACCTTAACAAGAATATTTGAGATGAATTTGATTTTAAACGCAACGGTTCTTCCAAACATTCGGACGCTAGGCATAAAAAGCATTGAGACTTAACCTGATTTTGCTTACCCTAAATCCTAGGTATTTTACTGGAATAACGAGGTTGAAGCTAACAATATAATAATTTGGCTTCATCTAGACTTCGTGCAAGCGATTACCTTCAATGGTGGCCGGAGAATGAAACAAAGAAAGAGTTGGAAATACAGAAAAGAGGTTAAAAGAATGGACGAAGTTTCGAACAGCACACAGACTCTACCTGAAGGACGAAGCGTTGGCGAGCATTACAACGGACGTGATGAAGTTGTGTAGTGTTTCTTGCTCCACCATTCACTAAAATATAATAGACAAAGGCGGGGACAGGGCCACCTTCCAGACGTCTGCCCGAGACGGCGGCTAGTTTCTCTCTGAAGTTCCCTGACCGGCCTAGGTCAAAAACAGTCACCCCAGGTGTCCACGTTCTTGTTAAAAACATTCGCCAAGAGACAGGTAGGAAGGAAAAAGGGACCTTAGGACCACCTATTCTTAAGGCTGATAGGGAAATTTTCCTATAGGGTGAAAGGCCTAACTTACCTATCCCGTTCTCCAACGGACGTTAAGGTTTGAACTGAAGACGCTCCTATATAGATAACGTCTTTTCCCGGTCTCAGTCAAGCTGATATTTTTACAATCAAAAGTTACGAGGGCGAACAGCAGTAATATTTGTAAAAGCTCCCCCCCTTAAGAGGGCCTTCACTCCCTTTTCGGGCGTGAAGGTCTATACTAAGCAAACTGTTCGCCTCTCGTAGGTTACTCTCCTTCCCCTGAGCAGATTAGTCCTGGTTAGCCTACCTAGCTACAGAACTACCTAACCCTAGATAGGATATGAGCTATATTCACTACTTTACCTAATTCTAATAGTACTGGAAGGTGCTCACGGTTATTATAGGCTACCTCCTACAATCATGATGTGTTTTAGACCTAGCCTAGTGGTACATTCTATGATATTCCCTAGCCTAACCTATCCTAACCCGACCGTAGCACCAACATAAGAGTTAATATTCTAACTAAATTACAACATGGTTTATGTTTAATACAATTAAAATTTACTAGTTAATTCATGAGGGTTGCCTCATATGATAAATGGGTGCCTCACTGAGGTCTTAGGCCATGCGTGTCACGAGCATCGTGGCTCGTTTCACAATAGTTAAGATTACTGAAATTAGTTATGCTACTTACATGATTACTGCGGCTCGGTGGTAAGTGGAAGGAACAAGGTTACTAAATTGATGTACCGTACTTTAAGGTGGCCTAGGCTAGGTACAAATAAAAGGAAGAGATCACACTGGCTACCTTCTCTGGGCAAGGGGCCAGGATCACTCTTAGATGTTAGGGCACTGTGCCGAGAGGGCACTAGTGCCAGGAGGAGCTTATAGCTCGGCAACTACTGGGCTCTCTTCCGCCCCTTCTTCTTCCTCTTCGGGTTCCTCCAAGGCCTATCAGTAGCTGGCCCAGCAGGTGATGAGAGCACCGACTCCGGGGACAGGCCAGAAGGGCTAGCGGGCGCGAAGTCAGGGGCAACTGCAAAAGCTGCGGGAGGACTCCCTACTCCGGCTGCTGCGACAACCGGAGCGGGAGCGATCTCGACTTCGGCATCCGAGGATGCCAGTTCCTGGTCTTCCAAGGAAGGGGTACCATTTCGATCCTCCAGGGGTTCATCCCCTGGAGTCAAATTTTGCGAAGAAGAAGGTTCGGGTGCTGGAGGCTCTCCAGTTGCGATGATCAACTGCATGGGGAATCCTAAATCTCCCGGAGGGGGATTCGCCTCATGATTTAGACCCGGCATAGGGGCCTTTTCCACTGGTAGCTCAACGTCCGTGGCGGACGGAGTCTGGCACTGCTCAGTGCTCGCAAGTGGCACTGGCAGCAGTTGAGGGTCAGGCATGCCTGACAAGGGGTCCGGAGGTGCAATACCTCTCGGACGACTTGGGTTTGGCTGCGGCAGAGATTCCTGCCCCAGCAGGAGATCGTAGCCTCTCCTAGAGTTTTGTTCGGGGGCGTCCGCTGGGCGTTGCTTGCTTGGGCAGCCCTCCCAATTTGTGGAGTGGTCTGCCCGCTTGCACGTCCTGCAGCGGTACTGCTCCTCCTGAATCTCTCTTCGCGGAGGGGGAGGACCTCTTGGTGGGCCAGCCCTTCGCGATTGGAGAGGGCTAGGCCTGAAATAGGTTGGGTGGCGCCCCTTCCGCGGACCACTTTGGTGGGCGGAAGGTGGAGGTTTGTCATTGTTGGGAGTTACAACTGGGGCCTCCGTGGAGGAGGTAACGTGGCTGCGGAGTGGCGTTGGTAACGGGCTTCCGCAGAGAAGATCCCGACCCAACAAGAAGACCACTCCGGGCCGAATTCCACCTACCACGCCAAGGCGGTGGGGTAGCGTACCCCAAGGCGTCGTAACCTGGAGTTGGACCGTGGGAACGGTGATGGTGTGGCCCTCTATCCACTTCATTTCCCACCGCGTTTCTTCGTCAACCACAGCACCGGCTGGCACTTGGGCCCTGGCGATCAGGCTAATATCTGCCGCAGTGTCTACTGTGACCGGAAGGGTCACGGGCAGGCTAGTGCTCTGAAGAGGGGCCACCGAGATGAACTGGGTTTCCAGTCTCTCGGGGTAAAGGATCCGGTGCGGACCAGCAGCAGAAAATGAAGTGCTGATTAGGTTGACAAATTTGGTGGTGGGGACATGATGTGGACAGGCCGGAGATCCAGCATTGTAGTGGCTAGCAGCCCCACAGGATTTGCACGGGCCTTTTGGATGGGCTCGGTGGCCTGCAGTAACTGTTGGAGGAGAGGGCTGAGCGGATGAATCGGGAGCGGAGTTCTGGCTGGTAGGGTTAGGCTGCTTATTAGTGCCGAGTTTGTATCGGCATTCAGCTTCAGCGTGGCCCCCCTTCTTGCAATAGTTGCACAGGGTCTTCCTAGGCAGTCCATTCTTCGGACGAGTGGAGTTCGAGAGGTAGGCCGGAGGGATGATTCGCTTCTGAGAGGTGCTATGCGACTGATTGAAAGTTTCCCACGAATCAGCCATGCGACAAGCTTCCATAAGTGTGGAGGGCTGTTTATCGTTAAGATATACCGCAAGGGGCCCTGGCACACATTGGATGAGGTCTTCTAGCATGGTCCGATTGAAGAGATCCTCAAACGTCGTGCAGGCCAAGGAGTCGAACCAGCGCGTACCGGACTGGGTTTTGTGACATGCCCATTCTGTCCAAGACCAGCCGACTTCCTTGGCAAGACCTCGGAACCGTTGTCTCCATTTTTCTGGGGTTATCTCGTAGGCCTTTGTAATGACTCTACGAACTTCTGCCATGTTACCTCTCTGGCTCTTCTCCAGTGAGCGAAGCGCTGCCTTGGCTTTTCCCTCCATATGCTTGGCTAGTATTAAGGCTCTCTCCATCTCCATGGTGCTGTAGTTATCGAAAAGAGCCTCGATCTCCTCCAGCCATGCTTCTGGCTCGTCCTCAGTCCACTTGGGGACTAGGGAATTGATGCTCGAAATTGGAGCGTTTGATGCAGCAGGTGTAGGACTGGAGGCTTGCTGTCGAGCCATAGCTTCGGCATTCTCCATTTTGGCTCTTTCCAGCTCGAGCTCTTTCTCCTTGCAGGCTAGCTCACTTTCCTTGCAGGCTAACTCATGCCGTCTTCTTCTTTCTTCTCTTTCCTCTTCTAATTGCCTTTGCTCGGCTTCATACGCCCTTCGTTCTTCTTCATACTTCCTCTGCTCGGCTTCATACTTCCTCTGCTCGAGTCTTTCTTCCTTCTCCTGCTTGGCCAAGTCGTCCACTTGCTCCTTAACCCAGGTGGTAAGTTCCGAGCCGGTGAGACCTGCCGCCGTCCCCAGCCCCAGGAAGGTTTTATAATGCTCTGCTGCCATGGTTCTGGTGGGGAAGGGCGTCTAACCAGGTCGACTGGGCGTACTTGGGCAGCGAGGAAGTGTCTCTTCAATAATGACGTGGCACCCTTTCAAAAGGTGGCACTGTAGTTTGGGTGTGCCGTGTACAGGTCACACTGGTGGCACTCAGTATCCCTAGGCACTGGTGCAGGTTAGGTTCCAGAAGAACTTTCTCTTCTATGTTCCCTTTTGTTTTTGTTTTATTTATTTTTCTGGATGCTTGGTTGGTGGCACTTATGGTGCCAATGTGTTCCTAGGGACCCTCTCCTGGAGTCCAACTAGGCTATATGGGAGGAAAGGCACTCTACACCGCTGCAGAGTGCAACAATCGAATGAGAGAGAAAGGGAAGGTAAAAGAGAGAGAGAGAGAGAAGTAAGCTATTCAAGTGATGACAGTGCTGCAAGTTATTGGCACTGTGGAATAAAGTGAATTTGGGTTTTTTTTTCTTTAAAGATCCTCGTGAGTGGCTGGTCCCAGTACCGGCCCAGTGCTGGCCCCTTCTTCTTTCAGAGGGTGAAAACTACTGTTTGCTTCGGTCTGGATAGCAGGCCTCACTCGTGACCGACAGTTTATCACTGTATCGTAATTACTCTTAACTTGTCCTCATCTATTGTGGGACAGAGGTGTTTCTTTTATTTGGTTTATTGTATTCGAATTAATTAGCCTAGTGTCGGCCGTTCTTTCTTTGAAGAGGGTCACGTACACTTAGGTTAGGAATGCTTACTTGAATGACGAGAGAGAGAGAGAGAGAGAGAGAGAGAGAGAGAGAGAGAGAGAGAGAGAGAGAGAGAGAGAGAGAGAGAGAGAGAGAGAGAGAGAGAGAGAGAGATTTTCAATCAGCTAATTTCTTGCTGCTTGAGAACATGTAAAGCAAAGATCTTATAAATGCACAATGGCATGGATCTTAATAAAATCAGATAGGTGCGTTGTCTTGGCTTCCTTAGGGATTACTTTATTATCTTAATTTTCCTGGGAGCCGACGTCACAAAAGTTTATCGTAAAATTTTAAATTCTCTTTATATGATTTTTATAGCAGGTATTTGTATAGGAACTTGTGGTATTACTCCTAACTAAGGCCTATCTTTCCCTGCCTAAATTGTCTTTTGGTTTTGTCTAGCTAAGATATTGCGAGGTGGGTTTACTACGAAAAGCAAAAAAAAAAAAATTATGCCCCAAGAGTGGCGGGGAGCAGAGTCGAGGTCACAATAACAAGGTCTTTAAGATGGCGGCCAAGTCCCGTTAGGCCTAAATTTCAAAACCTTGGCCGGCGCGACAACATCAAATGGCGGTTCTCTCACAAACAGTTCGAACAATTTCAAAACAACCGCGCGAACACGGCGGAGGAATCCAAGATGGCGGGTATTTCCTTTTAGCACCAAATTCAAAAACAAGGCACGAAACAAATGCAGGTATCCAGATTTTACTTTAAATATACCAATCATGCATAGCGTTTTACGTTACGGATGGAAAACTAAATTACCAAACAACTTTGTCTTTTGTTATCGTACTCTCACCCGGACATTAAACAAAAGAATGAAAAGAGAAATGCTAGCCTGCCTGCGTAAATTTACGTTGTTGAACGGTACCTTTATTGTAAAATTACTATTTCAGTTCGTTTGCTACTTCACTGACACGGTTTTGAATGATTCCCGCTATATGCAAACAATAACGATCGGAATTGCCGACGCAATTTCTAAATTACTTTGTGTACATGAAACGGGCTCCGCCATTCGGCCTTTGAATTCGTTACTTGAACGACTTGACTTACGATCCGAACACGGTAAAATGCCCTTCCTTAAACGACACAAATTGTGATTGCTCTGCTCTCGACGCACCCTTGCCTACCTACGCTAATTCTCGCTACACTTGTTATTATAACTATTCTCTTTACTGCTTATTATTATGCCTCGTTCCTTGTTTGGAAGAATGAAATGGAGTTCGATATCTGACTTTTATTTTTTTGGAATTAATGTAATTTAATTTCCTTTTCTCCAGATTCTTTCTCTAAAATGTACTTTAGATCCTGGCAAGGTCGCCAATGTTACGTGTGAGGGTCTTGGTTGATCATGTATTATTCAATTTATGTAATTTTTACGGCCCTGCAAACCAAGATTACACGTAACCTGCCACTTGAAGCCAAAAGTTAACCTCAAAGACAGTCGTTAATTAGCCAAAGGTTGCCAGTTAAGGGTAATTAACCTTAACAAGAATATTTGAGATGAATTTGATTTTAAACGCAACGGTTCTTCCAAACATTCGGACGCGAGGCATACAAAAGCATCGAGATTTAACCTGATTTTGCTTACCCTAAATCCTAGGTATTTTACTGGAATAACGGGGTTGAAGCTAACAATATAATAATTAGGCTTAATCTAGACTTCGTAAACACATATACAGTAAGTGGGGGATGAAGGAGGAAACAAAAGAAATGCGAAATACAGAAAAAAGATAAAAGAATGGGCGAAGTTTTGAACAAAAAGCGACTTTACCTTAGGACGAACATTGTGCGCACCAACACCGCCGAGAGGGGTCTTCGCAATTGCTTCTTCACTTCACTTATAGAATAATAGACAAAGAAAGGGAGAAGAGGCCCCGCCGGACATGTGGTCTCTCCAAATGCTCCAGTCTCTCTGAAGTTCCCTGACCGGTGCTGGGTCAGAACAGTCACACCAGGTGTCCGCGTTCTTGTTTTCAAAACATTCGCCAAGAGACAGGTAGAAAGGAAAAAGGACCTTAGGACCACCTATTCTTAAGGCTGATGTGGGAATCTTCCTATAGGGGAAAAAATGGCTAAATGCTACTTATCTTTCTTCAACGGACGTTAGTTTGAACTGAGCTGCTCCCAGCGTGGGACAAAGCAATTTCCCTGTCTTGATCAGGCTGATACTACTATCCCTAAATGTTCGAGGGCGAACAGCGTAAATACTTATAAATATATATATATATATATATATATATATATATATATATATATATATATATATATATATATATATATATATATATATATATATGTGTGTGTGTGTGTGTGTGTGTACATATATATATATATATATATATATATATATATATATATATATATATATATATATATATATATATGAATGTGTGTGCTCGTGTGTATGTATATGTGTACGTTTGCGTGCGTGCGCGCATGCCTGCGTGAACGTAAAGAAACGAGAATCACCCATGAAGAACCCCTAAACTGAGAATAACGACAACCGCAAGCAAAGCAAAGGAAGGGAAGTTTGTGGACGAACGACAGCTGTTTTAGTGCAGCAGATTGCTGTAAAAATCGTTCAGATAGTGAAACAAGCATGAAATTTGGCACAAACATTCCTAAGACTACGCTCTCTTAGAAAAGGGCGCTGGCCACCTGAAAATCCAAGATGGCGGCTATTTTTCAAAATGGCCGCCATCTATGTTGAGATTCACTGGTTTGGGAGCATCTATTGGATGGAATATGCCAGTTTTTTTTTTTTAAACCTCGACTTTTAGGTTATAAAAATGTTCCATACCACACATTTTATTGAAAACCCTTACTAAATGAATTGTAACCAAGATGGCGTACAAAATGGTTGCCATAAAAGTTTTTTTTTCTATCCACAGCGCTAGCAGACATAGAGACCAACTGTTTTTATTTAATGGTATATTCATGTGATCAGACAGTTTAACTAATATGCTATTTTCAACTGAAATAGTAATGGTATGGTCACATACAACATTGTGTCTAAGACTGTAACCATAAAAAGAAAAGAAGAGAAATACGGACTAAACGCAACCAATCTATGTATAGGTCTCTCAACCTACACCTTTGAAAAATTCGAGGATAAGAAGGTAGGCATAGCATGACACGTTGGATGCTCAAGCTAGATTATCTACTGAAGAGAGGGCAATATTTATCTAGACTTCACATTTGCAAGTGCACAGAGCTGTGCAGGGAAGACCCAGCTTGTAGCACTTGCACCTTTCCCGACAGCCTGCTTTGCATCCACATTTGGTAAGCTGTTGGCAACTCTTGGCTAAGGGCGAGTTGGTTGTCCAGAGGACTTGCCATGCTTCACCAGACTTTTGCCATCCCCACTCAGCAGGGTTCTCTGGCTGTGGCTGACACTGGGTGGCCTGCCCCCACACACAACCAGCCTGGTACGCAGCACACTTGGTGTGTTGGAGGAGAGCTCCCCTGGTTGGTGGAATGGCCTCATATGCCCTTTGTTTTCTGGCAAACATATCAAGTCTAGCCTCATCCACAGTGCCAGCAGTGCTGGATCTTTCATACATAAGTATGACAAACCTCTCCAGGACCTTCAGGTCACTCTCTTCCACTCTGAGAGGGTAGTGACTCAGTTTGGAGAACACAGTGGAGGCCTCTGGAAAGATGTTCCATGTCTGCCAGGCGGTCTTCTTGCCCTTGCTCCGGAAGGCTGACACTGTATCACAGCCTGTGAACGCATGGAAGAAGAGCATGCCATTCACCTTCTCCTGGCCCAGAGAGTTGCACAGGTCATGCACAGCAATCCAGCGCAGGCTCTGGCCTTGGCCAAATGCCACCCATAGCTTCTCTAGCCCTAGATTGTGGAGAGTGGAGAAAGCACTGACTGCAACGACAAGAACATCTGTGTCATTTGCTTTAACCGTGATGGTCTTGGCTCCATGTTCTGTGGCATATTTGGCATGGAGAAAGATGCGGGTGTCAGCTTCCTCATGAGAGCACTTTTCCAGTCCCTGAAGACTAGCCTCATGAGTGCTGAGGACAGCAGACCCTTTCGTGGCAATGACAACATTTGTGGCAGACATCTGGGCAACTTTGTCTGCCAGGAACTGGAACAACTCTGTCTTGTTGGCATCGTGTCTTAGGAAATTGCGCCAGTTGGATGGAATTGTGTTCTTGTCTGTCACCTTGCGCCTTCCTCCTTGACCACGTTGGAGCCTGGTCTCAGCTTTGAGGCTGGATGTATTGTATACATCAAATACAAGATGTGATGATGTGTACTTGCTGCTATAGGATTGTATCACAGGCAAGAAGTCGCAAAGTGCATAGCCCTCAAAGGTCTTTCCTTTCTTTGGTGGCAAGGCATGGACCAAAGCTGATCCATCTACAATGAGGACATCAGTCTTTGGTTCTTTGTCTTCTAGTGTAACATGACTCTCCAGGACCGAGGTCAGCTGAGACTTCTGACATGTGTACAGCCTACCACCCTCACTAAGGGAAGCTGGGAATGTTTGATTCTCGTGCTGGAAGAATTCCTGCAGATCACATTCACGGCTCTGACAGGATATAAATAGCTTTGAGAAAAGCTGGCAATCCTCCTTCAGAAGTTTCTGCTTTGACTGTTCTACAGGAGCAGCTTCTTGCCTGAAGAAGTCAGTTCTGTTCTTCTTTATCGGCTCATAGAAGGAGACTGCATTGTTTGCCAAAGAGTCTGAAAACTTCTGAAATTTAGTGCGGCCTCTGTCAAGGTGTGTCTGTAGAAGTTCTGCTGAGCTGGGGTGGGCAATGTCTTTGTTGTCAATGGAATACAGATCCTGGCTCTCTTCCTGAAAAGGACTTCCCAAGTGTTGCAAAGCCAATGACAGCTTGCTGACTCTCTCCAAGAATGTCTTCTGCGCATGAGGTGTTTGTTCATGGTGTGTTGTCTGCTCATTAGACTCCTTACTTTGAACCTCTGTTTCGTATGCAGACACCAAGCGGATGATCTCTGGGCCAGCCACCATCCATCTTCTGAGTGCTGACGGATCTTCAGTCAGCCCAATGGCTCCGCCATCAGCCTTTATAAAGGCATTGGTCTGCTCATGAGCTTGGTCAAGAGCCATTGCTGAGAACTGGCGACTGGTCTTGTGCACAACAAAGTTGCCAGCCTTGAACTCCTTGTGCAACTCTGGGTGTGAACTCTCTAGGGTAAGCATGTCCCTGAGGTGAATAGGCAGCCAACGAGCATAGTTTGTATTATTGTTGGAAAAGAAGTAGGGTATCAGCTCATGCAATGCCTGGCAGTAGAGGACAAAATTGGCCTCACGGAAGGACCTGATCAGTAGGAATATCACAAGTTCCATAGACAACACCATGTGCCAGAAGTGGAACTGTGGACTCTGCTGTCTTCGAAGGTCACACCACTCCTCAAACTCTAATGCCTGCTCATTGTTGTTTGCTTTCTCAGCACAGTAGTCAGTGTATGCTGTCCTCAGGAGTTTGTACAAACTAGAGGCTGTAACCTGGTGCATCTGCCGTGTCCTGGTTACACTTGCAGCTGACAGGAAGGATTCTGCAGTTCCAGATGAAGCAACTCCTGCCTCCACCAGAGCTCCTGTCCAACCACTGCCATGAAGAAGAGTACCAAGAGATGTCATTGCTGCCATCTCAATGTGCAGACCACCAAACATTACCAGATACTTGTCTTCGCCATACTGATCAGGCCACTGCCACTGCACCTGCTTTGCTACGGCATAGATTGGCTGATCAGCTGTAATTATGGGTATCTGGCCAGGGTTCAGAAAATCAGTGACATCCTGCACTTTCTGCATCACGTGTTTGATCGTAGCAACAGAATGAGCCTGATCACGCAGGAGAGGAAGCAATGAAGTTATGGTTACTTCAAATTTTGGGCTTCTCTTCATTGAAGCGTGATGAGCTGACCACGTCAGATTCACTGCATCATCTATTTCCTGGGTGACTATGACCTTGTCTAGCCACTGATACTCCAGTGCAAGCTGTGGCCCCAAGATATCTGTGGGTGGCTTTGGTATTGCAGTGTTTGGTGGCACAGGGTTCTTTGTTTGAAAGGAAGCTGGTGAGATGTTTGTGAATGTGTCCGGCAATTCAGGCACCGACCTCACTTTCTCAGGTGCAAACTTTAGTTGCTGTCTTTCCTGTCCAGTGTTCTCCTTGGTGGGGTGCTGAAATATGGAGATGCTAGTTCCATGGAAGGAGGTAGTGGCAGTAGTTGCAGATGGGTTGTGGTCGATGTTGTCCATCACTGCAGTGGTGAACAACCCTTTTTGCAGTACTGGGGGACAGACCACACCCTCCTCCACATATTTGCTAACTGTGGCATCTCCTAACTGTGCAGAGACCTCCAGTACTCTGTCATAAGAGATACTGAGGCCATACTGATGTAGCATTTCAACCAGGTTTCTCTTCCTGGTTTTGGCATAGACTGAGAGTCCCATGTAGACTGGGAATGGTGTTTCTCTGTCTTTGGAGTGTCTATGAGTTGTTGCTCCCTCTTTGTATCGGGAGTAGCAGTTGAACTGCATGAGCTGTGCAATGGCCTGGTCTGACTTTGATGCTCCAAATCGTAACTGTGACTTGATGTCAGCCCCATGCTCAACCATCCCTACAAACTGGAGCAGGAGAGGAGGCACAGAATTTCGTACACAAGCCTCAGAAAATGTGCCATCAAACCGTGACTGATGATCAAGTATAGACTTTCTGAGAATATTTGCTGCTTTAGCAATGATAACTGCCTCTGAAAGATCAGATGATTGAGCAAGTGCTTTTCCCACATCCTTTTGAAATGCAAGTAATACATCTCTGCCAGATTTATGAGCCTCAAGTTCTGGAATTTCTGCCAGAAGTTTGTCTTTGAGTCTCGTGGAATTTACACTTGGTGACTCTACACCTAATTGTTCCAGACGTTGTTGGTAGAGGTGGCAAATATCTGCCAGCCGAAATGTGACTGGATCATCTGAACAAAGGTTGTTTTCAACAATGTATGTCATCAGTTCTGACAGAACTAGTGGATACACATCTGATTCTGACTCAGTGCTACCTTGGTCTTTCTCAAGGCTCCTCAGGTAGGACCTTTTTCTGTTGTAGAGGGCACAAAGACAGGCATGGTGATACTTAAACTCCTGTGCAATGACATCCCCACCAGTCAACTTAGCAAGGAGCTTGCCATCACTAAGTATCTCTGCACATTCACGCAATTTCAAGTCAAGGCCCTTAGTACTAGCCTGTCTGAGATCAGATGCAGGTGCCACTTTCTCACAGAAAATGCAAACTTCATTGTCATGACTGGTTCGGCGCAGTTTTGCACGACTAGTCTCAGTGTTGCTGGTCTGGTCATTGGATTGTCGCTTTCTTGCACGGTCCAGTTTAGTGTTGTTAAACAACAAGCGACAGTTCACATGGTATTTTGCTGCATTTTTCCTGAGAGTGGCCTCTATGCCATCACCTTCATCCAGCCTTGCTGGATCCATTATCAGTGGCATTTCATTAATTTCACTGAACATGGGAATGTTCCTTGCCAGCATTGTGTACCCATCATGGTCTAGGATATGATGACTTGGAGGTGATGTCAAGTGCTCACCTCTTTTGTCCTTCTGACAAAGACAACACAAACTCCGGTTTGTTTTTCTACTGCTCAATATTGGATTGGCATCACATTCTGCCATGATTTCACTTTTGATTAAGGCCGAGGGGTTATCCTTTTACCACCTTAAACAAAGCACACATTCCTGTATGGGATTCAACTAGGTTCGGTCTCCCTACACCTAGCCCGATCATTCATCCAGTGCCATTTAAGTCCCGTGTGATCTGTACACCATCCGGGTAAGTACATGAACCATCATGTACAGCCCCCATACCCTTGGCTCGGCTCTCCCGCGCTGGCACATCCTGTCTATTCAGGTGCGGCTATCTAACTATAGCTGGTCTGGGGCTGTTAGAAAGCATTTGGGACACTAAACTAAACTATACTACAACTACTAGTCTAAGACTACAGGATTAGTAAAGCTGGATTAGCTGGCACTGAACCCCATGCTGAGTTACACAGCAGTGATGTCACCAGTGTGCCCTGGTTGTGTGCAGACATACACTCTTTTACATTTATTAATTTTCCTTCAAAATTGATGAGTTATTCGAAAGAGATGGCCTCATTAGGATCTAAAACCACAGAAACCAAGATCCATGCTTAAAACGATAATTGTTGAACGGGCATTATTTCTCATTATAATTATTGTTTATACCTTTTATTGGCAGCCATATAGCCCCCATATTTAAAGGTAAACTGTACTGGGAAGCTACAGAAACATAATATTCACAAGAAATAGTATGGAAGAGCTTTACCATATTGCTAGAAGCAAATACATGCCATTCTAGTGAAAAATTAGCCAAAATCTGTCGATACTGGCCGCCATCTTGGAATTTGGCCGCCATATTAAATTTTTTGCGTGGCCAGCGCCCTTTTCTGATAGAGGGAACTTTAAAGAGCACTTGTGCAAAATTTCATGCTTGTTTCACTATCTGAACGATTCTTATGAAATATGCAATTATCTGCTGCACTATTTTTGTTCCTCAGAGCGACACAATTTCTCGAGCCACAGAAACATCATCAGGCGACAGCGTCGGGGGGAGAGAGGAGAACAGAAAAGAAGAAAAAAGAACAAAACAGAAGAGAAGCGAAGAGAAGACGAAACTCCGCTCTGGATTTATGGAAGAGGAAGAAGTTGGATGGAGGTCCTTCTTCTCTAGATGGAGGTTTCATGATATTCCCGAGTTTCTGGGGATATCAGCGTCTCTCTCTTTCTCTCTCTAAATAATATATATATATATATATATATATATATATATATATATATATATATATATATATATATATATATATATATATATATATATATATATATATATATATATATAATGTAATAGTAATAATAAAGGTAAACATTATATATATGTATAATATGGGTAGATGCATATACATACATATATATATATATATATATATATATATATATATATATATATTATACACGTATATATATACATATACGTATATATACATACATATATATATATATATATATATATACACACACTTATACTTATATATATAGTTTGTCTCAGTCCCTAGCCAAGAGCTGAAAGTGTTTTTGAATGAGTGACGAAGCATAACGTGAATATTGAACGGTGATATTGAACGAAACTGGATCAAGAGCAGAAATAATGATTATCCCCATCGTGTTTCTGATATGTTCATAATTACATCTCTCTCAGAATCTGCGGTTGGTGATATAAGTCAGTCTGCAAACGGCCTCATCAGGTATTTGTCTGAAGACTCTGAACTGATGGATAAAGTTATATCTTCTCGTCACTTATTCCCTTCAACTCGTCCTTGAATTGGAACCCTTCAAGAAAAAGATATATGATGCGAGAGATTTATAAATTCTTCCATCTCTACTAAGACTGCGACAATAATGTGAGGTTTTATGGTTCAGTTATCTAATGAAGAATATACCTGTCAGGGGAACAGGTTTGGTAGGTACGTGTAGCCCTAATATAAATCGTTTTATTTCATCGCCATATCATGAACACCCTCTGTATTTTTTTCTTTTATATTTCTGTTAATGATTCTCTCCATAAACGCATATGGCTGACTCCTCTAGAAAGCGAAAATCAAAAACATAAGGTAATCGAGATAAAAGTATTACAGCAAATGAATGTTATTATTATTATTATTATTATTATTATTATTATTATTATTATTATTATTATTATTATTATTATTATTATTATTATTATTATTATTATTCTGAAGGTGAAGAATCCTACTCATATGGATTAAGCCCACCAAAGGGGCCACTGACTTGAAATTCAAGCTTCCAAAGAATATTATGGTGCTCATTAGGAAGAAGGAAGAGGAGGTGAAGGGAAATACAGAAAGAAGAGATCTAGCTTTTAAAGAAAAAATAAAAAGATAAATTATTAAATGGATAAAAGATGTATTAAAATGCGTTGCTGGGAAGTGCCTTCTGGAATCATTCATCAGTATACAGAGAGAGAGAGAGAGAGAGAGAGAGAGAGAGAGAAGTGGGAGCCTTTATTGAAAAGTGCCCAAAATAGACTTTAGACAAAACTGTTCATCATCTCTTGCATAGGCTACATCTACAGAGACCTACATTTTCAAAGAAGTACATCTTTATCATTTTATTAAAATTGTTCAGAGTCTACAGTGTCCAAGTGGTGGCAGACTGGTCACTGCAAGTTTCAAAGAATAAAAAAAAATCCACTTTTAAAGTGATATTTTCATCACATCAGGATGGACTCAAACAAGTGCTTGTTATCCTTATCAGAAATCATGCTAAAAAAAAAAAAGTGAATCGTTCAAGCATAACAGCGTCATTGATGAACTTACCATCGTTTATTCATATATATTAAAATTTATTTATTGTTTCAGTTGAAAATTGATGAAAAGTATATTTAAAAATAACCAATAACCATCTGCAAAAATCAAAATGAAAAAAACTTTCAGGGACAGACCAAGAAGTTTAGAGAAGAAACCAGGAAGATGGAAGTAGGAAGATACAATTGGAACCTTCCATGAAATCAGGCACCAGACTTTGCCAGTTGTAACTGAGGTCTTCCAAGGGAGGACGAGACTCCCGCAGTGGCCCCACTGAGACCCAGATGAAATTAGACACCTGGGAACAATTAAGGAATCGAGGATGAGATGGAACAAAACTGAAGAATGAGCAAAAAAAAAAAAAAAAAAAAAAACTTGAGATCCACAAATTAAGAGGAAATTAATGTGTTCGTGGTGTCTTCAGAGTATTGGTAAAACCACTTGATTACATTTAAGATTAATGCCATCTTGATGTGTATGCAATATTGCAAGATACTGCAATCACCTTCCGATCAAGACGTAATAATAATAATGATAAAAGACACAGAAAGAGATTTTGACAGTTTTCAAAAAACGTTTATGCAAAGCTCAGGACATTAATTTGCATACAGAGGAGATAAATCATTTCTTAACGTACTTAGTAATTCCTGAAATATCGAGGTTTTTATGTTTACTTTTTGCTGGTATTTATAATACCAAAAATATTTTGAACTGCTCAAATCTAGCCTGAAACCTCCTGTTGTTTGAGGACATCTTCAATATTTGATTCATGGACACTATAACATCGAAGTTTATTGGAGCTGATAATTGGGAAACCCTTAAAAAAGACAAAAATATCAAGACAAAAAATGTGGTAGAAAGATTTAAAATTCTGAAAATGTCTTGTTTCAGAAACACAAATCAACAAGTGAAAATGCGCTAAAGTTTCTTCGGCGCAATCGAGTTTTCTGTACAGCGTAAAATCAAGGCCGCCGAAAATAGATATAACGCTGTATGAGCCTCGGCCCATGAAATTTTAACCACGGTCCGGTGGTGGCCTGTCCTATATCGTTGCCAGACTCACGATCATGACTAGGCTAACTTTAACCTTAAATAAAATAAAAACTACTGAGGAGGCTAGAGAGCTGCAATGTGGTATGTTTGATAATTGGAGGGTGGATGATCAACATACCAATTTGCAGCCCTCTAGCCTCAGTAGTTTTTAAGATCTGAGGGCGGACAGGGAAAGTGCGGACGGACAGACAAAGCATTCACAATAGTTGTCTTTTCAGAAAACTAAAATTCAAACGATTCAGTGAAGAAATAAGGATGAAAGATTGATTCTATGAAATTATTTTTATACCATTCAGCAGATGAAGAACCCTATTCGTACTGAACACGCCCACAATAGGAGCCAGTGACTTAAAATTAAAGCTTCCAAATGCTATGGTGTTCATTATTATTATTATTATTATTATTATTATTATTATTATTATTATTATTATTATTATTATTATTCAGAAGGTGAAGAACCCTACTCATATGGATCAAGCCCATTGACTTGAAATTTCAGCTTCCAAATAGTGTGGCGTTCAATAGAAAGAAGTAAGAGGAGGTAAAGGGAAATACAGAAAGAAGAGATCTCCCTTATTAAATAAGGAAAAATTAAAACAAATTAATAAATAGTTAAAAATGTTAGTAAATGATTAAAACTGAATTAAGCCTTTTTAACTTAGGAACATAATAAAGCTTCTAGGCATTTATAATTATCATTTTCATCAAGTGTTCAGATTACTTATAGGCTCTTCCCATCCAGTTAAATATGTGTCCACGTCCCCCCAAGCCCAAAAAGGTCACAGGTCACAGCTCACTTCCGACAGAGGTCAATTCCCACCTCCGCTGACCTTCAGCGCGGGACATTTCACCAAAAAGGTGACGCCATTTCTTCAGACAGCTCCGGAAGAAAGGAGGCGGAGGCATTGACTCGACAATAAAGGAGAAAGAAGTCTTCCTCAATGAAAGGTCCCAGAGGCCTTCATAACAAGGCAATAACTTCTTCTTCTTCTTCTTCTTCTTCTCCTGAGGCCCAGAAGGACATTTCTCGGGACGGATCCAAAGAAGGCGATTGTCAACAGCTTTTTCACCAAGGACTTCCTTTCACGCGGATGGAGATGGATTGAAGATGAGAGAGAGAGAGAGAGAGATAGGAACAAAAAATAGTATTATTATTATTATTATTATTATTATTATTATTATTATTATTATTAGGCATTAAGCTGTTTACACCTAACACCGGGTGGCTCCCGAGAAAAGATGGAGCAATGATCAAAATAGTGGATGACATTGCTCTATCTGTTTATCTATCTATCTATCTATCTATCTGTCTATCTATCTATATATATATATATATATATATATATATATATATATATATATATATATATATATATATATATATATATAATTACGAAGAATTACCAAACCTGAAAAGCTTTGGTCCATCTTCTGTGGACTTGGTCACTAACATGACCAGTAAGTAAAGAACAAAGCCACAGGGAGGAGATTAAAAATAAAGATCGAAAGAGAACAAGGCAATTAACTATTAGTCAAAATATGGTTTTCCGCGATCCCTGTGTTGCCATCAGAAGCGTTACTGAGAGCAATAACCTCCCTTCCAACAATTCTCCTGATTCTTCTCTCGGAACTTTTACAGATTATGACTTTCCCATTATTTAGGTCAATGGAATGTTCCAATTGGAATGTTCCTGTTCCCAAGAATGTTTGGCGATTGGGCTATAAACACCCCACACGATAAAAGCATAATCATTCCCCACAAAGAGTGTCTGCAATATGCAACATATGACTGATATAGGAACGATTTCTTTATAAGACGTACAGTGATATCTATCCTACAAAGAAGTGATACATTGCTGTTAAACTACAATGCAATTTCGAACGGAAGACACCAGCATCATTTTATCAAACGACTGAGGTAAACTTGTAGAGATATTTTTTGCGTTAAATGAAATAGTGAATAATATTCCCAAACATCAACACTTCACCTCACTTAACACGAAATCATTCTTTTATCTGGTGGCCTAAATATGCTTTCGCCATTATAAGTCATTTTGTGGGAACACTTCCACATTATTTCATTCCTACGTAATTATATCTGCTTTACCCATTTCATTTTAGTCCCGTCTCTCCATTAGATTTCCCCAGCATTTTTTGCGTATCATTAACCTGAAGCTCATTTGTAGTCAGATTAATATTCAAAAAGCATTAAAATTCACTTTTACACTGAACCAGAATGCTAATGAGGAATTATGCTCCATTACGTAAATCGTTTATATATATGCATCGTATACAGAATGATGTATACAGAAGGAAAATTTAGCAACCTCTTTACAATACTCGAATACAGCCAATATAGATTTTGATAGAATATTTTAATGGAGTTTCTGATTTTAGTCTTATGTACAATTAAATCAAATCCATCTTTGTTTTAAGTGTCTGTCGACGTATTATCACAAGCAATGCATCAATAAGTCGATCAACGTCATCCAGAATTTCCTCTTGGTGAATGTTCACCAATAAACGTTTCATTCTCCCAGACGTTTCTTCCTGTGAACATTTTTCGCCTCTTACACTAACGCGCATACACACACACACACACACACACACACACACACACACACACACACACACACACACACACACACACACATATATATATATATATATATATATATATATATATATATATATATATATATATATATATATATACATATATATATATATATATATATATATATATATATATATATATATATTATATATATATATATATGTGTGTGTGTGCGTATGTATGTGTGTGTATGTATTTATGTATGTATGTATATACATATATATATATATATATATATATATATATATATATATATATATATATATATATATATACTAACCTATCAATCATAGCAATATTAACCAAGTTTATTTGAACAAAATGAGCTTTGACATACGCACTTCCTTAAAAAATATAAATAATAAAAAATAACAAGTGTTTAAAAATTCGTTCTAAAAATTGAAAGATTCCAATTTAATTAGTCTGGAAATCACCTGATAAAATATAAATGAAATCTGTATTAATTATTCACTTGAGCAGTCAGAATTCTTTGATTAATAGTGTCATTGTTTCATGCCCGGTGATATATATATATATATATATATATATATATATATATATATATATATATATATATATATATATATATATATATATATACATAAATATATATACATCCATACATATATACATATAATTCTACATCGTTATACACCATGCATGAAAGAGTGATTATATATATATATATATATATATATATATATATATATATATATATATATATATATATATATATATATATATATATATATATATATATATATATATATATATATATGCTGTATATTGTCAGGAGCATTCATTCATTGCAAATGCACGGGCAGGCTCCATGATTTTCTTTTTAAGAGCACAAGTACAGGAAATGTGTGTGGGTCACTAGGACCACACAGGCAGAGTCATGAACGACGTTCCCTGCCATTTAGTATTTTGCTATGGTGGACACCCTCATGTAGAAAACTCCACCCTCTCGGCCTTAATGCCTCTCCACTGTTTCCATTGTTCTCTCTTTTGCGTGTGTTGTTGCCAATCCCTTTTCCTGTACTCCTGCGTCTTGAGCTGTAACCAAGACGCCACCTGGAGCCGGAAATTTTAATGGACATCACCTGCCTTGGAGAAAGGCTGAGAGGCGGGAAAAGCCAGCATATAAGGAGAGGTCATGGGTCACTCGCGAGAGTTCGCAGGCTGCAGCCAGAGCAGACTGATCTTTGTCGGTCGGTCCTGCAACCCCCCCCCCCCCACCTCTTTCCCACAAAGTGGCCTTTGATGTGTTACCCGGATCTGATCCACCACTGACCCCTTGTATTAAAATCAAGACTACCAGGCTTCAACATCAAGACGTCTTATCTCCCGGACAAGGGTACAGTGAGAATTGGAATTGTTCAACACACCTTTTCTTTTACTAACATTTTCTTTTACTATATTTCTTATTTGTTCTCTTGTTAACTCCCTTGCACTCTCCTTCGGAGTCTACATGAAACGGCATAATTTCACTTGTGTAATGTAACTCAGAAGTGGTAACCAGTTTGCATTTTATTTGTTCTTTGAGTGATTTCCCTCTCAGCCTTCGGCATTCCCAAGCTGAACGTGTCAATTGTTTTTGCAATCGAATAACAGTGTATTCTGTATTGCAGAATAGGTGATTGTGAAGCTGCATGTGAACTGTTATCCACAGTGCCCTTTCCCCATCTTCCTACTGTGCGAAGATTCTGCACTGATTTTCACTTCAGTGCACTTCTGCATTGATTACCGCTTCATTGCACTTCTGCATTGATTACCGCTTCATTGCACTTATGCATTGTTTGCCACTTCCATGCACTGAAGTGACAATCAATGCACTTGTACATTGATTGCCACTTCAATGCACTTGTGCATTGATTGCCACTTCAATGCACGTGTGCATTGATTGCCACTTCAATGCACTTGTGCATTGATTGCCACTTCAATCAACTTGTGCATTGATTGCATTGCCCCTTCAGTGCACTTCCACATTGATTTTCACTTCAGTGCACTTGTGCATTGATTTTCACTTCTATGCAGTTGTTCATTGATTTTCACTTCAATGGACTTCTGCACTGATTTCCACTTTAATGCAGTTTTGCACCGATTTCTACTTCATCTCATATCTTCATTGATTTCTGCTTCATTTCATATCTGCATTGAACATCCACTTCACTTCATTGGTGAATGAGGTGAATATGTTATTCATTTCACTGAACATGGCAAAGATGGAAAAGATTGTTATATATATATATATATATATATATATATATATATATATATATATATATATTAATCATGGCTACCAAACGCATACATTTCAATCAGTGCAGCCCACATTGCCACTTGAAACAGGGCTGCCAACATAACCGATGGTATCAGGGCTGCCAACTTATCACATATGGTCAGTGATGCCAACACATCATCACCCTTCAGTTGCTGCCCAAATGAGATGCCATATAAAAGAGGCATTATTGACTTTATTTTTGATAGAATAAATAATGCTAAATAAAGAAAGTCAGAATTTATTGGTTATTAATCAAAATATGAATGTTTGAGTGCAAACCAGCACTTGGCTCTCTGTCTGTTCAAGGCTAATCCACCACATCTTGACTCAGGGTGCCTGTGCGAGGCTAGACAGACTGACTGACAGGGTGGCTCAGAAAAAACAATATTGAAGACTGCATTCGTATGCAAGACTTGGGCCCTGACTTCAGCTTCCCAGCTTCCCATAAGGAGTTATTATTGTACAGTCACGCACAAAAGTCATGATACTCTCCGTCTAGACTTTCAGACAAATTGTCAACCTCGAAAGCAACATCTGGCAACCACAGCGATGGCGGGGGCAAGGGTGCCGCCCTGGGCAGTAGATTGATTGATTGATTTGTGCCTATTAAAACTGGCATCACAACATCTAGGTCATTGAACGTGGCAGGCTGCAGAGTTGCCTTGAAGTGACTGACTGATTTAAAGGACACCTTATTACACCACCTTGTCATTTCAGGCTCTGAAATGTTTCAACTTAAAAAAAAAAAGAGTATAAGATAAAAGCTATAGTGACAAAGAGCAAAGCCTGAGCTTCATCAGTCATGTGTGGTTTCCATTCTCGAGCTTCATTAAGAATGGAATCTCACGAGTAGGTCTGTTGCTGATAAAGTTGTTCATTGTTAGTCTCAAAGAGAGCAGTCTCCTCGTGCGTTGTTTGTTCCAAGAGCACCTCACGTTTGTTCCCGGAATTTCTTACCCTACGAAACTGCAATATTCCCTCAGCGCCTGTCACAGGTATTATACCCGAAATTCCTAATGAAAATGCACTCAAACTTTTTACGAATTCTATTAACTAAAATGAATTTTTGACCATATTTCTTATATTTCTGAACCATAAAGAAATTTCCTCTCATTTCGTCAACATTTTTCGTTAAGAACTCCCAAATGAACGTACCAAAATAAATAACACAATACTATTATCAAATTATGATCATTTCATTTTACCACATGACGCAAAAGAAAACTAAAATTTCTCTCTTTGTCTAAACCCAAAAGATCTTTAGTTTCTCCTTTGCAAATTCCGCGGGAGGAAGGTCTCGCATGGCGGAGGTACGATAGTTTCCCTTGGAATCCATTACAGAGGAAAATACTGTGAATTGCGTCTGACATGGCTATGTTCATTCACAGATAAACCATGCTGTTCCAAGACTTCACGAAACCCCATGTTGTTGTGTCTAACAAGCGTAAAAAGAAACAGGCAACACCAGGGAAGTTCCAGAGAGAGAGAGAGAGATTTTCTGATTTCTTGCATTGTCTGTGACAACCAGACTGGCTAGATTAGATCTTCCTGTACCATTATGATTTATGCATCCCGCAGAGAGAGAGAGAGAGAGAGAGAGAGAGAGAGAGAGAGAGAGAGAGAGAGAGAGAGAGAATTTCTCCTAAACTGTCAAGAAGAAGCCACGTTAGTAAGAATCAAAGTTATAGTCTAGGATACTTTAAGGACCCTATGCAGATTTACCGGAATTACAAACCTTACTCTTTTTGAAACGGAAACTGAGAGAAAAGAAGGTTTGGAAGGTGTAACAGGAGGATGGAAACCTTTTGCAGTTGCACTATGACACAATTGTTAGGAGAGGGATGAGGAAAGTAAGATGAAAGTGAGAGAATGAGAACGAAGGTACAGTAAAAGGAATGAAAAAGTTGCAGCTATGGTTGAAACTCATGGCGGGAAATAAAACATTCTAGATTTTCTTTACAAAAACCTAATATTGTAACAGAAAACAAACCTTTCACACGCCGTTCTCGCGAGTGAAGGCGAACTTTAATCTTATATACCATGAGAGAGCATCCAGTGTCATATATTCCACCTTTCAGGGCTAAATTCTCAAGTCAGATTTTTTTTTTTCACTTAGAGAAAGAAAGTGCAATAAATTCTTCCTGATGGAGAACAGGGGGCCACTACACGTCCTGCATTGACATTCGACAACAATAGCTACTTTACAAAAGACTAAAGAATTGCAATGATGCAAATTGAATGGCCAACATTCGTTCTCGGAGAAAAGAAATTTATCCTGAACATACATTCAGCCGTTGATTTCATTATAGCAGCCATTTTGTATAGACGCAAAGAGAAATGTGTCAGTTTGAACCCCAATGAACAGGAATAAAATTATTTTTGATAAAACAGCAGATTTGCAGGTATAAAGGAAGTTCTCTACACTTTTATTTTGTAATAAGTTTTCTTATTACTTTTTACTATTATTTATTCAGAATCTCTGGGACATCAAAGATTTTCACGTTCCGAAAGAAATTTTTCTGAAGCATTTTCCTTTTCAAAGGAAAATAAGCCACACTCCAGTGAATGTTCTCAGAACAGAGTTTGACGAAACCATTTACTGGACAAGCAATTAATGTTATGTTAATTATCTGATAAGGGGTTTTAAATACAGTATGCTAATTTGCATATTAGGGGATGAGAGTTGATAAATATACTTGTATGAGAGATTAGGCCTACTGGAACTTCCGTAAGAATTAGTTTTCCTTGCCTAAAGACTCGAGGAGTAAAAGGGAGGCCTATCTTCCTGCCAATTTTGAAAGAAAGGCCAAAGAGTGAATAGGGATCTCGCTCAAATCATACACCAGTACTTGAACATGGAAATTGCAACTTATATAAAAATTGAAATATAAGACATAAAGGAGATTGAAGAGCAACTTTATATTGTGCTCTATGTGAATAATTACGTGTCCTGACTACGCCCAATTTACCTGAGACCCTACAGATAAACAATTCATTAAAAGCAAACAGGAGTTATTATTAACACTGAGGGAGGGAGAATGGGGAAGGAAAACACTCGTTTTCCTTTTCAAATTATCATTCTTTCTCTCTCATCAACACTAATTTGAAAATCTGACCCATTATTCTCCACTTGGGAGAACTCTCCAAAAATTGTGGGGGTCAAACACTGTGATACTTATTATTTGTCACTCTGTAGTGATATCAATTCCAGTTTGTTAAAAAAATTAATTGTATAACAATTATATCAGCTTATCCAAATAGCAAACTCTGAATACAGAATATAAGATTTGAGTTATCTTAAAGAAAATAATCTTTCGGTAAAAAAAAAAAGTATATGGCATGTTATTTTATCTAGCCGAAAAATACCTTTTTCTCGGTGGGATTATGGTTATATTTAGCACCCAACTCGCACAGGCCTGCAGAATTACCACATAATGCAAATTACTGACTTCAGACTTTAATGAACAACAGCACTACTACCAAAAAGCACCATTGTAGATTCTGATGCTACTTTTTCCCCTGAAAATTTTTTTCCATCTGATTTATATTTCTTTGGGCATTATTTAGTTGTTGCCTGCATTATCTACTATTGGTCCATTCTGGAATGACTAGGAGAGAGAGAGTTATCTTTGGTTAAACACTGAGGTTCAATAGTTTCAAATACCTTAAAATCGTTTGATGTGTTTGAGAGAGAGAGAGAGAGAGAGAGATAGGGTGGTTTTAATTACCTTCAAATCTGTTGATACGTTTTTCTTTCTCAACCGATTCCTGAAGGAGAAATCTGACCTGAGGCTGGAAATCATCTTTGGTCTCTCTCCTGTGAAGGACTTTGCAAACAGGATATCCTATAAGTCCGTCTCTCTTATGTTTCCCAAAGGACTTTGAAGTCCAAAGGTGATGACAGTCCACAGAGATAATCTCACGAAAGTCTTTTATTCACAATTTACAAAATTTACTTCTCTAGAATGTAAATATGGCCCCTAATTGTAAATTGTAAGAGATTCTAATTATTCTTTGGTAGTGTGGAATGGAGATGATAATATACATGACTTCCCTCTTGCATTTTCTTCTAAACTCCTTCCTCCTTTGTGTCTCTCTCTGCCTCTGTTGAAAACTATCCATTTCTGCGAAATATGAAATTGATATATTATACTAAATATGAAATAAATACAGTATTAAGCTTTACCGGCCATTCCCACACCTCACGAGAGTGGAAGGAGAATAAAGATGCAATTCGTTATAGGTGAAGCGAACAGCATGATTCTCTCTCTCTCTCTCTCTCTCTCTCTCTCTCTCTCTCTCTCTCTCTCTCTCTCTCTACTGATAAATCTCAAGGTCAGTTAGCAACCCATAATCTGTTAACAATTTCTCGTGAACATCAATTGCATGTTTCCACTTATTCCTTCATAAATTCTGACGCCTTGAAATAATTCAGCGTAATTCCCATCTAAATTTTCAAGAGTGGCTTGTTCTTAATTGCTAACATAAAGTATAACACGATATTTTCCATTTTCCTGCCATGAATATTACAACTACGATTTCCCCCGCCCCAATAAATACCATAATGGGATGTACCATTTCCCATCAGTCTTCCAGTTCTGGTCAAAGTGAAATTGAATATGTGTTGGTTATAAATCTGACTACGAATGAATTTCTCATTAAGGATACATCAAATATACCTGGGAACTGCCATGATAAATATTTAGAAATATATTTATGTAACGGAAATATGTTGGGGAAGGAAACGTAATTATTCAGGGTGCAATATTATTTCCACCTATGACATAAAGTCCTTGAGGCAATTATTTAAGATATTCTTAGATTATATTCGAGGTACGTTATTATTATTATTATTATTATTATTATTATTATTATTATTATTATTATTATTATTATTATTATTATTATTATTATTATCAGTGACACTAAAAGCTTATTAACTTGATTAGCAATCTTCATCAACTTGAAATGTTGACATGGGAAAGAAAGGAAAACAGAGAGAAGATATCAACCAATCAATTAACCATAATCCAAGTGACGCTGGAATCTTAACTGAAAATGAAATGAACAGTGTTATTATTAATACTTATTTTGGATTGTTTCGTACACAGGTGTACTATATACCTTTCTCCTTGAAATCTGTTGTTAGAGCATTAGGTACATATTCCCATATCATTATTGCATAGTTTCCCCTCTCATCAAACGTACGATCATAAGCCAAAATGAATCATTAGTCTTACCTTGTTCTGTCTGTCTGTCTGTCTGTCGGTCTGTCTCACACAGAGACACACACGCAATAAAGATTATAAAATTAAACACTATGAAACATATTATCATAAACTAAAAAGAAACATTTTACTCTCTCTCATTCTGTCTGTCTGTCTGTTCCCCCAGTCTCTCTCTCTCTCTCTCTCTCTCTCTCTCTCTCTCTCTCTCTCTCTCTCTCTCTCTCTCTCTCACAGACCCAAGAAAAAGATTATACAAGGAAGCCCCATGACACATTTGATCATAAACTAAAATGCAGCATTAGTCTTACCTCGTTCTGTCTGTCTGGCTGTCAGTCCATCTCATAAAAACACACTCACACACACACACACACACACACACACACACACACACACACACACACACACACACACACACACTCTCTCACACAACTAAATAGTAAAACCAGCATGAAAACAAAAGGAGCTCTGACCACGAAACATTAATGACTCTATAACAATGAGCGGCCATTCCCCTTATGACTCTCACGATGAATCTCTTTGCATGGCGGAAGCAATTTTGGCCTTGCCAAAATGACCCCACAATTCCGAATTCATGAGAGGAGAGAGAAAGAGAGAGAGAGAGAGAGAGAGAGAGAGAGAGAGAGAGGCGGGCCGGGGGGGGGGGCGCGTTTAAAGAAGCATAATTGTTGTTTGGGAGCCACAGAGCGTGGACGTAAATTCAGGTGGAAGACAAACGATTAAAAGTGGGGGAGAAAAACGCGAACCTTGATAAAGTGTGCATAACACAGCCATGGAAATTGCTTATATTATATAGGATATTGTGAAGTAACATAAAAATGTCATGTTTCTGAGTCTTGACCGACTCTACACGTCAAATATTCTCTAAATTGATAAAAAGGCTGATTTGCAACCCCACATAATAGTTTTCATGACAACAGTTCAGTGCCCTTGAGGGTCAAAGACTTCTTTATCACACTCTGTAACTTTCACAACGTCTGCCATGCATTTTTAACTCATTGTATCACTGCTCTTTTGAATACTGAATAAATTTAAATTCATGTTTTGCAATTACAATCTAAAAGCAGCAATTTTCTATGAATAGTATGTATTTAAAACCCAGAACAAATACAAAAAGAATACTACAGCTAAATATCGCATATAGATCGTGCGCTATTATTATTATTATTATTATTATTATTATTATTATTATTATTATTATTATTATTATTATTATTATTATTATTATTATTATTATTCCTCAGAAGATGAACCCTATCCATGTGAAACAAGCCCACCAAGCTTCCAAAGAACTAATAAAAGGTAAAGGGAAACTCAGAAAGAAAAGATCACTTATTAAAAGAAATAAATTAACAAATTATTAGATAAAAATGTAAGTAAATTATTAAAATAAAATGAAAATTGTATGAGAGTAGTAATGCGTTGCATATTCGCTTGATGAAAATGAACGTAACAATTACCAGCTTAAATCATTTTCATTCTGGAAAAATCAGTTCGTTTCATACGCAACAGCAAAGGAAACTCAGTGTTGAAACATAGTCCCATATGACGACGCAGACCCAGAACAATTAGTTTGAAAAAGCCACAAAAGGGAACATTTCAGAAACGAGGTCTAAAAGTGAACTGGGAATTTTTCCGGAAGCAAAATCCTCGTCAGTCTGAGATTTATTTTATGTCTGTTGCTCCTTCCATTTTCTGCTGTTGATGTTACCTGCCGTAGAATAGAATATAGATTTTAGGCCAAAGACCAGGAGCTGGGACCTGTGAGGTCATCACTGCTGAAAAAGAAACAGAGTAAGAAGGTTTTAAAGGTGTACAGGAGGACACCATGAATCAGTTGTTAGGAGAGATTGGCTACCTAGACGGAAGAAAGAGGATATGAAGGGCGGTGGAGTAAAATGAATAAAAGGGGTTACAGCTTGGGGCCGAAGGAACGCTGCGAGGACCCTTAAGTAATGCCTACAGTGCATCGCGTGAGGTGCACTGACGGCAGTAACCCCCTAGAGGGGTTCCTTGGCTTAAGTAGAGGAGGTCTTCTGCAAATTAGTCCTGACAAAAACTCTGAAACAGAAGTTCTTTAGGGAAAACTTTCTTCTGGTGCTCGTATGTGGGGGAGCGTTGGTGTCTTAACTGACCACCTAAACATATCACACCGACATAAAAACTGCTGTTTGTTTGTTTGTTATTTTCTTTTGTTCTACAGTGGATTTATTTCGTGGATGAACCTGAACTAAACTGGAGGTAACATTGCAATAAGAGTACGTGAATTCTTTTAAAAGAGAATTTCTCAGAAAATTTTCAAAGTTAATTTAACAATCATCTTAAAATACACTGTAGCGTCCACGTGTGCCGCCCTACACACACCTACAACCAAAATCTTGTTTATCCCGTGATGACTAACCCGCGAGAGAAAACATGCGGTCGATAGAAACAGCTTCTCTCGTACGTCTTTTGTGCATATTCTCCATCGTCATTGTTGTCACGACCTGTATATTATTACCATTGGATGTATTGTTATGCCAGCTTTCCAACCATATAGCCTATGCATGATCTTCAGTCAAATGCTCTGTATCAGTTCGTCTGTATATTTCTGTCTGTGAACAAACACAGACGCTTGAATTTAATCCCTTTCTCGACCTGTCAGAGGTCGTTGGCTACATTGCGGTTCGCACGAGCTATTGACCTGTGTGAAAGTTTTGTAAATGAATTGTCTTATGTAATAAGACCCCTCACTGGTTAGTGCTAATTCCTATACTGTTTCGGCAGTTTCACGGCCTTATCATCTTCATTACCAGTTTTTTTTTTTTTCCTCGATGGTTGGGAATGTTTATCTTTGTGATAGTGAAGTGGACACCATAACTCGACGTAAGAAGAAAAGATCCGGTAGCGACCAGGCAACGCCTGAACAACCATCCCACCCATCTTCCCCTTCGCCACCTTCCTTCTCCTTTTACCTGCTACCTCCTCCTAGTCCTCTGATGTCCTTGAACCTCCATCCTCCTCCTCCTCAACCCTCTCCCCCTCAACCGTTACCCCTTCCTCCTGCAGTCTCCGACGCAAATGAGTACCCTCCATTGCCGAGGTTTCGTGCGCTTCCTGCTGAAGGACGGACCTCCTATGCTGCAATACTGGCTCTTCAGAAGACAATCCCTGATATCAATATCCCTGCTCGGCCAACTCACAGAGGAGAATTCACCATCACCCCAAAAGACCGAGCTTCTGTCGACCTCCTGAAGGCCAACACGGCATTCCAGTTACTAAATCCCAGTGAGAGGTTAAACAAGGCTATCATCATTAACTACCCAGTAGATCCCTTTGGACCTTCTGCTGGAGCTCCGTCATAATGTAAACGCCGAGAGGTGCTTAACCAGATACAAAGCACCTTCATGGAAGATCCTTGCCACCTTTAGAGGACCTGTCCTAAGCCAAGTATGGCTTAGAATATGGGGATACTCCCCCACTGAGGAATACACACCAGGGCCTCTCAGGTGCTACAGATGTAAGCGTTAAGGTCACCATCAAGAACGTTGCAGAAGCCATGCAATCTGCGCCATTTGTAGCAGGAAGCATGGAGCAAAGTTGTGTCTTAAGAAACTGAAAAAAAGGAGAACCTCCAACACCCAAGGGCCCCAACTGTTCTGAACGTCATCATGCATGGTTCGAACGATGCAGTTCCCATTTAGCTCGCATTGCACAGTTGAAAGCAAGAGCACCCCGTCAAAACCACCTTCAGTAACAACACCTGCACCAGACCAACGACATCACAGAGCCACAGGTAGAAACGATCAAACAATTGGTTGAAGCAGCGTCTGTTTTGTGTCACGATCAAGGGACTCAAACTGAGCAGGCAACACCCCCAAATCCCGCAATCTACTCCCAACCCAGAACCTCAGGCCTCTTCCCTTCCTCCTCAACCTACTCCTAACCCCGTCATCGAACCTCACGCCTCAAGCCCGGGAATGAAAAATAGCCGCAGGTGCTTTTCTCAACTTTAGACCTCTATGAAGCCCTAATCGAAGCCGGTGATATTGCGTGAAAAAACCCAAGTAGAACCGCTAGCACTAGGAGGAAGCTGTTAGACGATCTGTTTGAAGATATCTGCTACCACCACTGCATTTCCCACGAAGGGGATATCCTCAGACAGCAGCTCCGAGACAAGTACCCTGATAGTGGTTAATAATCATTAGATTAGAAACTATCCTGTTTCTACCACTAAAGCCTTCCTTTTCCCTTTTTTTAGGCCGCCTCACGTCTAACGACTGAAATTTTTCAATTATCGCTCAAACTACCACTTAAGCTGTTACTTCTATTTGTGTTGCTTTCTCTTAAAACTTAAAAATTCTTCAATTTCCTCCATGATCGACGCTTTTTCCTATCGCTCAAAATAAGTTAAATATAGCATTAAATCTCCATATGTTTGTGTTTTTTCCGATTTTTCTCCGACGATAAACATTTAATTTTCCATACTGGCTCTATACCACTCGCTAGGTCTCGCTACTGTCACTCTTTCTCTCGAGCTGACGGGTGGGAACCTCGTTTTATTATTTATTTTTTTTGCCATGCCTTTAGGGTAGGTTAGGTTAAGTTGGGTTAGGTTAGGATAGTTCAAAGCCACAGCATACGTATATTGGGCGTGGTAAACATATTGAGGTTATTTTCAAGAGGATTCTGTGGTTAGTTTTTAAGATATGGCGTCCCCCTTTTTTCAGGGAAGGTCCCGAACCATAATACAGTTGGGGAATAAGCTGACGGGTGCCTTAGGGCTCAAAGAGGTTTTCAAACTGGCCTGTTAACCCTTTGAATTCGGTTGTAACGTATACGACGTATTTAATAAACTGGCCCGGAACACTGTTGTGTCGTATACGAGCACCGGTAATTTCCTTTTATGTGAAGGACTGATGATTGAAATACTGGCCTCTTTTTCTTGATATGGTAACAGTCTGTCAGTTGCCATATGGTGAATTCATATAAATTCACGTGTTTCCCTAAAATTCATTAGTCTTCATCAAGATGTCACAGGAGGAGGGGTCAAGGGTACGACATCCTCGAGTTGACCGCCGGCAGATCGAGAGAAGAGCTCTCGACGAGGATAACTATTTTATAGACCTTCTCGACTCATTTTCTGGATATGAAAATGAATCGGATTTAGAAGGAAATGAAATGGATAATTATGGTCCTGGTACAAGAGACAGTGATGAAATATCAACCGACAGTGAAAATGACGAAAATCTGCCACCTACAAATGAAAGCCAAGGTGTCAAAAGAAGGCGGAGACAGCGAAGTGACCCAGGTGATGAGTGGGAGTGGGCTGCCAGCAATTTCCAGCCCAGAGATTTCATATTTGACCGCAGTGGCAGTGGCATTACGTCGAAATGTAATGTGAATGAAAATTCAAAGGAAGTAGACTATTTTTTTGAATTTTTCGACAACGAATTTATGGGGCTGATTGCTGAAGAGACAAACCGTTATCAGAGATTCCTTGTTGATACGCTAGGAGATGCAGTGCCAAAGTATTTGCGAAATTTTGCTCAGGTTACTGTGGAGGAAATGATACGGTTCCTTTGTGTGATTATGATCATGTCGCATATAAGTAGATTACTGGACTATGCTTGAGACATTCGAGACAAAAGGAGTGAGAAGGCTGATGGCAAGGGACAGATTTCTTCAGATTCTACGGGTTCTACATTTCGTTGATAATTCACAGGAAACAAGCCCAGATAACAAACTAAAAAAAATTAAACCCGTGCTCGACAGTGTGCGTAGAAAATTCCAAGAAAAATTTCAACCTTTCCAGGATTTATGCATAGATGAAAGTTTAATGTTATGGAAGGGAAGGCTAAGTTTCAAGCAGTACATTCCATATACAAGAAGTCGATTTGGAGCGAAAATATTTGAACTTTGTGATGCCAAAACGGATTATATTGTCGATTTTATAATCTATACTGGAAAAGATACAGAGATATTGGTAGATGAGGATCTAGGGGTATCTGGTTCTGTGGTAAAAATATTTATGGCCTCGCATCTCGGAAAACATCACATCCTGTATTTCGATAATTGGTATTGCAGCCCAAAACTGCTCAAGTATTTGGGCGACAACGAAACAGGAGCATGTGGAACAGTCCGGAAAAATAGGAAATTTATGCCTAAATTTCCTGATGTGAACAAATCTGAGATTTCGTCTCAAAACTGCAATGGAATATTAGGTTTAAAATGGCAGGATAACAGGACAGTGTATATGTTATCTTCAGTACATGAAAATATAATGGTAGACTGTGAAAAAAGGTGTCGACCAGGGGAATTTGTGCAAAAACCTGCATGCGTTGTTGACTATAATAAGAAAATGCGGATTGTGGACAAGAACGACATGCTTATTAGTTCTGTGAAGTGTATCCGTAAAACCACGAGATGGTACATAAAACTATTTTTCCGTCTGCTTGATATGATACTAGTAAACTGTCATCACTTGCATGGATTTGTTACTGGCAAGAAAGGGTCATACTTACAGTTTTCTAAGTCAGTCGTTCTGCAGTTGATTGAAAGGTACCCTCCAGCACCTAACAAGATAATTACCCGCACCGTAATAACGCAGCCAAGGCGGCTAACAGAAAGACACTTTCCTGATCCAGTTCCCTCAACAGAAAAACAACTGCGACCTAGACTAAGATGTCGTGTGTGCTCGCATACATCCCGTAGGCCCAAGAAAGGCCAGCAGACATATTTCATGTGTAAAGACTGCAATGTAGGACTATGTGTCGCTCCTTGTTTCAGAGAATACCACACACTTCTGAATTACTAGAATTCTGTCGTAAAAGTTTTGTCAAGATTATTATGTTCAGCTTATTAAATATTCAGATTCATAACCATTTGTTATTCACATTGTTTGATTTCATTCAACGTATGTCATAAAAGCTTCTTCCAATCATATTGAGTCTTATGTGTTTATACATTTTCTGATTTTGTTTTTTTATCTACAGCAAAAAGATTTTTGTAAAAATAAATGTTGAAATTCATCCGTATTATAATTTTCTTCATCAAATTATGGCTTTAGTCTTTAGTGAGAGAGAGAGAGAGAGAGAGAGAGAGAGAGAGAGAGAGAGAGAGAGAGAGAGAGAGAGTAAATTACTATTTTGCCTTTAATGTTCCTTTTCTGTCCTTTGAAGACTGGATATCATAAAATATAAAATGAGTCGGATGTAATGTAAATCTGATAATCATGGTATTGATGATTTATGATATATGAGAATAATAATAACAATATAATAACCGTTACCATGAGATTAATGAATATAGACAATGTTGTTGTTATTATTATTATTATTATTATTATTATTATTATTATTATTATTATTATTATTATTATTATTATTATTATTCAGAAGATAAACACTATCCATATGAAACAAGCCCACAGGGGTAACTAACTTGAAATTCAAGCATACTAAGAAAATGGTGTTCATTCGAGTGAAATAACAGAAGGTAGTAGGAAATACAGAAAGAGGAGATCAGTTATTAGAAAACAGATGTACTAACAATAAATAAATAAAAATGTAAACAAAGTATTAAATACAAGATGTATTGCATAAGGGTAGTAA